>JAITYX010000120.1:0-600000 GCA_021018815.1 Talinum fruticosum | reverse complement strand
CTTTCCTTTGCTGTTATCTCCAAAAGTGATTTTCCCTCCTTTAAGATCTTGAATCTCCCGACATGTGGCGTGAACAACAACCTGTCTAACTACCAATGACCTTTCTTCTTCTTTTGAGTTACCTGCAAGATAGAAACAAACTAACCCTTCTCACTTCCTCTTACAAACCCAGTAACTCCCTTTACCGAGGTCCTTTTCTAAGGAAGAGCACTTTTGGGAACCCGATTTAAATAAATTTGGGTCTAGTCCGATTCCGAGTCTTTCTTCCGTAAAACCGAGTCTCGTGTCTCTTTCTTTTGTAAACGGGAGGAGAAGGCTTCTTCTTGTAAGCTGGTCTAGGCTTAGTCCTCTGTTCATTTGAAAATATTTTCTTTTGTAAACGGGAGGAGAAGGCTTCTTCTTGTAAGTCTGGTCTAGGCTTAGTCCTCTGTTCATTTGTATGAATGGGACCATGCTCAGCCTTCCTGAACTTTACTATTCTGGAATCCTTTTTGAAAATACTAGAATAGGATTTTGATTCCTCTTCTTCATTGAAACCAAGTCCTTCTTTCCTGAAAGAGACACACTGAGAGCCTAATCAAGGTTTCTCCGACCTTGAGTGAATTTCAAAACAAGCTCTTAAGACTCATTGAGCTTTCTTTTCGGTTGCTCATTCTCTATTCTCGAGTGACTCGGACATAGTCTCATTTGCTTGAGTACTGGTCTTAAGTTCTTTCAGATTTTGTCTCAATTTTCCAATTCATTATTCAAAACATTGCTCTTATCGATAAGGGACTTAATTTGTTCTTTGAACTGGAAAGAGTCGAATTGG
This sequence comes from Talinum fruticosum, assembly GCA_021018815.1. Lineage (NCBI taxonomy): Eukaryota > Viridiplantae > Streptophyta > Magnoliopsida > Caryophyllales > Talinaceae > Talinum > Talinum fruticosum. The sequence goes on along the minus strand of JAITYX010000120.1, from coordinate 599,189 downwards.
ACTTTTCTTCCAAAGTGAAAATGTATCGTGCTAGATCAAGTTTTTAAAATTATAGAAATTATTCAACTACCTCATCAATATCTAAGTCCTCGTTGTCCGACTCGATTCAGCTTCGAGTCCGTAAGTGCCATAAGACACTTAGAGTCGTTTGAGTCATCTTCTTCAAATGAGTCGTCATCACTCCAGGTAGCCATCATAGTCTTCTTATTTCTATCCTTCTTTCTCTTGGGACAATATTTTACTATGTGCTCCTTGCTACCATATTCAAAGCAACCAGAGTTCTTAGATAAAGATAACATTGATGGAGAAGAATATTTAACTTTTCTCGTCATTCTTATCTTTCTTGTAGAACTCATCCTTTGGCCTCTTTTCCCACTTGTTGTATTTCATCATTCTTTTAAAGTCGCGGGCTATGAGTGCCATAGGATCCTCTTCTAATTTTGAGGAGCTCGGACTTTCAGTCCGCTTTCTAAGGCCTTCAGCGCAATATTCCTTTTGGTGATGACCTTGGCATCCTCTTCCTTCGGATGAATCTCGTGAGTGAGTAGCTTGCCAATAACCTCATCCGGCCTTAGTTTAGAGAGGTTCTGAGCTTCTTCAATGGTTGTCACTTTGGGACCCTATCTCTTCTTTGGTAGACTTCTCGAGAATCTTTCTTGACATATCTTCATGAGAAATCCTTCTATCCAGAGATTTGCAATTATTGGTAATCTTAGTGAACCGAACATACATCCGAGTGATGTTTTCTTCGGCTCCATCTTGAATAGCTCATGCTTATGAAGATATTCACTTATCTTCGCCTGCTTCACTTGGCTTGTTCCTTCATAGGTGTTGACAAGTGTGTCCCATACCTCTTTAGTTGTGTCACGAGGCTAAGATGTCTGTTATATTCTTCAGTGCTAATGGCACACATCAATGTGTTCATAGCTTTGAAATTCTTTCCGAATTTCTTGGTCTCCTCGATGGTGAACTCAAATTTGGCTTCGGTACAAGAGTTGCATTCACCATCTTCATTGGAATGTAGTTGCTGGCTTGGATGATGTTCCAAACATCTTCATCATTGTCCATCGGGAAACATTCCATCATCTTCTTCTAATGGGCAAAGTTTGACCCTTTGAACTTCGGTGATCCGGTAGATAATCTTCCTTCATCGAACTCTCCATTGTTACGAGCCATCTGATCTTTATACCTTTGGATGGTAAGATCCTCTTGTAAGGCTAGGCTCTTATACCAACCGAACGTTTTCTCGTGGAGAGTCTAAGTCACCCTAGAGAGGTGGTGAATAGGGTGATGGAGAAAATTAAAAATCAGCTAAACAGCAGATTCTAAGTCTAGATTGAACTTAGAAAATTGACAACACAGATTTACGTGGAAACCCTCCCGGGCGAGAAAACCACGAACGGTGCTAATCTAAGGACCAAGTTAAATCCATTATTTTGAATCCACAAAATACAAGGAGTGACCCTACCAGAATTTCTCCTTTAAACAATTCCTTACAATGTTTTCCTAGACTCGAAGTTCTCTTATCTAATCTAGTACTTCCTAACCGAGGTAACCTTTACAATCGGGGACAACCGATCTAACTTAACCCTTATAGCTCAGTCAAGGGACCTTACTCGGAAAGTAAGAAAAGAATGTGATTGATTACAAGACTTTCTTTATAACTTAGAAAATATTAAGTACAAACTTGGAGTTGTAAATAGAAGATTGAATAAGAATGAGAACGATAATTTCAGCTCAAGTAATATGTTCAACAATAATGTTCAGCAGTCTTCTAGTCTTCCGAGGTGGCTTCTATTTATAGCCAACCAGGCAAAGTGACCATTATACTTGGTTCCGGACGAAGTCTTCACTAGCCATTGTAACGGCTCTTCCGAGTCACTCGGAAAAGATCCGTTGGGATGTGAACGTTGTGCAATGGCTCTTGGCTCCAAAAGATGGTCCAATCACTTGGTGGTGACTGAAAGTTGTGGTGGAGACAACCGCTAAGCCTAGAGTTTGAGTTTTCCAGTTTGGAAACAGACAACCCCGACACGATGTATGAGCCATGTCCGAAGTAAGTAAAACTTGTCCACTAGTGTTTGACGGTTAGAAGCCGGTTGCTTTGGTATTTCAAAATGAGTTAGCCTCGTTTGAATAACCTACAAACGCAAACCACATTGGTTCTCAAAGTATAAAATACTTTGGTCCAAGATTAGGCAGAGATAATAATTAAATTAGCACAATTAAAAGCTTTTTATCTTTGGCCCGGAAGAATGGAATTTTCCGAGTCTAATATTCAATATACTCAAATTCCGTCTAAGTCAATCCTAAGGATGATCAAGTAAAGAGAATAAAATATCGAGTATAACAACTTGATCTGGTCAAATAATTCTCAAAGAAATAAACTGACTTAGAATAATGAATTAACGTCTGTAATTCTCTTTGCATTGAAATACACAGTCGGTGCTCGGAATAAAAGTGTTAGAGAAATTATTTGAGCATGCGATAGTTCCGAGTAATGTCCGAGTGACTCGAAACATCGGTGTATGAGATACGCCAATAAGGTGCTTTCGAGTCGAGTCATAAACGAATGAAAACTTGCACAAGAGTTTCTATATTGCTCGGAATAACTTGAAATCAAAACTTAAGAGAGATAATATTTATACCTGAGTCTTCATGTAATACTCGGAATGACTTAGAGTTAGAAACCGAGTCTTCAATGTTGATGATAATGACGTTGATGAAGATTGAATAACCACTTGTAGGGTTCTTAATTAGTGTAGTATTAATGTATTTTGTACTTTTTGATTATATGCAATGAGAAAAATGCAAGGACTCAATTCTAAAAAATGTTTTCTTTATTTGTATGATGCGAAAAATTTATAGACAAAATAAAAACTAAATGCACATAGTCTAATTCCCCTTAAAAGAAAATAATAAAAAATAAAATGGGAAAGGGTAAGTTGTATGATTTGTAAATAACGGGCTGACGAAATGGGCTTTAATCAAAAACTGGCCCACTTATAGAAAATTCTTGGACTGAATCAAAGCGCCGACCAATGGCGTGCTCTGGGCTCGGCAAGCCTTGGTGTCGTGAGTAAGGAGGATTGTGAGCCCGAAAATCTGCTACAAAAGGGGACCACGGCAAGTCTTCTAAAGTCACACTTTCATAATTCAATTGCAACTTCTTGGAAGTAGTTCCAAAAAACATCTAGTTTCCTTGTTCCTTTAATTCCCGGAAAATTAACTTCATCACTAAATTAACTTTGTTGGATGCATGACATGAATGATGCTAATAGGCTAGATTTATCAAACTATGAGTTGAGCACTCTCTTCATCATTAGGTAGGTAAGAATCCATTGGACATTGTTTCGAGACCGGCGCTCGGGGATGAAATGAATATGACTAATCTAATGTCGCACTTTCGTCCTAAGTATGCTTCGGGACCGACGCTCATCCGAGTCGTCGGGCCATTATTACATGTATAATAGGTGGCTTCCTATTGGTGAGAGGCCATAGGGATCTGGTGCCTGTTGTGTTGATGAACATCTTCAAACAATTGGGGACTACTACTATAGGAACCACTTTTAACGACGGATTTTTAACGACGGTTAAAAGGACAAACCATTATAAAAAATGAACCGGTGGCATTTTTGTAAATAAGCGATGTTGTTTACCACTTATGACGATGGTTGTTTCAATGAACGGTCATCATATGTTAGGTTATGAACATACGGACGGTTCACTAAAACCACCATCGTCATAGGGCACATTTGATGTTGATTCTTAATTTGAACCATCGTTAAATGTGTTCCACAATTAGATCAAAAACCCGAGACTGCGGTACTCGCTCTTTTACACGCCCAGTTCATCTATTGTATACTCTCTATCTTATCTCTCTTCCACAATTCCTCTTGTCCATAATACGTCGGATCTAGATCTGCTCGGCCGAATACTTGCCCCGATAAGCTTTAATCGTCTGTTGTACCTCCGATTACTCATTCATTTCGCTTACTCTTTTTATCATCACTTTTAGGTTGTTGTCCTCTCTTGTCGTTGTAGTCGCTATGGTACCTACTCTCTTGCCACTATCCTCTCCCTCACTCTCGTCGTTGTCTTCTTCCGGTATGAATGTCAATACTCTATTAATTTTTGCATTAAGTTATTTATAAAATTTAGGTAGTTGAATGTGGAATGTATTTGCGATAATTATGGGAATGTTAAGAATGTGGGTAATTTTTTAGATTATTGAAATGTTGAATCGTTTATTGAGAACGTGGGTAACATTTGTATAGTTTGTTAAGTTGGAAATTCACGAAATGTTTGAGATTTTGAGAAAAGGGTTTAGGAGTTTAGGATTTAATTTAATATAGGGAAATAGAATGATAGTTAGGATGGTAAATCGAAGGAGTGTATCCAAATTTGTTTATGTTTAAGAAATAGAAAGATAATTTGGATATAAGGTCATCCCCAAAAACTTATCATAAAGATAAATTTGTATCCAAATTTGTTTAATTTGATGAAGTGACGTTGGGGTGGACTCATTTATTCAATTATCAAAATTGGTATCCAAATATGGTTAGAGTTTAGAGAAATAAATATTTATGGTTTAGCGTTTGGGGAACTAGAAAAATTTGTAGTTTAGAGTTTAAGGATCAAAAGGGAGAAAATATAAATGTGAAAATGTAAAAAATGAAAAGATATTTGGATATAGGGATCTCCCCAAATACTTGTCATAAAGATAAATTTGTTATCAAATTTATTTATTTTGATGAGTTGATTTTGGGGCGGACTAATTTATCCAATTATCTAAATTTCTGGTTTCCTTTTTGTTTGCAAGTTTGTTGTATTATACATGATCGTAAACTAGAGTACATGATTTTTTGAAGTTTACGTAATGCATAAGATAATAATGAATATCAATGAAATGTTGAAGTCATCAATTTAGTTTGCTTAACTACTCCAAGACATAACTAGAAACGGAGTTCCCATAACCCTTGTTGGCTTTAGCAATGAGGTCGGGTTCACTAGGCAAGACATAGAGGTTGTGTATAACGTGGGTCGGTCCACGAAGAAAGGAAAAAGGGTAAAGGATTCCTTGGATAAAAAGGTGAAAAAAATAGGGAATTATTATTATTAGTTTTATGATTGTTTACTACCTTTTTCTCCAATAAAACCTTTATCCCTTTTTCCTTTTTTGGATCGATCCATGCTGTACATAGACTTTATGTCTTGCCCGATGAACGCGATCTCATAGTGACAACAAGAGTTATGGACACTCCGCTTTGTTAAAGCGAATTAAAGGGATGTCGTCAATATTTTATTCATATTATTTGTCCTATGCATTATGTAAAATTTAAAAAAATCATGTCTAGTTTATGATAATGTATAATACATCAAAATTGGAACTAAAAAGAAACTATATATATATATATAGATGTGTGTGTGTGTGTGTGTGTGTGTGTGTGTGTGTGTGTGTGTGTGTGTGTGTATACAACTCTTTTCCTATATTCCTTGTATAATATATATATATATATATATAAAAGAGAAAAATTTTAATAATGAGAAAGTAGTAATAATTGACTAATGTTTATCACCTTTTGTTTCCATTTGACTCCTCTACCCCTTACGCCCTTCGTTGTATAATTGTGCTTATTTTGCTTACCAATCTACGCTTTTTATAAAATTATCGTATGCATTTCATAAGTTTAGAGAACCCGTTCAAAGATCTGTACATAATAAGTTATCCTAAGTCGCGGTACGTGCATAAATGTGTGTATAGCGCTTAGGATATTAGCTTGGTATGTATAGGTTTTTGAATTGTCCGTATTGGACAGTTTGAGAGTAATATGATAATAGGTTGCGTCGCTATTATAATCTTATCATGAATTTGACAAGATATCACGGTGCTCATTTCCCCTTGCGTTCTTCGGGGTGATTATGATGACGATGGGTTTGATGTGTGTATCTTTACTTATGTTATCATACAATTAAGTCAGGATATACACATTAGCCACTTCGTTTTCGTATGTTGTACTTGAAGGACTAAGGGGAAATGCTTGTCGAAATTTTGTCAAATGTATGATAAGATTTTCCTACACGGTCTAGGGTTATATTACTCTTGAATGGGTTTAGGACCACCTATCCTTGTAGAAGGATCCTTGGCTCATGTCATATTATTTGTGCATAAGTACGTATTTGTTGAACTATATATGGTAAATTGCTTCTCATGTTTATGGGTAAGGTATGGATCGAGCATGGGTTTATAGAGATAGGATTAGTGTAGAATATCATGATAGTGTTAACAACTTTCTAGAGATTATCGTCGAACATGTCACCAAATTCGGAGAACAATCCATATTCCATCCGTATTTAAGGTGTTTTAACTCCTGAAGATTGCCCCTAAGGTTGTAAAAGGTCACCTATATCGGCATGGGTTTGACACAACTTATAAGGTGTGTGTATGGCATGGGGAAGAGGAGTGCTGTGAATAATGGCGTTCAAGAGGAAGATAAAAGGTATGATGAAAATAAAACCAGGAGTATGAAATTAGAAGATCGACCTGAAGATTTGGTTCATGGAGTAGAACATAAATTAGTCGATCAACCACATGTATTGGAGCCATTGTTAGCTGATTCCGAGAAGCCTCTTTACCCAGCAGTATGATAAATATACTCCCGAGAAGGCAACGTCCTTCCCATCCGCACATATCAAGCAAAGAGGATGTTGTGTCCTATGGGCATGGGAGTATAAGAAGATACCTGCCTACCCAAACAATTACATATTGTACTAAAAAGAACATGCACATAGACACGAATGTCCTAAATGTGGCGTACCTCAATACAAATGAAAAGCATCGATAGAGATACTTGTTGAGGAACTTCCCGCAAAGGTGCTGTGGTACTTGATGATAATACCATGTTTAAGCGCTTGTTTGCAAATGCAAGCGATGCCAAGAACTTGACGCAGCATGCCGACGGAAGAGTCCGAGATGGCAAGCTACGTCACCCTGCCGATTTTCCTCAATAGAAGAAGATCGATTCATTGTCCCCAGAATTTGGTAGGGATGCACGAAATCTATGTTTGGGTCTTTGTACGAACAGAATAAACCCCCATGGTGAGCTCGATAGCAAGCACAATAGTTGGCCCGTTCTTTGGGTTATCCACAACCTACCACCATCGTTGTATATCAAGTGTAACTACATTATGTTGTCCATGTTCATTTATGGGTCTAAACAACTGAGAAATGATATAGATGTATACTTGGCGCCTCTTGTCGAAGATTTCAATTTGCTATGGGATGATGGTGTATCGATTTATGATGCATTCCGCGAATAATTTACATTGCGAGCTATGAACTTCACCATAATCAATGACTTCCCTGCGTACGGAAACTTGTCTTGATACACCGTTAAAGGCCATAAAGCATACCCCATATGTGCAGAGAGTACTTGCTCCTATCAACTTAAGCACGGAAAAAGACGGTCTATCTTGGACACTGAAAATTTCTTCCCTTTTCCCATCAATATCGTAAGAAAAAGAAGGCTTTCAATGGTAAAATCGAGATGGATTCTGCTCTAACTCCATTAACAGGACATCAAATATATAACCAAATCAAGGATCTTGATGTAGAGTTCGGCAACCCATACCAACGTCAATCTAAAAACGAGTGTATTGAAAAGGATATCAATAATTTTTTATCTTCCATAATAGAAAGAGTTGTACGTGAGACATAGTCTTGATGTAATGCATATAGAGAAAAACATTTGTGAAAGTCTCATTGGCACTCTTTTGAACATACCGGGAAGACTAAGGACGAAGAGAAAGCATGACTCGATATGTGTAAAATGGGAAAATGGGAGGAATTAGCACCACAACCAAATGGGAAGAGAACATATTTGCCTCCTATGTACACATTGAGTAGAAGGGAAAAACAACGTTTGTGTGAGACCTTCAAGAAACTCAAAGTGCCACGGGGATATTCTTCAAACATCGGTAGACTCGTTTCGATGTACGGTTATAGACTAATCGATCTTAAATCTCACGATTGTCTTGCTTTGATGTAAAAAATAATGTCGGTTGCTATGCGAGCCGTGATGCCGAAACATGTCGGACAGTCAATCACAAGACTTTGCTTGCTTCTTTAATGCCATATGCGAGCAAAGTCATTAATTTGGAGAAATTGGATTATCTTCGATACGGCATGATTGTTACATTGTGCCAACTTAAGATGTACTTCCCACCTTCTTTTTTGATATCATGGTGCACCTAGTTGTCCATTTGGTGAGAGAAGTATGATTCAGTGGCCCGATTTTTTACCGATGGATGTACCCTTTTGAACGTTTTATGAAAATTCTCAAAAGGTATGTTAGAAATCGGTACCGACCGAAAGTGTGGATTGTTGAGGAATACACAGCTGAGGAGTGTGTCATGTTCTGCTATAAATACTACCCCAAATTAAAGAAGTTGTTATTCTAAAACATCGATTTGTTAGGAAGATCGGTGGGCAAGGGAAGCTGGGGCCAACAGCTTCGACAATCAATCGGGATATGGGGATCAAGCACATCTTTATATTCTACAAAATAGCAATGAAGTGCGAGTCATTCATTGATGAGCACAAATCTCTCATAAGGAGACAGCGCCTAGGAAAAAATGAGACGTGGGTACAAACCCATCACAATCACACATTTGTCAACTGGTTCGAGAGATAGAGTCATCAATTGCCAATTAGAAGAATCACGAGAACATATTTCGCGAGACATTAGTAGAGCTAGACTATGTTGACTTACGTGAGCTCGTTTTTTGGTGCAAATGGGTTGACAGCAACAACGGTGCTCGAGTTGATGACATGGGATTCACGATGATCAATCTTACAAGAGAAGGGCCTAAAGTGGATCAATTCGTTATGGCATGCCAAGCAAGACAAGTGTTCTACATTAACGACCTAACCAATGATAAGTGGTTTATTGTTCTTCAAGGGAAGAGGCACGTTGCTGGTGGTGATGGTAAAGATGTGTGTAAGTTTGTTGATGAGACCCCATCTTTCTCCTTGGGAATGCTCGTCAAAAATAAGGATGCCAATTTTGAAGAATTGCATTTAAGGGCTGACCATCAAGAGGGCATATATATTGAAGATAAGTCCAAAGGAGGGGGAAAAAGGGCATAAACCATGTAATTATATCACCTTAGTAAGAACATTATTGTATAACAATTTTTATTTCGGAGGATATCTATATTGTTTCTTGTTTTAGAAACTGCAGCTTGTTTTTCATTGTTTTTGACTTGTAGTATTCATATAACATATCATTGTTCGATAAGGATCAAAATAAGGACTAAGTCCTCCAATAGAAGGGTAGAATGCTTTTTAGTTGAGAAGCGGAAGGCGAGATTAGCGATCAATGTTAGTTTTGATTTCCTTTCCCATTTTATAATCTTTCTATGTTTGTTACTGTTTCGTATAGAGAAGTTGTTGCTATAGGTACCTGAATTTTGTAGATTAACCAAAATTCAATGATATAACTTTTGAAGTAGTTGATTTTAAAGGTGCATACATGATGATGACAAGCTTTTTCAGGTAAACAAGTGATTCATACCCTTTTTGATTACTAATCTCAACTCCTAGCTTCTCAACAAGGAACTTTTTGTTATAAATTAAGATGCAGTGATTTATACCACGAAGTTCCTTGTTGAGAAGCGAGAGCGAGAATAGCGACCAAATGTTAGCGTTGATGTCCCTCTCTAATTTATGATCCTTCTATGTTTATTATGTTTCTTATGGATAAGTTGTTACTTAACGTTTTCCTCGGTTTTTATGTGGACAAGAACTCCAAGCAATGTATTCATGAGAGGAGCATCCCTTTGGGACAATGACAAAGGAAATAGAGGTTGCTGGTGAGATGTCCTATTTACGTATTCCTTTTCGAGTACTTATGTTAAAAAGTCTATCTGTTTGTCTTGAAACTTTGTGGTTTACATGATTTCAATATTTATGTCAAATGGTTCATCTCTATTTACCTAAAGTGATGTTTTTAAGTAGATTGAGTTATGTTCTTGTCTTTATGACTACATTGCTTGCTTGGAGTTTGTGTAGAGGGAGCGTGGACTGCAAATATGATGTATATATGTATCTAAGCTACTACTACAACAACTCCAGGCAGGCAATATCGTCATAAAGACAATCACATAACTAAATCTACTACAAAAGCATCACTTGGGTAAATAGAGATTTTCCTTGGGGCAAAAACATTGAAATCAGTTCATACCACAAAGTTTCAAGACCAGAGATGAACTTTTTGACATAAATACTTGAAAGAAGAGTACTCTTTGTATTATATTTCACATCATTTCTAATATATTCTTTGCTTGGAACTTATTGTGAAATATGGAATAGTGTTGTCCAACTTGTTGTGGTTGTAGTAATGTGGGAAATTTTTGTAATATTAGATCAATTGAGGCTGTTGGTGGTTGTTATGTAAGTTGTGACGTATTTTGTAGTGTATTTTGTACGAGGGTACGGAAAAATAAAAAAATTTATGAAAAAAATTTAGACCTATGACGACGGTTCTTCCTTAAAAACCGTTGTCATATGTACTTTGAAGACTCGAGACTCTATACTTACATGTTTCGAGTTCCATCCAGGAATCAGGTATAAGAACTCTTCTCTCATAAGGTTTTGATTTCAAGTCATTTTATGTATCTTATAAACTTTTCCGAGTGATATAACATTTCCTCCGAGTGTTATAGAATCTATTATGCTTGCTTTCGCATGACTCGATTGACTCATAAACCATACTTCTACATGCCACTTCACACTCGGTTCCGAGTCACCCAACACTCAGATTTATCGCATATTCAAACACTATCTTTTCCGCACTTAAACTCGAGTCCGACTTCATGATTCAGGAATTACATTGTTCCAAGTCAGCATATTTAGTTTGAATTGTGTTTAGTCTAGATCTAGTCTGTTGACTCGATATTCTTTATGTGACTTGATTGTCCTCTAAACTCGACTAAGATGGAATTTGAGTTTCATGGATATTAGACTCAGAAAATTCCATTTCTTTTCGACTCGAGATAATTAGTCACTTAATTATTTTAATTATATTATTATACGTGTCTAATCTTGGACCAAAGTATTTTATACTTTGAGAAACAAAGTGATTTACTTTTGTAGTTTATTCAAACGAGGCTTTCTTAAATTTTAATCACAAAAGTAACCTAGGCTTTAAAACGTCAAATCACCAGCAGACAAGGCTTTTTCCACCTCGACCTAGCCCCGGACAACTGTGTCGGGATTGTCTGCATTTCCAAAGCTGGAAATCTGCAACACTAGTGGTTTTGGGACTTCCAAAGGAGTCAAGAACCGTTGCTCAACGTTCATATCTCAACGGATATTTTCCGAGTGACTCGAGAAAATCCTTGACAACGGTCACAAAGGACCTCCAGTTAGAAGATGGACACAACGGCTAAGCTGCTTGGTCATCTATATATAGAAGCCAACTTTCAAGACTTGAAGATTGCCGAATCTATTGTTAATACACATACTTGATCAAAAGTCATTGTATTCATTCTCAATCTTCTACTTACAACTCCAATTCGTTTTTCATAACTTTACGAGTTGTAAGGTCTTGTACTCGATTACAAACACTTTCTTTCTTACTCTCTAAGTAAGGTCCCTTAACCGAGGTATAAAGGTTAACTCAGCTCGGTTGTCCCTAGCTGTAAGGGTGATCTTAGTTAGGAAGTACTAGATCGAGATAAGGTAATTTCGAGTCTAGGAAAAACTTGTAAGGAGTTGTCTAAGGGAGCAACTCGGGTTAAGTCGAGTCTACTGTATTTTGTGGACTCAAAATAATGGATTCGACTTCGTGCTTGGATTAGCACGGTCCATGGTTTTCTGCCCCAGGAGGGTTTCCAGGTACTTTCGAGTTATTACTTTTCGAGTACATTCCAAACTCGGACAGTTTCGAATTCTATTTAATCTGTTTCTTCACTGCTTACTAAATTCCGAGTTTATGTTTTTCGAGTGTATCCTTGCCGCTCACTCACATCAGATCCTTATATGCTTTAATATTCAAGCATGTTTCTTCATCACCCTATTCACCCCCTCTAAGGTGATTTATACTCTCCAAGAGCAAACCTTCATACTTGCCTAAACATTTTTTGACGAACCGGGGATTTGGGCGGGGCATATGACGACGGTTTTAAGGAAGAAGCTGTCGTCATATATTAACATATTACTATGGCTTTTTAAAAGAATCGTAGTAATAGGTTGGATATGACGACAGTTCTATAGAACAATGGCCATCATAGGTTCTCTTTTACTATGGTTTTGAACCATACTAAAAGATGCCTACATACAATGACGATCACATAGACGACGCTCGATAATTGTAGTTAAAGGTCATTTTGAACCAGTAGTTAAAAGTGGTTATTGTAGTAGTGGACTACCACTCCTTGACCCCTTTAATTGTTTTTGAAACCATCCTGGAGCTAGACACAATGGAAGTAGATCCAAACAAGAACTTCACGAGCAACCCCTATTGTTACGGGTAAGCGGTACTAAAACGGTTAGGAACAAGCCATTAGGGTCGGAAGGCAACGGCGGCCAAGAAAAGTTGTCCAACGCCTATAAGCCAAGAGATCTCGGCTTTTCCCCTTTTTAATTTTCATTTTCCTCTTTTTGGTTGTGGATTAGCATGTATCCGGCCGTGTAAGAGAGTACTAATTTGTTTTTACCAATGTTTTGCATATCTAGCCTGTAGAGCACTTTGAAATGGTGCAGGGACCTAAAACACATGATCAATAACTGGCTACTCAATTATGTCAGCGATAACGACTTGCTTTGCCGATCGATAGGGCATCATCCTGGTGGGAGTCCTTGTTTAGGCCAAGACGCCCTATCAAGTGGTACATCAAGCACCGACGTGTGTCCCAATTTAGGACACATACTGAGAGTCATTCTTTTGTACGTTTGTTAGGATTCGGAACTAGTACGTACTATTTCATAGACCGTGTAATGCAGCAAATAGGCCTAGTCCAGGATACTCCTTCCCTGGATTTTATCGCGCTTGCCTCCTTAGATATTTTCGATAGTGTGAGACGGGTAGCTTTATGGGTTGAATATTGGATGAACCTATCTTAGTTTTTGAAACCCGTAGACAAATGACCCATAGCTATCTCTCGAATTTTATCTCAAATGGATAAAGAAGACCGATCCTGAAAGCACCGAGGGCTCCAGAATGCGACCCAAGAAGAGATGTCCCTATAGCTACACCCCTTCGATTGAAGTAGTCCCACATATTGATGAACGAGCCCAACCCAAAGAGATAGAAGCTAAAGAGGAAGAAGACGAAGGGATCGCTTGGATTGAAGAACTAAAAAGCGAGACCCGGGGAGATGCAAGCTGAATCTAAAAGGCTGAAAAGGGAAAAATGTGAAGATTGACTAGGGCTTAGAATTAGGAAAAAATAAAATTTAGGAAATTTTTCTTTTTGCCCCTTTAGAACATTTTATTTTTCAAATATTATGCATGTTATTTCCCTTTTAGGTATCTATTCGGGTAAGTAGTAGGCTTACCCTTTATTATTTATAAAACAAAAGGTAAGTTCATTGCTCACTTTTATGCTTTATCAATTTTATTATTAATTTTTATCACTCACTTAGACGAATTAATTAATAATTACAGTGGACCATCTAAACAGGTTAAAAATAATTAAGCACCGAGGAATAAATAGCGGTCGGATGGATTTTGATCCAGCCTTCTTCTTTGTTGATCGTGCGATGGCCGACTTTGGCCAAGGCCGTGGCCTCGATTGGGCTGGGCCTCGTAAATAGCTGAAGTCATTTAGTGTTATGCTAAACGTAATATTTCTTCAATTGATCCAAATTAGTGAACTGAAATATTTCTTCTCCATATAAGTACGTCGGTTTGATTGCTCCTCCTGGCAGTATTTGACTAAGTATGCATGGGCCTTGTTAATGGGGCCTCAATTTCCCTCTTAGGTCCTGAATTAGTGGTCCGATTTCCTGAAGCACCATATCTCCAACTTGTAAGTGCCGAGGCTTGACTGTTTGGTTAAATTCCCTTGATATACGTGCTTGGTACATTTGGACATTGTATGAAGCATGTAAATGCCTTTCATCTAGTAAGACTAACTCCTTGTAACATGCTTTTGGCCCATTCTACTTCTATAATCTTACTTTCGCTACGATTCGCAAACAGGGGATGGCAAGTTCTACTTGGAAGGACTACTTCCATGCCATACACTAGGGAGTAAGGGGTTGCTCCCGTCGAGGTTCTAATAGAGTTCGGTAGCCCCATGAGCGAATGATAATTTGTCGAGTCAGTCCTTGTAATTGATGACCATTTTCTCCACTATCTTTCTAATGTTCTTGTTAGCGGCCTTCATTACTCCATTGGTCTGAGGATGATAAGGAGAAGACTTTTGATGCTTGATCTTGTACTTGTCCAGAAAATCTGCTACCTCTTTCTTGAAGTGATTACCATGGTCACTAATCAATTCATGTGTACCCCATATTGATAGATGATATATGGGTTATGAATTTGCCCACATGTTTTAATGTCATTGTTACATAGGATGCTACTTCCACCCACTTGGTAAAGTAGTCAATAGCTACTAATACAATTCATGATCGCCCGTTCATTTAGGAATTACTTTACCGATGATGTCTATGCCCCAAACTTGTAACAATCCAAACTTTAATAAAATGTATTATCTCTAACAAATTCAATTATAAAGAGTGTGTGCATTTCAATTTCAAAAATATTTTCATATCATATATATGTATATCAAAGTTTTCTTGCAGGACCCGAGATATGAACAACGACTGACGGATGGCCGATATATTTCGTAAAATTTCAACATATTAACCGGTACTTATAATTCACGTAAATCATGTTTAAATTCCTAACTTAAATCATAAATATTTTCATATAAGCTCAAAACTCTCTATATATATATATATATATATATGCATACATGACTAATAACAATTAAAGCACAAATTATGTACAACTAAAACAAATATCTTAAGAAGTAAATGCCAATAAAACTAGCCTAATCTAATTATAAGTAAGCGCATATTTTAAAAGCACATTAGAGTAATAAACAACAAAACTATAATATTAACAAAAATAATAGTAATACAATAGCAAAAATAATAATTATTATAATTATAAAAATAAAAATAATGATAGAGAAGTACAATGACAATGCTGAAGATAATTATGATAATAAAAATAATAATTAATAATAATTTTAGATAACAATGAATTTGGGGGTCAAATGAACGTTTGACACCCAAATTACACTAAGCATGATTAGGAAATTGTCAAATCACCAAAAGCATGAGTCTTAAGCTAAGTGTCAAGCAAGAGTTAATGTGCTAGCTAATCCATGAAGATAAGTACCACAATTAGTATAAATAGGCTTCAAAAATCAGAAAAATTAACCCAAAAACCTGCACTAAGCCATTTTCTCTCTCCTCCCTCACCTGGCCATCAGCCCCACTTCGACCACCTCCACAGCCGCCCACCGGCCCCTTCAGCCGGCCACTACCAACCAAAACCTTCGCCACCTTGCACCGAATCCATATCTACCTTCAGGCCCACCAACCGACCACCCCATTGCTTGGAAAACACAAGCCAAAATCACCATAATCACCGACTTCCACCATCATCCCTCACACTTTTTCAACCACTTTCAGCCACCACCACAACCACCACGGGCGCCACCTACCTCCCATCCTCGGCCAGCCTTGCGAGCCACCCGTCGCTGCCCCTAACGCCGCCCACCGGACCACCAAAATAACTACCATTCATACTCCCCTCAAACCTCCAAACCCTAATAACATCACACAACCCTTTCATTTTCCACCACCACTCCGGCCATCGCTTGACCACCAACCGCTGTCAAACCCTTTCACCACCTGCAGCCGCCGGCCACGACCACCAGTTCCACCACCCACCACCCACCGTCAATACAGACCACCCAAACATCACTTTTTCTCTCACCTCTTATATATGCCCTAATATATTACCTTAAACCACCCCAAACCCAACCACCACCACCACTGCCGGTCAACGCCGGTACCCTACCACCGACCACCGCCCTACCGCCGCCAGTCTGCACTACTAAACACCACTAGGCTCCACCACGACAACCTTTATCCTCATTTACTCTTTATCTAGGTAAAAACCCTAAACCCTAAGTTTTGATAATCTAAAGTTTTTCAATATTTAAGTTAAATCATATTTTTACTTAGCCAAGAAAATAAAATTAAAGTTATACGTGCATGATTTAGTTAAGGCAAGAATTTATAATAATCTTGTTAGAGTTATAGCTAAATTATTATATACAAAAATTGCATAATAAGATTAAACTAGTTCATTATAAAGTAATTCATATAATGCATAAAGGAGGTAATTAGTTAACTACGAGGTTTAAATAAGCTAGTAATATTAGAATTCATGTTTTAGATTCAATAAATGAGTAAAATTAATTAGGTGCATTCATGAATAAGATAACTTAATACATAAATAATAAAGTAAAACATGAGCAACTAAATAGATGATTCATAAATCATGTTAAAAATAGATCCTAATAACTAAAGGTATAGGATAAGTTATGTCTAATCAACTTAATCAAGGAATATAAGTCCTAAATAAAATCTTATTCTATTAACTCTTATTTAAGACCATCAGTCAACGTACGGTCAAGGGTCCTGCTCAAAATCACAAGGAAAGGAATCAAGTTCAAATCATCAACCAATTTCGGTTCATCAAGTACGTTCATTAATCATGTACTTCAATGTTTTATTTACAAATCAAGGTCGGATATTGCCGACATCAACAACAACAAAGAATCATTTGCAAACAGTATTTTCCATATAAAAGTGGACCCGCCCATCAATACTTCACCATTGTTCAAAGTCGGCACACCG
This sequence comes from Talinum fruticosum, assembly GCA_021018815.1. Taxonomy (NCBI): domain Eukaryota; kingdom Viridiplantae; phylum Streptophyta; class Magnoliopsida; order Caryophyllales; family Talinaceae; genus Talinum; species Talinum fruticosum. Next base: position 582,242 of record JAITYX010000120.1, on the reverse strand, counting down.
TAAGCTGCGCCGCATCAATTGGACTTCCCGATCGGTCCGGGTGTGTACACATTTACGGGAAACCCGATGATCGCAAGGGTAACCACACGAGATAATTAATTAGCAACATTTTTACATTATTCACTCCCCCTCATTTATAAAATAAATTAAAATTGTGCGCTCAACTCAACTATTTATTAACCTTTATTTTACAGACATGATAATGGACGTATTGAGCTTCGGCTCACATTGTGAAAATATTTTCTTGTTTTGTTTTAGGTAAAGATGTCGAAGATATAAAGTAAGAGAAAAGTTATGTTCGGGACTTAGAGGCTCGCAGTGGCAATTGGGATATTAGTGGTCAAGTGTTGGGATTTCGTTTACCAAGTTTAACATGTACTTTATTTATGATTATATAAGTTGTAGTTTCCTAGTAAGGTATAACCACGGGTAAAAATACACATAGATATATTTAGAGCCTTACCCTTTCCTATGGTAAGGGTGGCGTAATGTCCCTGACCTCCTTTCCACTTGTGCTAATCATCGGCTAGCGGTTTGTTTAGACTAACACCGGTAATTACGGGTTTGGGGCGTTACAAAATTGAGAATGGCCAGGGCATGAAAGTGTAGTTAAAAAGGAAGGTGGTTGGTGCTGCATGTTTGCATAAACTTGACACTTGTGACATCTTTTAACAAACCCTTGACAACCTGCTACCATGGTTGACCAATAATACCCTAATATGAGGTCCACATTCTCCACCATGAACGTAGGCCATTATACGCTCATCTTCATGTTTATTGACTCAAAGTAAGCTAATTCTCATGTTGGTCTTCTTATACAATAGTCCTTGATTTATGAAAAACTGGGCAACTAACATGCAAACAACTCGTTGGGCTTTAGGCGTGGAGTCTCGTGGGTATTCTTGACTTTCTAAGTATGGGTAAATGTCATGGTACCAACTGGTTTGGTCAATACTAGACACCTCTAATGCTTATATATGCGCAAGCAAACTCCTTTGCTTGAGATGAATGTTTATTTTGGCTAATGTAAAAATGAAATGAATGGACTCACCTTAATTGAGATGATTTTGATTTTGCCTAATGTAATGAATGGATTCACCTTAATTGAGATCATTTTGATTTTGGCTAATGCAATGAATGGATCTGTTAAGTCGTATTTTATACGTATTTTTAGTAGTTATTTAGTTTATATTATATAGTTTATTTTATCTAAATTATCCTATTTTGTTTATTTTTAGGTAATTGACGAATAAAGTGGGAAGAGAAGAAAAGACGTTAAAAGTGGATTTTTAGCTACCGACAAGCATCCAAGAAAATATATGAAGTCGGTCCATAAATATGATATGTAATAAAATATTTATTTTAGGATATTATATTTTAGGAAATCCTAATTGGAATAGAAAAGGAAACTTAGAAGAGAAGAAAGAGAAATAAACCCTAATTCCTTCACCCTATATATACTACTTATTATCATCATGGAGAGAGGAGACGGAGGAAGCCAGCTGCTACACAATCACCACCTCCCGTCACTTGCTGTCCACGGCAGCCACACACATGGACTCACCTTAATTGACATGAATTTAAAATTTAGCTAAGGCAAAATGGACTCACCTATTTAAGATGAATTTAAAATTTGGCTAAAGAAAAATGGGTTTGAAGACTCGGTATAAATCTCTATCTCTCTTAATTTTTTATTCTAAGTCATTCTACGTACTATAGAACCTCTTATCTAAGTTTTCATTCTGTTACGACTGACTCGAAAGCGCTTTATTGCGGATCTCCTACACTCGGTGTTTCGACTCACTCAAACATCACTCGGAACCATCGCATGCTAAAATAATTTCTCTAACACTTTTATTCTAAGCACTGACTTTGTATTTCAACGCAAAGTGAATTACAACGTTAATTCTCTATTCTAAGCTTAGATTAAAAAGCCCAAGGCGCAAAAAGCGCCCAGGGTCCTGGAGCCCGGGCGGGGGCTTCGAGGCAAAGGCGCGGGCTTTTTGGAGCGAGGCGCACTTTTTACATAAAAATACTTAAAATTCATTCCCAACCTATATGTTTCGATAAATAAGTAAGATAACACATCAAAACAATGTTTAGACAACATTTTACCCACTAAAAGCACCACATAGTCTTAAGAACCGAAATCGACATTCAAATATCTCAAAACACACATTTGAAAGTCTAAAAAACAAGCAAGCAAGCAATCATAGTCATAGAAAACAACACACAAAGCATAGTGTGTAGGCCCCCACCCCCTTAGGTGAACTAAGTATCATCATTATCATCTAACACCACATGCTCTGCCTCCACATCATCATCATCATCATCTTCATCATCATCTAATTCCAAATCCAACTCCTCTTCATCCTCTTCCTCTTCCTCTTCCTCTTCCTCTTGAAATTCCTCTTCCTCCTCTTCATCAATCAATTCCAATCGAACTCGAGAAGATTTAGAACCAGAGGCTTCGGCAGGAGCTTTCCCTTTGTCCTTCGCTGATACTCTAATGGTACTAGATGATCCTCTACCCCTCCTCGTACCATAACGAGATTCATTTGCCCCGAAGCTTGAGCAACAGCTGCCCAAGTCAAATTATCCCCCTCAAATACAAAATCATCACCATCCGAATCATCTTCCATCCTTCCCAACAACCATTCATTACTCTCATCAATTTCTCTCAAGAGAATGGGATCTTTGGAATTTTCTTGGCGTCTACGCTTCGAGTGCACGATTTGATTTAACAAATACTAAATCATTCAATCGGGATTGTGCCAATCTATTTCTCTTCTTGGTGTGAAGTCTGTTAACAAAGTAAGTAGGCATAATTATTCACTAATAAATTAATTTATTTAATATCCTCATATAAAAATTTTGAAAGTTATAACTTACGTGCTGAAAAACACCCCAATTCCTCTCACATCCCGTTGCACTACAAGTGAGGCTAAGAATCCTAATGGCAAACTTCCTCAAATTTGGTGTTGATGATCCATATTGAGTCCACCATTCACCTATTCACAAAAACCTTAGTTTAATTAACAACTTTGTAAATTTGATCAGTTGTGAAGATTAGCTTTAGCAATAAAATTTCTTACTCGGAGGTATTGTATTCCTTTGCCTTATAGCCAATGGTTTTCCAAAGAGACCCTCGGCCTTTCCGTATGATTGCAATTCCGAAGTCACCTTGTCTTGGATTGTGATATCCGGAATCATCCTTAAAATGCAATCAAACAAACCATCTTTAACCTCATGACTCTCTTCAATAGCACTTGCATTTGGATAATAGATCTCCGGATTCAAATAGTGGCCTGCCGCATGTAAAGGTTGATGAAGTTGACATTCCCATCTTTTATCAATGTACTTAAATGCCTCCTCATAGTTCTCCTCCTTGTGTTGAAAGCTATTAGCAATAGCTTCCTTAGCTCTATCCATAGCCTCATATATATAACCCATGGGTGGTTTTTCTCTCCATCAACTATGCGAAGAACCTTGACAAGAGGCCCTGCCAATTTAAGAGCATAAAGGACATTCTTCCAATAGTTATCTTGCAAGATATAACTTGCTATCTTCTTTCCTCCACCATCCTTTGCCCATTTGCTTATGCTCCACTCTTGAGAAGTTACCATCTTCCTCAAATTGTTTTTTTGTTTGTGAATAGAGGAAAGAGTGATAAACGATGTTGCAAATCTAGTCACAACAGGCCTATGCAGGTTCCTTTGATTAGTGAATCGCCTCATCAAGTTCACAAGGGTAACAGAGCTATGGATATAGGCATTGATGGCCATACTCTTCTTTAGAGCACTCTTGACTTTTCCAATATGTTTTCCAATATCTTCCAACATCGAGATAAATGCAATGTGCGGCACATGGAGTCCAAAAGAGATGTTTCCTCCGAGCCATCAACAATTTTCCTAAAATAAAATTATAATAGAAATTATAATTTTAGAAATTTATATTAAGTAGCTAAGTAATAGAAATTATATATTATAACATTTGGGAACAATTTTTCTGACCTGCCTTAACATAATTTGATGCATTGTCGGTCACCACTTGGACCACATTCTCCTCTCCAATCTCTTCCACCATCCGATCAAGAACGTTGAACAAAAGATTTGAATCTTTTACAACTTCAAAAACATCCATTGATCTAATGAAGACCGACCCTTTTGGAGAGTTCACAAGAAAGTTGATAATATCCTTTTGGACGGTGGTATCACGCCATCCATCGGATAAGATAGAACAACCTACTTCTGCCCATTCTTTCTTATGCTCATTCATTACCTTATGGGTGTCCTCCACTTCTTTCTTGAGGAATAGAACTCTTAACTCATACATAGAACGTGGCTTTAATCCAGGACCAAATTGACCAACTGATTCCATGGCAATAGCAAAGCTATCAAGTGTAGCCGCATGGAAAGGAATGCCGAGCATCATAAAACCACCTAGCTAAGTCTCTGCAAGCCTTCTCTCTCAACTCTTTCTTGCATAGCTCATTAAGTGTCCTTTGCCTCCCTTGATCCTTTTTGCCCTTCACATTAGTCGGCTTAGGAGTAAAGTACATATCCATTGGACCTTTTTGCTTTGGTGTCTTACGAGGCATGCTATTACTTCCTTTCTTTGCCCCATTCCCACCACTTCTAGGATACATCTCAATACATTCATCATCTTCATCATCATCAACATCGTAGCCTTGTTGCATTTTCCTCGACATTTCAAAACTCTCTTTCAATGATTTCTTTTTATCCATGAATTCTTGAATTTCTTCCCTAACATGCTCGGGGACCTTCTTACAACCCAATGTATTTCGATATCCACCAATCAAATGTTGTTTAAGTCGAAACACTCCCCCATGGTCTTAACTCCACAAAAGTTGCAAAAGAAACTATTTTTATTGCTCTCATCTTGTGTGCCATACTTTCTTTCGGGGTCTAACGATCTAGATGAGATTGAACCCAAACCCGAACGCATATCGGGCTTATCCTCCATTCAAATGACAATATTGAATACAATTCACTCACTACAAACAATTATGACAATGAAAAACAATTAAAATATAACACAAAAACACATACATTATAAGGCTGAAAAAAAAAAATTGGAGTCGGGTCTTCACCGACCTGCCTTATATTAAGAGCTGGGAAAAAAAAAAAAAAAAAAAAGAGATCTGTAAAGAGGAAAACCATGAAAAAAAAATGGAATCAGGTGAGGTCGGTACCTCACCTGCAGCGATAAGAGGAACAAGAAAACAGTGGAAAAAAAGCTGGAGCACCGCTTATATCGGAGAGGAGTGAAAAAAATAGTGAAAATAAAATCGGAGAGGAATGAAACCGAGAAGAGCGAGAGCGGAAGGAAGAGGAAAAAAGGAGGAAGAGGAAAACGGAACCGAGAAGAAGAGAAGAAGGAAAAGGAAAGAAGAAGGAAAAGGAAAAAGGAAGAAGAAGAAGAACGAAAAAGGAAGAAGAAGACGAAGAAGGAAGAGGAAAGAAGAAGAAGAAGAAGAAGGAAGAGTACCTGGTAGTCGGAGGAAGGGTAGAGCAAGAAGCCGCCGGAAAACACCAGGCTTGGTGTCGGAATTGTCCAAGAAGTTGCCGGAAAGGGTGCAGGTGCAGCGAGAGGAGAGAGGGGAAGGCGGACAGCCGAGCTAGGGTTTTGCAAGGAAGTATCGGGCTTCCATTACCCGAGTAGTAAGTGAAGTTTTTTTTTAAATTAAAAATAAAAAAATAAAAAAAACCATATCCGAAAGCGCGCCCGGGCAAAGCCCGCCTTGGAAAAAGCCCATGAGGCGCGCGCTTTTCGGGCTTTTGGAGGGACTGCGCTGACCCTCCAAAAGCCCGGATGGGTGCGCCACGGGCTTTTATGCGCCTAGGCGCGCCCGGGCGCGCTTTTTAAACTAAGATTCTAAGTCGGGTTATTTCCTTGAGAATTATTTGACTAGATCAACTTCTTATTCTACGATATTGTAATCTTTCTAACTTCATTATTTTAGGATTGACTCAAGATGGAATTTGAACATATTGAATATTAGACTCAGAAAATTCCATTCTTTTAAGCAAAAGATAATTAACCATTTAATTACTCCATTTTAATTATTATATGTGCCTAACCTTGGTCCAAAGTATTTTATACTTTGAGAACCAATGTGGTTTGCTTTTGTAGGTTATTCAATCAAGGCTAATCTATTTTTGAATTTCAAAAGCAACCGGCTTCTAGCCGTTAAACACCAACGAGATAAGTTTTAGCTACTTTTAGACATGGCTCGGACTCAGCGTCAAAGTTGTTTGTTTCTAAAGCTGGAAAACTCCAACTCTAAGCCTAACGATTGTTTCCACCATAGTTTTCAGTCACCACCAAGTGATTGGACCATCTTTTGGAGCCAAGAGCCGTTGCACAATGTTCACATCCCAACGGATCTTTTACGAGCGACTCAGAATAGACGTTACAACGGGTAGTAAAGATTTTAGTCCAGAACCAAGACTCAACGGTCACTCTACCTAGTTGGTTATAAATAGAAGCCACTTAACAAGACTAGAAGATTGCTTGAATAGATTATTAAACGCATTGTTGCACCTTTTATTGAACACTTACTAAGTGCATATTGGATCAATCTTCTTTTTACAACTCCAAGTCCGTATTTAATATTCTATGAGTTGTAAAGAAAGTCTTGTAATCAATTACATACTTCTTTTACTTTCTTAGTAAGTCCCTTGATTGAGTTATAAGGGCTAACTTAGCTCAGTTGTCCCTAATTGTAAAGGTTACCTCGGTTAGGAAGTACTAGATCGGATAAGGAAACTCCTGAGCCTAGGGAAACTTTGTAAGGAATTGTTACAAGGAGCAATTCTAGTTGGGTCAGTTCCTTATATTTTGTTGATTCAAAACAATGGATTTGATTTGGTACTTAGATTAGCACTTGTCCGTGGTTTTCCGCCCCGGGAGGGTGTCCACGTAAATCGTGTTATCTTCTTTTTGAGTCCATCTAGACTCGGAATCTATTTTTAGTTTGTATCGGTGCAAAAATTATTTATTTTTCTTCATCACCCTACTCACCCCCTCTAGAGTGACTTAAACTCTCCAAGAGCAAACCTTCAATTGGTATCAAAGCCTAGCCTTTCAAGAGGATCTTACCATCCAAAGGTATAAAGATTAAATAGCTCGGAACAACGGAGAGTTTGATGAAGGAAGATCATTCACCGGACCAAAGTTCAAAGTGTCAAACTTTACACATTGGAAGAAGAAGATGGAGTGTTTCGTGATGGACAATGATGAAGATGTTTGGAACATCATCCAAGCACGCAACTACATTCCAATGAAGACGGAGAATGCAACTCTTGTGCCTAAAGCCAAATTTGAGTTCAGCATTGAAGAGACCGAAAAGTTTAGAAAAAACTTCAAAGCTATGAACACACCGATTTGTGCCATTAGCACAGAAGAATATAACAGGATCTAGGTGTGGGACACTCTTGTCAACACCTATGAAGGAACCAGAAGAAAACATCACTCGGATGTATGTTCGGTTCACAGAGATTACTAATAATCTCAAATCTCTTAGTAGAAAGATCTCTCACAAAGAAATGTCCAGAAAGATTCTAAGAAGTCTACCAAAGATGAGATGGGGTCCTAAGGTGACAGCCATTGAAGAAGCTCATAACCTCTCTCAACTAAGACCAGATGAGCTTATTAGGAAGTTACTTACCCACGAGATTCATTTGGAAGAAGAGGATGCCGAGGTCGGTACCAAAAGGAACATTGCGCTGAAGGCCTCGGAAAACAGACGTGAAAGTCCGAGCTCCTCATAATCAGAAGAGGATCTTATGGCACTCATAGCCTACGGCTTCAAGAGAATAATAAAATACAAGAAGTGGGAACAGAGGCCAACGGAGGAGTTCTACAAGAAAGACAAGAAGGACATAAAGGTAAATACTCATCCCCTTCTAAGTTGTCTTTAACTAAGAACTCGGCTGGTTTGAATGTGGCACGAGGAGCACATAGTCAAAGATTGTCCTAAAAGAAAGAAGGACAAAAAGAAGAAGGCTATGATGGTCACTGGAGTGCTGACGACTCATCTAAAGAAGATGATTCTGACGACTCAAAGTGTCTTATGCCACTTACGGACTCGAAGTTGAATCCGAGTCGGACAATGAGAGCTCGAGATATTGAGGAGGTAATTGAATACTTTCTCAAATTCTCCAAAGTTGATTTAGCCAAATACATTTATACTTTGGAAGAAAAGTCCATTTCGACTCTTCACAGTTCAAAGAAAAACTTGAGTCTCTTACTACTGAAAGCAATGTTTTGAAAAATGAGTTAGAAAACCCGAGACAAAATCTGAAGGTACTTAAGATCGGTGCTCAAGAAAATGAGACCGAGTCCGAGTCACCCGGAACGGAGAATGAGCAACCGAAAAGGAAGCTCAATGAGTCTCAAGAACTTGTTTTGAAACTCACTCAAGGTCAGAAAAACCTTGATCTTTTACTTGGCTCTCGGTGTGTCTCATTCAGGAAAGAAGGACTTGGGTACAATGATAAAGAGGAATCTAATTCCTATTCAAATCTCTTCAAGACTGATTCCAGAACTGTAAAGCTTAGGAAGGCTGAGCATGGTCCCACTCATAAGAAAAGATTTTCAAAAGAAGGAGACACAGACTCAATTTTCTAGAAGGAAGACTCAAAATCGGACCGGACTCAAAGTTATTCAAATCTGGGTTCCCAAGAGTGCTCTTCCGCAAAGATAGACCACGAGTAAAGACGATTCATTGGATTTGTAAGAGGAAGTAAGAAGGGTTAGTTCATTTCTGTTTTGAAGGTAACTTAGAAGAAGAAAGGTAAAGTTGCGGATCGAAACTTTACAGAGGTATGATCGGATCTCTACTTTACTCTACCTCACATCTTGTAGGCCTGATATCACGTTCAATGTCTACCTTTGCGCAAGATTTCAAGCTAATCCAAAAGATCACATCTCCTTACGGTGAAGAGAACTTTCAGATATCTTACAGGAACTCGGAATCTTGGTCTATGGTTTTCAAAAGACTTAGAACTAAGTCTCACTGGATACTCGGATGTTAATTATGCTTGGATACAAAGTTGATAGAAAGAGCACACCGAGAGCATGTCAATTTCTAGGTTAATCCCTCATATCCTGGCATTCAAAGAAACAGAACTTAGTTGCTCTATCAACTGCCAAGGGTAAGTACATTATAGTTGGAGCTTGTTGTGCTCGGATTACGTGGATCAAGCAGCATTTGAAGGATCTTGGGCTATCATTCACATCTATCTCAATCAAGTGTGATAATCGAGTGTAATCAGCATTACCAAGAATCCAGTCCAACACTCAATGACAAAGCATATCAAGGTCAGGTATCATTTTCTAAGAGACCACTCTGAGAAAGGTGATATTTAACTTGAATTCATTCCTACGAAATTTTAGTTAGTTGATATTTTCACTAAGCCTCTTAGTGAGGATCGGTTTTATTTTATTAGGAATGAGCTTGGCATGATTAATGCATGATTATGTGATACATGAATTATCTTTACATGATTATGTGTTACGTGTTTTGATAATGAATGGATTAGTTGACTCGAGTGCGATTGATTTTTGAAGTTATCAACTTTTTAGTGTTCTTAGTCACTCAAAACGATACTCGAGTCGGACTCGGTGTAAGAGCAAAATGGACATCAAACTTCTAAAATCATCCCTAGATAAATGGAGAATTTTAGAAATCTTTTCGAAAACCCTTTCTTCTCTCTCTCTCGCCACGCGTTTCAATCGGGGAAACTAGCCGTTGGAAGAAAGTCTGCTGGAATACTAACCATTAGAGGGCAGAACGTCACACTAGTCCGAGAGTACTGCTTGGTTTTCCGGTCAAAAGAAGGGTTGAAGTTCATTCCTTTCCGCTATAGATAGCACCCCTTTACCTTCTTTTCTTTACTTTGCCCACTGCTTACTTGCTCTCTCTATTCTCGATATTTACGCTCGCTTGTATTCTCTCTCCCTCTCTCAATTCGAAGCTTTCCCTACTCTCTCTCTCTCTCTTTTCTTAATCTCCCTGTTTCTCGTCATTCCCCATGCCTAAATAAGGAACAGGTCAAGAATTGGGTTCGATTACCAAGAACCCCGCACTAAAAAGCTCAAGAAGGTACATCCAATCCTTCTAAAATCTTTGTCGTCCAACACCTCACGTTGGATGATAAATTCTTCCCAACCACATCCTTCTCATGGCTATTCCATATCAAAAACACTGGGATTTACAATTATTTAAGCTTCAGTGAATTCATTTATCCGAAACTCGTTGTCGAGTTCAATACGAACATGTCTTATTCCGAGGGAATCATCACCTCCAAAGTTCAAGATAAAGTGGTTCGTATCAACATCTTTATTTTCCACAAAATTTTCAAAGTTACTTCTCTTTTTCTCAATTCCAACCTTATACCTTTTATGGAAGTTGTCGACGACTTCTTTGAAAAGTATGCCAAGGAAGTTCCTGCGTCACAAAAGAACTTCTCGGTGACTCATATGAAAACTTAGGCAAGATTGCTTTGTTTTATTCTAATGAGGATCTTTTTCGCTCATCATTCTAGCAAGGAGAATCCAAATTCCAAGATTCTCAAAGAGTTCTTTGACATCTTAGAGGGCTACAATGTAGACCTCTTTCCAGCAATTATTAGCGAGATGGCTTATGTGCCAGCTCACTCGAAGAAGTCAGCTCCATTTCCTTTCGGAGTTCTTTTGACTGTTATCTTCAAACAGTTCAAAGTCTCCTTCCCCTCGAATCCAAACGTTATCTCCGAGGCTGTCATTTGTATTGGCAGAAAAGAGTTTCTAGGTTACGGGTACCGGGAAGTTCAACCTGGTGTCTAGGTTCGTATCAACATGGAAGGATGGTTTGACTATATGACGTCGTTTCTTGACCAGCACCGCGTATCTTGGTATTGTCCACGGGATCTAGTTCCGGGAGGATTTGGTCCGATTTTTCTCATTGTCCGGCGGGTTTGTCTGTATAATTTTCGACAGCTGATTAAGCTATTCCTTATGTCATTTTATGACCTAATCCTTCAATATAAATAGAGAGCTTAGGCTCTCATTTTAAGCATGGCCATTTTCTAAGCCAAATGCTTGTTGAATATTAACCAAAGAGCAATTTCCTAAGTAAAACTTTGCTGAAATTTAACTAAGAGCTATTGAATGCTTTACATATTCCGATCTCTTGGTTTTCTTTCGACCAATCCTCACTAAAATAACAATATTCGATCCCTAACCTTTACCATTCACATATATCATTCCACCTTCATTAAAATTCACAAAAAGCCCCTTTCAATTCACCGCCGTCACGCTTCCAGATTCGGTTCGAGACCAAGATCGGCATGTGCGGCAACTCTGAAGGCACCAAATCTTCTTTCAGCCCTTTATAGTTTATTTTTATTTATGCTATTTATTGCTTTCAATATTGTGGAGAAAAGATGTCATCATTTTGAATTCCTCCCCACCCGCTGTAATCTTTTTATTTCTTTCGCTTTTCTTTTTGCTTTTCTTTATCATTTTCATTTACTTGCTTTATTATCTGTTTATTGCTTTTCTAAGCATGTTTGGTTGATTTAATTTTGCATTTAATGTGTTGTGCGCTTGCCTGGATCGCGAGCGCCAAAACCCGTCCTCAATTTGAATTGCAGGCTGCAACTCGCCTGCATGAAGCTGGAATCGCTAGTAATCGCCATCAGCCATACGGCAGTGAATTCGTTCCGGGCCTTGTATACACCGCCTGTCACACTATGGGAGCTGGCCATGCCCGAAGCCGTTACCTTAACCGCAAGAAGGGGGATGCCGAAGCCAGGGCTAGTGACTGGAGTAGCTGGAAAGATATGTGGCCATGAAAGGAGGATTAAGTGGAACATAATTGACTGGGTGGTGGAATCGTGGACCAAAATTTTGACTTCTGGTTCCGGCAAACGAATAATCATTGAATCCTCCTCTTTCTGGACAAGACATACAAAGAGACGTGCCAACAGTAACACGTTTCCTTAACTCACCTCTCAAATCAGTAAAGGCCATCTGTTGACGGGCGGAAGGAAGGCCTTATCCCTATGTTTCGTACCTTTGCCTCCGAATCTAGATTCTCGATTCTAGACTGATGGAGTCATCTTTTCAAACCTCATTCAATCTTAGTTTTCTCATACTAAGATTTGAAGAGTATTTCTTTGCTTTTGTTAGTTTTTATTCCTAAAACTGATTAGTGACTCTTATTTTCGTTTTTATTTCTCTTTAATCCGCTCCTCAATATTTCTTATTGAAAATGGAAAAAAAAATTTATGTCCGACAATCTAATTCATGGACGGAGACTGATCACCTCAATCACGACCCATGGCCAACACCGGTGACGGTACGATGCTGGCTCTTAACGGCGATGGTACGCTGTTGTCTTTTGCCAACGTCGGACGGTCACCGGGCAAGACTTTGGTTCTAGCTGGTGTGTTTACACCGGTTTGGCCCAAAAGCCTTATGGCATTTTACTTTGTTATTTTTGTAAGTTATGAAATAACATCCCAAGGCTTCTAAAAATAATTTCTAAAATAAATGATTGATAAAATCGCCAATCACCTTTGCTTAATTTGTTTTAAACCAATTTATAAAGATCAAAAATCTTAATAAGAGGCACGTCCCCATTTCTAAAAATCTATCTTCAAAACCAAAAAGACTCGACATTCGTGGGGAAACTCAGCTCCCCAAATCCGGCTCCTTTTATAGAGGGGATGGACGGGTCGTGGTTCCTACACATAGCAGCAAGGGTGGACTCCTCTACAGTAGACAACAAAATGTAAAATGCAATGACAAAAACTTCCAAATATGAAGTTTCCAACAACATAAGGAAAAGTTAATAATTTGCATGCACTTCTCAGTGAAGTATCTAGATTATTTAGGAAACATGACATATGCTAAGTTAAATTGTGGCACCCGTATATACAAGTCATGATCATGTATTTGCCCTAAGACACCAACATGTACTCCAAGTGAGTTACTGTATGGAAAATATCTGAATTGTCCAGACTCCATATTAAAACTCACACACAAATGCAGTGTTCCATGTGTTATGATCAACATATACCAATAAGATTATTGTTGTATTCCGCATCAACACTAACCCTTAATTAGTACTATATTAGACAATTATATATATCCTTTTACATAAACTTACCTTAATCAACTGACCCAACAACCTATTGAAACACATTTTCTTCAAATCGCTTAGCTAGATAAACAAGGTACTGCTAAACCACTTAATAGCAACCTAAATAGCTATTCACAATTCCAACAACTAAGTCTGCCAAATAGGACAGTACAACTTACAAATTCACAAACCAAGGATTACATTAAAATTCCACATTGATAATTGTTTAGATTTTGGATAAAGGTGGATAGAACTTCTAATTTATTATGCATCTGCAATTTAGAGAAAGGCATGTGAGCAACGCATCCACAAGGAGGAAAATAAAGGCAATCTCCCATATTGAACTAGAAGTGGTGAACCACCTTGATGTCCAATCACTTAGCTCCTAACAACCCACATTAATTACAAACCACCATGACTCAGACAATTTCAAAGCACCATTTAAACAACCTGAGCCAAATTCAAATCAATATTTAAACCAACAAATTCATAATTAACATTTAAACCAGTAATTGAGTAAAAATTAAGCCAAACACTAATTTTGCAAATAACATAACAAATTAGCGTCTAAATTCGCACAATTTGAACAACTTGTATTTAATTCACTAAAAAATTGAAGATGAGAAAAAGAAATTACCTAATTAGAACCTTAATTTGCAATTTGTGATTTTTATGAAAACCCTAATTTTGCCTCAAAATTTAGAACCAACAAGATGTCTTTCTGTCTCTATCCTACCACCGGCCGTCGAGAGGGTGGCTGAGAGAAGGCATGACCGAAGAGAGAGAGAGAGGAGGTATGGTTGGCAACAAACAGGTGGGCACATGCTCTGGGCGGCTGGGTGGCTTCCAGTGACAGGCGGGCGGCTTCCGGCGAGCGGCGGGCGACGTATACACACACACACACACACACACACATATATATATATATAGAGAGAGGGGGAGGGAAGCAGTGGATGAAGCCTGGAGGGAAAATGTCGAGAGATTCAATTGAGGCACCATCCTTAATTTTTTTATTTTTCTTTTTTTAATTATAAAAACGCCTTTTAATTGAAGGCATTAGATCAAGATTGAATGGTTATGATCAATAGTGCTTACCTAATGGATAGAGAGTATCTAAAAGGGGTGCTTACTTGAATTCTTCCCTCTATATATATATTGCCCTTATTTTTTTCATTTACTTAAGTATCTAATGGATAGAGTGTACCTAATGGATAGAGTTAAAGTGACAACATTGCCCTTATTTTTTCATTGACTTGAGTAAGATTATATATATATATATATATATATATATATATATATATATATATATATGTATGTATGTATGTATGTATGTATATGCGTGTGCGTGTGTGTGTGTGTGTGTAAAGTCTTACTCAAGTAAATCAAAAAATAAGGGCAATGTTGTCATTTTAACTCCTAAAAATATCTTTTTATTCGTAAACAATATTATATGATCCTTTAGAGTAGTACTTTATTATTTTCGATACTTGAGGGAATTTTTTTATCATTTGTTGATACTACATGATTGCAAAGTGTCAATAATTCTTTTTAATATGTATCGATGTACAAACTGAATACAAGTAAAGGAGGAGGCTATTTATAACCAAGCTCCTAATTACATGTATAAACGTGCTTAAAATAATGTACATTAGCTTAAGGCTAAGCTAAGCTAGGTTACAAGCTAAAGAATATGCTAAGTACATAAAGCAAACACTAAGATAAATTTCTTAAATGAATAATATGGTAACCCGAAAATTTGCAAAAAAATCTCTAGCAAGTTAAAGTAAATTGCGGTTGGCCAATAGGAAAAGAGTAGTTGCTCAACCTATGCTCTGTTATTGGTCTCTCACATGGGAAACCTCTTAGAGAAGGAAAACAACTACCAATGTAGCAATTTGACCAATTGCGCTAAATTTGTATTGCCTAGAGCAGAGAGAAAACAGACCAGCAAGTTGAGTCTTGAACATCCAATAAGTCACCCGGTTTTTATGTAGCTTGATTTTAAAATTAGAAGCTTCCAACTTGCAATGAAGGATGTTTGGATTGATCTTCAAGGAGTCAACTACCATGCCCAATTAATAAACCCCCAAAAAGAATGAGTTTAATAGTTTAACTAATCTAACTAAAAAACCATTCAAATAGAGTCAAACCTGCTATAGGTGAACTAAACGCGTGGTTAGTCAAAAATTACATCTCATCTGACAAAAACAATTATGTGGTAGAAACTTGACTCATTAAGGTGTTCAGAGATATAGGACACGTACTAAAAATCATCCAAGAACACCTTCAATCAGATGGTCCAAAACAGTGAAAATTCATAATTAGAATTGATCAAGCAAGCCATAATTTGAGATAGTTTTTGCCATCCTTTGATGTTAGATGTCTACTTAGTCATTATAATGACATTGATCACCTTTTTAGTCATTAGGGACACCTTTCTATGCATCATTATTCCAATTTGATTTACTCGTTTGATTAAAATTAGTTAGTTTAATTCATTGAGGATCGATAATAATTTAATTAAAATTATGTTAGGGGATTCAATGAGTGTGGGCGATAACAACAACGAAAAATAAGGAAGTCCTTAACTTATGTGGTGAAGAATTTATCTTTTAGTTATTTCACAGTACTTGTATTTGTTGACTTCATATCATTATGTTTCTAGGTTGTGGTTGTAGAGTTTCATGGTTCGCTCATTTATTTGAACTGAAAATTTAGCTTTTTATAACTTTTGTGTTGTAATTGTATATGTCTCACGATCATAGGATACATACCTACAGGTCGTGGTCGTGTCTAGTCCAACTCATAGGTTAACTAATTAGAACATCTCGGGTTTGTACTATTGTGATCATGGGATAACTAGCTAACTTAGTAAATCATTTGAACTCGTACCTGCTGATTATACAGTAAAATTATTATACTTATTATTCCTATCTAAAATATGACTGATTGTATTCAATCTTTTATGTTTTTAAAAAACTAAAGGCCAACACAGAAGGGAGAGTTGCCCCGTCTTCTCCTCTCCGATTGACTCAAACAGGGGATAAGACTGGTGATCTGCCACTCCATAATGGCCATTTCAGCAATCGTTGACCACCGTATCCCCTTGAAGCCACACTTGATTCCACCGCCTCACTCTCTAGGATTTAGTACAACAGGAGTCTTTAACCACTGGTTCACCACTTGCTCTAACCTCCTCCAGTGGCTCTACCACCTCTTCAACAGTAAAAAACCGCCACCATATGGTTCACCCATGTAATGCCCCCAAACCCCGTAATCACCAGGTTAATCCTAAGGACTGATTAACTAGTAATTAGCGCAGCGGAAATATAGGTTAGAGGCGTTACCGCCGTTCCAAACAAGGAACAAGGCAACATTCAAATAGATTACGTGCAATACTTGATAAGGTCTGAATTCGAAAGTAAAACGTCCGACGAAAACAACATAAGCGGAGAAAATAAAATACATGCCGTTATGGTAATGACTTAAAACATAACCAAAATAACTCAAGACACGACATGTCACCACCACTGTGAGCCCCTAAGACACTTCGGTCAATAGACAACCCTACTTCTTGCTCACTTCTACAGTAGCTTTACCTAAAACAAAACAGATAAAACATTTCAAAATAATGAGCCTAAGCTCAATACGCTTATCCATGTACTGTAAATAATTAGGTGTAGATATATATTTGAGCGCATGCATTTTAATTCATTTACAAATCAGACAGGAAGAAGATAGTAAAACGATTATTCATTTATTATCTGAGTGGCTCCTTACGATCATCGGTTTCCCTAAATATGCGCATACCCAAACCGATCGGCAAAGTCTGGTTGGTAATGGCCAAATATATATATATGTGATATGATATAATCATGATGTAACATGATTAATATGGGGCGGGCCACATAATTAGGTGACAATAATATTTGAAACGGTTCCTTTTTGATTTAAGCAAACCATTTTAGTATTGATATAAATAGGTGGATTTTCGTAAGGTACAAGCAATAAACGTACCTTAAATCGTGAAATTATTCCTTCTGATTCCTTTGAAGTTGCTGACTCGGATGAACGACGTGAATGCCTTAACAAAATAAAGTGTTTCATTAATAGGTTCGATACTCTTAGTAATCAAATTTATTATCGTTATTATTGTCGCCACTATTGTTATTACTATTGTTATCATTTACATTATTTCCTTTTTTTTTTTAACTTCTCATGATTAGATGAATTTATGAATGCAAAAATCACTTCTTTCCTTCAACCCTCAAAATGACTTATTTTCTTTAATCTTCCCAAAATCACTCATTGTCTTCAACTTCTTATAATCATTCAACTTACCTATTCTCCTTAATCCACAATTTTATTCTATATCCTCATAGCACAACATGCATGCCCACTTTAGTTAATCTCTTCCTCCAAAATTTTCTAATAAACTCGAGTCATCACGAAAACTAAATTTCCTTTGCTTTGGAAGTCATCACGGACCTCCCCACGGCCAGTGGGGGTCAATGGCCAGTTCTAGAGGTCATCAAGGGCCTTCCCACGGTCAGGGGACTTTTGGTGGCCACCACGGGTTATCTCACGGCCTGTGGGAGCACCCGTGGTGGGTGTTTTTGGTCAATTAACTCGCTGCTGGCCACCACGGCCTGTCCCACAGGCTGTGGGGGCACCCTTGGTGGGTGGCAGAGTCTTCCAACTCTACTTTCTTATGCTCTACGAATTTTTTTGTCTTGTAATATCTCTATAAAAGGTTTACTTTGCACATTTTCCATCATTTTAAGTATCATATTAGCCCACTAAAACCCATTAAAAGCACATACAAGATAATTACTTCTCATAACAAGATTTAAGGCAATCCGAGTTAACGTTTCAATCAACGATCCCCAAAAGTATAATACTAACTATGTAATCTGATTTTACACAATAATCGCTTGCATGCAACCTCTAACTAATTATTTCTAAAAATTAAAGGAATTAATTAGTTGAAGGTTGAGGTTTTTACCCATAACTCACAAGAAAAATGAGGGTTTTATGGTGGAAGGGGTGGCTGATCGGAGCTCCAGTGGCTGCGGTGCTTAGCGGCGACAACTGGAGGCGGCGACCGGCGACCGGCGACGACTGACGGCTGGCCTGGCGGCAGGTGCAGCAGCAGCACAGCAGCAGGTGCAGCAGAGTAGCAGGTGCAGCAGAAAAAAAACAGCAACTGTGGCTGGCTTCGCGGTGGCCGGCGGCTGGTGGCTCCGGTGATGGCGACCGGAGGAGTTGCTGGTGGTGGTGGTGGTGGTCAGTCTGGCTGGACAGTGGAGGGGTTGAGTGAGGGAGGGAAGGGAAACAATGATAAAGGTGGGGTTTTTGAGATGTTTGGGGGTTTAAATAGGCAACATTTTGAATCTGAAATTTCTCTCCTCAATCTGAATCCAGCCCCCTTTTTTTATTTTGTTTTTATTTTTCATTTGCTTGGTTAATGGGTCCTTCACTCTCTTCAAGCCCATTACCCTAATAGCCAAGCCCAAGTCAAAAGAATGTCGATTTTATGAATTCCCGACTTGAATAATTATTAGAAACTTTAGGTGTATGCATTATTATTATTATTATTATTATTATTATTATTATTATTATTATTATTATTATTATTATTATTATTATTATTATTATTATTATTTGAATCATCACAAAGCATACTTTATTTGCTTATTTATTTATTTACTTATTTTTTGCCAAGCGTCATTATCATCATCCGAGTCCTACAACACATAAAATGGTTACTTGTACAAGTACATAATATATGTATATATATATATATGATCATGAGAAACGAAAGTGTGAATTGAAGTGCATGCGCTCATTAATATTTATTAATCTTTGTTAATGTATTGGTTTAAGGTCGGAGCATTACAACCCACCACCACAACTATACTGAACATCCACAACCTCTCCTCCCTATGAAATTTAGAGTTAATGAGAAAAAAAAATCACCATTTAATATTTATAGAAGAGGAAATTTGTTTCTTTTTTTTACAAAAAAAAAAAGCTCCACTCCTATTTCTATATTACCCATTCATATATTCAACAAGCCCTACACCCTTTGTTTCTTTAATTTTTCTGAACTCCTCCTTATTCCTTAATTTCTAATTTCTAGGTTGTACAATTATTTTGTTTCTATCATTAATGGAGTTAATTTCTACTCTCTTTTCCTATTTTTATATATTTTAGAATACTATGAACTACCATCATTGGTGATGAAATGAATATAGGTTTAGCCTTATAATGATGAGATTTTTATGGTGAAAGTTCACTTGGAGAGGCTAATCACCCTAGAGGGGGTGAATAGAATGATGAAAGAAAATTTTGGAATTTGAAGTTCAAAACTGATAAAACAACTCAGACAAAGAAACTGAGTTTAGAGTGACTTAGAAACAGAAAATAATGAAGACAGTTGTGTTTACGAGGAAACCCTCTTGGGGAAGAAAACCTTGGACTGTGCTAATCCAAGCACAAAATCAAAATCCACTATTTAAATCCACAAATACAGAGTTGATGACTACCCAGATTTGCTTCCTTAGACAAATATCTTCCAATTTTTCTAGGCATGGAGAATCCTTTATTTGTCCCACTACTTTGAAGTTGAGATACCATTTACAACTTGAGACAACTAAGTTGATGTAGCGTTCTCAACTTTGTCCAAGGATAACTTAGAACAGTGTTTGGAATTAAGAAGAGATTACAAGACTTTTCTTTATAAGAGTTACAACTCGGAAAGATTAAGAGAATACAAGTGAGAGTTGTAAGCTAGAGGAATGAATGAGTAAATTAAGCTCTTGGTTCCAGTAAAAAAATCTTGGAGGTGTTTGGCTGACAGCCTTTTGGGGAAAAAAAGAGTTTCTTGGAGGGGTTTACCTGTTTTGACGAAGTCAAACAGCCAAATGGGTATTTGGTAAATAGTTATTTGGCCCCAAAAACTTTTTCTCAAACAACTTTTCCCATTAGCCTTTTGAGAAGAGTTGTTTTGGAAAATGACACATTTGCCCAAAAGTTTGGAGAAATTACGCCATATGTCACTAATCCTTATTATTATTATTATTATTATTATTATTATTATTATTATTATTATTATTATTATTATTATTATTACTACTACTACTACTACTACTACTAGTGCTCCTACTACTACTACTACCTCTACTACTGCTGCTACTACTACTACTATAAAGTCCACCTTCTTCTTTATCTCCCTTCTGCTCTCTTATTTTGCCATGATTCGTTCTTCATCCTTTTTATTTATTTTTATGTTTTCTTGTTTCTTTCTTCCTAGTTTTTTAGGATTTTCTTGAATTTTGTTGTTCAACATGTATTATTTGCCTTCATGATTTTTCAATTGTTGGGGGTTTATTACGATCTTTTTTTTTTTCAAAATATATTTTTTGATGGACTTTATAGTGTTACTTTTTTTCCTTCTGAATTTGGATTATTTATTTTATTTTTCGGATAGAGAAAAGGAAGCAAAAATTTTTAGGCCCTGTTTGGTTGCTATAAATGTTTGGGAAAAAATAGCTATTTGGGGGTTTAGATGTTTTGACTAGATAAAAACAACTAAAGTAGTATTTGGTAAATAACTATTTGAAAGAGTTATTTGGTTCCAAACAACTCTTTCCATTAGCCTTTTGGAAAGAACTGTTTGGGAAAATGACACATTTACCCAAAAATTTGGTGAAATTATGTCATATGCCACTGAACCTTATTATTATTATTATTATTATTATTATTATTATTATTATTATTATTATTATTATTATTATTATTATTACTACTATTACTACTACTACTAATATTATTTTTATTATTATTCCTATCATTATATTATTATTATTATTATTATTATTATTATTATTATTATTATTATTATTATTATTATTATTATTATTATTATTATTATTATTACTACTACTCCTATCGCTATCGCTATCGCTATCGCTATCGCTATCGCTATCGCTGCATCGCTACTACTACTACTACTGTTGCTACTACTCGCTGCTATCGCTATCGCTATCGCTATCGCTATCGCTGCTGCTATCGCTATCTGCTACTACTGCTATTGCTATCTGCTATCGCTGCTATCGCTATCGCTATCGCTATCGCTACTACTGCTATCGCTCATCGCTATCGCTATCTGCTACTACTACTACTACTCGCTGCTGCTATCGCTACTACTACTGTTACTACTACTACCACTACTACTACTCCTACTACTACTACTACTACTACAACCGCTGCTGCTATCGCTCATCGCTATCGCTACTACTACTACGACTACTACTACTACTATTATTATGTGATATTATTTTTTATTTAAATTGAATATATAGTAAAATAAAATTTTATAAATAAAAATAATTTGTATACATAACATAATATAATTATATTTAAACATAAAATCAAATGATCAATAAAAATACGTATATATTTATTTAAAACATAAATTACATATAAGGGCATTTTATCAAACACATTTTCAAGAAATGGGTAATTCAAACAACTAATGCAAATATCTAATTCAAACAACTAATAGCAAACAGTTGATACATGCAGTTAGCGGTTGTTTGCTAAGCGAGATCGTTGTAAGTCTTCAATCAAGGCTTCTACTTAGAAGCTGCAAGGTAGAAAGTCGTTATGTCTTCAGCTAGAAGAATTGGGTTAGCTAACCGTTGTAACGGATAGTTTGAGCACTCGGTTTTGAGACCGTTGTTGAATTAGCCATTAAGCTTAAGTCCTATATTCCAAAAGTTGTTCTACCAACTGCAAGTATCTGAAAAATAAGGTAGAAAAATACGTTAAACTCATAAATGAGAATTTACCCAAAACGGCAACAAATAATCTTATCGGCTTAGACTAAGTTTGTCCAAGATTTTTGACTTTTCTATCTGTAGTCATCCAATGGTAAAGAAGTCATTATTTTTTCTTTTCTATGCAATTAATCTGCTTTATAAGACCTGTAAAAACAAATTAGAGAATGGTACAAAGTATAAATATACTTTGGTGTAATATTAGATAAGGATTAGTCTAAATAAATCATTTAAAGATTGAATTTCGTTAATCGATTAAATTGAAATTTTTTAAGTATAATATTCAATATGTTCAAATTCTTGATATGTCTTAACTTAAGGAATAAACTTAGTAAAGGTGAGTACAAGAGTTATTTAGACAAATTTCAGTGTTTGCCAACTTAATTAAATTTTGTGTAGAAATATGGCTATAATAGAATTATGACAAGTAATTCTACTTTAGTTCATGAAGTATGCTAGTTTCAAAGTGATGTTATAAAAGTGAATCTACTTAGGCAAATTTGATGTCTGAGTTATACTAATTTGATGAGCTTCCCACGGTTGAATGGCATCGGTCAAACTTAGTTTTAGTGATTGGGTCGAGTTTCTACTTTATGAAGTAGAATTGAGTCTTTAGACTTTTAAGATAGAATCTTGTAAGTAAAAAGTCTTAGGTCAGTCGTCTAATAGTTAATTTCATCTAGTTAAGTTCTTTTAGGATACATCTTGATTAGTTCTAAGTTTAGATAAATGACTTTAACTCAAAATCAATTAAGGGGTTAATCATATGTGAGTCTTCAATCTCCCCTTTTTGATGAAAAGCATTCATTCTAAAATGACAACTTAGAGAAATTCATCAAGTAATAAAAATCAAAGTTAAACAATAATAATTTGAATATTAGAGCAAAATAAGGACAATTATGAGAATCAGAATAAAATATAAATAAGTCTGAGTATTAGAACAAAGTATTCATAGATCCGAGTATCGAGTGCACTAAAGATAAGTTGAAATATAAGAGAAATAATATAAATTGTGTATCAGAGAAAATGAGAATTTCATTCATTAAAGAACACATATATACACAGAAAAGAAATAAATTAACTAAAAAATTAAAAAAATTATTGCTCCCCTAAACTAGTGAACTCCCTATAAGTTCACCAAAAACTAAACACATTCTTCCCCCAATGCATTTCATCAAAATAAACAAGGAGATAAAGAAAAATGTTGGGCAAAATAGAAAAGAAAAGAAGTAAGAGGGAGGAGGTTGAGATGAAGAGGCTTTCTAGGAAGTCCGAGTTTGCTTGCTGATGCTGCCTTTCATTTTCCTTGACGTCCGAGCCCTTAGCCTAAATTGATGGAATAGGCTTTGGCGAAAGTTGTTGAGGTTGCTGCTCGAGATAGAAGAATCTCCTTCTTCTTCTTCCGAGCAATCCTCTTCCGATCCTTCTTCTTCTTGTTGTTTCGTTGTGGCAAAGGCTACTTGAAGGTAATTTAAGCGCCCTAAAACATATCTTGTAGCCATTTAATTAGAGTTTTAGTCCGATCAATTTGTTTCGAGTAGTGGCTTGCATTTGGAGAAGAAAAGGGATGAACCTCTTAAAGGTAGCTCGGGTTTACTCTTAGGCTAAGGAGGAGAAGTGAGAAGCAAGTTGCTCCAAGTTCTAATCTAAGGGACCTGACTCGGAAAGACCAAGTGTGAGAGAGAGGTTTGATGTCAACATTTTTAGAAAGTGACTATAATTTTGGAATATCTAATTAAAAAATAGTTAACGTTCTTTTTAGAACGGATGGAGTATTAACTATTACTAAGACTATACCAAACACACCCTTGCTCATTATTACTCGTCTTTAATTACCATATCATGCAAATGTTCAAACACACTGATATATAAATGCAGAATATTTATTTTATTTTATATTTTATGTGAATGTGGAGCTTATAAATACAATATATATAAATAATTTGTTTGGACAGAAGAAGAGTTCCAACTAGACATGTCTATTCGAGCGGGCGGTAAATTATGGGTCGAGGTGTATTCAAATTTGGGTAAAATACAGGTCAGGTTGTATTTCGGGTTCGGGTAAAATATGACCGATCGTATATCTATGGGTTTCGGGTCGAACCAACAGATTGAGAATGCCTTTTTGATCAATTATTTTTCTTTTATTAATTATAATCCAACATATTTTTTGCTTAAAATTATTCATGATTTTACAAACAAAAGTATAATATTTGTATTTTCTAAAAAGAATATTCAAAATATTCAAAACTTTCATTATGATATTTGTGCAAAAACCCCATTAAATTGAGCAGTTTGACCACTTGACCCATTTAAATAAGGCCGAGTGAAAGGTTTGGTCAATAATGAGTTGAATAATAATGAGTTCGTCTATTAATGATTCCTTTAAAGTTCCAATGTTTATTTCATCTATTTTGTTGTAATAAGGAGGTTTTTATGCATACTTGCTCCAATTTAAAACAGATCTAGAAAGGATTGACCTAAGTATGCTCAACCGACTCATTTTATTCACTAGGAAAAATTTAACTCCGTTTTAAACCGGTCCATTGTCAATCCTAGGCGCTATGATTCAAGTACAACTAAAACAGTTTCAAATATTATAATAAACTAAATTATTATTTTTAATTATAACATCAAAATTTCACATTATTATAGTAATATTATTTCTACAAAATGAAAGATGTGACTATGTATATTCACTTGACCAAAAATACAACTCGTATAATTAATGCACTTTTAATATTTTTAATATATCACACAATTTGAATTCAAACATATTTTATTAAAATTTTCCTATGTAATATTTTTTTGAGAAAGAAGTTGAGAAATGAAATAATATTAGTGTTGGGTTGTAAATAATTGCGATAGCCATGTACGTCTCTCCAAATGATATAATATTACATTATTAAAAGAGTGATAAAGTAAAAGGAAAATTATATAATAGGCATAAAACATTCAATTAACAAGCCACAAAGTTAAAATTGTTGTTTTTATTACTTTAACTTAACGGGTCGATCGGATTCGAGCCAGGTTTAACCCGCTAATTTGCGGTGTTTTGGATTCGAATTTTTTCGAATTTAGGTCGATAGAGTCGTGTCTAAAATTCAGATGGATTCGAGTCCGATCATTATTTGCCAGGTCTTCCAACTGGTAGGAAGATTTTATCAACACAAGTAGATCCTTGCCATAAGGGGGTTATGAAACCGAAGCCATTCGCTATCTCATTCCTTTGATGGTTGTTTATCTAATACTCCCTTCGTTTCACAATAGTATCATTTTACAATTTTAATGGTATATTAGTCACTAGTTTCCAATTTTACTTTTCTTAATTATTTTTTATTTTTAGAACTTTATCATTTTTAATAATATCTTAACATATTTAATTTTTTAATCATTTTACTTATTTTTATTCACATGAAGATGTAAAGGGAAAAGTGATAGAAAAAGAGATAGGATATAGGGAGGAGAGACAGAGAGTATTGTCAGGAAATAGATTTTGTGAGATTAAAAAATTCGGAGAGAGAGAGATGTGAGATGAGAGTATCCGCAGTGCAAGGGCCAATTTTAGGCTCACTTGGTGGAGAGCTACAGTGACACATCATTCAAGAGCACTGTTTTTTATTTTTTAAATTTTACTTATATAATGCAAGACTCATCACCAAACTCACCATATAAAATATTATTTTAGACTTATACTATAATACATAACTTTCTTTTTTAAATTAAAAAATAAAGTAAAAATGAAAAAAAGAACCAATAAAAACTGTCCACGTAGCCCGAGGCAGGGAGGGGGCGACCCTCTGTCAAGGGCTTTCACGCGTGCGCCCCTCCCAAACTCTTCGACTGTGCAAACCAAAGCACGCGTCATATGTTGTAGGGCCTCTTAGAAATTTGGGATGAGACAAAAAAGAAAAAAAGAGATTTAATTTTAGTAGAAATAAAAAAGGAGATAAAAAGATATATTAAATATTTTATCACTTAACTAAATTTTTCAATTATTTTTTTTAATGTATTTTCCTAAAAGGATAGGTAACTTAAAATGGAGTGACTACACCTACAATTGGGTTTTATTTTATTTCTTGCCCTTCAACTAATTTCTGTTGGGTAGATTCAGATATATGAGATATTCTCTCGTTTCCTCCTCCCCAAAATTATTTGGCTAATAATATTAAAACGCAGAACACAAGAAGCGACAAATTGAGACAGAGGGATACAGAGAGAGGTTGAACCCTTTAGCTAAACCCCTGCCATTTCTCTACCCACCTTCCAAATGATGTGGAAATCACTGACATGATTTCTCTGCAACTTTCTCAGGTATTCGCAGTCCCTTTGTTTTTATCTTGTTATGGCTTTTAGGGTTCCTCTTACCCTGAATTTTGTGGTCAACCTTCAGTTTATTGCAAATTTTTTTAGAAAAAATTGTTTAATGAGAAGAGAGAGAACTGCAATGTGGTAGCTTCAGCCATTGGTGGGTGTTAACGTAATGTTACTTATTATAAGTTGTGCTAAATTCTCCTTCCACTGAGTAATTTGCTGGTTTTTGAAATGTGGGTCGCTTGGATTGTTTCGACTGTGGCATGAGGTATGTGTTTCAATGAGTGCAATTTGTGAACTTATTGTTTCATTGACGCTTTTCCAGCAGGTATTCAACTAGGGTTTGTAAATTGATGAGAGTAATTGTGGTTTAAGACAACATTTGGAGCTACAAATTTTAGTTAATTTTAGTAGGTGAACCTAAATTAGTGGAACATTTTGTATGGCGAATTATGGATCACCATCCCTTACTTGTTCTGATGCTGGAAACCTGACTGGGCTATTGACGGTTCTTGGTAGAAGGATTCCATTGGAGAGTCAATTGAGTAGACTTAATGCCCTGAAGATATTTGATGAAAGGAATGCTTCGTGGGTCAATGGCCATAGAATAGCTAGTTCATGTTTCCACAAGTTGATGTGCTCCTCAAATTCCCACAGTGTAAGTCGATCCAATGACAATGATCAATTTCTCAATCTGCACCCTGAGATTTCACTGCTTAGAGGGGGTGATGGGAAGAACACGATAAGCAGCCCTAGCCCAAGGAATGATGGCCAAAGTGGAAGTGCAACAAAGAGCCTCCGAGAAGTTGTGGGTGCTACGAATTACAATGAAGCAAAGATCAAAGTTATTGGTGTTGGTGGTGGTGGTTCAAATGCTGTTAACCGAATGATAGAGAGCGCAATGAAAGGTGTGGAGTTTTGGATTGTCAATACCGATATTCAGGCCATGAGAATGTCTCCAGTGTCCCCTGCAAACAGATTGCAAATCGGTCGAGAGCTTACTCGAGGCTTGGGAGCTGGTGGGAACCCGGAAATAGGCATGAATGCAGCTAAGGAAAGCAAAGAGTCGATAGAGGAGGCTCTTAATGGTGCAGACATGGTCTTTGTGACGGTAAGTTCTGCAATTGTCTAGTCTTCAGCTTTCCTTTCTTTCACACCAATATGAATAGGTCATCGTTAGTATCATTTAGATTTGAAAGCACCTCTTTACTTTGGCACCTTCTTTGAAAATTGTCAATCCAATATGAAGGTAATAGAGATAGCAAACTCTAGTAGCATTTTGTTCCATTATTATCCGGATAATTAAAAGGACTACACTTTAGCAAATGATTGTAGCATATTGAGCGCACAGGACTTCTGTATGTTGCACCCCACCCAAAAAAAAAAAAAGAAAATAAAAATCATGCTGAGCATTTTCTTTGCTTCTCTGATAATTTGTGAAATTTATCATCTGGAATTCTATTTTTCTTGCATCAAAACAAGTGAAGTGGCTGGATTAGTGCTTTGTATGGGGTTCTATATCCAGATGAGCATTTAGCCCTTAATTCTTTCTGAACTTAGGCACATGTGTTGCTTCTGTAGACTCTTTTTTGCTATTTTAAACTACTTACTAGATCCAGTCCTTTATTCAGCACTTTGTTCCTTTTTACCTCATAACAATTTGTTACATTAATACAGTATCGGAATGATGAAACATGAAACTTTATATCTTCTTTTATCTGGATTCTGGATTAGATTGGATGCAGAAGTTGTTCTCTTTGTTCCACTGTTTGCTTGAATTCTGGTCTTCTGGACTATATGCGACCTAGTCGATGTTTTCATGCAGGCTGGAATGGGTGGTGGCACTGGCACAGGTGCAGCTCCTGTCATTGCAGGAGTTGCAAAGTCAATGGGTATTTTGACTGTTGGAATCGTCACAACACCATTTTCTTTTGAGGGAAGGAGGAGGGCAGTTCAAGCCCAAGAAGGAATTGCAGCTTTGAGAGAAAATGTTGACACACTCATCGTCATTCCAAATGACAAGTTGTTAACTGCAGTATCTCAATCTACACCTGTTACAGAAGCATTTAATCTAGCAGATGATATTCTAAGGCAGGGTGTTTCTGGTATCTCAGATATAATCATGGTATGCCGAGCGCTGACTACTTTTAAGCTTTTTATGGGGTTTGATCTGTTTGAATGGAAGCAGCTTATAGTGTACGAAAATGCATGACCAATTAAATAAGGAGGCAAAAGGCCAGCATATGAGAAACAGAGTCATTGAACCTGGCTTTTACTTATATCTAGGATTGCCTTTTACGTTCGTGCATGAAATTGCAAGATCAACTAAAAGGAACAGGTTTAAAGGCTGTAGGTCGGCGTATGAGAAACATAGTCAGATAACCTGGCTTTTAATTAGAAACTTGACAGCAACCAAGAAAGCAAAAGCAATAAGGCATGCACTTAAAAACAGCCAAATAGCCCAATGGTGTACTCTAAGCTTGTTGCATCAACTACCAGTACATGTTTCCTTGTGCTAGATCAGGTCCAATTATATTTTTTCCAATCAGGCAAGCATTTATAAAACTTTCAATTCCATTATAGAAGCAAAAACTGGTTCATCTCTTACATCGACATACTGCATGTCACTCTATTAAGCTATATACTTATGACGATGTCTTGTATGCTTGTGATAAACCAGTTAAGACTTTGGAAATGAAATTTCACGTTCAATATTGTGAGTTGCAGTGCTAGTATGTGCTGTTTGACCATTTTGAGCTTGATAGAAAAATGAGCCATTGATTATTTTAAGTTTGGGTTCTTATTACCCATGTTGCTATTTCGTTAGATCTCTTAGATGTTTTATGTCTAAAGTCTGAGCTTTTGGCAGATACCGGGGCTGGTGAATGTGGACTTTGCAGATGTACGGGCTATCATGGCAGATGCTGGCTCTTCATTGATGGGGATAGGGACTGCTACTGGTACTGTTAACACCCCTCCCCCTCCCCTCTCCCTATTCTTTGGGCCATAAAAGAAGCATCTAGACAAGTTTTAGAAATGTTTGAAATGGTGCAAGACATTTTTCAAGGTCTGAATCATGTTCCCATAGGATATTTTCTAATGAATTCATTATTTCTCAGTTGAAAAGGTCATCATTTTTGTCTACTGCTCTCAGAAAAACTCCCATGAATGAAAGCTTTAGGAATAGTCCTTTTTATAATTTGTACGTTTTGGCCCTGTTCTTTTTAGTTGTAAGGCCGTAAGTCGTAAGATAGTTGTAAAGTTAGTTGTAAAAAGGTGTGAAGAGCTGGAAGGCTGCAAGCTAAAGCTTAAAAGTGCAAGACTTTCTTTTGCTTTCTTTTTTTTTTTTAAAACTTAGGGCGGGGGTGGGGTCTTGGTGGGTGGGTTTGGTTGTAACCTGTATTAGTACTCCAGTGAACTTGAGAAATCATATCAGGGTCTATCAAGCATCATGTGTTCTGATTGAAAATAGGCAGTCCTCAAAGAGAACATTGTTAGTTCACATCATCTGTTCTGATTGAAAATAGGCAGTCCTCAAGAGAATGCATTGTTAGTTCACACTGCCTGGATAAGGTAAATCTAATCATTTTATGATTCTCATTTTGATACATCTTCAGCTCGTACAAGAGTTCAAGCAGAAAATTGCTAAATGAGAGATGTCATCTTTAACTTACAACAATGCCTTTAGCTGCAAGTCATACATTCATATATTCTTTTGCAATTGACAATAAACCACTATTGAGGCAATTAAAGATAATACAAGTTGAAGGTAAAATTTTTGCTATTGTAGCTTACTTGATAAGTAGAAAAGACAACATTTTGTTATTAACTAAGCAGAATCATCAGTTGTCTGAGATTTAATGGGAACAGTTGAGAGGGCCTGGTTAGCAAACCCTTACAATTGGTGAAAAGGTATGCTGCTCAGAATTTCCCTGCTCTTCTACTCGATGATGACTTACATAAAGTGTCTCTAGGCCTATGTGTCGTTTAGTGTAATGCTGTGAATTTTCCTGTTGCATTCAGCTTTTTGATTTTTGTAGTTCTCAACTTGCGAGACTAGCACTTCAGAAGTTTCACTAGTGCATAATTGCAGTTTGAGACTCCTATAATTTGCAGAATTTATCAACAGGATTTTCTCTCAGCTATCACATAGATGTGGTGTGTATTTTTGTGCAGGCAAGACTCGAGCAAGAGATGCTGCTCTCAATGCCATTCAGTCACCTCTGTTAGATATTGGTATAGAAAGAGCCACTGGAATTGTCTGGAATATAACTGGCGGAACTGATTTGACTTTATTTGAGGTACCCTTCCTTTTCTTTACTAAGTTTGTGGGATTGAAACGTCAATTAATTTCTTCCCTGGTGTCTTTTTATTAATGATATTCTTTTGCGACTTTTTGGTAAAAATAAGGGAAAGAAAAAGGTCAACATAGTTTTTTCTATCTTCTGAGTGATCACCAGAAAATAATTTTGTATTTTGTCTGTCTGAGTTTTGTGGAGTTGAACACTTATTTATGCCCATTGTTGTCACCATCTAGGTGCAAATCAAATGCTGTGATCAGCAAGTCATGATCATCACCTGAATCATGTGTGGAACCTAACCCTTTTTATGCCGTGATTGCTTAAATCAAAACAATCAATCTGGTAAATCACCTAAAATGTGATTGGCAAGTTAAATAGGCTACACCAACTCCTTGTCATCGATATTGTCACAATTCAACAAGCCTTTAAGAAATCTGCTTCTGTGTTTTGCAATTTGTATTAACAATCGGCTGCTTAATGTGGCTCTCATTCTTTTTTTTGGCGAGAGAATAGACCCCTCTATCAGTTTTTTCCATGACTACTTTTTTTGTTTCCTTGGTTGTTTAGTATGAAATTTAAAATCATTTGACGTAACTGATTTAAGAAATAGGATCTTCCCTAAAGTCATGTGACAGGTTTCATTTATATTGGTAATTTGGTGGATATCTGTATTTCTCGATGGACTTTTAGTAAATTGATGATCTAAGAGTTGGTTTAAATATCCATGTTCCTTACGCAATCATACCTAAATTTTTAAAAATTCCATTTGTTGTGACAGATATTGACACCTTTGTCTCTGGCAGGTGAATGCTGCAGCAGAGGTAATATATGATCTGGTAGATCCAAGTGCTAATCTTATATTTGGCGCTGTTATAGATCCATCCCTTAGTGGTCAGGTGAGTATGTAGTACATTGCGTTACATCTGACCAAACGCAAAAAGTTTAATCAGGCAGTTAAACCTGTTGTGCTTGTGCTTGAGCTTGCATAAACTTGTATGTTTCATAACTAGGTTTTTGTAGCCACCTTCATCTAATTCATTTGCCTCTCCTTCTCACCTTTCTGGGAAACTGGTGCTGGGCTGGAGTGCCCCTGGGGGGCGGTGTTGCTGACAATCGTCACTGGCTTTGCTACTAGAAATACCAAAGTATATCCTTAGATGTAGAGAACCGTGCTAGATTCCAGTGCTGTCATATATTCGGAAAGATGCCCCCAATAAGCTCCAGGTTTGATGTAAAACTGAGTTTGGATATATATAAGTGATGATAGCAATGGCTATGGCCGTTTTGTCTGATGTGTTCAAGTTTGGAATTTTTCAATCCTGAAAATTGTGTTAGGTTTCTGGTATTTTAGGGAGAACAATGCTGAGCTTTTGTTTGGAAATGTTAATATGATCTGAAATTTAAGGTGAGAAGTTGAAAGACCTTATCTAAATTCAGAAAACCTGATACATGTGACTTCTATATATCGTTGAAAGTAAAACGTAAACTGTTAAATTTGTTACATGCTGTATAACTGTTCTCATGAAGCTGAATGTTTCAAATGAGCAAAAGCTGTATTTTTTTAGTGGGTTTGCAAAGGGAGTTATGAAAAATTGCCTATTTCCTTCTCAGCAGCCAGCGGCCTTCTGAATATATGGCGGCATCTTACCTACCCGCCAGAAGCAAGTCCAGGGTTCTAGTCTTAGGTTTCCCTGATTGGATGTATTTCCTTGATGAGATGTTGAGGTTAGCAACAATCTCTTTTGGGCTTGGTCATTGCTGGCAGTGGTTCGCTCCCCCAGGATTCTCAAGCCCACTGGGTTTCCTCTGGATTGGGGAAAATCAGCAGGCCTCAGGTTGCCCATTCTCCCAAAAAAAAAAAAAAATCCTTCTCAGCAAAAGCTCCTTCTGGTTTCTGTTTCCAAATTGTTCTTTTTTTAAAAAGAAAAATAAAATTCTGTTTCCAAATTGTTGCAAAGGGGACTGTGGGAATTTTATCCTATCAAAATTTCCGTTGATATGATTACATAACCATGTTCAACAGCAAACAGAATCCATGACACTTTAACCCTTTCCCTTTTCTTTTTGGCCTTGCTTGCTTATCTGAAAATGCAATTAGTGGCTGCAACATCACCAATAAGCAGCTAAAAAGCACAGAAATTCTCTAGGGTTCACATACACGTATCGTGTTGGGAACCGAGACTATGGGATACTCTTTGGGCACTCTCAAACGCATGTTAAACATATAGATGACGGGAAAGAAATTGGGTTTTGTTATTAACAGTTGCAAGATGCACACAATATGAGCAATTCGTTATTGTGCTCATCTAATCGTGATCTTTCAAGGTTAAAAATATATAGGAAATTACAAAACACGTAGGTAATAGAGCATATATTTTCTATCAATCCTTGTCCTCTAGACGTGTCATATCTTTTTATTTTCTAAAATTTTGTGTCCAGGTTTCGGTATCATGTCATATCTGTATCATGTATCAATATCCGCTTCTTAGATAAGCAGTATTGGACTCAGGGGTGAAGCCATAATTTACGATGAAAGGGCGCCATATACTAGATTGAATAATTCGGGGGCACAATATTGAAAATCAACTCAATTTTGCCCAATTTATAACACCGTAAAAAACTTGTGTGCGAAAGGACATGGGCCGTGGCCACCTTTGGTCCACTACAGGCTACACCGCTGATTGGATTGTTTACAAAAGCCATTTGGTATTGTCCATTATAATTCAAGACAGAAAAAGTTGTCATTTAGAGTCTCTTTTAATGAGTGACGTGACTTAGATCTCCTATAGAATGGTTGTCAATTCTGCCAGTATGTCTGCCTTCCTGTTGCCTGAGTGTTCACCTCAAATACTAATTACAATAACAACTGTCTGGTTTGTGCTTTTCCTCTCTCTTTAGGTCAGTATAACGTTGATTGCTACCGGGTTCAAGCGTCAGGAAGAAAGCGAAAGCAGGCCCCTACAGGTAACCACCACACTTCCCAACTCCCGAACAACCCCCCTTCGAAGCCCAATAAAAAAAACAGTCAAAAAGAAGAAGGAAAGAAGCATTAAAGCGGACAGTGACTGAATCTGGCTTCACTACCTATACCTGAATACTCACCAGAACATTCAAAATCCGGACCCAAAGCCCATATTGGTTTTTATCGAACCAGCAATTGGATTTTTCCGGAAGAATACTGGTTGCGTTTTTTTTTTTTTTTTTTGACAAGGTTGCTGGACAACTTAACAGTAGACCTCAAAATAAGCTGCAAGTAAAATGACCAATGTCTTGCATCAACCCATGTTTGTATCTTAGTGCGACTTGGATAACTTGTTTGCTTGGTTTAACATTTGTTAACCAGTTAAAACAGATAGCTCAATGGAAGCAGGACAACTTGATAGTTAAAGAAAATCTAGCATGTGAATTTGAGAGCTCAGAATCGATTGTCTGAAACTACTTTGTGAACACAGGCTGGCCAGCTCACACTCGGAGATGCCGGTCTTGGACTCAATCGTCGGCCATCTTTCAGTGAAGGCAGCTCAGTGGAGATCCCTGAGTTTCTGCGGAAGAAAGGGCGGTCACGTTATCCTAGAGCATGAATCAATTAATAGCCTTTCTTTCCATTTCTCTTGAATGTAAAGCATATCTCGATAGGTAGAAATTATGCCCTTTGTTATGCTCTAGCTAGTACATAACAGCCATTTCCTTGTTTGAAATATAGGGTCTTTAAATAATCTAGCCACTTAGTTCTTCTGTATACCACTGTATTCTCTTGCTTGCTTTGGTCAATAACTTTTCCTGAATATATTGCTGCCACAACCATTCCGCTGTGTTGCTTGCTTAGTTGATTCAACGACCTTCGTGTCTACAAATCAAAGCAGGATCTTCCTCCTATTAATGGTTACCAATAGTTGTCAAACTCAACTTAGCTTAGCTCAAGTGAGATTTCCGTCTATTCAAGTTTAGTTGGTCAGCTTAATTTGGGTCAGGTCAAAAAGCGTTTGCAAATATGTTTTATAGTTGGTATTGAATTTAGTTCGATTTGGTAATTTTGACTTCGATGGACTTAAGGTGCATGGTATTTTTGCACAAGTCGGGAATAGGTTGGGTACCGGTTGGTTTTGAATGGGGTTAACAGTGAGTTGAGATTATGTCTGAGTCAAGTCCATAAACTTTTGCTTAACTAATTAATGTAAGACATGTTAAGTGTATCACAAAAACCAAAATTTACTTTTGCTTAACTAATTGGATTAGCTTGGTGTCGATAAAGTCCTCTTGACTCTTGAGCATCTTTTAATTGCAACCTTAAAAAACTGGGCTAAATGGAACAAAAATTTACTTATAGTACTGATTGCATGTGTCTTGATGAGTGTATAACAAAAACCAAAATATTTTCTGTTTTTGACTCCACGGAAACCACAACTTTAGAATCATATAATTCAAAATAGCTGTAGGTTTAATTAGAAAATTCACTGAAATAATCATAATAAGACTTCAAATGGAGAAGTTATATTCTCCAACCGAGGCCTATGGACTTAGGTCACATGTCACCATATCATAGATTTGTTTTTTTAGGGAGAGGGGATAGTCCATGTGCTATTAAGGTGGGCACGACTTATGGGTACTCTAAAATCAAATCGGAACCGATCAAACGGGTAAGGTTCTAGAA
This sequence comes from Talinum fruticosum, assembly GCA_021018815.1. Taxonomy (NCBI): domain Eukaryota; kingdom Viridiplantae; phylum Streptophyta; class Magnoliopsida; order Caryophyllales; family Talinaceae; genus Talinum; species Talinum fruticosum. The sequence goes on along the minus strand of JAITYX010000120.1, from coordinate 546,977 downwards.
CCGGAATCGGAATCGGTCAAACGGTTCTAGTTAAGGTTTCTAAAATTTAGGAACTCGTCAAACGAGTTCCGGTTACGGTTCTAAAAATCAAACCATGCAACCGGAACCTGGAACCATTAGGACAGATAATTTTTCACGATTTTTAGTTTTCACTTTGTGAATATGAGGCCCGTGTAATTTCATGTTCAATTAGTTTATGGTTCATTATATTTACTCTTTAAATGCAAAGAGAATCACAAATTGATATTTTTCTTCTTGTTTCCTTTTCCCTAGGATTTTTAAGTTCTCTTCTAACTCTTCCTATGGAAAATTAATTTGCTATTTATTAATGCTTGAAATGTAATTAATTTAAGAATATATAATTTTTAAGGCCTTGAAGTTTTTTTTTCATAAAAATAATGGTATGGACAAGGTACCTCAGAACTGGATTCGGACCACGAGGTTCGAGTTCATGAAGACTCGGACTTTACATATGTATCATTCTAAGTTCCATCAAAGGATCGGGTATAAGACTTCATCTCTCATAAGGTTTTAATTAAAAGTCATTCTATCTCGCTTTAATGACTTTTACGAGTGATATAGCATCTTTTCGAGTGTTATAGAATCTATCGTATATATTCTCTTTTGACTCTAACTTACTCGGAAAGCATATTCTTGTTTATCGGTTCACACACAGTTTCGAGTCACTCGGACAACACTCGAGATACATTACATGTTCAAACACTTGTTATAGTTTGCATAAACTCGGTTCGACTTCATGATCTAAGTTTGATTGGTTACTTGTGTTAATTCATGTTTCTAAGTCAGCATGCTTGGTTTGAGCATTGGCGGTGTAGATCAAGTCTCTCCACTCCGATGTTATTTACCCGACTTGCTTTGCCTCTAGACCGACTCACATGGAATTTGAGTATAATGGATATTAGACTCGGAAAAGTTCATTTCTTTCCGACTCGGATAATTATGCACTTAATTATCTTAATTAAAATTATTATCTATGTCTAATCTTGGACCAAAGTATTTTATACTTTGAGAACCAAATTGATTTACTTTTGTAAGTTATTCAAACGAGGCTATCCTATTTTTGAATTACAAAAGTAATCGGCTTCAAAACGTCAAATCACCATCGGACAAGGCTTTTTCCACCTCGACCAAGGCCCGGACACCGTGTCGGGGTTATCTGTTTCCAAAGCTGGAAACCCGCAATGCTAAGCTCAACGATGGTTTCCACCCTACTTTTCGGACACCACCGGTGGATTGTGATTTCCAAAGGAGTCAAGAGCCGTTGCCCAATGTTCACACCTCAACGGATATTTTCCGAGTGCCTCGAAAATCCATTGCAACGGTCACAAAGGACTTCCGGTCGGAAGATAGTCACAACGGCTAATTTGCTTGGTTATCTATAAATAGAAGCCAACTCTCAAGACTTGAAGATTACTCGAACCAACTCGTCAATACACGTACTTAAGCAAAAGTCATTGTATTCATACTCAATCTTCTACTTACAACTCCAACTTTGTATTTAACATCTTTATGAGTTGTAAGGTCTTGTAATCGGCTTACAAACACTAATTCTTACTTTCGAGTAAGGTCCCTTGACTGAGCTGTAAGGGTTAACTCGGCTTAGTTGTCCCTAACTCGTAAAGGTTATCTCGGTTAGGAAGTATTAGATCGGATAAGGTAATTTCGAGTCTAAGAAAATCTTGTAAGGAATTGTCTAACGGAACAATTCTGGTTGAGTCTTTCTATTGTATTTTGTGGATTCAAAATAGTGGATTTGACTTGGTGCTTGGATTAGCACTCGTCCGTGGATTTCGCCCAGGAGGGTTTCCACGTAACTTTCTGAGTTAGCACTTTTCGAGTCCAATCTAGACTCGGACTCTCCACGGAGTCATCTCTAGTTTTATTCTTCCATTACTTGTTTAAAATTCCTCATCACCCTATTCACCCCCTAGGGTGACTTAGTCTCTCCAAGAGCAAACCTTCATTTCATGTTCCTAAAATTCAGGAATTAGGCCCCGAGGTTCCGGTTCAAGTCCCTAAAATTCTAAAACAGATCAAATAAGGTAAGGTTCAAATTCTTAATTTTGGGACATGGTACTCGGAACTCGCTCACCCTTATATGTTATAGGTGGGAATTTTGGAAAATAAAAAAAAAGAAAAATTGTCGAGTTTTTGTCCGAGATTAGTCTCGGACAACGAGTATATCTTATACCTCAAATATTTTATTATTCTCATCCTTCTTGAATCCCCCTCATTAGGCCACTATGCTTACACAATTAGGGCCAATTTTGGGTTCCGGGATTACCGTTACTTCCCTCATATGGGTAACCAGGGAGTATTGCCATTTTCTAGAAATCTCCAGGTTATAGTACTTGGACATAGTGAACCCTCGCTCGAGTATTTTCGGTGCCTGAGCAAATTTGACACGAGATGAGCTAGAGATTGCCCTTCCTAGTATGCATGCTCCTAGCAACAAAGATGCTCGTCAAGACTTTTGGGATCGGTTACCTTAAGACCCTCCTCCTTCAGAATTCCCTGGAATAAGTGTAGGTGATCTTAACACTGTTACCAGTCGGAATGAAAAATCTGGAGGTATGAAATTCCACCCTTTTCGAGTCTCTTCTTTTTCAAATGGATAGACAGTTGGTCCCTTATTGACGTTGGATTTGATGGACCAAATTTCACTTGGTGTAATGGTTGTGCTTGGGACATATTGCATTTATGAAAAGTTGGATCGAGCTCTCCTCAACCTTGCTTAGCCTCAAGCTTATCCGGAGACCAAGGTATCTCACTTACCCCGAGTTTCTTCAGATAACTACCCAATTCTCATAGAGACCAGACCAACCCGCCCTTCCACAAAGCATCCTTTTCGTGCTCGTTATTGCTCGACACTATCATCCTTAGTTTGAACCTTTTCTCAAAAGATTTGGAACCCTAGGAGCTCTTTTGTTGAAAATGTCAATTCCTTTAGAAAGCTTGCTCCTAGATGGAGTTAGAACATTTTTGGCAACTTAAGGGTTAATATTAATAGAACCAGAGCAAGAATTTCGGATGTCCAAAAGGCTTTAACTAATAACCCTAACCCTTTCCTTTTGAGACTTGAAAGGGACTTGCGTGATCATTTTTCCTTATTGCTTAATATGGAAAAAAGCATCCGGGGGTAGAGAGCGAGAATTTGTAACCACTTTTTAGGGATCTCAACACCAAGTATTTTCACATGTTGGTTAGGGTTAGACAAAATAGGAAAGCCATCCAAACTCTTAAAACGAGCAATGAGGACTCGGGTTTAGGACCCGATCCGACTAGGGCTATTTTTCTCCATTTTGCTAACATTTTCCATACCTCTCACCTCCGAGTGCAAAAGACAACGAGCTAAGACTTCTAATATTCTTCTCATTGATGATTTGCGCCCCTCGAAATGGAAATCAAAACCGCTTTGTCTTAATCGAACCCTACCAAAGCTCCGGGTCCGGACGGGATCCATGCTTTTTTTTTTTTTCTGAAAAACTACTATAATATTTTTTAGAAAGGTTTAGTGAATCTTATTGTTGAATGCTTTAGTAAGCCAAAGAGGATCAAGGAAATTAATGAAACCTTTCTTTGTCCGATTCCTAAGAAACCTAATGTGGAAAGTATTAGTGACCTGCGGCCTATTAGTTTGTGTAATTCGTCCTCCAAAGTCCTATCCAAGATACTAGTGAATAGGCTTAAGCCTTTCTTGCCCAACATTGTCAACCCGGCCCACTCGAGCTTTGTTCCTGGACGTAAGATAATTGATAACATACTTGTTAGTCAAGGAACTTGTGTTCCACATTAACAAATGCAAAACAAGAAAGAAGTATGTGGTTCTCAAAGTTGACTTGTCTAAAGCATACGGCATAATTGAGTGGGATTTTATTCATAATACTCTTCATTTTTTCCACTTCCCACCCAATCTAGTTAAAGTCATCATGAACTATATCACTTCTACCAGGATCCGGATTTTATTACCGTCTAGAGGTATTTGCCAAGGTGACCCTTTATCACCTTATATTTTTGTTCTATGTCCTGAGAGATTATCTAGGATGATTGAATTGAAGGTGTCTCAAGGAGATTGGAAACCCATTAGGATCAAAGGACTCTCTTTCTCACACCTTTTCTATGCCGATGATGTTGTATTGTTTGGTAAAAAGCTAGTTTTGATGCCTTCAGAGTTATGACTGAGGTCCTTGAGGAATTTAGTCGAGTGCCGGGTTAAGAGTTAATAAAGGAAAGTCTAGAATCCTCTTCCCGAAGTCTTTGCACCATAGGCACCGCAGGATCTTAGTCTGTTTCCATTAGGTGTCCGACATCCACTTCCTTCGAAAGTATCTAGGTGTGCCAATCTCACATTCTCTTCTTAGGCATACAAACTATACAGAAATGCTTGATAAATTTAGAGCTAATTTCGCACATTGGCGGACTAAATTTATTAACCTTGCAGGGAGAGTAACTTTGATCAAATCTATCCTTTCCTCTTTACTTGTATACCATGCAAACTTCCCTTCTCCCTCAATACACTACTGAGGAAATGCACAAAATGAGTAGGAAATTTCTTTGGAATAAGGTTCATTCATCTTCTTATCTCCCTAGGGTTCCTTAGTCAAATGTTATAGGCAGTAAGGCTACTAGAGGACTTGGAATTAAGAATTTGGTTGAATGGAACAAATTCTTTCTAGCTGGACATCTCCGGAGAGTTATCACCGATGAGGACTCTTTGTGCATTCAACTTTTCTGAAGAAAGTACCTACCTCATGGTAAATTAGAGTTATGTGAAACTAGGGCATCCCAGTCTCCTACCGGTGTAGTATTCTCAAAACGAAACATCTTATACTTGACCACTCCATTGTCAAGATCTCCTCTGCAAAGGATACTTCTTTGTGGTCCGATAACTGGGTTCCTGGAGGCCCTCTATTCGGAAGAAATGAGATTGTGGTTCCTACTAATAAGGAGCACTCGAGAGTTCGATCTATTATTAATAGAGGTAGATGGCATTGGTCTAGAGTTGATAATTGGTTTCCATCCTATATAAGAAAGCTCATTAAGAATTTACCCTCTCCTTCTTCCTCTAGAGGGGAGGATAAAATTTCCGGGCTTTAACTACCGATGGAAAATTTAGCACCAGTAGCCTTTATAAAGCGTTGATGCAAACTCAAAATTTTCCTCCTGTACCTTGGGAGAAGCTATGGAAAAGTAAGGTGCCGTTCAAGATGAAAACTCGATGTGGTCTACTTGTTATGAAGGTCTTTCGGTGGCCAGTAGGATTTGCTAAATGGATGTCAAACCTTAATCCTAGATGCCCCATCTGTTGGAACCCCGAAGAAACTCACTTGCACCTGTTTCGTGATTGCCCCATTGTAGCTGCTATATGGGTTAAGTTCATACACAATGATAATGTCATCCTAACGGCACATTTTTTCAATACTGATTGGGTAGGTTGGCTTCAACTGAATCCGAAACAGGAGTATAAATGGCATATCAAATTCCTCATCATTTGTTGGGAATTATGGAACTATCAAAATAGATGTGTGTTCTCCAACTGCTGCCGGAGGACTCAATCCTTCCGGAATCATATTTCTTTTTCCATTGCTCCTTCTAACCAGTGTTTTAAGTTGCATGGATTGGATTATCTCAAGAACACTCCCACGATTCTGTGGACACCCCCATTAAAAGCTCATTTTAAGCTGAATTAGGGTTACTACTAGCATGCGGAGAGAAGTAGGTTCATAGAAGTAGGGGTCCTTGGTACAATGAGCAATCTCTGGTTCTTTGGCATTACTGTGGTTGCACACAACAATGATAAGGTTATGGCCATGCTTGAAGGTTTGAAGGAATATCCGGTTAAAGTCGCTGACTACAAGATCCCCAACATTGAGGTGGATTTACATGTCGAGGCTATACGAAGGATTGGAACCGAAGGTGAATCCAGTAGTTCCAACCCCATTGATTATGTGGTTGCTAAGGTGAGGGACTTGCTATAGAGACCTTGGAAGATAAGCATGACCAAATGGAACCTATTAGGATGCATACATTACCGCCTCCCGAGGTTAAGTGGATTCAGGAAGCCGACGCTGAAGCTTTGAAGATGTATGATTGTCTCTAGAGGGATCTGCTGGAAGAAATCCATGAATGACTTCCTCTAGTCATGATGATCTTTTATTTATTTCTTACAGTTACTAATGTAGGGCTTTTTGCTTGCTATCCTTGATCCTACTGAGTCTTGCATGACCCGTTTGTCTATTTAGTAGGTTTTAGACTTGTTTATATCCCTGATGTTTATTTCAATATATTGCCTTTGTTTTCCAAAAAAAAAATATTTTATTTACTTTGTATTATACTAATCTACATTAAAAAAAAAGGCCCAACTAGCATCCAATTCATTAGCTAAAGGATCCACACCCTATAAAACTGGAAACTTTGTTAGCAGACACATCATTTTAAAAAGAAAAAGCCCAACTAATCATCCAATTCATTAGCTTAAAGGATCCACACCCTATAATGGTTGAAAATTTGTAAGCCACACATGATTAATAAGTGTGATAAAACTGAAGGAAAATACTCCATCCATGCATGATAAACAAGTTATCATGTTTCAAATTGGTGAAAAAAATGCCTATGACTCGATAGTATATAATAAATACTCTTAAATTTAGGAAAGAAAAGGTGATAGTTTAGTTAATAAACATGTATGAAGGTGTTAAAAAAATTTAAGAAATTACACCATTTATATTCTCAAAAAAATTAACATATACCATCTCCAGATAAACGAATTAACATGTTGTCAAACTTGCAAGTCACATAACCATTAATTTCATAGCAATATATTGAACTATCTCCAAAGGCCAGCATGTTGAGCATCAAATTTAATGCTTACATTACATTCAAGAGGCTTAATGGTGAAATAAGTGGTCACCAAAAAGCCTTTTGATTGAAACAATTGCATGATTTTTTTTTGGGTGCTTGATTACATGATATTAAGAATAATGTGGCGTTTGGTTGTATGTAATGCAATAGGGGTGTAATATAATCAATTATGTAATGTAATTAGGTATGCAATGTAATGGGATAACAATTACATTATCATGGTTGGTTACATAAAAAGTGTAATGTAATCACAAAGGTAATGGATTATTTCAATGGAAGAAAATAATAATTAAATCTTGTAGTGGAGATAAATGTTATCTAAATAAATATTTGAGCTACATATTTAAGTTTGAGCTTTTTAAAATATTTTTTATAAATAATCAAGTTTTATTTCTTTCGTGACAAATATCAATTATATTATTCTAATAGCAATAAATATCATAATAAAGATAAATGTTATCTACATGAAAATATTTTAAATTCGAAATCATATTTGAGATTTCTTTTAATCTTTTCTATCATATTTTCCAATTTTAAATTTTTTGGTGGCAAAAAGATCAACCGGATTATTCTAATGGCGATAAATGTTCGTCGTAGTGAAGATAAATGTTATCCAAATAACAAAATTTTAAACTCTAAATTTATATTTGAGCTTTTTTAATCTCTTCTATCATATAATTAAGTTTTGAATTTTTTTCATTGATAAAAGAATACCAACTAAAATTATTTTATTGATGATAAATATTTTATTGAATTAAAGATAAATTAAAAAAATTAAAGATAAATGTTAACAAGTAAAAAATTTTGATCTAGAAAATTTAATTTAAACTTTTTTTATCTTTTTAATTGAATAGTTAAATTTTGAATTCAAAATGATGAAGTTGAATTTTTCTCTTAATGACCAACCGATCATATTATATATTAAGATAATAGAAAAAAGAAAATCAAGTTTTTTTCTCAAATTGATGAATTTTTTGCTTGCCAAGGAGGAGGGAGAAAAAGGATATGGAATAGAGAGAGAAGGAGAGAGAGAGAAAGTTATTGAAAGTGTGTTAAAATTTGATCACAAAGATGGATGTAGTCATGATTGTTTAGTAAATGTCCAAGTAATTGTAATTGCATAGGTAGGGGTTAATATGATTACAATGTAATTTTAATTGCATTACAAACTTGTAACCAAACATGGTAATGTAATGACCATTACCACTTTGATTACATCCAACCAAACATGCCCTAAGTGTCATTCCCATCCCACTGAATATTGTTTCTGATATTATTTCAGCTCACTTTTAGTAACGAAAATGTGACCTTGGACATTCTTGCTATATAAATTGTGAAATCTAAATACATTACAGAGTGTCCACAACCTACCTACTCTCAATGTGTGATGTGAAAGTTAAATATCATTCTCATTTACAACATAATAGAAGACCTATTTATAATGGTGGATAGAGCATTCAAAAGCTCAGGTTGTTCAAATAAATCGGATGAAAAAATAAGATTATGTTAAAAGGGAGATAATTATAGCATATTTATGTATAGACAATTGGGGTTATTCGACCCTCATACTTTCGGGAAGAAAAAGGATAAATTTGTATAGAAAAAAATTAAAAAAGTATATATATCATTCATGAATCGTTTTATCAGTCATTTACTTTTGTGCCATATTTAATTTTTGAATCCTTCTATCAATCATTTACTTATATGCATTATTCGATTCTCATCTACATATTTAGTTTTTGAATCCTTTTATCCGTTATTTATTTAAAAAGTATCAACAAAAACTAACATTATCTTGCCCGATAACATAAGATTATATGGGACTTGAAGTTTGATAAGGTACCTAAGTTTGTTAATGACCCACATTGAGTCCATCTACTAATGGTTTTTTGATAGATATGATTGCATTTTATTGAACAGCTCATTTTCAGAAAAATCAAGAGATCCTAAATAAAGAATGCACAACATGATAATTTAAAAGAGAGAATCAAACATGAATTGAATCTAAATTTACTATTTTAGTTCAATTCACTTGCATTATTTTAATTAGTTTAAGATTAAAAGTCGCTTAAATAAACCTAAATGATCATTTCTTAAATTTGATAAAAAAATTACTTAAAATACTTTGTCAGTTATGTCATATACAAGAACCATTTTCTAATAGCAAGAAGTTATAGTGGTTGTCGCCATACAACAATCACGATAATCACCGTAATTGTACTTAATGTTAACTATACATGTGTTGACTTTAGACCTTAACCCTTCATTATTTTTGTATTAAAAAATTAAAATTTATTATTATTTTTAATTAAAGAAACATTTATAAATATGAATAAAATATTTTCTCAAAGTTTTGTTTGATTGTCCCTAATTTACCAAGAAGGGAAAAAAAGCTTTAGTCTCTCTCCTCCAAACATCAATGACTGAAAATTATCAATCTCCATTAACGCCGGCGACTATCACAATCTTGACCGGCGAGAACTCTCCTCCGGCGAGATAACTTCGAGGTGGCTGATGGCTCGGCGGCTGCATCAGGCCGTGATAGTAGGAGGAGAGAGATGAGTATGGGAACCGAGGCCGAAGGGAAGCCTTGGAGCTCGTCGGAGCCGGCTAGCCTAGATTATCAACAGATGAAGAGCCGGTTAGCCCATATTATCGGCGGTCGGCGGTCTTTGGTGGTTTCTAACGACGTGGGTCGACGGTCGGCTGCGTACGGTGCGGACAACAGCAGCGTCGTTAGGGTTGTTGGTGATTTTATTTTATTTTTTCTGTTTTAGATTAATTATAACGTATATAAATAATATAAAACTGCAATTAACATCAGAAAAGTGTAATTCGTTGGTGGTTGATGGGCTTTGATATAATTGCTTATGGGTCAGGGGTTTGATTCTTCATGTCTATATTCTGAAAGCCGAAGATTTTAACTACTAAAATATGGTATAGATATAGCTAAAAGCGACAATATATTAGAGAAGAGCATTGGGTTGGTGGTTAAGTTATGAAATTTTTCATTTGAGGTCTGAGGTTCGATTATGTGGGCATGCATATGCAATACATTTTTGTATACTTGTTTATTAATTCTCTTGTTTACTAATTCTCTTTTATAAAAAAGTATTGCTTTTGTTAGTTTTATAGTAACAATTTACTTTCATTTGATAGCAATTTTTTTTCCTAGGGTAATTATTTATGGCAATGATATTTTAATTAATTTCCATCTATTATCTTTTCCAAACAACACCTCAATTAATTTATCTTTAAATTTAGTTTATCATATAATATCTCAAAAATTATGGTATAATATCTTAATTAATATCCTTTAAATTTGTTTTTAAACCCTAGTTTGTCACTTATATGAATTTATTGAGTGTAGAACCTATAGTCTACGTTTTACACTAATTCTCTTTTATAAAAAAGTATTGCTTTTGTTAGTTTTATAGTAACAATTTACTTTCATTTGATAGCAATTTTTTTTCCTAGGGTAATTATTTATGGCAATGATATTTTAATTAATTTCCATCTATTATCTTTTCCAAACAACACCTCAATTAATTTATCTTTAAATTTAGTTTATCATATAATATCTCAAAAATTATGGTATAATATCTTAATTAATATCCTTTAAATTTGTTTTTAAACCCTAGTGTGTCACTTATATGAATTTATTGAGTGTAGAACCTATAGTCCACGTTTTTTTTATATTTATCAACTTTAACTTTCAAATCTTATGATATGGATTTTTCAATGAAGAGTTGCATTGATCTTGGGGAAAGAAAGATTGATGAGGTATGTTCAAAAACTTTTATTTGAAATATTCTTTTATATTTTAAAATTAATTAAAAAATATTAGCATGATATTATGAATTTTAAAATTTGATTATTCGAGTTTAAATAAAATTAAGTATTGTATTAAACTTTGTTATTCTTAATTATTGTTTTTATTCTTGTTAAATTTCATCCACTTCTTTTTTTTTTTTCATTTATAGATGTAACATAATTTTTTTTTCCTTGTAAATTAATGTGAAGATTACAATTTCCAAAAATAATTACTCAAAAAATTTTGAAAAATATGTATCGAACTTGATACTATTAAAAACATGGTGTCAACTATGCATTCAATGTGTGGTAATTATTTTAATCAAATATATATCGAACTTGATACTATTAAAAACATGGTGTCAACTATGCATTCAATGTGTGGTAATTATTTTAATCAAGTTAGAGTAACAAATGAGAACTTGAAAGACAAATTATGTGAAAATAATGACAAAAAACATGATAGTTCAATTTTCACTCTTAATACAAAAGAAACAAATAATATACCTGAAAAAATATCCGAATAACCTTCCAAATCACCATTTATGAAACTTTCTAGTCAAGACTTTGGCTATCCAAGCAAAGAAAATGCTAAGAGAAAAATAGATCTCAATAATGAATATATTGAAAAATCTCCAATTGTTAGAATGGAGATTCCTCAAGGCTTAGATGACATATGGTTTAGTAAATCCTACTTTATCAAGTCATAAAATACATAAGCATTCTAACCATAAAAGAAGACATGTACGCTCAAGTAGTTCGTTACAAAAGACGGGTTTAAAGTCGGTGGTTGATAACTTGCAAGATTTGGAAGATTTAGATGCAACTCGACTCGAATGAACGGAAAGGTTTCACATTAGAGAATGAATATCTAATGGTAACTCATTAATAGTATATTTTGTAATTTATCACTGAGATCATACAATGAATATTCTCAAGTAATAATGTCATAGGATGTGAATAGTGTTGACTTAAAGGATGTTAGTAATAAAAAGTCAACAGAAAAATTGCTTGCACATAAGGTACGAATTTGCATTATTGTGAAGTTCGCCCCTGATTAATTGTTTTTAACTTTTTTATTTTTTTCTTCATAATTTACAAATTTGGATGATATACAAGATGCTCTATTTCATTTGGATGATTTATCCTCACACGGATTGCATGATAAATACAAAAATTATATTCATTTTTTGACTCCTGAAAAAGTGACAATATGTGACAACATGTTTACCTGGAATAATATGAGCAAGTATGCTTACGAGGTCTCAAGTACTCAATTTTTCACCGTACATCATTTGCTATGCTATTTCCCAAATAATTGGCTATCAAATTGGGTACACACATGCTAATTTATTTATATATAGGTTTATATTCCATTGTTGGATCAAAATAAAGTCATTGGATATTGGTTGTTTTTAATGTAATGGAGAAATGATGGTATTATTTGGATTCATTGCAGCCGACAGACGAAGGAATTTAATTAGCATATAATCTGGTAACTACCTAATTCGTGCAAATTACTGTTATATTGTCACTACTAATCGACAAATACTAATGTTATTTTAATATATAGTTAGTTAAAGGTTCAAAGTTTTTTTGAAGGACATCCTCGATTGAGTCGAATCTTTAAAGATGTAAAGACTTTTAATTTCAGTGTGCCAATTACACTCAAGCAACCAAACACATAAGTATTATTATAGTAAAATTTTGTTTAATATATAACTAATGATATACTTTTTGAGTTTTTAATATTGACATTTACATTGTAGGTATGATTGCGGTATGTATGTCCTCAAGTATATTGAGCAAATAACAATTCTACATGGAGCTAGATAAAATTTTCCGTAAGAATTTACATACTCGAAATATTTATATATGGATTAAATTCAAAATGTAATAACTTTTTTAATCTTTATGCAGGACGATGAAGTGCGGGTGGAGCTATTGAAGTACATTGCTAAAAGAGTGGCAAGTGAATTTAACAAGGCAAATGCTAAAAAGATATTCTCACCAAGAAAAAAATATAGTGATACATTTTAATTGATTCATTTAACTTAATAATAACTCTTGTTTAGCTGAATTTTTAACTTAGAAAATTATTTTGTGAACACTTCAATTGGCTCAAACATTTGATGAATGACATTGCTTTTTTGATCAATGCGATTAAAAAAAGGAACCTTTAAGAATTAGAAGATTAAGATTTTGTCAAATACAACTAATAAATAAAAAATTTAAATATGATAAAAAATTTAAAATATAACGTATTAAAATATTTTTGTTTGCGGCACCATGAGAGAAGCCCTCCCAACGACCGAGGCGATTTAACGAATTCCACTCACCGGTGCTGGAAGATGGGGAAACGCGGTCGACCGCCGAAACGAAGCAAATTGCGAATTCGATTTTTGCTGAGGAGATTCGTGGTTCGCTGTTCACGGATGCAAGCCCTGTCACGAAAACGAATGAGGTAATCCCTAATCCTATACTTGTAGAATTAGATCATCAATTGAGTTGGTCCGATATGGTGGATGAAGAAAGTGGTGGTAATTCAGTTCTAGATGCTGGTAATAGCGATATTATAGACAGATCCAATTGTTCCACATGAAAATTGTGAGGCTGAGCACAATCGGTTAGGTGGTTCGAGGGAAATATCAGTCCAATTGTTCCACAGGAAAATTGTGAGGTCGTGACTAATCAATTAGGTGATTCGGGGGAAGGCACAAAAGCTATGGTGAACTCTTTGCTAGGAATCGTGATCCTTGTATGGGATTGGGACTTCATTATGTTGAACCGCAAAGGGATGGGGAGAAGCAAATAACACAAATTTGTCTTGAGGATGTTCGGGAGGAAATTAACTATTGGAATTTTGCTTTGATTGGGTATATTATTGGACCACTCGCCAAAGTTAACTATAGTGCGGAACTTTGTGGGAAATATTGGAATTCTATAGCCAGGCCAGAAATTCATTGTCATGCTACTAGGTTTGACTCTTAGGGAGATATGGATCAGATTTTAAGAGGGGGTCCTTGGACGGTTGGAGGAAAATCTTTGTTGCTTGAAACCTTGGTCGGCTGATTTTCACTTTGATTAGCCTCGTCACTACTTGTGTTCCGAGTATGGGTGAAATTTCCTAACTTAGACTGTCACTCGGTCCGTTAATGGGTTAAGCAAGTTGGCCAACATTGTTGGTACCCCGTTATATGCCGATAAGTGTACTCGCTGCAAAGTCTAGAATCTCATATGCTAGGGTCTTAGTGGAGGTCGACGTTTCACAGCCTCTACCCGACACTATACCTGTGATTGATCATGTTGGTTATGTTTTTAACCAAGTTGTACATTATGAGTGGGTTCCCTTTACTGTCACAAGTGTAAGAGAATGGGGCATGAAGAGTTTGAATGCAGGTTGCCAGGAGTCCGACAAGTATGGGTACCAAAGCATAGCAATGTTGATAGCGATCCTAAAAGTCATGAAAAATCTGCACAAAAGGAACAAGGTTCAATTGATAAGGTTACGGTAGAAAGTAAGGAAACAGGTATCCAACTGGTGGACAATTTATTAATGCCTAGCAAGGTAATCATCCAAAGTAGGAGCGTTCCTTCAAAAGGGCTGTCCCTTCAAATTCTACTCCAAAACAAGTCAAAAGGTGGAAGTCTAGCTCTGCGAAATACCTTCGAGTGTGCTGGTATGAGTAAATTTGACAAAGCTTGTATCATGGGGAGGGCCATTTCTCAGACAAAAAATGAGAATCTTTTGTTGGAATGTGCGAGGTCTTAATGACCTGAATAAACAGAGATAATTGAAGAAGGTTGTCCGTAAAGCTCAACCTAGTTGCGTCCGCTTGGTTGAGACACATGTTAAGGAAGCTAATACGCACTCGTTGCTATGAAGTTATTTCCCCAATATAATTTTGTAGCAAACTATTCTCACCATCATAATGGTCGAATTTGGTTTTTTGGCAATCCACTCGAAGATCTCAATTCTTCATAGAAGTGACCAACTCATACACTGCAGCTTTTGATAGTTTTTCGGTTTTCTCGGGGTATATCGATCGGTATATGCTTTCAACTCAGGTGCAACTAGGCAAACCCTTTGGCAAGACTTGGATATGCTCACTTCTCGGGTTCATGGCCCTTGGATAATCTTAGGCGATTTTAATGTGGTTTTAACTCGGGATGAATGACTTTCTAGAGTTCCTGCTGATCAAAGGGAGGTTGATGAATTTTATCACTATCTTGCTAGGAATGATCTCAGCGATGCCCCAAGTAACAAGTCAGTCTTGGTCAAACAGACGAAGGGAGATTCTCGCGTCCGGTCTAAGCTAGACAGGGTGCTCGCTTAACCCATATGCTATGCAATGCCCTTGGAAGATTAGAGTGGAGTTTAAGGCCCCTATGTTTCGGATCATTGCCTAATCGCAGTAGATATACAAGATGATTCCGAGAGTCCCAGAAAATCTTTCAAATATCTCAATATGTGGTCGGAACATGTCTCATTCAAGCAGGTTGTGAAAGACTGTTGGGAGGTGTCGGTTGCGGGATGTCCGATGTTTCGTGTGGTCTCCAAAATGAGGATATTGAAGGGAAAACCGAGAGAGCTCCATGGACATTACTATAAAGGTATTAGCCTTAAAGTTGAGCAACTTTATAAGGAGCTGATTTATATCCAAGATGAACTTCAGACAAAATCCTCCTTCCAAGACTCTTCAACAAACCGAAAAGACAATTTTGGGCGAGATATATGCAGCTAAGGAAGTGTGACGACTCGTCCTTAGACAAAGAGCGAAGGAACAATTTGTGAAACGTGGCGATGAAAATAGCAAATATTTCTATGTAATTATTAATCGGAGGTGACGCTCAAATAAATTCTAATCATTATGGAAAGGAGCAGACTACAAAGGCGGGGATAACGGATGCTTTCATCAACTTTTACGCTTCTCTAATGGGCAATTCAGCTGCAACTCACCCAATAGATAAGAAATGGATTCTTAATGGACCTCTTCTTATAGATGACCACACCAGCTAACTCGAATGCCCCCTTTTCGGATGAAGAAATAAAATCAGCCCTATTCAAGCATGGAAGTAAATAAGGCCCTAGGGCCTGATGGATATACATATAGCGAGGTTTCTTTCAAAATGCTTGAGACATTATTGGCACGGATGTTACACGAGCTTTGCTCCGATTCTTCCAAAATGAGCAACTACTTAAGCAATTGAATGCCACCTTGATCACTCTTGTACCCAAGAAGGCGAATCCTACTAAGGTAAAGGACTTTAAACCTATTGCTCTATGCAATGTTTTATACAAAGTTATTTCCAAAACTTTGGCCTCTAGATTGCAATGTATCTTGCCCGACATAGTTAAATTGAGCCAAAGTGCGTTTGTAAAAGGTCTGTAACATTACGGACAATATCTTGCTTGCTCATCACCTGGTGAAACACTATGAAAGGAAGAGAATCTCACCAAGAGCTATGTTAAAAGTTGACATCCGAAAAGCTTATGATACGGTAAGTCTGGACTTTCTTGGAGAATATGTTATTGAGCTTTGGATTCCCTAGTAAATTCGAGTAGGTTGATCATTACTTGTGTTAGGACTGCAAAGTTTTCGATAAACATAAATGGAGAGTCACGAGGCTATTTTTCGCAGCGTGTGGATTGAGACCAGGAGACCCTTTGTCTCATTATCTATTACTACTAGAAAATAGCATATTAGCGACTGAAATAGCGACGGAATGTTAGTTATTAGCGACGGAATTCCGCAATTAGCGACGGAACTGTTCCGTCGCCGAAAAGCGGTCGCTAAATATCGTGGACGGAAGTTTTCAAGTCCGTCGCCAATTAGCGACGGATTCTCGTTCCGTAGCCGATAGAAATCAGCGACGGAAAACATTTCCGTCGTTGATTTAGCGACGGAAATTTGGGACCTCCGTCGTCTATTTCCGTCGCTAAATCGCGACGGAAATCACCCCATTTCCGTCGCGATAGCCGTATTAGCGACGGAGTTTCCCAAATTCCGTCGCTAAGTTCCGTCGCTAAGTGGAACCGACCGTCGCCGATCCGTCGCTGATCCATCGCTGTTTTGTGAAAAATTTTAAATATTATTAGCTAATTATTCGTTATCCTAGTACGGAACATTGTGAATGGATATACAAATCCACCATGCACATATGTGACACTTACGTTTGGCATTTACATATGCCGGCCACAAATAATTCATCAAAGTTGGATATACAAATCCAACTTACATATTCAACATCATCAACAACCATAACATAGTTAAAACAAATTTGTAAATAGTTCGCAAAGTGATGATCACCAATATATACAAAAGTTCACATTTGAATTCACTCATCCTCATCCTCATCCTCTTCCTCTTCCTCTTCCTCTTCCTCTTCCTCCTGTGGTTGTGGTGGTCGACGGTGAGATCCGGATGCTTGCTGAGACTGCAGAAATTCATTCATACGTGCTATTGGCTCAGCGAAATTGTCGACCAGTGCCTTCGGATGCCGATTTTGTAACTCAAGCATCCGGCAATGCTCAATCCATTGATGTACCTCGGAATTTAAATTATGCACTCGTCGCTCTCCATTCCGAGTCATCTCGTAGTAGAAGGTTTCGGTGATTTGAAGGACATTGTTGGTTTCAAGTTTCTAGCCTCGGATCCAAATCCATAAATGCGACCTTTCTTGTTCGCATTTGCTTTGACCCACAACTTTTGTTGTGAAGGGGTGGATACATGATCCTCGAAGAGTTGGGGTCATCACTGGAAGTTTGAGTAGGTTGAGTGTTTTGCAACTCTTCCCACTCTTTTTGAAACTTCTCCCGAATATAATATAAATATTTGAGGCATGTAAATATCACGAGTTGTTAACGAAAACAATAGATAGAAAAATATGCGGAATTCATATATACGGTTACTCACGTAAATGGCCTTGGATTTTTTGTCCACCCATTTGTCCTTTTTTGTTTTGTGCGTGAGTGAAAATAGTTGGGTCGGTAGAGGCCGAACTCCTTTAAGCTCCTTCATCTAAAATTGAAAACAAGTTAGTAGAGAATCAATTTACCAATATGAACATGTTAACAGTTGCATGCGTAATCAATAAGAAAGGGGTACGTACAAATCGCCGCTTATGCTCCGTCATAGGGATTAAGCCACACGTTTGGAGTGATGAACCAAGTCCCCCCGATCAGCATGACGGTTTTTCCGAGCTTGCTCGCGAACTTCTTGTACTCAGCAGCTTCCCAATATTCGAGCAACTCGCGCCGCAGTTGTCACCCAACCATTTCGGCTTCTTCTTAGTTTTGCTCGTCTTGAGCATGAAGTCCTTCAAGCGATCACTCGCCTTTCTTTTCAAAATTTCTTCCGATTTGGACTTCATCGGTTGGCGACCAAGTGAAAAATTTCTATATAAATAAAAACGTGGTTTATACGTTATGAAATTAAAATATAATGTTCGAACATGTACAATAAGTGATTATGTTATCTCGAACTGGAGAAAACTAATGATGTGTCATTACCTTAAACTCGGAAAACCATTGATCACGTTGTGATCGAGGGACTTTACCCCATGTAGGCCAAGCTCCATCGTATTTGCTTTGGAAGATGTGGGAAATCGTACCCACAACTTTGTCAATGGGGTAGAACCTAATCAATTCAACATATAAAATAGTTAGTTCAACTAATAACTAATATGCTTATTTTATTTTATTATTTATTATCACACTCACCCTTCACCATCTCGGCTCAATTCGGATTTTTCTCTAGCTGCTAGCGCTACTTGATTGAAGACAAGGATCCTCGTTCCCCGTATCGCTTGGTCCTTCATTTATAGGCATTTGTGGTGGCCGTTGTTCGCAACCAACGTGGATGCGTGGTACATTATTTGTACCATATTGTTGATATGTATATGTACTCGACGGGTTTGAGTACATATGGGGTTGCTGAGAATATGGAGGGTTTAGAAAGAAAGGCCCACCCAAAGGGGTTTTGCATGTGTGGGAAATTTGGGAGTTGGAAAAAGGGAGGGTTGGGAATAAATGACCCCCCAATGGAGTTTGGTTGTGAGGGGAGTGTGGAGATAGTGTTCCACCGGCAGGAGTTTGAAGGTTCCGAGGGTTTTGAGAGGGGGTAGAAGTGCCGACATCATTACCTTCCCCATCGGTAGAGGTGTTTCTAGCCCTTCCTCGAGTAGCCGATCTTTTGGTTCCGCCTCTACCTCTCTCCATTTTTCTGTACATAAACAAGTAATTCACACTATTAGTAAACATCCAACGGTTCAAGTGATTTCATATAGAACAACATATAAACAATAGTAAACATATGCACATGTAAGCGTTAGATATAAATCGAAGCATGTGAATAAAGTGCGCTTCAATGGTTTCACCTTCATTACATTAATAAGAATTCATTCGATGACAACATAAATGAAAATGTACATAAAGAACACAATTGCACATTTTTCTATTCAAATTCATCCACAAACAACATTAATTTCCACTAAATTATATATATACGTTACTTTCAAGTTACAATGTTGAAAACCCTAAATTTAACTTCCATAACATTTACTCCACAAACAACACAATTGCACATTTTTCTTCTCAAATTCATTCACAAACAACATTAATTCCCACCAAAGTACATATATTCGTCAATTTCAAGTTATATTTTTAAAAACCTAAATTTAACTTCAATAACATTTACTCCTTAAACAACATAATTTCACATTTTTCTTCTCAAATTCATTCACAAACAACATTAAATTCCTACAAATTACATATATTCATCAATTTCAATATTAATTTTGTTAAACCATAAATCTACAAAAATCAACACAAACATACCTCAAATTTATGGGCGGCACCGGCGCGGCACAGCGGCGACGGCGAAGCTCGAGCGTGAGGCGGCAGCGGCGGCGGTTCGTCGGCGGCGTCCTTGACCCGAGCGGCAGCGCGGCGGTGCGAGGATCGGGCGAAACAAAGCTAAGACCAGTGGTTATTCGGCCTTGGGGTCCTGAGCCGGCGGCGGAAGGGAGGCGGCGGCAACGAGCGACGACCGAGCAAGGCGGCGTGCATAGTCGCCGGCGGTAGCGGTTGATGGAGGTGGTCAAGCTGCGGTGGTCTCGCTCTCGCTCTCTCTGTTGCTCAGCGAAATCCGGAACCGGCCGACTCCGAGTTCGGATTTATTCGTAATTAGCGACGGAACAGTCCGTCGCTAATTACGAAATTGTCGATAGCGACGGAATATTCCGTCGCTAACGACTACGGTTAATTTTTTTTCTTTCCGGGACTTTTTGATGTACGAATTATCGCAGACGGATTATATCGGTGACGGAATATTCCGTCGCGGAGACCGGAACAACGACGGAAGTTATTTTCCGTCGCTAATTCCGTCGTTGTATGATCCGAGTTGTCATTTTTGTCGGCGTCCGTCGCCGATTCCGTCGCTACCTGGCGACAGATTGGTTTCCGTCGCAATTTTCCGTCGCTATTTTACGGTTTTGTAGTAGTATTGTATTGTCTCCTTATCTATTTGTATTGTGTATGGAGGTCCTAACCCGAGGTCTCGACTTGACCCTTTCGTTGTCCTCCTCATACACCCCGAGTTGTGCTAGGATTAAGTTGTCTCATCTCATTTTTGCGAGATGATGTTCTATTTTTCTCAAGGGGTAATCTGCAGGCTATATAGTGCATTTGGCAATGTTTTCGAGCTTCTCTAAAATGTCTAGATTATAAGCAAATCTTGACAAATCGGAACCGTATATTGGAGGAGTTAGTGAAATGGAGCGATAACGTATAATTCAACATATGGGGTTTTCATTAGGTACTTTCCCATTCAGGTACCTAGGGATGCCTTTATCTACAAAGAGGCTGAGCCACGGCATGTGTCAACCTTTGATAGATAAAATAAAGGCAAAAATCTCTACATGGTCCGCAAAACTCCTCTCTTATGATATTAATTGATGCGAGTCTTATGAGGAGTAATGACCTTTTGGTCTCAAATTTTCCCCTACCTCAACATACTATTCATTCTATTGAGGCAATCTGCAGCAAGTTCTTATGGAGCGGATCGCTAGAGGAGAAAAAGATGGCCCTAGTTAGTTGGAAAAAGGTTTGCCAACCATACCTCAATGGAGGATTAAACTTCAAAGAACTGTTGTCATGGAACAAAGCTCTATGTGCAAAGTGGATATGGAAGATTATGCATACTAATTCTATATACACCTTTGGGTCAAAGCCTACATGCTCCGAAACAAGGACATATTTCAAGTACAAGCTCGATGTGGTAATATGTGGGGAAGAAATTGATTGTTGTTAGAGATGAACTCATCCACTTGTTTGGGAGATGAAAACAGAGCCGAGCATGGATGCGGCAATAGAGTTCGTACTCTATTAAGGCGAGGTTATAGCTTGTTCCATACTATAACGGACAAAGTGCCTTGGTGGAAGATAGTGTGGAAGAGTTGGGCTAGGGGATGTCACAAAATGATATTATGGTTAACTTACTTGGGAGACCGACTACAACAGAATTTTTGAATACAAAAGGACTACAAATGGACAATTCCTGCCTGTTTTGTGATGAGGCTGGTAAGGATAATTGTGAACATTATTTCTTTTTATGTTCTTACACCTGTAGCATATTGGAGGATATGCTCCAGTGGGTTAAACTACATAGAAGGGGCTGAGAAAAGAAGCAAGGATTGAAATGGGCTGTAAGAGTTTGTAAAGGGAACTCTCACGAAGCAAATGGTTTCGTACTATATTAGCGGGGACGAGTTTATGAAATATAAAAGGAGCGATGCGCAAGGAATTTCCAAGGTAGGAGTCAAGCGAAAGAGGTGATAGTTAGACGGATCCAATACACTTGCGGCTTTCGGACCGATGTGCATAATGTAAATTGGAGTGACATAGTAATCTAAACTCGGTCACTCCATCATCTACTTGTACTTTTCGGAAATTAATGATAATTATTTACCTTTTCCCAAAAAAAAATATATTTTTGTTTGGAAAAGATAATATTTTTCTTTATTATTTAGAAAAGATAATATATTTACTTTAACCGATATATTATTTCCACAAAAGTTGGAGATATTATTGCCCAATTTTTTTAAAGATATTATATTTCCATTAGAAGGTGAGATATTAGTACCACAAAAAATATTAAAACAAATACTTCAAAAATTATTGCCATAAAAAGCGTTAAACTGTTGGCACAAGATTTGAACCTCTAACCACAAGTTTGAAATTCCATCACTTACCACCAAACCGTCAAATTCTCATACATTACCTGTCAGTTTCTTTTATATGAAAATTCTGAACAAAAATTAAAAAAAGAAAAAAAAGCCTCTTCTTCTTCGGCGATGAGAGACTGTTCGTCTCCCCACCTATCTTCGGTCACCGCAGCGCAGCCGCCTCTCTCCACCTCCGGTTACTGCATACCAACCGCCTCTTTCCCCCTCTGGTCACCGCAACCCAGCGACTTCTCTCTACCTCCGGTCGCTGCAGCCCAACCGCCTCTCTCCTCCTCCGGTCACCGCTTGAGCCAGCCGCCACTTTCCACAACCGCTAGTGATATGTCGCCGGAAACTTAACGTTGAATCACCGGTGTTAATGGTCTTGTGACTGATAAAGAGGGTTGCAAGGATTTTTTTCCTCTTCTGTGCAAATTTGGGGCAAACAAACAAAACTTTAAGAAAATAATTTTATAATATTTATAAATATTTATTTAATTAAAAATAATAACAAATTAAAAATTTTTTAATATAAAAATAATAAAGGGTCAAGATCTAAAATAACACATATATGACTCAAATTGTTCCAATTATGATGATTGTCATATAACGACAATCATTATAATTGCTTCCTTTCGATATATATGCAAAATAAACGACCATTAATCAATTGAAACGGTTGTTTTACAATACATTAAGTTCTTTACAATAGGAATTGATAGTTTATAAAGGTACTTTAAATCTTTGTTTTTACAATTAGATTATACCCATCCATTTGTTTTTCCCCTTTTGTGCCATAACAATCATGTTGATAGTATTTCTTATTTTAATTTTTTTCCTTGGAAACTAGATACCTATCTTGTTTTCTTAAAAATTGTTTATATTATATGCAAAGAAAATCGGGACATCTGAAATTAAAATATTGAAAGTTTTGAATCCTAACTTAACTACTAACTTGCATATTGATATAACTAAGCAACCCTAAAAATATGAACTAATTATCAAATATTTTTAAGGAAATAATTGAATTGCACCACGAGCATTGAACAATTGTCCACATACATGTGGTTAAGACTTGGTCCTAGCTTAGTGGTAAAAATTAAAGTTTTGAGTATATTAAATCTCGGGTTTGATTTCCCTTTCCCTATTATATTGTACGCCCTTTGTGCACTGTGTAAAAAAAACTTATCCATATACATGAATATATACTTAATGGCAAAAGTAGATTTCTATTTTGGTCGAAACGTGAAAGGAAGATTCCGACTTCCTAACCAAAATGCATTGCGTCGAACTCTCTTAAAATCAATCAATTTCGATTAAGTTGTACGAGAGAGAGGATGGTAAGCTGACTTTGACAAAACTCCTAATTGTCAATTGTCTACGGGAAAATAGAGAAGCGTGGGGCATCTTGAGCCGGTTGAAGCCTACATCATCAAAATATCTCTCTCCCCTCCTCTAATCCCCTTGTCCTATTCACATTCATTCCTATTTCCACATTGAAAATTAAATGTTTGCCCTTGGAGAGGCTAAGTCACCCTAGAGGGGGAGGGGGTGAATAGGGTGATGAGGAAATTCGCTCGAGTAATTGAAAAAGAAGACTAGATAGGGCTATGAGGAGAGTGTGAGTCAAGAATGAACTCGGAAAAGCACCGACTCGGAATACGATAAATGAAAGGGTTAAAGTTTAAACTAAACTTTAAGTGCATGTCCGAGTCTAGATTAGACTCGAAAAAGTATCAACTCGAAATTATGTGGAAACCCTCCTTGGGTAGAAAACCACGGACGAGTGCTAGTCCAAGCACCAAGTCAAATCCACTATTTTGAATCCACAAAATACGGTAGAATGACTCAACCGAATTATTCCCTTAGACAATTCCTTACAAGATTTTCCTAGACTTAGAAATTACCTTATCCGATCAAGTACTTCCTAACCGAGGTAACCTTTACGAGTTAGGGACAAGCCGAGCTAAGTTAACCCTTGCAGCTCAGTCAAGGGACCTTACTCGAAAGTAAGAATGAGTGTTTGTAAACCGATTACAAGACCTTACAACTCGGAAAGATATTAAGTATAGAGTTGGAGTTGTAAGTAGAAGATTGAGTATGAATACAATGACTTTTGCTTAAGTGCGTGTATTGACGGTTGATTCAGTAATCTTCAAGTCTTGAGAGTTGACTTCGTTTATAGATGACCATGCAGATTAGCCGTTGTGACCATCTTTTGACTAGAAGTCCTTTGTGACCGTTGCAATGGATTTTCCGAGTCACTCGGAAAATATCCGTTGAGATGTGAACGCTCGGGCAACGGCTCTTGACTCGTTTGGAAGTCCCAATCCACTTGTGGTGTTTGAAAAGTAGGGTGGAAACCATCGTTGAGCTTAGCGTTGCAAATTTCCAGTTTTGGAAACAGACAACCCCGACACGATGTCCGGGCCTTGGTCGAGGTGGAAAAAGCCCTTGTCTGCTTGTTGATTTGACGTTTTGAAGCCGGTTACTTTTGTAATTCAAAAATATGATAGCCTCGTTTGAATAACCTACAAAAGTAAATCAATTTGGTTTTCAAAGTATAAAATACTTTGGTCCAAGATTAGACACATATAATAATTTTAATTAAGATAATTAAGTGCATAATTATCCGAGTCGGAAAGAAATGGAATTTTACGAGTTAGAAAGAAATAGAATTTTACGAGTCTAATATTCATGATACTCAAATTCGATCTTAGTCGGTCTAGAAGCGAATAAAGTCGGATAAAGAATATCGAGTAGTCGGACTTGATCTAGACTAAACATAGGTCAAATAAAACATGCTGACTTAGAAGGATGAATCATGGTAATTCTTAGAACATGAAGTCGGACTCGAGTTTATGCATAATAGAACAAGTGTTTGAACATGCAATATATCCGAGTGTTGTCCGAGTGACTCGAAGCTGTGTGTGAAGTGATAAATAAGAATATGCTTTCTAAGTCGGTTAGAATTAAAAGAGAACATATGCGATAGTTTACGTAACACTCGGAAAAGATGCTACATCACTCGGAAAAGCTTATAAAATAGATAGAATGACTTTTAATCAAAACCTTATAAGAGATGAAGTCCTATACCCGATTCCTTGATGGAACCCAGAATGATGTCTATGATAGGTCCGAGTATTCAATCTTCTCCTTTTTGATGAAAGGCATTCCATACTTAGACAGAAACTTTATTAGTGATATAGATCCGGGTTGTCGGAATTTCTTAAAGGATAAGCCGGAAAAACATGATAGAATTGTGTAGAGAAAATACGAGTGAGTGAAACTTACATTCTATAAGAGCAAATAAGCTGAGATTGCATAAAAAGAACTAAAGTATCGGAGCGAGAAAAGAATAACTGAATATTAGAGCAATGATAGACAAAGTTGTCGAATCGAGTAGAGAAAAAAATACTGAGCAACTCGAAATAATAAACTCGAAATAATTGCTTTAAGTAGTAAACTCGAGTTATGTGCAACTCGGAAGGCGAGATAGTAGGATTATTAATGAAATTTCAATGTAATTTAAACTAAAGAGTTTACACAAAGGAGTGTGAGAGAAACTCCCCTAAACAAGACAATAAATTTTTTTAACTATTCTCCCCCTTGCCTTTCAGCAAAAACAAAAAGAGGAAGAATGTATCAAGTAGATACAGATTTGATGTCCGGACAAAAAAAAATTAAGCGAAAAAAAAATTAAGATGGAGGAGATGGAGTAGTCCGAGTCGAAGTTGGTGGACGAGCAGTGCGCCTTCGCCGATAAGATCCGGAAGATGTTGACGAGCGAGGCGGAGGCAGCACCGAGATCTCCGGAATGGGCTCGGCTCCGAGTGGTCGACCCGAGCTAGGTCGTTCGGAGGCTCATCCTCCCGAAACTCGGGCTGACGGAGGGGTGTGCTTAGGCTGACTAGGCTGCCGACCGACCATGGTTAGCGGGGTCTTCGACCCACTCGGACTACCTGTCCGAGCCGATGATTTCCGGTTGAGGTTACGGAGCACTTAGGCCCTCTCGTTGCTGTTGTTGCTCTGGTTCTGCGTCGTTCTCCCCTTCCTCGGATGGAGCTGCCTCGATCGCGAGCTCTGCTTCTTCTTCTTCTTCTCCTTCTTCTCCCCCTTCGAGAGGAAGACTTGGCTGGACTCGAGGATTCTTCGAGATGTGTCCGAGTCCACTTGGATCCTAAGCTGCCTTGGAGCGTCGTTCTCGAAGGAGTTCAATCAGCTCCCTCTCGCTCCTTAACTGGTGCCTTCATCTCGAGAAGCGCGTCTTGCTGCTCTCGGATTTGGGATTGGGTGGTTTTTCGGTTAATGGTCATAGACTAAAGGACAGTCTTGAATGACCGGAGGGTGTCCTTAAACTCGGTGGACATCGAGGAAAGCTTGTCCATGATAGCAGAGGACAAGGCGGAAGAAAGAATCGAGAAACACCTAAGGTGGAAGTACCACCAGGTGGAGGAGGTAGAGGAAGAGGGGATTGAGTCCGAGTCCGAGGTGGAAAAGGTGGCCTAAGTTCGAGCTATGGACTTAGACACCTGGTTGGGTCTCCTGGTATCCATACCCAAAGAGTTCCTTTTTGTCGACGACAACGGCAGCCTCGAAATAGCATTTGGATATGAGGGAAGAGGAACTTTGAACTTGTTTGAAGATGAGGGTGAGAAGAGCCCCAAAAGAAGTGGGGTGTTCTTCTTGTTATGAGTCCGAGCCGGCATAGCTGCCATTTGCTCGACTATTACGAGAAAGAGGTCTACTTCGTAGCCCTCTAGAATGTCGTAAAGAGCTTTGAGGTGCTTGGAGTTGGGGTTCTCCTTGCTAGAATGCTATGAGAAGAAGGTTCTTATCGCGAGAAAACAAAGAAGGCGAGCTTCGATTTGAGTTGGGTCATAGAGAAGTTTTTGCATGAACCAGGGAATTCTTTAGCGTACTTCTCAAAGAAATCATCAGCAATCTCGTTGAAAGGTATGGGGTTGCTGTTCAAGAACATACAAGATACTTTGAAAAGACAGTGGAGAAGAGAAGTGTTGATGCGAACAAGTGATGTTTTGAACTCGGAGGTGAGGATACCCTCGGAGCTAAAAAGATTGGAATAGAACTCGAAACGAGTTCGGGTAAATGAAATCACCGAAACAGAGAAAATTGTAGACCCCTGTTGATTTTATGTGAGCCAACCACAAAAACTTAGTGGTCGGGAAGAATTTGTCATCCAACGTGAGATGTTGGGTGACAATGGGTTTGGAAGGATTGGAGGGGCCTTCCGGCTTTTTGTACGAGGTTTCTTAGTGGCAAAACCAAGAAAATCAGGGTGGGAACCCCTTTTCGGCATGTTTGATGTTGAAAGAGAGAGAGATGAATTATTGTGAAAAGGGAAAGAGAGATAGCTCGACGAGAGTGAGCGAAGAGAAAAAGAAAATTGAAAGAGTAAAAGGAAAAAGAGCTAAAGCCGACAAAGCTTACTTGAGATGAACTACACTTAACTTGAGAGCGACGAGAGTTTCTTCGAACGCAGAGAGCTTGCTTCGAGTTGGAGAAATTGAGAGAGTGAAAGTAAGCCGAGAGTCAAGTAATGAAACGAAGCAAAATGGGGGCTATTCATAGAGAAATAATCGTCCTTCGATATCGTTCGACTCGGCTTCTTCAACGGTTAACTCGGACCGGTTTGACTGTTCCGCTCTCCAACGGTTAGAATTCCAGCGATTGTCTCTTAATGGCTAGTTGTTTGATCAAAGCGCGCAAGAGAGAGAGAGAGAGAGAGAGAGAGAGAGAGAGAGAGAGAGAGAGAGAGAGAGAGAGAGAGAGAGAGAGAAAGAGATTTTAAAATACAATTCTAAAGTTCTCCACTTGTCTAGAGATGATTTCGAAGTTTGATGTCCATTTTTCTCAAAATCCGAGTTTGACTCAGCTGAGTTTCGAGTGACTCAGCTGAGTTTCGAGTGACTCGAAACAGACAATCAAATAATAATTCTTAGCTCAGTATCACCGATTCAACTGAACTAATGGCTATTAAAGAGAGTAAACACGCAACATGTAATCATGCAAAGAATTTTCAATCGAAAAACACATAATTATGCATTTATCATACCAAGCTCATTTCTTATAAAGCAAAATTGATCCTCACTAAGTGGCTTAGTAAAGATATCAGCTAATTGAAGATTGATAGGAATGAATTCAAGTTTAATATCACCTTTCTCGGAATGGTCTCTTAGGAAATGATACCTAACCTCAATATGTTTTGTCTTTGATTATTGGACTGGATTCTTGGTGATGCTGATTGCACTTTGATTATCACACTTGATTGGAATTGATTTGAATGCAAGTCCAAGATCTCTCAAGTGTTGCCTTATCCATAAAATCTGAGCGCAGCATGCCCCAACCGCAATATACTCAGCTTCAACGAATTGATAGAGCTACTAAGTTTTGCTTCTTTGAGTGCCAAGATATCGGGGATTCACCCAAAAACTAGCGGGCTCTTGAAGTGATCTTTCTGTCAACTTTGTATCCAGCATAGTCGGCATCCGAGTATCCAGGTGAGAGTCGGTTCGAGTCTCTAGAGTACCATAGAACCAAACTCTAAGTCCCTGCAAGATATCTTAATATTCTCTTCACCGCAGTGAGACATGATTCTTTTGGATTAGCTTGAAATCTTACACACAAACAAACACTAAACATGATGTCTAGCCTACTGGAAGTAAGATAGAGCAAAGATCCAATCATACCTCGGTAGAGTTTACGCTCTATTGCTTTACCTTTCTCGTCCGAGTCCAATTTTATGCTACCGATCATGGGTGTTGCTGCATGTTTGGCATCTTGGAGTTTATATTTCTTCAGTAGCTCTTTGGTATACTTTGATTAATGGACATAGATGTCATCTTTGTCTTGCTTGATTTGTAGACCAAGGAAGAAATTTAGTTCTCCCATCGTACTCATTTGAAATTCCTGTCTCATTAACTCAGAAAAATCTCAACATAGAATTTCATTAGTAGCTCCAAAAATTATGTCATCAACATATATCCGAGCAATAAGAAAGTCTTTCCCCTTGGTTTTTATAAAAAGATTTTTGTCAATTTGACCTCTTTGAAAATCGTTTTCAACAAAGAAATTGCTCGAGTCTTTCATACCAAGCTCCGGGAGCTTGTTTAAGACCATAGAGAGCTTTTTGCAATTTGAAAACATGATTTGGAAATTCCGAGTGTTCAAATCCAGGGGTTGCTTAACATAAACTTCCTCTTCAATGAAACCATTGAGAAAAGCACATTTAACATCCATTTGATATAACTTGATATTCATGCTAAATGCAAATGCCAACAAGATTCTAATAGCTTCAATTCAGCTACAGGTGCAAAGGTTTCTCCATAATCAATCCCTTCTTCTTGATTGTAACCTTGAGCCATAAGTCTAGCCTTATTTCGACTACCAACCCACCTTCATCTAGTTTGTTTTTGAAAAACCATTTGGTTCCTATTAATAGGTGGTCGGAAGGTCGTTTGGTCATAGTCCAAACTTGGTTTCTTTCGAATTGATTGAGTTCCTCTTGCATGGCCTCTACCCATTCAGGTTCATTTAGGGCCTCTAGTGCATTTCGGGTTCGAGTTAATGATATGAATGCGGTGAATGCACATAGATTTTGAAGAGAGGAATGAGTTCTTACCCTACTGTTGATATCGGATAATATGTTTTCTAGTGGGTGATTAGAAGCATACTTGAATGCTCTACCTGTTCTTTGGTTAACCTGGATCTATAGGTTGAATTGGTTGATCTTCGATGAGTACTGTTCCGAATGAGCTTGTTCATCGGATTGACCTTCAACATTCCGAGCTGGCTCTTGAGTTGTCTCATTCCGAGTTTGAGTGACTTCATTCTAAGTGACATGGATTTGATTCTTGATGAGCTCATTTTCATCAAGATCATCATTTCTGTTGAGCTTTAGGTTTGAGAATGTTGACTCACTTGGTTTTTCCTGTTCAATCTCATCAAACACATGGATTCTTTCTTCCACTTTGTTAGTTCTTTTATTGAAAATACGATATGATTTGCTATGAGATGAACAACCAAGCAAAATACCTTCATCTCGACCGAGCATCAAACTTGGTCGGGTGATCCTTACCATTGTTGTGAACGAAACACTTACATCCAAATGGTTTGAAGTATGAAATCTTAGGTTTCTTCACTTCGTAGAGCTCGTATGGAGTTTTCTTCGGTATGGGTCCGATGAGGCATCCGTTCAATGTGTAGTTGGCTATGTTGATTGCCTCGGCCCAGAAATAGTAGGGTAGGTTATGTTCAATCATCATTGTCCTAGCTATTTCTTCAAGAGTTCGGTTCTTCCTCTCCACCACTCCATTTTGTTGAGGAGTTCTTGGCGCGAGAAGTTGTGAGAGATGCCATTCTTGTCACGGAACTCTGCAAATTCCGAGTAGTCGATCTCCCTTCCATGGTCGGTTCGAATCCTCCGGATCCGAGTCCGAGACTCAACTTGGATTTTCCTGCAGAGCTTGCTTGAACTCTTTGAATGCTTCATTTTTGTGCTTAAGAAAACACACCCAGGTAAATCGTGAGTAGTCACCAACAATAACAAGCACATATGATTTACCTCCGAGACTCTTGACGGGATTTCACCACATAAATCCATATGCAACATTTCAAGCACCTTGGATGTGGAAACAGTTTTTAGAGATTTGAAAGATGACTCGACTTGTTTCCCTTTTGTGCATGCTTCACAAATTTTATCTTTCTTAAATACACAGTTAGGCAAACCTCGACTAAACCATGAGATGCAAGTTTCTTAATGGTATGCATGCTAACATGACCTAGTCTACAATGCCATGTCCATGAATCATCATGAAGAGATGCTTTTAAACAAGATAAATTCGACTTGGGTAAGAAAGAGGAATAGTATAAGTGTTACTTGATCTCTTACCTGAGAGCTTGATTTCCTTGGTAACATCATCCGAAATATAACAATTGGTCCGAGTGAATCTTACCTTTTGACCTTTATCACATAGTTGAGAGATGCTAAGCGGGTTGTACTTTAACCCTTTGACAAGGTATATTGGGCTGATCACATTGCTTCCTTTTCCAATCTTGCCAATTCCAATTATCTTGCCTTTGCTTGTCATCCCCAAACGTGACTTTTTCTCCCTTGTATTCTTCCAACTCGGAAAAGAGTCTTGAATCTCCTGACATGTGGCGTGAGCATCCACCGTCTAGGTACCAATGCCCTTTTGTTCTTTTACGAGCTGCTCGTATGTCGAAACACACTAAACTTTCTCACTTCCTCTAACGAACCTAGTAACACCCTTTACTTGTGGTCCTTTTCGAGGAAGAAGACTCTTGGGAACCCAGATTTGAATAACTTTGGGTTTGGTCCGATTATGAGTCTTTCTTTTAGAGAACTGAGTCTATGCCTCTTTCTTTTGAAAAACTTTTCTTTTATAAACTGGTGGAGAAGGTTTTCTCCTGTAAGTTGGGCTGGGCTCAGTCCTCCTTTCATTCTTATGAATGAGATCGTGCTCGACCTTCCTGAACTTCACGGTTGTGGAATCCTTTTTGAAAAGTTCCGAGTAGGAATGGGATTCCTCCTCTTTGTTAAAACCAAGACCTTCTTTTTGAAGGAGACACATTGCGATCCTAAGAGCATATCAAGGTTTTTCGACCTTGAGTAAATTTTAAAACAAGCTCTTGAGATCGTTGAGCTTTTGCTTCAGTTGCTCGTTTTCTCTTATAAGTGACTCGGACTCGGTCTCATTGGATTGAGTACTAGTTTTGAGTTGTCTTAGAGCAAGTCTCGGCTTTTCCAATTCATTTTTTAATGAGATGCTCTCGAAGTAATCGACTCAAGTTATTCTTTAAATTGAGAAGAATAAGAATTGGAGTTTTCTTCCAAAGTAAAAATGTATTTGGTTAATCAACTTTGGAGAATTTGAGGAAGTATTCAATTACCTCTTGAGGATTTGTTTCCTCACTGTCCGATTGATCCGAGTCCGACTTTGTTTCAACTTCGAGTCAAAGAGTGCCATCGGACACTTTGAGTCATCCGAGTCCTCATCATCTTCGATGAGTCTTCATCACTCCATGTGGCCATCATAGCTTTTTCTTCTTTCTGTCCCTCTTTCTCTTGGGACAGTCCTTGACTATGTGTTCCTTGTTGCCACATTCAAAACAGCCAGAGTTCTTAGTCAAAGATAACTTTGAAGGGGAAGAGTGTTTACCTTTTCTATCCTTCTTATCTTTCTTATAGAACTCTTCTCTTGGCTTCTTATCCCATCTCTTGTGCTTCATCATTCTCTTGAAGCCTCTAGCTATGAGTGCCATGGGATCTTCTTCCGAGTCGGATGAACTCGGATTTGCTTCTCTGTTTTACGTGGCTTTTAGTGCAATGTTCCTTTTAGTGCCGACCTCTGCATCCTCCTCTTCTAGGTGGATCTCATGGGTGAGTAGCTTCCCAATGAGTTCGTCCGGCTTCAATAAGGACAGGTTTTGAGCCTCTTTAATGGCTGTCACCTTGGGACCCCGTCTTCTCTTGGGTAGGCTTCTTAGTATCTTTCCGCACATTTCCTCGTGGGAAATCTTTCTGCCCAAAGATTTGAGATTGTTGGTAATCTCGGTGAAACGGATTAACATCCGAGTGATGTTCTCTTCGGGCTCCATCTTGAACAGCTTATACTTGTGAATATATTGGCTTATCTTTGCCTGCTTGACTTGGCTGGTGCCTTCATAAGTGTTGACCGAGTGTCCCACACTTCTTTGGTCGTGTCGCAAGTCGACACTCGATTGTATTCTTTTGAGCTGATTCTTTTGAGCTGATGGCGCACATCGGAATGTTAATCGCCTTGAAGTTCTTTGTAAATTTCTTTGCTTCCTCGGTAGTGAACTCGGCCTTTGTCTTGGGCACGAGTCTTGTTTCTTCCGTCTTTATGGGAATATAGTTGCCTACTTATATGATGTTCTAGACATCCTCATCGTGATCCAACAGGAAACATTCCATGAGCTTCTTCCGAGTGCACGAAGTTAGATCCTTTGAACTTTGGTGGTCTGCTGGAAGATCCTCCTTCATCGAACTCTCCATTGTTACGAGCCATTTGATCTTTAAACCTATGGATGGTTAGATCCTTTACGAAAGGCTAGGCTCGATACCAATTGAAGGTTTGCCCTTTGAGAAGCTAAGTCACCCTAGAGGGGGTGAATAGGGTGATGAAGAAATTCGCTCAAGTAATTGAAAAAGAAGACTAGACAGGACTCCGAGGAGAGTGTGAGTTAAGAATGAACTCGAAAAGCACCGACTCGAATACGAGTAAATAAAGGGGTTAAAGTTTAAACTAAACTTTAAGTCATGTCGAGTCTAGATTAGACTCGGAAAAGTATCAACTTAGAAATTACGTGGAAACCCTCCTTGGTTAGAAAACCACGGACGAGTGCTAGTCCAAGCACCAAGTCAAATCCACTATTTTGAATCCACAAAATACGGTAGAATGACTCAACAAGAATTATTCCCTTAGACAATTCCTAACAAGATTTTCCTAGACTTAGAAATTACCTTATCCGATCAAGTACTTCCTAACCGAGGTAACCTTTACGAGTTAGGGACAAGCGAGCTAAGTTAACCCTTACGGCTCGGTCAAGGGACCTTACTCGAAAGTAAGAATGAGTGTTTGTAAATTGATTACAAGACCTTACAACTCGGAAAGATATTAAGTATAGAGTTGGAGTTGTAAGTAGAAGATTGAGTATGAATACAATGACTTTTGCTTAAGTGCATGTATTGACATTTGATTCAGTAATCTTCAAGTCTTGAGAGTTGACTTTTATTTATAGATGACCATGTAGTTAGCCGTTGTGACCATCTTCGACTAGAAGTCCTTTGTGACCATTGCAATAGATTTTACGAGTCACTCAAAAATATCCGTTGAGATGTGAACGTTGGGGAATAGCTCTTGACTCCTTTGGAAGTCCCAATCCAGTGGTGGTGTTTGAAAAGTAGGGTGGAAACCATCGTTGAGCTTAGCGTTGCAGATTTCCAGTTTTGGAAACAAACAACCCCGACACGATTGTCCGGGCCTTGGTCGAGGTGGAAAAAGCCTTGTCTGCTGATGATTTGACGTTTTGAAGCCGGTTACTTTTGTAATTCAAAAATATGATAGCCTCGTTTGAATAACCTACAAAAGTACATCAATTTGGTTCTCAAAGTATAAAGTACTTTGGTCCAAGATTAGACATAGATAATAATTTTAATTAAGATAATTAAGTGCATAATTATCTCGAGTCGAAAGAAATGAAATTTTCGAGTATAATATTCATGATACTCAAATTCGATCTTAGTCGGTCTAGAAGCGAATAAAGTCCGATAAAGAATATAAGAGTAGTCGGACTTGATCTAGACTAAACATAGTTCAAACAAAACATGCTGACTTAGAAGGATGAATCATGGTAATTCTTAGAACATGAAGTCAAACTCGAGTTTATGCATAAGAGAACAAGTGTTTGAACATGCAATATATTCGAGTGTTGTCCGAGTGACTCGAAGCTGTGTGTGAAATGATAAATAAGAATATGCTTTCGAGTCGGTTAGAATTAAAAGAGAACATATGCGATAGTTTCTATAACACTCGAAAAGATGCTATATCACTCAGAAAAGCTTATAAAACGAGATAGAATGACTTTTAATCAAAACCTTATAAGAGATGAAGTTCTATACCTGATTCCTTGATGAAACTCGGAATGATGTATATGACAGTCCGAGTCTTCAAAAATGAACCTTTTGAATTCCTAATTAAGTTTTGCCCTCAATATCATATCTAAACGTGTTAATTTGGCGGACGAGTTAACATTACAAAAAATAATGAAATAGCGACGGGTTTTTTAACGGGATATTCCAAATTTTGACGAGAACGGATGTCCGAATCCCCTCGTCGGTGAAGACAGAAGAGCGGGTCCAATCGGAAATGTACGACGGGAGTTCCGACGAGCGGACAACCCTGTTAGACAAGGCTGTCCGACGGGTATTTCGACGGTTGTCAACCCGTCGTTCGTACATATATGACAGATGTACGATGTGAAGATGCTTTTTCGCGAATAGGCTGGATGACCAAACTCGTCGGAAACCCATCGGACAGTGATATTTTAATAAAAAAATAAAAAAGAATCTTAAATATCATAGCTGAAAATATCAACTATGTTTACTAATATACATATCTCATCAAACTAAGTATTGAAAATTAATTAAATAAAATATTATGTGCTAAATAATATTAATACTAAATATGTTCACACAAAATGTTTGTTAAAAGTACAACTAAAATATTTAATGTTCAAGAATTTAAATAAGAGAAATAAAAAAATGAAAGTCGCAATAGTACGTTGCGTCGAACGGTGATTTTTTTTTTTTATAAAAAATCTTAAATATAGTAGCTGAAAATATCAAATGTATTTACCAATATACATATCTCATCAAACTAAGTTAGAAAATTAAATATAATATTATGTACTAAATAATATTAATATTAAAAATTTTCACACAAATGTTTGTTAAAAGTACAACTAAAATATTTAAAGTTCAAGAATTTAAATAAGGGAAATAACAAAATATAAAGTCACAATAGTACGCTATTAAGCATTGGACAAATTAGGGGTACCGTCATCATCTTTAGGGTCCTCATCACCTTTAGATTCATCATCTTGAGGGCTCGAGGCCAAGTTGTTTCGATGAATTTGCTCTTTTTAACATCACGTACTTCCAAAGTTTTCCTACCCAGCTATTCGTTTTTTGTTGTACTCCTGCACCTTAGATAAGCTGCGGTGCAAATTTCTTAGTCAATTATCGGCTATAATTTCATTGAGGAGTTGAGCTTGTTCACGTGGATCGTAGTGCTCGGTAGAAGAATGTCGGGGTGGTTGTGAGAGTCGGGTAGACATCTTCAACTTCACCCCTTCGAGTCCAAGACCATACACACGACCCTTTTGTCGAGATTATGTCTAACCCGCAACTCCTCTTATGTAAAAGGTTGTTGCTAGAAGCCCTCAACTATAGAAGCTTAAGCCCTCTCGGTACTCCTCCCACTTCTTATCATGCTCCTCCTATAATTGATATTATAAATTAGTACATAATGAAATTGCTACAATGATAATGTACTATATGTAGGAACCACGGTCGGAACTAAGCTTCCCCACGAATGGTTGGCGGGTTTTAGAAAGCTCTTTTGATTTTCGAAGATCGAAGATGATTTTAGGGTTTCGAAAGATGAAACTTAGAAAGTGGGGATGAACCTTTTATTAAGAGCTTCGAATTTTATTAAATTGAGTTGAAATGAATTAAATCATATTTGAATGGCGGTTTTATTACTTATTTTATTTTGGCAATTATTTTCGAAGTCTTTGGATGTCGTTTCTTAACTGAATAAAATAAAGAGGTTAAGGGTTCAAATCTACCGTGAGGCTTTAGGGCCGGATCGGTATGAAAACACCAATCTGGACGGAAGCCACAGCCTATCGACCCCACGGTGCTTGGCTAAAACCAGCACGTAGGGGTTGGCAGCGCCGACCATGAGGCACGGTTGAGGAAATCAGCCTCGGCCTCTAGCCCGGCTGGTAGATCCGAGACCTAAAATTTTACCCGTAGTCGAAACAGTCGAGATGAAATTTAATAGACATAAATCGAAAAGAGGGAGTCGCCGGTTAGTTTTTAAGAGGAAAAAACTAAAAAACATAAAAGTAAAAATTTGCTCTCTCGATCTTAGTATGGAAAAACTAAGACCGACAAAGGCTAAAAATTGACTCCATCAGTCTTTAAACCGAGAATCGAATTCAAGGGTAAGGGTATGAGACGTAGGGATAAACCCTTTCATTCCGCCCATGCAAAGACGACCATTACTAATTTGAGTAGCGAATTTAAATAATGCGAAAAACACAAGCATACAACAACATGCTAAGCGGAATTAAAGGCAACTAAACATGAATGAAAAGCAATAAAAGCAAATAAAGGAAAGAGGTAAAGGAAAAACAAAAGTGAAAAAAAAGAAAAGCGAGAACGTAAAGAATTACATCGGGCGGGGAGGTATTAAAATGCGGTACAACTTTGATCCACAATACGGAAAGCGATAAATAAAACATAAAATAAACAAGTAAACAGTTCGAAGGCCGAATCCTTGCCTTGAGGTTGTCCCACCTGCTGATCCGGATCTTAACACTTGGATCTCTTGATGCGACAGCGCGAATCGAAGAAGATAGGGCTCTTTTATAAGTTTTAAAAAGTGAGTTTGTAAGGAATAGGAAAGATCGAGTTGAATGAATGCCCGAGAGATATGAATAATTGAATATTCTTTAACGCTTTGCAATGATTCAGCAGATGATGTGTAGAAAAGAGGAGTATTTGAGGATACTTTTCATTAGAGTTATGTTTAGGTATGAATGCTCCGATTAGCTTTTTGCAGCATTATGCATAGGAGAAAGTCTGTCTTTGAAATGAGAGCCAAGGCTCTCTATTTATAGGGAGAGACCTAGGTCACAAATGACCTAGGGTTGCTCTCTGCCTGCCGTTCAAAACAACGAGGAAAAGCTGGGCCGAGAAAATCCTAATATTGAACCGGATAAGAGGGGATAAAGCTAGATAGAATTCCGGTCGGGGCGCCGGCCACTCGGGCATGCCTAGGGTTTCGTGTCCTAGCATGCTACTAAGGGAGTCTCTATGCCAAAAATGCAGCGTTCCACTTAAAAGTCCAGGTAGAGGGCGCCAACCATGCGATCTTTGTTTTGAGGGGTAGCTCCTAATTTTCGGGTTGATTATCTTAGAGCTTAAACATAGCACTTTGATGCTCGTGATCATGAAATGTAATATTTTAACATCGTCTTGGAGGTCTTCAACTCCGTGTCCAATTGGACAAAAGTGAAATGCGGGATTATGAACTTGGAATTTCCCGTGCATAGCACTAGACTCCATTGTCTACGAAGGATTGGCCCAGTCTTAGATCATCCGAAAAAAGGGATTTTTGGATCCACCCAAGGCAAAAGGCTATTTATGTGGTGTTGGGGGTTCTTTGTGGTGTACTTGCTTCCGTCGCACTAATCAAACATAATCCATGACCCAAATCTTCAAATAGGACTCGGGATTTCATCATCGGGTCTACATGATAAAATACAAAATTAAAAGAGATAAGGGATGACACTTTTTAGGTGTCTACGAGTTAGCCCCCACTTTGACCAGAGTCTAAAAGACGAAGGGTCAAAGTAGACACTAAAGGATACTTACCTCTATCTCGTGTAGTGATTTTTATACGATTGTTACGTAATATACGGAATTAGTTTCGTCGCCCGAACTCTAGAAAGAGGCCTGGACTTAATCGTGATGCATGCATTTTGAAGTCCGGTAAGAGGGTCCTAAGATTGGCTTTATCGAGCTTGAAGCTTGGTACATTTCGCTGCTAAAAGTTTGATTGTTTTCTGATATGAATCTTGGCTAAATAATCTGTCTGTACTAACATGTTTGTTAGTGGATAATCATATTGACAAAAGTACTCGTGTTTTATCCGAATAATTCGATCAAAAAAATATTGAAAATCCGTTCGAAAAAGCTGATTGGTGGGTTCCGAGTTCCCACTTGCATGCAAAAGGTGCAAGAAGTCACATGTCATGACTAATGGGACTCCACAAGCTCGCCACTAGCTAAGGCTGCAAAGCTATCATCAATGGGACACCTGCAGGTGCCTCGTGGCTGGTGCCGAGCCAGCCTTTGGTAGGCCTGGCCCCCGGCGTGTTCTATCGGATTCCCATGGTCTCCTCTTGCTTTTTTGACTCTTGTCTTGTATACTTGGCTGGCTTGACCGAATGGGACTATAAAAAGGATGCTTGGTGTGTTTATGTTGCACACTTACTCATTCTCTTGCATTCTTGCCTTGCTCTTGTGCTTTCTTACTTTGTTCTCTTTGAAAACTAGTTGGTTTCCAAAATCCTTTCTTTAAAATGTCTAGGAGAAGAGCTCATCTCCCGGGGAGGTCAAGAACTGAAAAACTTATTCAAGATAACTTCCTTGAGCGAGAATGGCGTCCACGGAACAAATGGAACCCGAACGACCTCTTGGTGGAAGCCGAGAACCATGTTTCTTCATTCGCCATTACTCCTTACGTAAGCTAGTTGGCTTAAATTTCTTCCTTTGCTCATTTAGAGTAGTTCTTCAAGTAAAATCTTGTTGGATTTTTGTCTTGTAGAAGGGCTCAATTTGGAGTAGTGGAGCTATTTCCAAATTTATGGAGACATATAGGAAGATGAATTATCCTCTCAAAGACATCATGCATAATGCTTCGCTGGGTTTAGTTCTCTTTTGCTTACTTTGAACCACCTTTGTGATAAAAGGGAGGGACATCCCATCGGGGCCATTAGTGAGTGCTTTTGGGATACCACCAATACTTTCCACCTTCCTCCAGGAAATGACCATAACTCCTTTTGATTTTCTTGTTTTGTTCGGTTTGAGCTTCTCGGGAGCCTCTAGCTTATGACTAGAATTTGTATAAAAATCGTGGTTATCTTCGTCATCTTTTTAGCCTCATAGCTAACAGGTTCCCTCAAGAAAACATCTTTAAGTATACCGTTCTTTTCGAGGCAATCGAGGATGTTTGGTTTTGGCCTCGACATTCTCCACAACAAAAGGTTCGGGTGGTGCTTGCTCTTTTGTTGAGCACGGTTCTTTTTCCGACCAAGCTTCTAAGCTTCATGTTCACTATGTGATGAACTTAGTGGAACTTGATAAAATAAAGGAGCTTCTTGGGGCGCTCCCGTGTACACTTGCCTCATAAGGGGTCTTCGTGTCGGTGTAAGGCACACAAAATCCGAGATAGACTCGACGAACTATCTTCCATTGTGCGGTTTATGGAAGGTCATTAAGGTGTGCTCTAATTCTTCATGTATTCCCAATATATTTCTATCTTGTGTGGATAAAAAATTATACTTGATTTGCAAAAATGTAGCCCTGGTTGTATGAATACTTCCCGCACCTTTCTCCCGGTTCAACCAATCGTCCTGTGTTTCCGGCCACCATATCGTGGGATAAAATCTACCTTCAACAGTCTAAGATCCATGGTATAGAATTCTTGAGATTAGCCCTTAACCGTGTGACCTCGATATGTCTCTTTAATCTTAAAATCATCCTCAAAATATATGACCGAGAAAGTCTTTTATTTCACTATGTTGCTTGGCTGCCCTTGCCCATAGCTTCGTGGTGGACCACGTGGGACTGCTTGTGGTGGACGTCGGTCTTGGAAAAGCACGATTTATGCCTGTTTTCTTGTTGTTTTCCATTTTTGCTTGCTTGTGTCCTTATGACTCCTATATGTGCAGGCCAATTTTCATCCTTCGGCCCAACTCCAACTCCCTCTAAGCATCACCATTGAACGGGAGTTATGTGAGAGGAGAATCTTGTTTGAAGGTCCTTTTGGGTTTTGCCGGTACCTTAGTGAAAGGGTCACACCTCAAATTCGGGTTAACACATGGCCTCCATTTGTTCTAGTTTATCCACCTCAAACCATCTTCTACCTTCGCTCTCTTATTCAACAAGAGCGAGCCCCTGCTATCGTCGGGTATCCTTAGACCTCATTCCGGAATTTATACATATCTAATGTTCATCATGTGGGGCGGATCATGACTCAATTGGTGAGTTCTTACCTCTTCCGCTCCTTAGAATAGTTGAATTTCTTGCATGGAAATCAACTTCATCTTTTGGTAGCTTACTCCAGCGGACATTCACACTCCAAGCCTTGACGTGGACGTTACTCAATCTGGGAATCTCCTCGTTATGTGAGAATTCTGAAATCCTCGAAGAAGAATGTGTTGGGGATCCTTTCCCTAGGAATTGGCGAGGGTAAAATTTTCATACTCTTTACTTTTAGTTGCATGCTAAAAGCATTTTGCTTGATACCATTGAATAAATTTTTTAGTATGACCGAGAACAATCTCGAACCATGTCCATTAACCTCTAATCTGCGGTTAGGCGAATTCGAGATTTCCTCACTAGGAGAACTTTCCCAACCTTTCGGGTCGAGTCTCTAGTTAGTGGAATGCTAACTTTATTGAGCTTTTAGTAGGTGTGCTAATTGCTCCTTCATTTTTTTTTTATAGAGGCGACGATCTAGAGCATCTTCATCGGGAGGCTTCCTTGGTGGATCGGGAGCACATACCCATCAATCCGGCCAACAAGCGCCTTTTGGTGGTTCATCTAGGGCAGGTACTTCCTGGCGTTCATCATGGTGTGCAAATCATCGGAGTACGTCCAAAGCGGGGCTTAGCACCTCCGGGCCTAGTGCTTCGGTGTGGGGCCCAACGTTTCGAGGAGAGCCTCGGATATCTTGCCCCTTTAAGATTTTGATCGTCATGGAAATCCTCTTCATTTCCCTCGAGCTTCTTATAGTGGACCATCTCATGGAGCATCCCAATCTTGGGACCACGGAGCTGGTGCTTATTAAGGTGGTGGACAAGGCCGATTCTCCACATCCGTCTTGGAGGACTTCGGGAATTACATTTTCGATGACGGTTCGACGATTAGAGAATCCCTTGCCGTTTACGTAATAACTCGACCCTAAACCACTTTATTTATTTTACCGATTTCAAAATTTACATAATCGAGCGCGCACACTTCAATTCGATATTTTATATTTAAATTATTTTTATATGTGTGTTATGCACCTAAGGCGACGAAGTGGCCTCCAATAAAATTTCATATTAATAATTATAAATTTACAAATATGTATAAAAAGAAGATTTAGAAATTCGTATAAATATATTAAGAGTGTAAATGTGAAGATACATGGTTATAAAGTTACTAAAGGTTATATTTAAACGAAGCGTTACATTTAAAACAGATCGTATAATCTATTTACAACATTATTAGAATAAAACAATAATAATAGTAATAATATAAATTGGATACATAAAATAAAATAAATATAAATTAAAAAATGTAGATTTTTTTGAGAAAATTCCAGATGTAAATCTTCCGGAATTTACCACAAAAAAATAAATAAATAAAGATTACGCTTCTTCAATTTGCCCATACCAATTTCAGTCCATCACTTTCTCTCTCTCTCTCGTGCTCTCTGCTTAGCCCTCCACTGCTTCACCACTCAGCTGTCGCCTCACGAGTACGGCCATCGGACGCCACCAACGCCGGCCGAGGCGGCGCTAGGCGCCGCCCGACAAGCGCCCTCTCTCTCTCTATCTGTCGTTCTCTGTCTCTCCCTCTGCGCTTTCTCTCTCTCTTGCTCTGCCATCCCTGCTGCCGCCCACTCGTAGGCTAGCCACCGGCCGCAGCTTGGTCGCCGGAAATCGACTTCGGTACTTCCCAGTAGCCGCGGAGCCCAGCCATGCACCACCACGACTCCCTCTCCTTCTTGGCTTCCAATCTTTGGGTTTTGAAGGTAAACCCCTAAGCCCTAAACTATCACACTTCATTATTTACTTATTGATTATAATTATTAATTGAACTATATGGGTTAGAAGGATTGTTTATGGTGTGAATTTAAAGGTTGAATTAGATTTGAGTTATTGTGAATAATTGTGATATGGGATTTTGGTGGAATGATTGTTGTGAAAGTTAATGAATAGATTTCTCTCGTGAAATTGTGAGTTGGTGAATTTGTAAAATTATGGGTTAGTGAATTAAATTAGGGATGTTTTGATATAGATTTTGAGTGAATTTGATGGTTTTCATTGTAGTTGGAATTGGATATATTTGGGCAAAAGAAAAAGAATGTATATATATATATATAGAGATTGAAGTTAGATAAGAAGTGGAGTTGAATGTATGTAAAACTTTGAGAAATTTAGTGTAATTAATTGTATATGTAGATGTGGACTTTGTTGAGGTAACGATGCGTATATCCTTAAATTAAAGTAGTGTATTGTGGCATATGTGTAATTTGAGAAAATTAAATTAATTTATGGGAGGTAATGAGGTGAAAAGTAAGTTAGTGACAAGGATTCGAAGTGATGCTAAGCTTGGCAACGCTAATCGAATTAGGGATAGTTAATAATAATAATAATAATAATAATAATAATAATAATAATAATAATAATAATAATAATAATAATAATAATAATAATAATTAGAGCATAAATTTTGTATGCTAAACAAATTACAATAGCTAAGGTATGATTAGAAGTCCAAAATAAAAGTCTTTCGATCTAAGCGGAGTAACAGATTAAATTGTGTAGAACGTGAATAATGAGCTCAAACAAATCTCTTACGCAAATTATGTGTTAGACGGAAGTAACACAATAGAGTTGAGTAATGAAAGTCTTAATTCTATCGATTACGTAATAAATAAAGAAAATCAAATAAATTGCAAACACTTGCGCGAATTCGATTATTGAAATTCAAGAGAAATATTATTAACAACGAAATCTATTTGAAACAGATATTGAGGCCATTTCCGTTGCCGACTAGCTGGTATTTTCAATTTCTATAAGGATGAAGAAACAAAGATTTTCGGTCTAGGTACGTTCATTGCTTGTACCTTTCAAAAACTCACACGTTTTCCAAGCAAATCTCAATATCTCTTATATATATATTACTAATAATGAATCATTTGCAAATCAAGTTTTGTCACCTAATAAAGTGGTCCCCGATCAATTATCAATTATCGGGGCTTACGCCCTTCAATTTCACCTGTGCGTCTTCAACTCGGGTTCTCGGTCGGCCCGGGAGGTGTGCACCTTATTCAAAGATCGCATCAATTATACAAGGGGCTCCACTTTCGGATAATAACCAGGAAGCAAGTTTTACCAATATTCTCTCCCCTAATTTCAAACTAAAATGAATTGAAATGCGCGCGCTCAATGAAAATGTTTCAAAGTCTGTTTTATAGTACGGGAATGTTCGTGCTGAGTTTCGACTCATTCTTCGAAATATTTTACTTGTTTTTGTTTTAGGAAAAGCATTGGTGAACAATCAATTACCTACCAAGTCGACGAAGGCAAACCATAGCTGGACATGTTGCATTTGTGGTTCTAAAGGTGTATAGATGCTCACGAGTGATTTTACCTTCCACCGTGGCTTGGGTATGACCTTGGGAATTATTACATGTTTCATATCATTTTGTGGAATAGACGAAAATTTGGGTTGTATACATATTATGTTACTAAACAAGTGAAGCTGTATTTTGGGATCTTGTTTAAATGTGAAGTATTACTTAGCTACTTATTTGGTAAGCCATTACCTTTAACGAGTACCCAATAGAAACGTAATGAGTTGGATGCAAATTGTAATTTATTTCATTTTACTTATTTAGCCTTGTCCTATTTTTAGGACGGCAGTAACGCCTTCGATCGTTATCTTCCGTTGCGACCTTACGTAATATTTTCTAATAAGGGAATTATTAAGTAGTGGTGATTGGGGGCGTTATAGTTGTTGTATCGAGCCAGGTTTAGAAATCACTTGTGAGCAATAGGGTTATAAGGTGTCATGATTTGAACTCTAGGAAAATTACGCGGCTATTATTTTTTTGAGTTGTCGTTTTGGGATTTGTGTATATAATGTAGTTAACGTTGGGTCGATAAATATACTT
Source organism: Talinum fruticosum (assembly GCA_021018815.1). Lineage (NCBI taxonomy): Eukaryota > Viridiplantae > Streptophyta > Magnoliopsida > Caryophyllales > Talinaceae > Talinum > Talinum fruticosum. The sequence continues at coordinate 502,524 of JAITYX010000120.1, read as the reverse complement.
TTGGATGTGCTAGTATAACCGAACCATTTAGATTATTTTAAACCTTAATGTATATTGGTTGAACTCCGCGTGTGGCCGTTGAGTTGTGTACTCCGAGCGTGTGGCTGGTTGAGTGATGACTCGGTTTCTAAAAATGCATTCTTTTATTTAACATGATGCAAAAAAAATTTAGGGAAGATTACAAAGACAAACCGGAAAAAATTTGCACTTTAGCCCCCATTAAAACTGGAAAATTAAGTGCATAATCCAAAGAATAACAATGCGACCAGGTAATGGGCTAGGGTGAAAAATAATATGGCTTAAAGAGTACTTGGGCTCTTAAAATAATGCAAACCTGCTCGGACTAGGGTGGTAGGCTGGCGCCAGCCACCCGTGAAGACCAGAGCTTCGGACGAGTGGCAATAGTTATGGTGCGGTAGGACTTTAAAGCTCCGGAAAACTCCTATAAATAGATCCACGCGAGTGCTTAAAAAACGTGTCTTACGCAAAACCCCGAGTGGTAGTAGTAATTACAATTATATATATTAATCAAATCAAATGCAATAATAATAATTTATTAAAAATTACCTTAAATTCTCCGAACCATAAGTCTCACTGTGACATTGGGATTGCTCCCCAAGTTGGCCATGGTTGAGGATATTGACTTTTGAAGATATCTCTAATTTTGGCTATTATAGTCTGGTCATAAGGAGAAAAACTACAAAAAAATCCGTCGCATTAGTGTAATTTAATGAATGTAATGCATAATAACATAATAAAAATCCGTCCGGCTCTAAGTGAATCTTGTTGCTACCAGCATCATTTTCTAAGGTAGCATCTCTCATTTAGGCTAAGTTGGCCAGTGGAGTATGACGTTAAGGTTGAGGTTGAGTTTCATGAGATGAACCAATGTTCATTCCTGAAGACACTCTTCCGTACCGATTATATACATTAGGAATTTTGTCGTACGCATGGAAATCGGGTTGATATATCCCTTGTAAATTGTGTTCATCAAAAACTATTGATGTGAAGGCTACATTATCATGACCAGCCTCGATTACTTGATGTATAAGGTTCATCGGTGCATCTGCGGGGTCATGATATTGTTGGCATTCCCCACGTTTCCCACGTCCCCCACACCCACCACGAGAGGCACCCCTGCTATGACCATTTGATCTAGACATTTCTATATACACAATACATCGTAAGAGATTAACGCAACACAAAATATTAGATAAAAATGTCGAAGTTACACATATCGATGATGATAATAAAATTTGAAAACATAAATCACAAAATATCATTAAGTATATTAAATGATGAATACAATTTATTCTCATCGAAAGTTGACCTAGTCATCATCATCAACACTATGTAACATCATTTCTCCTTCATCAACATCGGTGTCTTCCTCCAAATCCTCCCACTCATCCTCCTCCGGGTCGTCATCATTATTATTATCGGTCTCCTCGTCATCTTCACTATATTTCTCATCTTACGCATGGAAAGTAGAGTGTATGGGAACTTCAACAATGTCGGGTGCAATTGAGTCACCTACTAACAATGTCATAATGACCTCATCAACATTCATCTCGGTCATTATATGCGCTTGATGGGCGACGGGCAATTGTTCTTCGGTTTCAAGTACACCACGACATTTGTTATGCAAGGCTACTCACCAATTAATTTTACTTGATACTCGTTCCGGGTAAGTAAGGTACACCACTTGAGTTGTAGTATCTACAAATATGAATGGATCATACTTTCTCTATCGTCTACTGTGATTTACTTTGGGATAATGAGATAGTTTTGGATATCGTAACCCCGAGGAATGGTTAGGTCAAACCATGTACAATTAAACAAAAAGCATCTTTTAATCGGTTCTCCGAGGTATTTAATTTGAAGAACCTCTTGAAGGGTGCCAAAATAGTCTCCACTGAACACAAACGCCACAAATATATGTGAAGGTTTGCTTTTGGAGAGCCTAAGTCACCATAGAGGGAGGTGAATACGGTGACGAAGAAATTTAAATAAAATTGGACGCTTTACGCACGTAACTTAGCAAAATGCAGTTCCGAGTCTATATTGGACTCGGAAAGATAAACACATAGAAGTACATGGAAACCCTCCTGGTGCAAAAACCAAGGACAGTGCTAATCCAAGCACCAAATCAAATCCACTAATTCAATCCTCAATTACACAGGACTAACTCCAACCAGAATTTCTTCCTTAGACAATCCCTTACAAGATTTTCCTAGATTCGAAGTTCCCTTATCCGATCTTGTACTTCCTAACTAAGTTAACCTTTACAATCAGGGGCAACCGAGCTGAGTTAACCCTTACAGCTCGGTCAAGGGACTTATCAAGAAAGTAAGAAAAGAATGTAACCGATTACAAGTCTTCCATTACAACTCGGAAAATATGAAATACGAGTTGGAGTTGTAAGTAAAAGATTGAGTGAGTATGAGACCAGCAATTGGTTCTACAATAAATTTGGCAACCTTCAAGTCTTGAAAAGTGGCTTCTATTTATAAATGTCTAGGCAGTAATGACCGTTGATTCTTGTTTACGGATCGAAATCTTCACTAGCCTTTATAACGGCTATTCTAAGTCACTTAGAAGAGATCCATTGGGATGTGAATATTGTGCAACAGCTCTTTGCTCCATAAGATGGTCCAATCAACTGGTGGTGATTGAAAGCTGAGGTGGAAACAATCGTTAGGCCGAGAGTTGGAGTTTTTCAATTTTGGAAACAAACAACCCTAACACGGGGTCTAAGCCATGTCTAGAAGTAGATAAATTTTGTGTGCTTGGTGTTTAACGACTAAAGTCGGTTGCTTTTGTATTTCAAAAGTAGATTAGTCTTGTTTGAATAACCTACACAAGCAAATCACATTAGTTCTCAAAGTATAAAATAATTTGGTCTAAGATTAGGCATAAATAATAACTAAATCGAGTAATTAAGTGCTTAATTATTTTTGGCCTAAAAGAATGGAATTTTCTAAGTCTAATATCTATTAGGTTCAAATTCCATCTTGAGTCAATCATTAAATGATCAAATTTGAAATTACATCAGTAATAAACATGAACTTGATTCATTCAAATAATTCTCCAAGAAATAAACCGACTTAGAACAAAGAATTAACGCAGTAATGCATTTTAACTTGAAGTGCAAAGTCGGTGCTCAGAATAAATGTGTTACAAAAATTATTTGAACATGCGACGGTTCCGAGTAATGTCCGTGTGGGTCGAAGCGCAAATAAGAGATATGTAATGAAGTGCTTTCTAAGTCGACTGAACGGAATGAAAACATAGATACGAGTTTCTATAAGTCTCGGAATGACTTAGAATCAAAACCTAAGAGAGATAAAGAGTTATACCTAAGTCTTCAATCTTCCCTTTTTGATGAAAGGCATTCCATCTTAAGATAGAAACTTGTTAGTTTAAAAGTAAGTTTTCAAATCGAATTGATCGGAGCAAAAAGAAATATTTTCTTAATAGAACCTTATAACGTGCAACTTAGATCATAACATAACTCAAAACAGGATTGTTGATAATGAATTAGAGCAAAATTGTAATTAGGGCGGATATGTTAAAGAGTTAAGTATCGAAATGTTAAAAAATATAACTCAAAAACAAATATGCTCAAAAAAGAAAATTCATTCATTGCTCGAAACATATATACACAAAACAAATAAAATAAATAAAGTCGGACTGAAGGGAAAAGAACTCCGCCTACCAAACATCTAAGTTTCTATTTTTCTCCCTCTATGCATTTCATCAAAAATAAGGAGAAAGTAGCACAAAATTTGATCGGATGTTGGATAAAATAAAATCCGAGTTTAAAAAAATTAAGAAGACTAAGAAGTAGAAGCGAGGTTGTCCGGAGGAGGAGGGACGAGCAGTGCGCGCTTCGCCTATAAGCTTGTGTTGACCGAGATGAGCGAGGAGGTCTGTAGAACTGGGATGTCGGGAATTTGAGCAGTTATGATTCTACGAACCAAAGACATATCATCTTCAACTTCTTCTTCCTCAAAGACAACCGTAGGTTGTGCTTCGAGCCAGGGGCCTTTGACTAACCTACATCGCCAGCCTCTTCGAGTCGCTCAAAGCATGATCGCAAGAGATTAGCTCGGGTTCTTTTGAGCCCTGGCCCTCGGGTTGAGCAACCACTGCTCCTTGTTTGTCTTTTTCTCCTCGCCTTCTCCTTCTTTGGCCTTGGCTTCGTCCTCATCTTTTGCTTCGACTTCAGCTGAAGTTGACTTAGTCGAGCCGGAGGACTCCTCGAAGTATTAGATGTTTCGAGTCCCCACCAGCTTTGGATCGGCGCTCTTAGAGGTGGCGAATCCGATCACGCTATTCTTGGATGATCCCCTTGAGCTCGGATATCGGCTCTTAGTTCCGGCGAATCTAAGACTGTGGGGTTTTCCGGAGCGGAACCAAGGAAGGAATAAAAGTTTTGAAGATTTTCGAAGTTGCTTGACAATCCTTAGGCAAAGAAGCAAATTTTTTACCATTTCGGTGAACACTTCGATAGAGGGAGAAGGTTGAGAAGCGGAAGGTCCAGTGAGTCGAAGTGATACTGCTGGAGGAATCCGAGTCCGAGTAGGAGGAGGAGGTAGCTTAGACGCATGAATCCAAACACCAGGCTTGACTTCCCGGTATTTAAGACCTAAAAGCTTGGTTCCGCCCAAACAAATAGCGGGTTCCAAGCAAGCTTTGGGGTCGGAGGGAAGAGGGACCTTGAACTCGTTTAAAAACAACGATCAAAAGAGCCCCAAAAGGAAAAGGAGCTGACTTCTTAGAATGAGCGAGCACGGTTGCCATTTGCTCGTGAATAGCAGAAAGAGGTCTACTTCGTAACCCTTAAGAATGTCAAAAAGAGCTTTGAAAATCTTAGAATTAGGATTCTCCTCGCTAGAATAATGAGAAAAGAAGGTTCTCATCGGGATGAAGCAAAGAAGTCTTGCTTCGATTTCATTTGAGTCACGGAGAAGTTTTTACGTGACTTAGGGACTTCTTTAGCGTACTTATCAAAGAAATCATAAGCGATTTCTGTGAAGGGCATAGGGTTGGAATTGAGAAAAAGAGTTTTGACATCGAAAAGCTTGTAGAGAAGAGCGAGATTGATTCGAACAACCTTTTCTTGAACGACGAAGATATGACACCTTCGGTGGTCTGTCATATTAGAGTAGAATTCGGATACAAATTCCGGATAAATGTACTCATAAAAACACATGCGGTTGTACACACCGGTGTTCCCGATGTGTGGTAACCATGAAAGAGAGGCAAAAGAAATTAATTTGTCATCCAAGGTGAAGTGTTGGGTGACAAAACACTTTGGGGTATCCGAGGTACCTTCTTGAGTAGCCTTAGTCTTTGATTTGGTTCAAGCCTTCATTGTGGCTGACCCTCCTTCTTGAGCGGTTCCTCTCTTGGGCATTTTCGAGAGAATGGAGAAGGAGAGAGAATGAAAAGAGATAGAGTAGAGCAGAGAGAACAGAGAACATTGAGAATTCAGAGTGAGAGAGAGAAAGTGCGAGTGAGCGAGAGTGTTGAGAGCAAAGAGAATAAGTAAGCGATAGGTTAAAGTGAAGAAAAGAAAGTGAAGGGGCGCTATTTGTAGCGAAAAAGAGACTTTCAACCTTCTTTCGACCCAAATACCAAGCAACGTTCTCATAACATTGTGTCATTCTCGCACTATAACGACTAGCTTTCCAACAGACTTTCTTCCAATAGCTAGTTTCTTCTTATTGAAACGCGTGACAAAGAGAGAGAAGAAAGAGTTTTCAAAAACATTTATGAGATTCTTAATTTATCTAGAAATGACCTTAGAATTTTGATGTCCATTTTGCTCATAAACCGAGTCCGACTCAAGTATCTTTTCTAAGTGACTAAGAACACTCAAAAGCTAATAACTCATAGCTCGGCCTCATTCCGATTCAACCGATCTACTCATTTTTGAAACAAAATACATATTCATGTAAGAATAATTCATGCAATAAATCACACAATCATGCATTAATCATACCAAGCTCATTTCTAATAAAACAAAACTGATCCTCACTAAGAGGCTTAGTTAAAATATTAGCTAATTGAAACTTAGTAGGAATAAATTCAAGCTCAATATCACCTTTCTCGAGTAGGCTCTCGAAAATGATACCCGGCCTCAATGTGCTCAGTCTTTGAGTGCTAAACTAGATTCTTAGTGATATTGATTGCACTTTGATCTTCACACTTTATTGGGATGGATGTGAATGATAATCCAAGATCCTTCAAGAGTTGCTTGATCCAGAGAATCCGAGCACAATAAACTCCGGTACTAATGTACTCGACCTCGTAGTTAATATAGCAACCGAGTTCTGTTTCTTTGAGTGATAGGGGATAAGTGATTGACCCAGAAATTGGCATGCTCCTGATGTGATATTTCTATCAACTTTGTATCCAGCATAGTCGACATCCGAGTATCTAGTGAGAGTTAGTTCCGAGTCTTTTGAAAACCATAAACTAAGATTCTAAGTCCTTGCAAGATATCTAAAAATTCTCTTCAGCTAGCAGTGAGTTGTGATTCTTTTGGATTAGCTTGAAATCTTGCACAAAGGCGGAAGTGAACATGATATCCGGCCTACTAGATGTGAGATAGAGTAGAGATCCAATCATACCTCTGTAGAGTTTCGATATACAACTTTACCTTTCTTATCCGAGTCCAGTTTTAAATTGCTACTCATAGGTGTTGCTGTATGCTTAATATCTTGTAGCTTGTATTTCTTCAATAACTCCTTGATATACTTAGATACATGATCATAGATGCCATCCTTGTCTTGTTTGATTTGCAAACCAAGAAAGAAATTGAGTTCTCCCATCATGCTCATTTGGAACTCTTGTCTCATTAACTCGGAAAACTCTTGGCATAGAGTTTCATTAGTAGCTCCAAAAATGATATCATCAACATAAATCGAATAAGAAGAAAATCATTCCCCTTGGTTTTTGTGAAAAGAGTTTTGTCAATCTTATCACTTTTGAAACCATTTTTAACTAAGAAATTGTTCGAGTCTTTTCATACCAAGCTCTAGGAGCTTATTTAAGATAATAGAAAGCCTTTTGCAACTTGAAAACATGATTTGAAAATTCCGAGTTTTCAAATCCAGGGGTTGCTCAACATAAACTTCTTCTTGAATAAAACCATTCAGAAAAGCACATTTGACATCCATTTGATAAAGCTTGATGTTCATGCTAGCTGCAAATGCTAAGAGAATTTTGATTGCCTCAATCTTAGCAACAAGTGCAAAGGTTTCCCCACAATCAATTCCTTCCTCTTGGTTGTAACCCTGAACAACAAGTCCAGCCTTATTTCGACTACCAACCCTTCCTTATCTAGTTTGTTCTTGAAAATCCATTTGATTCCTATTACTGGGTGCTTAGAAGGTTGTTTGGTCAAAGTCTAGACTTGGTTTCTTTCAAATTGATTACGCTCTTCTTGTATGGCCTTGACCCATTAAGGTTCATTTAAGACCTCTAGTGCATTTTTGTTTCTATTAATGAAATGAATGCAGAAAATGCACACAATTTTGCAAAGAAGAATAAGTTCTTACCCCACTGTTGATATCGGAAAGTATGTTTTCGGTGGGTGACTGGATGCATATTTGAATGCTCTACCAGTCCTCTAATTAACCAAGTTTGTTGGTTGAATGGCCCGATCATCAGTTGCTTGATCTTATTAAGTCTTTGCATTAGCTTGTTCTTCAACATTTTGAGCTAGCTCTTGATTTTGTTTATTCCGAGTCACAACATTTTGAGTTGGTTCGTTCGAGTCGTCTCGGTATGAGTTTCCCAGTCCTTCTGTTTGACTCTTTCGAGCTCAGCTTCAGCAAGGTCGTCTTCATCTCTGTTAAGCTTGAGATTTGAGAATGTGGATTCACTTATCCTGCTAAGATCAATCTCATCAAAGATAACGTGGATACTTTCTTCCACTTTGTTACTCCTTTTGTTAAACACGCGATAAGCTTTACTATAAGATGAGTAACCCGTAAATATACCTTCATCCGATCTAGCATAAAACTTAGTCGGATGATCCTTACCATTATTATGCACAAAGCATTTACATCCAAATGCTCGAAGTAGGAGATGTTAGGTTTCTTTCCCTTGTATAGCTCATAAGGTATTTTCTTCCGAATGGGTCCGATGAGGGATATGTTGAGTGTATAATTTGTTGTGTTGATCTGTCTCAGCCTAGAAATAGTAAGGTAGATAATTTTTAATCATCATGGTGCTTCCTATTTCTTCAAGAGTTCTGTTCTTTCACTCCACTACTCCATTTTGTTGGGAAGTTCTTGGTGTAGAGAAGTTGAGGGAGATGCCATTCTTGTCACATAAATCTGTAAATTCCGAGTAGTCAAACTCCCTTCCATGGTCAATTCGAATCCTTCTAATCTGAGTCCGAGACTCCATTTGAATTTTCCTGCAGATGTTAGTGAACTCTTTGAAAGCTTCATTCTTATTCTTCGAAAGCACACCCAGGTAAATCGTGAGAAATCATCAACAATGACAAGCACATAAGATTTACCTCCAAGGCTTTTCACAGGAATTTCACCACACAAATCCATATGAACTAATTCAAGTACTCGGATATAGGCACAGCTTTGAGTGGTTTGAAAGATGATTTAACTTGCTTCCCTTTTGTGCATGCTTCACCGATTTTATCTTTCTTAAATGCACAAGTGAGATAATCCCCTAACCAATCCATGAGATTCAAGTTTCTTGATTGTATGCATGCTAATATGACCTAGTCTACAATGTCAAGTCCATGAATCATCATTCAAGGATGCTTTTAAGCAAGATAAGTTCGAGTACAATTTGAAAGAAGAATGGTATAAGTGTTACCTGACCTCGGACACTGAGAGCTTAGTTTCTTTGGTAACTGCGTTATAAATGTAGCATTTGGTCCGAGTGAACGTTACCTCTTGGCCTTTTTCACATAGCCGAGAAATGCTAAGGAGATTGTACTTCACCCTTTCATAAGGTACACTAGACAGATCGACTAAGTTGTTTCCTTTGCCAATCTTGTCAATCCCTACTATATCTTACCTTTGCTATTGTCTCCAAATGAGACTTTGCCTCCTTTTAGATCTTCTAATTCGGAAAAGTGTCTTGAATTATCGGACATATGGCGTGAGCACCCACTCTCTAAGTACCAGTGACCCTTCTTCTTCCGAGTTACCCGCAAGACACAAACAAACTAACCCTTCTCACTTCCTCTTACAAACCCAATAACTCCCTTTACTATGGTCTTTTTCTAAGGAAGAGCACTTTTGGGGACCCAAATTTGAACAATTTTGGGTCCGGTCCGATTCTCGAGTCTTCTTTCTAGAAAACCGAGTCTGTGTCTCTTTCTTTTGAAAATCTTTTCTTTTGTAAACAGATAGAGAAGACCTTTTCCTATAAACTGGCCTAGGCTCAGTCCTCTTTTCATTTGTATGAATGGAACCATGTTCAGCCTTCCCGAACTTTACATTTCTGGAATAAGTTTTGAAAAGATTGGAATAGGAATTAGATTCCTCTTCGACGTTGTAGCCAAGCCCTTCTTTCCTGAATAAGACACACCGAGAGCCGAGTAAAAGATCAAGGTTTTCCTAACCTTAAGTGAGTTTCAAAACAAGCTCTTCAAACTCATTGAGCTTCTTTTTCAATTGCTCATTCTCTATTCCGAGTGACTCGGACTCGGTCTCATTGTTTTGAGCACTCGGTCTTGAGTACTTTCGATTTCATCTCAAGTTTTCTAACTTAGTTTTTAAAACATTGCTCTCAACATTAAGAGACTCAAGTTGTTCTTTGAACTGTAAAGAGTCGAATTGGACTTTTCTTCCAATGTATAAATATATCTAGCTAAATCAACTTTGGAGAACTTGAGAAAGTATTCAATTACCTCCTCAATATCCGAGTTCTCATTGTCTAACTCTGATTCAGCTTCCGAGTCCGTCCTTCTTTCTTTTGCGACAATCTTTGACTATGTGCTCCTTGCTGCCACATTCAAAACAACCAGAGTTCTTAGTTAAAGGTAACTTTAAAGGAGATGAGTATTAACCTTTCCTATCGTTCTTATCTTTCTTGTAGAACTCTTCCTTTGGCCTCTTTTGCCACTTCTTATACTTCATCATTTTTTGAAGCCTCGGGCAATGAGTGGCATGGGATCCTCTTCGATTCCGAGGAGCTCGGACTTTCACGTCTACCTCTTCTAGATGAATGTCATGAGTGAGCAGCTTCTCAATAAGCTTGTCCGGCTTTATCGGAGACAGGTTCCGAGCCTCTTCTATGGCTATCACCTTAGGACCCCATCTTCTCTTTGGTAGACTTCTCATAATTTTTCTAAGTGTTTCCTCGTGTGAAATCTTTCTACCCAGAGATTTCAGATTATTTGTAATCTATGTGAATCAAGCATACATCCGAGAGATGTTCTCTTCTTGCTCCATCTTGAACAGCTCGTATTTGTGAAGATACCGACTTATCTTCACCTGTTTTACTTGACTTGTTCCTTCATAGGTGTTGACAAGTGTGTCCCACACCTCTTTGGCCGTGTCACAAGCTGACACTATGTTATATTCTTTTGTTCATTGCTTTGAAGTTCTTTTTGAACTTCTCTGTTTCCTCATTTGTGTACTCGGATTTCTCTTTAGGCATAGATCTTGCACCTTCCATCTTCGCTTGAATGTAGTTCCCATTCCGGATGATATTCCGGACATCTTCATCGTTATCCATCGGAAACACTCCATCATCTTCTTCCAATGTGCAAAGTTTGACCCCTTGAACATAGGTGGTTTGGTAGATGATCTTCCTTCATCGAACTCTCTATTGTTTTGAGCCATCCGATCTTTAGACCTTTAGATTGTGAGATCCTCTTGAAAAGCTAGGCTTTGATAGCAATTGAAAGTTCGCTTTTGGAGAGACTAAGTCACCCTAAAGGGGAGTGAATAAGGTGATGAAGAAATTTATATAAAATTGAACTCTTTTTGCACAAAACTTAACAAAAATAGATTTTGAGTCTAGATTGGACTCAAGAAGATAAACACATAGAAGTATGTGGATACCCTCCTAAGGCGAAAACCACGGATAGTGCTAATCCAAGCACCAAGTCAAATCCACTAATTGAATCCCCAATTACACAGGATCGACTCTAACTAGAATTGCTCCCTTAGATAATTCCTTACAAGATTTTCCTAGAATCGGATGTTCCCCGATCTCATCTAGTACTTCCTGAATGAATTAACCTTTACAATCGGGGACAACCGAGTTGTGTTAACCCTTAGAGCTCAGTCAAGGGACTTATAAAGAAAGTAAGAAAAGAATGTAACTTATTACAAGACTTTCTTTACAACTCGGAAAATATGAAATACGAGTTGGAGTTGTAAGTAGAAGATTGAGTATGAGACCAGCAATTGGTTCTATAATAAATTTGGCAACCTTCAAGTCTTGCAAAAGTGGCTTCTATTTATAAATGTCCAAGCAGAATGACCGTTGAGTCTTGTTTATGGACTCAAATCTTTAGTAGCCATTAGTAACGGCTATTCCGAGTCACTCGAAGAGATCCGTTCGGATATGAACGTTGTGCAAGGGCTCTTGGTTCCATAAGATGGTCCAATCTACTGGTGGGGTTTGAAAACTAAGGTGGAAACAACCGTTAGGCCTAGAGTTGGAGTTTCCAATTTTGGAACAAACAACCCTAACACGGTGTCTAAGCCATGTCCGAAGTAGCTAAATTTTGTGTGTCTGGTGTTTAACGGCTAGAAGCCGATTGCTTTTGTATTTCAAAAGTAGACTATCCAGGTTTGAATAATCTACAAAAGTAAATCACATTGGTTCTCAAAGTATAAAATACTTTGTTACAAGATTAGGCATAGATAATAACTAAATAAGAGTGATTTAGTGATGAATTATTTTTAGCTTAAAAGAATGAAATTTTCCGAGTATAATATCCATTAAGTTTAGATTTCATCTTAAGTCAATCCTTAAATGATCAAATTTAAAATTACATCGGTAATAAACATGAACTTGATTCATTCAAATAATTCTCCATGAAATAAACTAACTTAGAGCAAAGAATTAACACAAGTAATTTATTTTAACTTGAAGTGCAAAGTCAGTACTCGAATAAATGTGTTAGAAAAATTATTTGAACATGCGACGCTTTTGAGTGATGTCCGAGTGGGTCGAAGCGCAAATAAGAGATATGCAAAGAAGTGCTTTCGAGCCAGTCGTAACGGAATGAAAACTTAGATACGAGTTTCTATAAGGCTCGAATGACTTAGAATCAAAACCTAAGAGAGATAGAGTGTTATACGTGAGTCTTCAATACGCTTTCTTACCTTCATTTCTAGCCTTAGTGTGAAAGCGAATGTTGTTGACCTTATATCCCAAAAATACTTCAACGTAGTTCGGAGGTCTAGAGGCTAAGTCGATCAAATAAGATTGCATCTCATTCGTTGAATATAGGGAATCTTGTAACTACCAAATAGTACCTTGTTATATTGAGGTATTGAATTTGATATGACGTTTTTTACATTTTTTATAAATGCTTACGATAGATTTGAACCAAGTGGCAAAGTTTAACTCAATTGCTTGGTCAACGTCCTCATCACTTGCATTTGGATTGGTTTGTCATAATTGAAGTTTGAAATATCTATTAAGAAATATCAAAGTTATAAACATTGAAAATGTTATTTTTAATGGGTGCACCGTACTTAATGAAAAGGAAATGTACTTACTCCAAGTAAGGCTAAACTTCCTCACAATTAAGTAAGATGTGGAGATAAGCAGCTCCATATTCCTCTTTATTAAGGTATCTCCCATTACGTTGGCCGATTAGCTTTCCCTTATAACAAAATACGGATGGAGTTGATTGATATGATTGATCATGTTATTACTGTCTCATTTCTTTCAACTCTAGTGTACATGGGTTGTGCGTTGGCCTCGAAATAGTGCGATGCGAATTGCTTAATTTCAAATTGCAAGTATGCTATTACCATTGAGGATTCAGGAAAAGCCTTATTCATGGATACATGCTTCATCCAACTAAAGTACCTTTCAAATGGGCACATCCATCGATATTGAACTAGCCCACTTAATAAAGCTTCATTTGCCAAATGAATTCGTAGATGCTCCAAAACATTCAAAAACTCGGGGAAATATCATTCTAACTTGCATAGAATGATGGCTATATTCTTGTGCATCTCTTTAAGCATGTCAACTCGGAGTTCAAGTAACACAAAGGTTTTTAAATAACTCACTTAAGTCAACAAGTGGTGCCAACACATCTTTTGGAAGTGCAAGTAAATGCCATAGGAAGAAGGTTTTCTACAAAACCATGATGGTCATGGCTTTTCATGTTCTGTAACTTCATATTACATGGGTCAACCCATTTCCCACATTAGAGCTGTAACCATCGGGCAACTTAACCTGTCTCGAATCATTCATAAACGGCTCTTCTTTGATCTAACGACAATGCAAACTTTGCTTTTGGCTTTTGGGTTCGACCTTCGGACGGTACGCCTAACAAATTCAACTCCTCTCTACTACGAAATACTGCCATGTCCATACGTACTTTGATGTCTTCTTTTGTTTTTCCTAGCACATCCATCACTGTATTGATAATGTTTTCGGTAACATTATTTCTAGTAAGGTAATTCTAAAAATATACTCTATTTTGTCCAATTATGTTTATTCTCTTGAAATCTTGGCATTTGAAAATGAGCACACTCGGTTACTTTAGGACAGTTTGATAACAAAGCATGCAAGTCTTCCCCGATGGCCCGTTCAGGAGGACCTCCTTGAACAGTGACGCCTTTTCGAAACATCGACTTGTTACTCCTATAAGAATGGTTATGGGTAAGAATCAGCGGTGACAATCAAACCACTATGGTTTTCACCCATATTATAATTGTAAGGCAGGTTGTTCATGCATACAAACCGCACATGCTAGCAAACCTTGTGTACTCTATCCGGATAACATTTCATATATTGGAAAGTCATTGATAATCCACATTATGGCGACCCGTATTTGAAAATTTTTTCCAACAGATATGTCATATGTCTCTACACCAAGCCATAGCATTTTTAATTCATCTTAATTCATCAATGAATGGTTGTAAGTAAATATCAATCCTATTCTTTGAATTTGTTGGACTTGGGATGACACATGTTAAAAACATGTATGGAATGGTCATGCACATCTATGGCGACAAATTGTAAGCTATAACAACAACCCGCGACACAAAATTCGATCTCCCTACCATTGAGAACAGAGTAAAACCATCAGCATAAAACCCTAGTCGCACATTTCAAGCGTATGCCGCAAAGTGCTACTCGAAGAATATAGTGTTTGGAGTCTCGAATTAAATGTAAGTAATGCATCTTTGCATACAAGTGTTCCTTTTATTCCAATTTTTAGATTTTCTCGATTTTTGTCTATCATGTCCACAAAACTTACAAGACTCAAGGGTTGCATCATCTTTATTGCACAACATGCAAACCATCGGGCAACAATCAATTTCTTGAACATCTAAGCCTAATTGTTTCACTTTTCTCTTAAAATGATTGTGTTTCTTTGGAGTGCGACTATGTTGGGGACATGCATTCGTTAATATGCCAAGCGTATCATTCATACAACTTTGAGAAATGTTGTGATTTGCTTTTAGGCTTAGTGGTCGGACATGGACGTCAAGTTTAGACATATTTCCCCTATCATACAAAGGTTGTTGGACAGCTTGAAGCATATTGTAAAACATTTCAACATTTGGATTCGGGGAATCATTCATGTTCATTTGGTTCCGTCTCATTACATCATTGATCATATTTTACATATGGTTGTCATCATAATTATTATCATCATCATTTTCACCATAAAATACCTTGCTCGCTCCCTTGATGATATATGTTATTGTGAGAGGTATAACTCACATCACCATAAGTATGCACAACGTGTGCAGTACTTTGACCGTCAAATTGTTACCCTTCTACTTCGCCATGACTTGTCCAATACCAATAGTCCATCATAAAACCCTTTTTATATAAATGTTGTTTCACAACATCAGAACTTTGATAAGCTCTATTCCTACACTTCTTGCACGGGCATCTATACTATCAACTTATTATGTAATCATGTTAACTTTTCGCATAATTATCAAATTCAACCACTCTATCCAACCACTCTTTTATTATTGCATTACCAATAGGATTTTTCCTCTTATACATCCATTGTCAATGTAATGACTTTCCATGTTATATAATTGTCTCTGTAGGAACCACGGCCAGCGGGGCCGACCGAGCTTCCCCACGAATGTCGGGTCTCTTTTTTAAAAAATGCTTTTGAAGATGGTTTTTGAAAATTTATTAAAAATGGGGATGAACCTTTTATTAAGATTTCCGAATTTTATTAAATCTAATTTAAAATGAATTAGGTAAAGTTGAATGGCGGTTTTATTAATAGTTTTGTTTTGGCAATTATTTTCAAAAGTCCCGGGTTATTATTTCTTAACCAAACGATAAATAAGATTAGGGTTTCTGTTTCTTCTGTGAGGCTTTAGGGCCAAACCGGTGTGAAAAAGCACCGGTTTGGACCCGAGCGCCGCCTACTAACCGCTCAAGTACAGGCGGCACTGCACCCAAGGGTGCCCGGCTCCGGTCGGGGACAAAGGCTAAGACAGTCAGCCTTAGCCTCCGGCTTGGCTTAGCAGATTCGGAACCTTTTTTTTCTATTGTTCGATCGGAAAATAGCTGCAAGGCGATTTAGAAGAAATATATCAAAAGGGAGTCGTCGATCAATTTTTAGGAAAGAAAAACTAACAAAAACAAAATAAGCTTTACTTTTAAGACTCGAAAAGATTAAAAGTGACTCCATCGGTCTTAGAATCGAGAATCGGATTCGGGGCAAGGGTATAAAACATTGGGATAAGCCCTTCGCTCCGCCCGACCGAAGACGGCCATTACTAGTTCAAGTAGTTAATTTACATAATGTCTAAACACAAGCACACAACATGCGATGCGGAATTAAAGCAACGAGAACATAATTTAGGAAAGTGATAAAGGAAAGCAATAAAGAAGGAAAGCAAAAAGAAAAGAAAAAGTGGAAAGAAAGGAAAAACGAGAAAACTAAAGAGATTACATCGGGCGGGGAAGAATTAAAAGCAATACAATTTTTCTCCACAATATGGAAAGTGACAAAAAAATATAAATAAAAAAGTTAACCGTTTTGAAGATCGATTTGGTGCCCTCAGGTTGTCCCACGTGCTAATCTGGATCTTGGATCTAGACACTGGTGATGCGATGGTGGTGAATTGAGAAGGGCTTTTTGTGAATTTTTGTAGGGATTGTTAGAAAGATGTGCGACTAATGGAGATTAGGGATCGGATGTAGGGAGTATGATGGAATTAGGCTGAAAAGAG
Organism: Talinum fruticosum; assembly: GCA_021018815.1. Taxonomy (NCBI): domain Eukaryota; kingdom Viridiplantae; phylum Streptophyta; class Magnoliopsida; order Caryophyllales; family Talinaceae; genus Talinum; species Talinum fruticosum. The sequence goes on along the minus strand of JAITYX010000120.1, from coordinate 486,115 downwards.
ACCAAGAGATCAAAATACAAAAGGGACTATTCAAGTAGCTCTTAGGCGGGTTTGAATAGCGTGATGCTAAGGGATGAGTCGTTCTTAAATGAGAGCCCTTGCTCTCTATTTATAGGGAGGAGAGTAGGTCACAAATGACCTAGGGTTTATACTTGGCCACTCGTCCAAAGCAAGGTCTAAAAAGGGGTCAAAAATCCCGAGATTGAACCGGATAAAACCGGGATAAAATCCTATAAAAGTGGGTAGGGGCACAATCCTCGGGAGTTTTCTAGGGTTTTGTGCCCTTCCATGGTACCCCGGGAGTATTTAGGGCAGCGTTTGAGGCGAAATAAGTGGTAGGGGCGCCAGCCATGCTATGTCGTTTTGGGGAATTGTGTGCTCCTAGTCTCGGGTAGATTGTCTTGGAGGCAAAACGCAGCACTTTGAAGCGATCATAAAATGCAGCGTCTTACGTCATCTTGAGGTCTTCAATTCCGTGTCCGGTAGGACAAAAAATAAAATGCGAATTCGAGCCTAGAATTTCCCGTACGCGGCGTCGGACTTTCGTTGACTCTTGAGGCTTGGCCTTGGCTTGGATCATCCGAAAGAAGCGGGATTTTTGGACTAACACTAGGCAAAAGGATATTTATTTGGTGTCGAGGGTTCTTTGTGGTTTATCGACTTCGTTGCACCAATCAAATATAGACCATGATCCAAATCCACAAACGTAACTCGGAATTTCATCATTGGGCCTACAATAAATAAAATACAAAAGGCATGACATTTTTTAGGTGTCTACAATCTCTGTTCCACCTTTTAATATTTTGCTAATTAATAATAATAATAATAATATTTCCTATAGTTGAAATAAAATATAATTAATATATAATCATACATAAATATTTAAAATATTATTTCACTATTTTTTTCTTGTTCTCATTCAACTTTATTTTTTTATATTTACTATAACGTTATTTCATATATTTGAAAGTTATTTCACTTTATTTAAGTTTATCTTTATTCTTATTTTTTTTATTATTATTAGATAATTTAAGAGCTCTCACTTTAACTTTTTTTCCTTTATTTTCATTTAATTTTATGTTTTATCTTGATTCCTATTTAATTTTATCTTTTTTTTATTTTATTCACATTAGGCAAAAGCTTTCAAAATTATTCCGCTAGTTTTTTTTACTCCCATTTCACTTTATTCTGTTAATTTTTATTATGTAATTCAAGATTTTTAAAAATATTTTACTTTATTTTTATTTATCTTTATTTCTATTTAATTTTGTTCTTTATTCTTATATTATTAGATAATTTATTATGAGCTCTCAAAATTATTTCACTTTAATTTTTTTCTTTTTCTTTTTATTTAATTTTTTTCTTAACTCCTATTTAACTACTGTTTTTTTTTCATTATATATTCACATTAGACAAAAGCTTTAAAAATTATTTCACTGCTTATTTTCTTTATTTAACATTCTACTTTATTATTTTTCTTTATTAGGTAATTTAAGATATATATATGTAAAAATTATTTTATTTTATTTTTTATTTTATTTATTTTTTTATCTTTATTCACATTATGTAATTTAAGAGCTCTAGAAATTTTTTCACTGTCATAATTTTTTTCTTTATTTTTATTTAACTTTATTTTTTATCTTTATTTTCATTTCACTTTATTTTTTAAAATCTTTGTTTCCATTATGTGAATATGTTTAAAAATTATTTTACAATATATGTTTTTATCTTTATTCCTATTTAACTATGATTTTTTTATTCATTTACATTAGTTACAAAAATCTATTAATATTATAATTACACACTTTATAACATCATTAAAAAGTTCATATATAATCTTTGTAATTAAAATTCATATTTTAATTTAGCATATTTTCAATCATAATAAATACTATACAATATTCTACAATAAATAAATAAATATATACATATATATATATATATATATATATATATATATATATATTATCGTAATAATAATAATAATAATAATAATAATAATAATAATAATAATAATAATAATAATAATCCGGCATAACTCATTATTGATGCAATTATAATTACATAAATTTAAATAAATTTTATTCATATATAATATCAAAAATTTAAACTATTTAGTCATATCATTATCATAATATCATCACAAATTCAAACTAATTTGTAATTATCTCAATTTAAAAATTTATTATATATCACTGTCTCAAATTTTATTCACAATATCATCATTATAATATTATTATCATAATATATCACCAAAATATAAATACTTTTTTCTAATTTTTAACATAATTAAATGTTATCAAAACTATTAAAAAAATCATTATCTCTAATTTATGGGCTGACTTCATCAAATTTGTTGCAAAACTGGTTCCGAGGCACGAACACCGACTTCTGGCAATGAGTCTATGCGGCTTTCGGCGATGGAGGTAGACGATGGATTCTAGCGGAAAGTTCACGGTCGAGTTTGAGCATGCAAAATAAAGGAGGATTCTTTTATGTGCAGCTTGAGCATGCGAAATGGAGGAGCAGCGACCTTTTTATATAAAGGATGCAAGATCGCTATTACATCGGAATACCCATCGGGCATCAAAGCCAAGCATGCAAAAGCTAATAATTGGAGCAGGAAGAGGACAAGTTATCTATGGTTGTCTGACATTTTGCATTGAGTAACCCACCGGACAACAGTGTTTGTTGTCCCACTCCCTGCAAAAGTTGAAGCTTTTGTCGGGAGAGGACAAAAATCACTATTGTCTGATGGGTTACAGTAGTTTTTGTCCACTTCTGTTGCAAAAGCTAGTTTTCTGGCTAGCGTACTTTTCTGACCGACAGGTTTTAAGTTGGGTTTCGACTGGCCCGTCGAACCCCAATGTAAAACTCGTCAGTGAACAGTAGCGATTGTAAAAAAAATTCTGTTTGTCGGGGGCCAATGTAATAGCCGTTGGACATTTTGACAGTTCCAAATCCATCATAATTTTTCTGTTGCTATTTCGATGCATTTTTGTAGTGTAAATACGAGTAAGGTGTATTTGAATTTAGTTAAAATACGAGTTGGATATATTTTGGATTCGGATAAAATACGGGCGGTCGTATATCGGGTTATACAGGGTTCGGGTCGATCGAACGGGTTGTGAGCACCTTTTTATCAATTTTTTTATTAATTTTAAAAATTCAGCATATTTTATGCTTAAAATTGCCCAAAGTTTTACGAAAAAGTATAATATTTGTATTTTCTAAAAAGAATATTCAAAACTTTCATTATAATATTTGTGTGAAAACCCCATTGACTCGAGCGACTTGACCACTTAATCCGTTTAAATATGAGCAATGAAAAGTTGGGCCAATAATGTTTTGAATAATAATGACTTTGTTCTTTTACTCGATTCGTTTAATATACGATGTTTATTTCACCTCTTCTATTATAATAACGAGGTTTATATTCATATTTATTGTATTTAGAACAGATCGAGAAATTGTTTACTTGAATAGGTGTAACTCGACCCATTTTATTCACTAACAAAAATTTGACTATGTTTTAACCTCGATCCATTGTCCATCCTATGCGCTATGGTTGAAATACATCTAAAACAGCTTTTAAATAAATGGGAATTACAGATTTACAATAAACTAAAATTATTATTTTTAATTATAAAATCAAAATTTTATATCATTATAGTAATATTATTTCTTTAAAACAAAAGTATATTAGTTAAGATGTGACTAAGCATATTCACTTCATCCAATATACTTTAGTATAGCTTGTGTGTTTTTAGTATTTTTAATGTATCACATCACTTGAATTTATATATATTTTATTGAAATTAACTACGTATATTCTTTTTTATATACTCCCTCTATCCCAATATAATTGCATGGTTTGACAAAACACGAATTTTAATAAACTCAGTCAACAAGATATGAATTACCTATTATACCCCCAATTATTTTATACCATTAATTATTATGTTTAATTATAATAAGGGCATTTAAAAAAATAAGCATTAATTTTTTGTATATAAATAGAAAGCATATAATTTGAGACATCCAAAAAGGAATAACAAGCAAATAATATGGGACGGAGGGAGTATAATATTTTTTTATGAGAAAAAAGTTCGTAAATGAAATAGTGTTAGTGTTCATTTGTAAATGATTGCGATAATTTATGTAACATCTTTCCAAATAATGTGATATAATAAATAACCATTACTAAGATAGTGATAAAATGAAAAGAAAGTCATATAATGGATATAAAACATTCAATCAAGAAGACAAAATGTTAAAATTGTTGTTTTTATTATCTTGACCCAACATGTCGAATAGGTTCATGTCGAATTTGATCCACTAATTTGCGAGTTTTTTCAGGTTTGAGTCGAGAAAATTGTGTCCAAAACTAAAAATCATCTTGTACCTTTTTTTTCTCAAATACTCATTAAGTGGTCTTTCTCATATTTCCGAAAAATAAATAAGTAAAATCCAAAACAAATGTCAAAAGGCATAGTGCAAATACCCAACTGCTAGATAGTAGTACAACTACTAAAGTGAATAATGCACTACAATGTCACATCAAAACAGTTAAAGAAAGCCTAATAAAAATAAAACTAAAACTCAACTACTTCTTACTTAACTTCAAATTGCTTGTTGACTTTCAGTTTTCTGTATCAAACTCCTTGTAAGTTGTAATTCTCCTTATGAAAGGATCATCACTCATGTGGGGCACATTGCCCCAACAAGCTACCAATATCTACACTTTCTTGGAAATCAATATAGGGGTAGGTGAATCATATTTGGCGTTCTCTTGCATCTTTTCTTTAGCGTTTGAATTTTCACTTATATTCGACTTTCTTGTTGGAGATCTGCTACTTGTCCCTCACCACAAGAGATTACAAGTTAAGAAGTTAGGCTAATGAAAAACTAAGATTTTGGGAGTAATTGTTCTATTCCTTCTCCCTTGGATCATTGTTATATATATAGTGAATGTAAACGAGTACAATATTTCAAATACTCTACAAAGAGAATTATAAACAAACACAAATAGTTATCCTATTGTAATGCAATCATATACAATCTCTACCATCGACTCCTAAATGAATACAACTATTCTAATACTCCCCTTCAAGTGGGGTTGTGAAGATCCAAAACACCCAACTTGCCAAGTAGATAATGAAATTGTTGTGAAGATCCAAAACACCTGAGTGCTTTAGTGAAAATATCGACAAGTTACTCTTGACTAGAAATATAGCGAGTAGTGATCTCACCCATCAACAACCTTTCCCTAACAAAGTAACAGTCGATATCAATATGCTTGGTTCGCTCATTAAAAACCGGATTTGCTCGCGATGTGAAGTGCAGCTGATTATCACAAGTACAATTGAGCGGTAGGAATTTGAACCTTCAGCTGACTTTAGCAAGTTTCGTATCCACACCACCTCACTAGTAGCATTAGCCATAGCACGATACCCAACTTCAGCAGACGAACGAGAAACAAGTAGGTTGTTTTTTGCCTTCCAGGAAATAGGCATTGATCCTAGAGTTACAAAATAACCGGTAACTGAACGTCTAGTCATAGGACAACTCGCCCGATCCGAATCACAATAGACACGGAGACAAAGATCATTAAATGTAGGCAAAAGGATCTCTTGACCGGGGCAAGATTTGAGGTAACGAAGAAGATGGATAGCCGCATCCCAATGGCCTTGCCTTGGATCTTGCATGAACTAACTAAGTATATGTACTGAATATGTGATTTCCGGGTGAGTGATGGTTAGATAGATTAATCGTCCAATCGGTCGCCGAGTATCGACTTGGATCCGAAATTGGGTCTCCCGTATCCGATCCAAGTTTGTGTTGTTGTACCATAGGGAAGGTATTGGGTTTGCACCCAAGCATGCCTATATCAACAAGTATGTCAAGTGTATACTTGCGTTGACACAAGAATAGTCCGGTAGGTGAACGAGCAATTTCAATCCCCAAAAATACTTGAGTTGCCCCAAGTCCTTTATCTTGAAACATGTATGCAAATAGTCTTTAAAGGTGCTTGCAGAGAGATGTGTCGTTCCTCGCAATGGAACCAAATCATCGACATATACTAGCAATGCTAGAAACTTATCCCCTTTGGTGTAGGTGAACAAGGAATGGTCTAATGAAGATTGTTGGAATCCATATGCTCATAGTGTGGCGGTGAGTCTAAAATACCACTAACGAGGTGCCCGTCGAGTTCGTAGAGAGACTTTTTGAGTTTACACACTACATGAGGTTGTGAAGTGCGAAACCCTAGTGGAAGTCTCATGTAAATGTCTTCGTCTAAATCCCCGTGCGAGAAAGCATAGTGTATGTCTATCTAATGGAGCGTCCATCCCTTTGCTCGCTGGTACGAGTGTAACGACCCGTCCCTAAGAAAGTAATTAACCTTAAGTGCATTAAAAATTAGCTTGAGCGCGTGTATTTCAAATTTTCAAATATTTTCATATTACTCATGTGGATATACGTATGTGTATATATATATAAATATATATATGTCATTTTTGTTTAAAGTGCAGGAACCGGATGATTACAACGACGACGCACGAGTGCTTTACAAATTTTAATGACCTAGAAGATAATTAACATTATTATATAACTAATTTATTCTGAATTATAAAATCCTTAAACAAATGAAACTAATGTAATTTGTATAAATTTAATATTACTAAAAATAAAAATTCTTAGATTAAGATAAGTTTAATGAGAAAAATAATAAGTTTAGAAGATTATGAATTATTGAGGATGAGTGAGTCGGGTTAGAATTAGCACTAATGAGAACTGGGCCGGATGCTTGAGTAGGGTCAACCGGCCCATTCGAGAGGAAGGTTAGAGGAGGGGGTATAAAAGCATAAGTTAACCTAGGGCTTCATTATTCTAACCTAAAGGCTGATTAAACCCTCACTCTCTCGCTCTCCCTCTCCTGCCCTCGTCCCCTCTCCCTCTCTCTCTACCACCGAGCCCTCCTCAACTCTGCGCCCTTCTGTTTTCGCCGCCGACCGACAGCACCGGCGGCCCTCCGCCACGCCGACAGCCACCGCCGGCTAGCCACCACCACCATCATCACCATCTTCGTCGAATCCCCATCAAACACCCAAAACCCTATCCCTATCGCTTGCCTCCACCGTCTCCCTTTTTCCGTTCATCTCAGCCACTCGGAGACGCCACCCCAACACCACCGACAACCACCGTCACCTTCTACTACCCTACGGTCGTCATCCCAGCCACCAAACGCTAGCCCACCGCCGGCTATATTTACGTTCTGCGCCTGCTCCTACCTCGGTTTTGCCCGGTTGGTCACGGTTTCTTCGGCCTCCAACCCCTGTCCGGCCTCAGCTGCCTCTGTCGACCACCGACGCCGCTCACCGCCACCGACGACTGCCGCGACCGCAGCCGACTGCTCCGTTCAGTCAACTCCGATCCTCAAACCACCACCCTCAACCACCTCGAAACCCTTCAAAAAAATTAACCCCGTCCACTTTGGTTCTAGGGTAATTTTCAGCTTTTGATTTAATTTTTTAGAAGTGAATTTCGGTTTCAGTTCGTTTAATTTTAGGTTAATTTTTCAGATTCAGCTTATTCATTTCTTTTAAATTAAGTGTTTAAGTTGTATTCAGTCATTATTTTGTGTTATCTCGTGTGAAGATTAAAGTTTGCTCACGGTTATGGCATATATGTGACTGATTCATGGGTTTTGAGAGGATTTGGTGATAATTGATGACATTTGGATGTATTGAAATTAAAAACAAATCATGGACAACCCCTGTATGAAGGACATTTCTGGACAATCCCTGTATAAATGGTGATTAGAGACAATCTGCTGGATAAAGGACATTCGGAAAGTGATTTTGAGTCAAGAATTACTTTTGGTTAGTCAATAATCATTTGACCTAATGAGAAGATTAAGAAAGATATTGATGGTGACTTTTGATTCGGGGAATAAGGAACCTGGAGTTTGAGGATTAACACTTCTGGACCTTTAAAAACAAATAAGGTTAAAAAGTGGTACATAAAAATATGAATAAAGGAGATAAATGTTCAGTATATTAATTGGAAGAAAATTATGTATATTTGAGGTTACCTCACGCACATATATAAATGTATACAAATATTTATATATGTGCTTAGAAGAAAGTTATATATATATATATACTTCAAAGTTGCTATAAATATATATATATATATATATATATATATATATATATATATATATATATATATATATATATATATATATATATATATATAGTTATACATGCATAGCATAAAATAAGATAAATAAATCATATGAATCAAGGACCTCATTAGTATTAAGCTAACTTTATTAATTTTCATTTCAAGTATGTTTGAAATGATTTAATAAATAAATAAGCCATAAAAATTCAGTTATTAATAAACTCCTATGTCCTTAATTAAGGTCATCAAATACCAGCGTCGTGCGTTCATCCGGATTCCGCCCAAAAAGAAAAAGAAGAAGGAACGTCAGCAAGGTACGTTCATTGATCGTTCCCTTCAATATTTTAATTACAAATCAAGGCCGGATATGGCCGACATTAACAACAATGAAGAATTGTTTGCAAAAAATATTTGTCATCATTAATATGGACCCGCCCATCAAGTGCCGTATTTGGTACGCCCAATATCCAGGTTGGTAACCCCGTAACGGTTAACCGCCTTCAACCGGACTATCCGATCGGTGCGGGTGTGTGCACATGCGTTTAGGGGAAACCCGATGATCGTAAAGGGATCCATTCGGATAATTAATCGAGTAATGATTTTACATTATTCACTCCCCTCATTTACAAATGAATTGAAATGCATGCGCTCAACTTAATTATTTCATTACTATTATTTTACTGCATGATAGTGAACGTATTGAGTTTCGACTCACATTGCGAAAATATTTCCTTGTTTTGTTTTAGGTAAGAATAGTGAAGACGGCAAGTCATAGAAGAATCGTGTTCGAGGCTTAGGGGCTCGGCTCGCCATGATAACCTTTTGGAGACTCGTCCATAGTGTCGTGGATTAGAGCTAGTGAATGTTGGGTTACCCTGTACTTTTGTTCAGCTTTGTACATATTATAGTTTCCTTTTGTTGTTGACTGTTAAATAGAGTAATCTAAGTCGAATAGTTTAGTATCCGACTCCCGTTAGCCTTGCCCTTACGCTGGTAAGGGCGGCGGTGACAGCTCCTAAACCTTTTCCACTGCGCTAATCACCGGTTAGCGGGTTGCTTAGCCTAAACTAGTGATTATGAGTTGGGGGCTTTACATACGGCTAGGAGGGTGTGTACTATAACCACTTTAGCAATGGGAGCAAAAGTCTCGTGGTAGTCTTCTCCTTCGACCTGGTGGTTTCCCATAGTGAAAATTCGTGCTTTAAACCGTTCAATTGAACCAGTCCGCATTGTATTTAATTTTGTAGACCCACTTACGGTCGAGGGCCTTTTTGCCAGGAGGAAGCGGACTAATTGCCCAAGTGTTGTTGGCCTTAAGAGCAAAATTTTCAAGTGCCATTGCCTCACACTATTGTGGGTCCTGAACGACTTAGGAAAAGTGACGAGGCTTAGTACCGGAGGTAACGACCGCTAAGAAAGCACGATAAGCAGCAGAAAAAGGTCATATGCAACAAAGTGAGACAGGGGATAAGGATTACCCGAAGAAGCATCATGGGGCGAGTGTCAAGGTAGGGGTGTCGGAACGGATGGCATTACAAACATAGTCGTGTAGATGTGGTGGTGGTCGGTGATCACGTTGTGGCCGAGCCGAACCGATGTCGGATGTCAACTCGCCCTCACTAGAGACGTGGGCTGGATCGGTCTCTAGGGAAACATTGCTAGGTCCTTTGGACAGGCCCGTTGTGGCTTGTGGTTGGGTTATGGATTCCGGGTTTTCGAAGTAGAAAGAGATTTTGGAGGTTCATGGGTTGTTGGGCTGCTGAGCAAGATAGAAGATAGCTCCGGTTGGGCCTTTGGCTGGTCTGTCAATGGGAATAGGAAGAGCGGACTCGTTAGCGGTAGCTCTGTTAGACGTCCGGGAGAGAGAAGCTCCTGGCGCCGATTGGATCGTCGCACAAAGCCCACCTGAAATAGGAAGGATGATGGAAGGCTCACGCACATATAGGCTACTTGGAAGCCAAAGGAGATTCGTGGTCTAAAAGTATTGGGCCACTAGATCAGGTGAGGCAAGGTGAGTTTATGGAGTGGGTGAAGGGCTAGGAGCAAAAGGGAACTTTTTTCATAAAAAACAACATCCCATGAAACAAATATTTTCTTGGTTTCAAGGTTATACACACGCCACCCTTTTTGTCCGTGAGGATATCCTAGAAAAATGCACCTAGTAGCTCGAGCATCGAACTTATCTTGATTGCTGTCGTGGTTATGGGCATAACATAAACACCCAAAAATGCGCAAGTGGTTGTAGGAAGGACTTTGGCCAAATAAAACTTCATAGGGACTTTTAAAAGTATGCAATTTTGTAGGTGTGTAGTTAATCAAATATGCAAGTGTGAGTACACACTCTCCCCAAAACTGAATAGACAATGATGCTTGAAATCTTAATGCTATACCAACATTTAATAAATGACGGTTTTTCCATTCTACTCAACCATTATATTGAGGTGTATCTACATAAGAAGTTTCATGAAGCATGCCTCTTTTAAGCAAAAATTTTTGCAATTCTCCCTTAAACTTAGTCCTATTATCACTTCGTATTCTCTTAACACACGTCCCAAATTGGGTTTTCACCATAGAACAAAATTGCACAATACGTTTATATATTTTCTTTTTATCTCTAATCAAGTACACCCAAGTAGCACGACTATAATCATCTATAATGCATAAAAAATAGTGACAGACGGAATAGGAAGGTGTATGATATCGTCCCCACAAGTCACAATGGATCAAATCAAAAGGTTTACTTGCACAAGAGTTACTTATAGAAAAATTGTGTCTAATTTGTTTAGCCCTATGCCATACATCGCAACAATCCGAACTTTGCTTATTCAACTTGAATTCACAAATAGAAGATAGAGAGGCTAAACTAACAAAGGATGGATGTCTTAAGCGTTGATGCCATTGTATGGAGTCGTCCTTCTTCAGTGCCATATGTGCCGAACCACCACGCATGTTCTTGAAGAAGTACACCCCATTGCCTGGATCACCCGCTCCAATCGGTATCTTCGAGGTAAGGTCCTATATAATACAAAAATTTGAGCTGTAAGAGACAATACAATTTTCATCAATAGCTAGTTTTTGAGTTGAAATAAGGTTGCATTTAAAACTTGGTATGTATAGGACATCCTTCAAAAAATATCGGGACCAAGTTTTACTATTTCGACCTTTTCAACTTGCACTTCTTTACCATCGGGTTGTCCAATAATTATTGGTGGCAATAATGTGTAGATATTGCTGAGGACTTCAAGATTAGAAGTCATGTGATGGGAAGCCCGGTGTCTAAAACCCATTTGGTCGAAAATTGAGAAATTGGCTTACCACTTAGTTTTTCCACCATTTCTTGCTTCGCCTTTCTTTAAAAAATGAGTATAATTGTTCTACTTATGAGGAAGTGAAACCAAGCAAACCTAGAATCTCCTCCTTTTTCACGAGCACTTTCACCTCCATGGCTTCCTGTCTCTTTGCTCCATCCTCCACCTTCTCTCATGGCATGCCACTAAACATTAGATCCGAGTTTGCTAGTGCTTGCACCACCGTTTGCTCCCCCGTCTCGTGTGTTTCCAGTGCTCGCTTTCCCGAATTACCGTTGTTCTAGTTTCGATTTTGTGCCGAAATTGTTTCGATGGACCTCCTATTTCCCCAATTGGGCGGATATCCGACAAGTTCGAAGCACTGGTGGTGTTCGTGGCCTCGTTTTCCAACAGTGGGTGCATTTTGGGCCGTTTGCGGTGGCCGTCCGGTTGGTTTGCGAGACTCGAATACTGCTCCATCCATCGTTGTCTTTGCCGGTCCGGCAAACCGCTTTTTCGTTCTTCTCGACCATGGCTGTATAGGTTTTGTTAAGGCTAGGCAGTGGTTCGGTGTTGAGAATCGTTGATCTAACGGTATTGAACTTCGTCGAATTTAGACCCATAAGAAATTTGTGGGCTTTTTCTTCTTCAAATATTCTGGTGACTTCCTTTACGGCTCCGCATTTGCAAGTGCAACAAGTGCATCTAGGCGTAGTTTGATAAGTACCTAACTCGTCCCACAATGCCTTGAGTTTAGTGAAATACTCGATCATCGAGAGATCCCCTTGTTCGACAAGGGTGATTTCTTGCTTGAGTTGTTGAATCCGAATGGAGTTACCTTGTGAATAGAGTTCCTCCAAATCTGTCCATATAGCATAACCGATTAGTACGTGTAAGAGACAGACCCATGGAGATTTTTGTCAATTGCATTGTAAAGCCAAGTAATTACCATTGAGTTTGCTTTCTCCCGGGCATCGACTTCGGGGCATTAGCGTCGGGTTTCGTAATTGTTCCATTAACAAACCCGAATTTGTTTTTGGATTTTAGGGCATTAATGGAAATTCGAGACCAATTTCCGTCATTGTACAATTGTCTCCGTTGAGTACAATCGGGCTGATCACATACCCTGGATGATCAACCGTACTTAGGAAATAAGGAGATGTAAAGTCATTCACTACTTGCTTGTTGTCTTTGTTTTCTTTGTTGTCTCCCATTGTCAATTATTCTGAAAATTAGCATTTCACAACTCTAATACCATGAAAAACTAAGAGTTTGGGAGTAATTGTTTTGTCCCTTCTCCTTTGGATCATTGTTATATATATAGTGAATGTAAACGAGTACAATATGTCAAAGACTCTACAAAGAGAATTATACACAAACACAAATAGCTATCTTATTGTAATGCAATCATATACAATCTCCGCCACTCGACTCCTAAATGAATACAACTATTCTAATAACTAAGCATGGACATGACCAACCGAGTGATCAGATTCGTCAATCATCTGTAAAAGACCCACTCACAACACAATCACTATATGAATTTTTTTGAGACTGAAGCTTGCCAACATATGTAATGCGGCTCTTCACAACCTCCACATGCTTAGAAATTGTTTTGTTATCATCATAGCAATCAAATTGCTCACCATCTGGACTCATTTCTAGAAATTGATGTTGCTCAAAATTATCAGGGATAAATGTCTCATAGTTCTCACAACTATCCGCAACCATTTCCAATGAATTTGACCATTGTTGGCATTGACCCTAGCACCATCATTACTCGTAAAAGAGATGTCAACATCACTTTTTCGTTTTGAAACCGATTTCCATTTAAAGAGTTCATTTTAATCATTATGGGTTGAATGAATTGCCTTTTCACCATCCTCTTTAGTTCTGAGATGGACAAAACCATATTTCCTATGACTTTTACAAGGCACTTGATTCAGAATGTAAGTATCAATAACACTTCTAAAAGATGCAAACTTACTCTCTAGAAGCGTAGCAATAATATGGGGGGCGGAAGCAAATTCTTAATAAAAACCGAATTAAATAACTCATATCTTGGCACTCACAAAGAAGCCTTCATCGAAGGAACCACAGTCTGTAAATTGGAAGGAAAATTTGGCAATGACATTGACTTGGAAGAGACATCCTTCAAATCTCTTAAGGTAGAAATGATATCTTCAGCTCTATCAAGGATAACCATAGAAGTAAAGGAAGCAAGCGCTAGATCGTTGTTCTGTGATATGGATATGACAAACTCCCCCAATTTGACGCTTCAAATCATGAAAAGTCACGTGAAATAGGTTTAGCATTTGCACTACATTTTGAGCTAACCTTACTAAGAACATAATGGATGAAAAGGAGGGAGGCACATAATAAGACATTTTTTTACTTAAATTTTAATGAATTAGAAATTAAGAATTCTATTGCATTGGATTTATGTACAACAATTCAATTGGTTTAGTGGGTGGAGTATGTTGAACCATATTCAATAATGAGCTTATATGTGGTTAAATATGTATTATAAGGATAGTTATGGTTATAGCCCAAACAAGTGATTTATTGAAGAGACAATTAATTTCTTTTAATATATCTAATAGGGTCTGAGTTTTACATGTGTAGAGATTTGTGACCCACTACTGTTTTATGATGGGCGAAACAATAGTGTGTCAAAACCCTAGAAGTGTTTACAACTCGTAAATAAAGGTTATGGTAAATTCGGGAATTATTTGTTTTCTTTTGGCAATATTCATTAAGGGCTTTTTCTTATTGCATCATTCTGGTTGATTATGTGGGTTTACATGATTTTATTGTGTTTTATGATGGATTCAGGCATGAAATTATTGCGTTTTCTATTTTGCGCAAGAATCCCTAATTTTCGGCCTTCACTTGCGAAATTCGATATTATTGTGTTATGATTGTGCCGAATTGACTTTGACATTTCGTTTATTACATCCTTGAGAATGATTTTATGGATTCAATTTGAAATTTCACGAATTAATTTTATGGGCAAAGAATTCTTGTTCATGTGCATAAACCCTAAATTTTGTTGGTATTTATTTGCTATATTGAGATTATTTTTGCTACAATTGAGCCAAATCAAATTAGGGGTTTTATGATCGATCATGTTTTTATGCATTTAATTTTGTCATCTCATGGAAAAGTTATTCCGGGCCAATTTTGATTGAATTTCGACATATTTCGGACTAAGAATGCGCAAAATTGGGGCACAATTCATTTAGTTTGATTCAAATTAAATTAGGGCTTTTATTTCTAACATGTTTAATAATGATTTAGTGCCTTAAATTTTGATTTTAATTGATTAAACTTTTTGGGAAATGTTTGTTGCAAACCCTAACTTTCAACGAAAAGAATGCGAAAATAGGCCTCAATTCGTCTACTTTGATGAAAATTAACTTGATATTTTTGTTTCTGGAATGATTAATCATATTTTGATTCTTTCAATTTTGGTTTGCATTAATTTACTTTTCAGGGTAATTTTGGAAGTAAGAACCCTAATATTTCGGAACTTAGATTGTGAAATTGAGACTAATTTCACTCTTTTTGGCAAATTTGGTTTAGGGATTTTGTTTTCTAAATGTCTAATCCTGGTTTGGTTGCTTGAATTTCAATCCTCGTTGATTAATTTTTCAAGGAAAATTTCAGATGCTAAACCCCTAATTTTCAGAACTTATTTTGTAAAATTGGGATAGAATTCGTTCCATTTGAGCCAAATTTGTTTAGAAGTTTTGTTTGCTATATATTTGGGCATTATTTGATGTATTCATTTTTTATTTTTATGGAATATTGTTTTTGGCAAAATTTCAATTGATGTTTAAGAATTTTTGTATTTTTTGAGATATTTAAGAAATTTAACCCCAATCATATTTATTTACATAAAAATTATTATTCAACGTTTAATTTGGAATAATTTAAGTTCGAATATTGTGGATATGTTTGTTTATATTTTCGATAAATTAATTAAGATAAAATGTTACCAAAGTGACCTCTCTTATTAAGATTGATTATTTCAAAATATAGATAGTATATTCATGCAATTTATGTTAACATTATTTCGGCCTAAAAGAAGTTCAATATTGATTTAATTGTATGGATTTTATAGTGATAAATACGTGATAATTATTTAATTTGCATGTGATTATTGAATTGGAACAAAAGAAGATTCCTTATTCGACATACTTGTTATTATCGGTGTTTGATTAGTGCGCCCGGATATCACTTATAAGTTAACACTACTATATATATGACTTTTTATCACAGACAGTTTATGATGGTTAAAAATAAAAACCGTCCTAAAAAATGAGGTAGTGACATTTTTTTGTAAATAAGAAGTCTTTTATTACACATATTACTACAATTGTTTCTTTGAACCGTAGTAATAGGTCGAGTTATCGACTTTTTACTACGAGTTCACTGGAAGAACTGTAGTAATAGGTGTTCTTTATTATTATGATTTTTTAATTGAACCATAATAAAAATTCTAACACACTTTTTACTACGGTTCAATTAGAAAACCGTAGTAATAGGTATTATTTATTAATATGGTTCTCTCCTTGAACCGTAGTAAAAAGCCAACCACATTTTTAGGGAGTCAAGTCTCTTTCATTCTGGCACAAAACCCTACTCACACAAATAAATGTGTTAGGTTAAGGTTGAGAATCTTAACATGAAAAAAATACCTATTTTACACGATTAATTAATTAGGTTAAATAGGTCGACCTTTTACTTGTTTACCATTTACCGTTTATTTGTTTAGTATTAATTTTTCAGGGTATCTAAAATTTTAATTTTAAAAATTAGGGGAATTGAAATTTTGGGCTAGTTTTCAATGTGACAATTTCAAGTTGGTTGTAATTTGAATTTAGACTTATTTAGTAGGTTTGTAATATGCTAATGTTGTACGATTTTTTTTTTAAAACTACAATGCTTAATGCTTGAACAGGAAACAAGTTTGGAAATGTGTTATTTTTTGTTTTGATATTTTTTTCATTGAATTATGTTAAATTTATATTTTCATCAACTTAGTTAAATAGGTCGAGTTCGAGTCAACCCGTTTAGTTGATAAACGGGCTAGGTCGATGATTCTCGGACCCGATTATTAAATAGGTCATGTTCAGGTTTGACTGTTTTCAACCCGTTTAAGTTGGACACGAACACGAACCCGACCCGACCTGACTCGTTGCCCGACTCTACTTCTCTATCTCTTTGTTTCTCTGTCTCTCTGTCTCTCGGTCTCCCATTGAATGGTGCTTGGAAAATCTCTCTCTCTCTCTCTCTCTCTCTCTCTCTCTCGAATAGGCGCTTGAAAAATTTCCTCGGCGGGGAGGGGGCTTGGCCCTCATGAGGATAGGGGCTCGTGGCCGACGACCTAATCGATGTGTTCTTTATTGAGGGGACATTGGCGCTTCCAACGCTGGAATAGGACTCGAGAGTGAGCACCGTTGCCGGCGGAAGGGGAGATAATTGTCCCGACTCCGTCACCGTCGTCCTTGCCGGAGACAACTTTCCCATAACGAGTACCCCATAATAGCAACAACGAATCGGTGGGGAGTAGCTTATAGGAGTCAAATTCTCTCTCCTCCCTCCTGCCGTCATATTCAAGTCGAAGTCAAAGTGAAGTAACCATCAGCATGGATCTGCAGAAACTTCACCATGGAAAAAGGAGAGACAGAGATCCACGGTGAGAAAAAGTCAAAATTAGCTCGGATCAAGGCTACCGAATTCAAAACAAAGTTGAAGCAGGCCGGTGAAGATCTCCGGCTCGACAAGCGTCAATGCGAAATATTTCTAAGTGTTGATTTTTGTCATTTAAACAATTGATAGTGGGAGTGTTTCTTTTGGAGCGATTGAATTCTTTAATTGAATAATATTTTAGATTTTGATGCAATTCATATGCAAAATGGATATTTTAGATATGGCTTATTATCGTCATCGACATCGGCATCGAATTCGTGGCTAAACTCTCGTTCTTCTCATCGCCTTTTATTTTTTAGATCCGACTTGTTTTTTTCATTCGTTTTTCTAATGTTCAAAACTATTCTAGTACTTTTTTAATGAATAATTGTGGATGATTTCTTTTTAATGATTGTAGCTATTACTACTAGAGATGAGCACGAGTCGGTCCGGTTCGTTCGGTTAATCATGTTTCGGTTCGGAAAAAGGTGAACCGTAGCCGTAATCGAATAAATCGGTTAACCGGATATTGGTTAACCGGATTTTTCGTTTCGGTTCACCGGTTAACCGTAACCGTTTCCTATTTGCCCCTTTTCTCTCTCTTTTTAAAATAGTTTGGCTTATGTTAACATAGTGGGTGCCATTCCTGTCGACTACTAGCACCAGTATTAACACTAATAGTATGCATTTCATTTTTTTTTATTTGCATTTTGCAGCCTTAGCCAGAGGCTATTAGGCAATTTAATCAAATGGTCTAAAGTAGCATAGGAGAGAGTGATTAAAAGACGGCAACACATGACAAACGAAAAAGTAGGTCAAAGAGAATTGAGAAGCAAACCAAGAGAGTGAAGTATGAAACCAAGCCTCCGCCTATTTATTACCATTATGCTATTAGCTTTAGCATATCTGCCAAGGCCCAGTAGGCAGAGTAGAAGCCAAGGCAACCAAGTCAGTGACCTAATTCTCACTGCCCAGGCAAGACCTCAATGCACAGTAAATACAGTGAATAAAAAAACAAATTTCAACTTAAAAGTTTAGAAAAACATTTTAAACAATAATCGGATCGGTGCGGTTAACCGTAGATTTCAAAATCGTGAACCGGAATCGTAACCGGATAAACCAGCTTGACCGGATAACGGTTAACCGGATTTTTAAATCAGTTCGATTAACCAAAAAATTGGTTCAATTTTACCGGTTCTTGGTTCGGTTCATCGGTTCCGGGTTTTTTCTCACCTCTAATTACTACTATTTTGGAGAAAGACCGTAATAATAGATGTACCTATTACTACGATTCTTTTTCCATAACCGTAGTAATAGGTTCTCTTTACTATAATTTTTGAATCGTAGTAAAAGATGTCCATCTACTATCACTAGTATAGGAACACCTTTTAGCTACGTTTCGAAAGACCTTTAACTACGGTTGTATGGCGTCGTGTATGTGACCATAATTATAGATGGACATCTTTTACTACGGTTCATAACCGTAGTAAATGACCACCTATTATTATGATTGTTTTGAACAACTCGTAGTAATAGAGTACCTATTACCACAATTATAAACCGACAACCGTAGTAATAGACTAAGATATTACTACGGTTCTCCACTAAGAAACGTAGTAAGTGGTGTGGCCCCAAAACCCTCTCTTCGGCCAAAATTTTAGGGTCAGATCTATTATTACAGCTTCTTAACAATCGTCGTAATAGGTTATATGCGGACCTATTACTACGTTTGTTCCTTAAGAACCGTGGTAATAGGTATGAATTTTTATAGAATTTTTTTGTTTTCTTACCGCTTCGTACATTACAAAATAACATATACAATCATTTACACAAACTCTTTCATAATATGCACAAACCAGAATCCAATAATCTTGACCAGAATATATACAAACCAAATTTATCACACAAAGTGGTATATAGTACATTAAATAATGAAGAAAGTATAAATATATACCTATATAATTGTATATATATGTAAGTGTCTTTATACCTATGTAACTGTATACCTATGTAAATTGCAAACTTGACCAATCAAATAATGAAGAATAAGTATAAATATATACCTATGTAATTGTCTTTATCGGTTATATACAAACACTGCCCAACCTTGTTTTAACTTGTCGAGCACATCATCAATATTGGGAGTGGGGGCTTCTTTATTGGGAAATATTGTGACCAATGCTGTAAAAGACATATTCATTACGTCACATGCAAATATTAATTAAGTTTAAAAGAACATTAAAAATTTTAAATTTTCATAATCAAATACAAGTGCAAGTGTCGGTACACTTCTTTAGGATTAAATTCCTTGAAATTGAGCTGGGTCACTATCTCTTTTATATATTGGAGAATATAGAAGCCACACTCCATGGTCCCCTTTTGTTTGTGGCGCTAAAGTTTACTAATGAACAAAAAAATATAAAATGATTAAGGTATGAACTCATGAGTCGAGTACAGTCTTGATATCTTTCCTCACGGTTTGACCCGGAGGATCGAACTAGTACACGACATTGCTTAGAAATATGGCAACAAGCATGCATTGTGACCTGCACCGGCACAAATAACATATTCATAAATATATAGCACCATTAAAACTTCATTTAAGTTTATTTGTACACTTACCCCTCAATGAACGGTGCTAAGTAACATTTTTTCTACTCATTCTTTTTCATGACTCTCTCGATATACTCGGATCGGGCCTCGGTTCCCTACCTATTGCTTGAATGTAATAAGGGTTGAGAAATTGAACCGACTTTTTTCCCATCTCGTGGAACCACCTATTACATATTAATTGTATATAGTTATAAATTGAAATTAACAGTTAAAAAATGAACTTATGAATATAGTAACTCACATAATGCCAAGAATAAAAGTGGATGCGCCGATCTCTTGCATCTCCAAAAATTGCATTGTGTCGTTCGGGAAGACATATACGGTCATGCCCTTATTGTCCCCGTTGAATAGCCCAAACACATGACGTGGCGCTTTAATGTCCAACGATGTTTCTTCGACAAAAATCTTCACAAAACTTTGCGAGTAGAACACCAATCTATACATGACTTGTGAATGGGTAGGAAATGCAACTACTTTAGATGACGATCGGGCGCTGCTAAATACTTGCTATGCCAAATGAGGGAGTTGGAGTGTCCTTCATCCCACTCTTGGATCTGTCCCCGATCTCCTAGTTCGACCATAAGACACGAATTACAAATATATATACGTGATATTAACAACGATTAAATCTAATATTTTAAAAAATGAATTACCGTAGAGAAGATTACCAAACTCTTGGACCACTCAACAAAAGTGTTGACCGCTTCGTCAATAGTTTAAAGGTCCGGTAACCGGATCGGCAACTCACGGTTGTCTTTCCTTTGCACGACTTCTCTCACACTCACCCTCACCTGATCAGCTGAAATCGGTGCCTCGTGAATGACAATATTTGGCTTCCATGGGTAAACAACACCCGATGCCACAACATGATCTAGGGGATGGGGTGATGAGAAGTCAGCTTGCACCTGCACCGGCTCCATAAGAATTAGCATAACAATTAGAATCACGGGATAATACTTGAGAGAGAAGTTAAACTATCTAAGAATCCTCGAAAAAACAGATAGAGTTTCCCCTTAAAAGTAGACATTTCCCCAGGATAACAACCCTCATCCGAAACAACAAAAACATACTATAACTAATTACTTAATAGCTACACGCCGAAGTTCCACAACAACCACACAATATATACCATTCATTCAACAAGACTACGGACTAATAAGTCAAAACATAAACATGCATGTAATCCGCTTTTGGTTTGTTTCACCTCGTGACTGCGTAGGTAATTAAGAAAACGAAAATATCAGTAAATAAGACTTATATCGAAAAAAAGAACAAATCATAAATTACCTTGTATTCGGGAGAGGAGACATATGCTTCGGACGTCTTCCAATCTCCTTGGTGATAAAGTTGTAGACCTTCCAAGGTCTACTTTCTACCTTGATCTCTCTTGTTTGCTAGACCCAAATAGCGGCAATGATATACTTGAAACTTCTAATTTTTCTACTGCCGACATTACGGTCTTGTGTCTCACCAAGGGGATATCAGATTCTTTAACGTCCAAGATGAACGTTTTCGAAACACAAAATGACATGCATTAGCACATATTAACCATTTACAATAAGTTGCAATTATAAGTTTAGATGTAGTGCATTTACCTGGATATCATTCTAAAGGTTGTCCTTAACCGAATCGGGGACTCGTGGCCCAACTTTTGTAGTTGCTTTTCACGTGTGTGCATGTTGCCGCACCAATATATCTCATAAAGCGATTTGCGTGATCACCTACAACATTTTTGTGCCTGTCAAATTGGACATGTGTAAGGAGAGTTGGATCATCTCTACTACGTGCCAACTTCTCCTTGTTCACCATTATTTGTCCCCTCGACTTTTTGTACTTTGGGAAGGATGCATTTTATACCGCAAGCAATTATACAAATCTAGAGAATCTATTTATATATCATTATTATTGAATAGAAATTTATGAATGCCCGAGTCAAAAATTGTTCTAATTATCAATTTAAAATATTTCTTTATAAATCTAATAGTTAGAGGTCAAGAAGTTCAAGCATATATTATTAAACCCTTTTTAATATCGTCATTATCATCATCATCATAAATGAACAATATATCAAATCATGTGTTAATATCAATATATCAAGCAAAGAAAGTATCATTACTACAACTCAATTAATATTGACTAACTAATCATGATATCATTTTGCTTTCTCTGTAATCAAATTTATATATACCTTTAAAAATAATATTTATTTATTTATTATCTATTTGATTACTCTTATAAATTATAAATCCATTTAAAAATAAATTTATGTGATAAATTTAAACAAAAAGGAAGATACGTCAAAATGTAGGACTTCAAAAAATTATAAATAAGTTTTTTAAAAGAAAACAACGTGAATACTACGGTGTTTCCATGTGTCCCATAAGTTTTTAAGTTTTTGATGATAATAATGGTTTGTAATTTACAGCAACATTTAATAGTTTGTACCACTATAAAAATTCATCAAAATAGTGACGGAAATAGTTTGACGGGTAATATGATGAGAATCGATGGTATGCTTTTTTTTTCGATGACAAACAGTCCAACGGGTTGATTAATATTTAATTAAGAAGTATTATATATTGTACATGAAGCCTATTCATTGCATTTCTTAAAAAATTAATACATGCACTATAAATCTAGGAAAAAAAAATATAACACAATATATAATTTTCTAATTTCAGAGATGAATATTGCGTTTTGAGATTGCATTATAGGTTGCTATGAAATGTTACATTGATTAGTTCGTTTTTCGTCTCTTTTTTAATGGAGTGTATGAATTATTATTAATAAAAAATAAATGTTAGAAAATTAAAAAGTTTGTATTAATAGAAATAAATAATTATTATTTAACTAACGTGAAATAAATTAGAATTAGAATTTATTGTAACATAGTAATATAACAGTGTTATTACATAATTATTATATAATTATATCTTGCTAAGTTTATACTATTAGTAAGAAAGCTCTTTTCGAACTAGAAAATTATTTTTTTAAATAATTATATCTTGCTAAAAAAAATTTTAAATTAAAAAAATTAAACTCACTCATTTTATATGTAACTTAAAATTAAATTATATTACTTTTTAATAGTCAAGATACATATAATTAACTATTAAACTGTATCAATTTTTATGATCAAATTAATAGACTTTTTAAAAAACTTAGAAGAAAAAAATGATATAATATACAACTTATAAGTTTTAGATAAATATATAAACGAATTTAAAACTTTTATATATATATATGGGTTTTGAAGTTGGAAATAGAGGTTGCAAGAAGAATAGTAAATAAAGTAGCAATTATGTGGCGTTTGGTTAGATATAGTACAATAGAATTGTAATGTAATCAACTATGTAAAGTAATTATTACTTATGCAATATAATAGGACAATAATTACATTACCCTGTTTGGTTATATAAAAAGTGTAATGTAATCATAAAGGCAATAGATTATTTCAATAGAAAAAAATAATAATTAAATTATTGTAGTGGAGATAAATGTTATTTAAATAAAAATTTGAGATACATATTTAGATTTGAGCTTTTTAAAATATTTTCTATCAAATAATCAAGTTTTATTTCTTTTGTGGCAAATATCAACTACATTATTCTAATGGCAATAAATATCATAATATAGATAAATGTTATCCACATGAAAATATTTCAAATTCGAAATCATATTTGAGATTTATTTTAATATATTTTTTTAATATTTTTTAATTTTAAATTTTTTTATGGCAAACGATCAAGTGGATTATTCTAGTGGCAATAAATATTTGTCTAGTGAAGATAAATTTTATCCAATTAAGAAAATTTTAAACTCTAAATTTATATTTGAGCTTTTCTAAATCTCTTTTAGCATATAATTAATTTTAAATTTTTTTCTCATTGATAAAAAATACAACTGAAATTATTTTATTGATAATAAATATTTATTGAATTAAAGATAAATGTTAACAAGTAAAAACATTTTGATCTAAAAATTTTAATTTAAGCTTATTTTATCTTTTCAATTGAATAGTTAAATTTCGAAGTTAAATTTTTCTCTTAATGACCAACCGATCATATTATATATTAAGATAATAGAATAAAGAAAATCAAGTTCCTTTTCAAATGGATGAATTTCTCGCTTGCTAAGGAGGAGGGAGAAAAAGAATTTGGAATAAAGTGAGAGAGAATTATTGAAAGCGTATTAAAATTTGATCACAAGGATGGATATAATCATGATTGTTTAGTAAATTTCTAAGTAATTATAATTGCATAGGTAGAGTTTAATGTGATTAAAACGCAATTTTGATTACATTACAAAGTTGTAACCTAACATGATAATGTAATAACCATTACCAATTTGATTACATTACCACTTTGATTCCATACAATCAAACATGCCCTTAGTGCATGTGAATTTGCACTTTACAGGAACCACTTTTAACCGCACTTACTAAAGACCTTTAACTACAGCTTATCCGGTATCATGTATGCGATCGTAATTGTAGATGGACATCTTTTATTACGGTTTAAAACCGTAGCAAAAGACAACCTATAACTACGGTTGTTCTAAACAACCATAGTAATAGAGTATCTATTACTACGATTGTAGCCTCGACAACCATAGTAATATGACAACATATTACTACGGTTCTCCACTAAGAACCGTAGTAATAGGCCTTGCCCTAAAACCCCTATTCTGGCTAAAATTTTACGCTCGGACCTATTACTACAGCTCTTAACTAACAACCGTAGTAATAGGTTATAATTTAGGCCTATCACAACGGTTGTTCTTTAAGAACCATAGTGATAGGTATAATATTATTTTAGAATTTTTTTTTGGTTTGCTTAACCCTTGTACAAGTACAAAAACATATACAACCATTTACACAAACTCTTTCATAAAATATACAAACCAAAATCTACCAATCTTGACCAAAATATATACAAACCAGATTCATCACACAAAGTTATATATGGTACATTTAAAATAATGAAGCAAGAGTAAATATATACCTATGTAATTGTATACCTATGTAAATATATAATTATGTAATTGTATGCCTATGTAAATCACAAATTTGGCCAATCAAATAATGAAGAATAAGTGTAAATATATACCTATGTCATTATAAAGTTATATACAAACTCTATCCAACCTTGTTTTAACTCGTCGAACACTTCATCCGGATAGGGAGTGGGTGGGTCCTTTTCCGGGAAATATTGTGACCAATGCTATAAAAGACATATTCATTAGGTCAAGTGCAATTGTTAATTAAGCTGAAAAGAACATTAAAAAATTTAATTTTTTTATAATCAAATACAAGTGCAAGTGCATGTACCTCTTTGGGATTAGATTTATTTAAATCGAGTTGGGTCACAATATTTTTCATGTACTAGAGAATGTAGAAGCCGCACTCAACATTCCCCTTTTCTTTGTGGCACGAAAATTATAAAATTTCCAACACATGGACAATTCATTAGTACTTTATATAGTTAACAAGTAATATGAAATGAAAACAATTAAAGTAGACTCTAAACAAGAGAACCTCACCATTACAGAGACAATTTGCGGGTTTGTTCTCACACGTGTGCCTCTTAAGCCTCCCTTACAAACATACATTACTAGAGAACTATTTTTCAATCGGAAAATAAATTGAAATTAGATATACAATTGAAAATATTACTAATTAACAAAAAAGAATAAAATGATTAAGGTATGAACTCACGAGTTGAGTACGTTCTTGATATCTTTCTTGATGGTTTGACCTAAAGGATTGAGCCAATACTTGACATTGCTCCTTGGAAATATGGTAGCAAGTATCCAATGTTGGCTACACTCGACACAAATAACACATTTATAAGTATGTAACACCATAAAAACTTCATTTAAGTTTATTTGTAAACATACCCCCAATGAACGGCGCCAAGTAACATTTTCCACACATTATGTTTCATGGCTTTGAAGATATAATTGGATCGATCATAACTTGTCCGCCCAAATCCTTAAATGGAATTAGGGTTGAGAAACCGAACCAACTCTTTTCCCATCTCGTGCAGTCACCTTACATATTAATTGTATATAATTAGAAATTGAAATTAATAGTTAGAAAATAAACTTATGAATATAGCAACTCATATAATGCCAATCATGACAGCTGATGCGCCGATCTCTTGCATCTCTCAAAATTACATTATGTCGTGCGGGAAGACATATAAGGTCATGTCCTCATCGTCCCTCGTCAAATTGCCTAAACATGTGATGTGGCGTGCTGATTTCCAACGTTGTAGCTTCGACAAAGTCTTCATAAAAATTTGTATAGTAACACATCAATCCATGCGAGACTCGTGAATGGATACGAGAAATGACTCGCTTCGGACAATGAACGGGCGCCGCTGAATACTTGCTTGTGCCAAGGAGGGAGATGGAGTGACCTTCATCCCACTCTTGGATCTGTCCCCGATATCCTAGTAAATAATCAATACACGAATCAGAAATATATATACATGATATTAACAACAACTAAATCTAATATTTTAAAAAATAAATTATCGTAGAGAGCATGACCAAACTCTTAGGCCAAGGAACAAAAGTATTGACTGCGTTATCAACAATATGGAGGTCCGGTGACCGGATCGGAAACTCACGATTTCCTTTTCCTTGCATGACTTCTATCACATTCACCCTCACCCGATCAGCTAAAAGGGGTGTCCCGTGATCGACAATATCCGGCCTCTATTGGTAAACAACACCCGATGCCACAACATGATGTACGGGAGAGTGATGAGAAGCTAGCATGCATTTCGCCGGCTGCATAAGAATAAACATAAGAATTAGAATCATGGGATAACCCTTGACATAGAAGTTAAACTATCTAAGAATCCCGAAAATAAACGAACGAGTTTCCCTTAAAAGTAGACATTTTGTTGGGATAATGATCGTCACATGAAACAACAAAAACATACTATAAATCATTACTCAACGGCCACACGTCGGAGTTCCACAACAACCACACAATATACACCATTCAATCAACAAGATTATACACCAATTAGTCAAAATATAAACAGGCATGTAAATAATGGTCCTCATCCGAAACAACAAAAACATACTATAACTAATTACTCAACGGCCACACAACGAATTTCCACAACAACCACCCGATATACACCATTCATTCAACAAGAGTATACACCAATTAGTCAAAATATAAACATGCATGTAAATATAATTAGGTAGCAAAATTTGAATTACCTCAACCATAAGTTCGAATTGGTCGACGAGTAAGCTCGCGTTCATGCTCGCCGGTGTCCGGGGTGAGAATGCACGTAAATCATACATGGGTATGTTGGGTGCCGGCATACCCATGTTGGTGAAGTATGCGTGATACATTCCCTCATCAAGGCATGAATCTAGGCCTGCATCCGGGCATGCATCTCAGCCTCGCATCTCCGCCCTCATCTATTCTCTCATCTCTTCTATCTCGTGCATTCGTCTCGTGCAGCTTGTTGGGACATTTGAGCATATTGGGATCGCATTTTGGCCATTTTGGCCTCAATATGCACTTGGCTAGAAAAGACGGGGCGCTTCTTCGTACCCCAAAGTGCTCAATTATCCTCACCCTCCCATCGACGGCTCGAACATGACCGGGATGCTAATCTCTTTCTAAGGCCTAGGCTAGCTTGTCCCTCCTCCCGATGGTGTTAGCTGCTTTTGAAGTCAATGTTTGTGACAAAGACTCTTATAAGAAGGAAATAAATTATCATTTGGCAATTCATAACATTAAAATCGATAAATTCTCAAAATAAATAAAGGAAATAGTAAAAAAACTCATGAGTCGTTGCATAATAGATTCTCGCTTTGGTCGTAGTGAAGGTTCCATCTTTCTTCTTTCTTCCTTTGACCCATAGCTCATCCCTTTTGATAGTGAGCTGCGAAATATCTCGTGATGGAACCTTCATAGGATGTGCTTTTAAGTTGTTCAAGCTTCTACTTGTACAACTTGTCCTCCAATTTCGCATATCCCCCACGGGACATGTATGGGAATATGCATTGCTCTTAATCCTCTTCCGGTTGGCTTCACCTCGTGTTAGCTCAAGTAATTAAGACAATGAAGATATCAATAAATAAGACTTAAATAAAAAAGATAACAAATGATAAATTATCTTGTATTCCGGAGAGGAAACGTATGTTTCAAACGTCGTCTAGTCCTCCTCGGTGATAAAGTTGTAGGCTCCTTGGGTCTATCTTGTGCCTTTATCTCGCCTTGTTTGGCAGACCCATATAGCGGCAATGCAATATTAGAAGTTTCTAAATTTTTCTGCCACCAACATAAGGGTATTGTGTCTCACCAAGGGGATATCAGATTCTTTAACGTCTAAGATGAACGTTTTCTAAAACACAAGAACGATATGCAGTAGTACATAGTAACAATTTATAAAAGTTGCAATTCTAAGTTGAAATATAGTGCATTTACCTGAATATCATTCCAAAGTTTGTCCTTAACGGAATCGGGATTCCGCCTCAACTTCGTAGTTGATGTTCACGTATGTGCAGCTTGCAAGCACCAACATAGCTCATAAAGTGAGTTGCGTGATCACCTACAACATTTCCGTGCTCGTCAAATTGGACCCGCGCAAAGAGAGTTGGATCCTCTTTACTCCGGATCAACTTCTCCTTGTTCATCATTATTTGTCACCTTTTTCTAATAATTTAGGAAAGATCCATTTTATACCGCAAGCAATTATACAACCCTTAATAAATAAACATATATAACAATTTTCTTTTTAATACTCCATTTTCCACTGGTCATGTTCATTTATAATTTTTAGCATGCATATTTAATAGTAATCTTCCTAAATTTTTTTAGAAATTGATATGCATGTGAATTAAAACTTCATCCTATTGATCTTTATGTGATAAAAATATGTCACAAATAAGGTTTTACTCGTTCCAAATACATCTAATGTAAACATTAGATACAAATTAAGTCTTATCATGTTCATATTTTTGTGGAAAAATATGGTGAAATAAAGTTTGTATGCATAGTTAGTTCAACTATATGTAGTCCATGGTTTAGTTTTATTCACAACTCATGCCTAATGTATGGTAGAGCACGACATATATATAAAGAAAGTTCAATACACCAATAAAATGTGAAAAAACTAATTTCTAAACTCTTTGTCAAGCATGCAACCTGTCGAACCCCAAAAAACCAAAATCCTATTTAGCATGCTACTGTTAAATCCCTAAACCTTTGATGACGAGAGTACAAAGAATCTTTGATGACCATAAAGCATGCCACATTTAGACATTTCATTTAGCATAGTACAAAATAAGAGAAGGAGAGATGACTTACATACCGATTGACGAGAGTGAGAGAGAGGGAGTAGCAACGACGATGAGAGTGAGTAGCGAGAGTCGAGAGCACGAGAAGAGAGTGGAGACAACAGCAGCGAGAACGACACGCCGAAGACCACCGACGACGGCGACGAGACAGAGAGAGTAGAGAGTAGAGAGAAGAGAGCAAGTGGAGACCGTACAGAGCATAGAGACTAGAGTGAGAGTGACAAGTAAGGAGTGAGAGTGACAGAAAGGAGTGAGAGTAGAGAGACTAAAGGGGTGGCAGATCGGTCTTGGTGGTTTTTTCTTTGAAGACTTTTGATTGCGGTTCAATGAAAGAACGTCATCATATACGTACATTTGATGACAATTCTTTCAGAAACCGTACTTAAAAGTGGGACTTTCGACTTTTGATGATGATTCTTTCAGTGAACCGTCATCATATATGCTTAAAAGACCGCTTAATTTATAAAAATATCACCGCATCAATTTTCACAACGATTATTCATTATAACCGTCATTAAAGACCCGTCGTTAAAAGTCGTTTTTATATATGTTATTGTATTTATTGAATATCTTAGTTAACTTTTAGCTAAAATGTAAAGGCACACACCACATCTTCCTATAATAAGTTATTCACTTTAAAACATTAACCTTTTATCTCCCGAACTTATTGTCACTCTTCTATAAATTGAGATCAACTTCCTTCCATCCTTCTCCTCTATCCTTTCATCCTCTCTTTATTTCTCTTATTGCCAAATATCTAAAATTTCATTCCAAAATGCTATTTAGTATAAAAATGTCACTACTACAAAACCGTAAAATAGTGACGGAAAATAGCGACGGAAACCAATCGTCGCCGAGTAGCGACGGAATCGGCGACGGACGCCGACAAAAATGACAACTGGATCATACAACGACGGAATTAGCGACGGAAAATAACTTCCGTCGCTGTTCAGTCTCGCATGACGGATCAGCGACGAATATTCTGTCGCTAATCCGTCGGCGATAATTCGTACATAAAAAATCCCGGAAAGAAAAAAATTAATCGTAGTCGTTAGCCACGGAATATTCAGTCGCCAATCCGTCGCTACTTACAATTTCGTAATTAGCGACTGAACAGCGACGGACTGTTCCGTCGCTAATTACGAATAAATCCGAACCGGAGTCGGCCGCTTCCGGATTTCGCAGAGCAACAGAGAGAGCGAGAGCGAGACCACCGCAGCTTGACCACCGCCATCGGCCGCTACCGCCGGCGACTACGCACGCTGCCTTGTCGGCCGTCGCTCGTTGCCTCCGCCTCCCTTCCGCCGCCGGTTCAGGACCCCCAAGGCCGAATAACCACCGGTCTTAGCTTCGTTTCGCCCGACCTCGCACCGCCGCGCTGCCGCTCGGGTCAAGGACGCCGCCGACGAACCGCCGCCACTGCCGCCTCACGCTCGAGCTTCGCCGTCGCCGCTCGTGCCGCGCCGGTGTAAATTTGAGGTATGTTTGTGTTGATTTTTTGTAGATTTATGGTTTAACAAAATTGATATTGAAATTGATGAATATATGTAATTTGTGGGAATTTGATGTTGTTTGTGAATGAATTTGAGAAGAAAAATGTGAAATTATGTTGTTTAAGGAGTAAATGTTATTGAAGTTAAATTTAGGGTTTTAAAAATATAACTTGAAATTGACGAATATATGTACTTTGGTGGGAATTAATGTTGTTTGTGAATGAATTTGAGAAGAAAAATGTGCAATTGTGTTGTTTGTGGAGTAAATGTTATGGAAGTTAAATTTAGGGTTTTCAACATTGTAACTTGAAAGTAACGTATATATGTAATTTAGTGGAAATTAATGTTGTTTGTGGATGAATTTGAATAGAAAAATGTGCAATTGTGTTCTTTATGTACAACTTTCATTTATGTTGTCATCGAATGAATTCTTATTAATGTAATGAAGGTGAAACCATTGAAGCGTACTTTATTCACATGCTTCGATTTATATCTAACGCTTACATGTGCATATGTTTACTATTGTTTATATGTTGTTCTATATGAAATCACTTGAACCGTTGGATGTTTACTAATAGTGTGAATTACTTATTTATGTACAGAAAAATGGAGAGAGGTAGAGGCGGAACCAAAAGATCGGCTACTCGGGGAAGGGCTAGAAACACCTCTACCGATGGGGAAGGTAATGATGTCGGCACTTCTACCCCCTCTCAAAACCCTCGGAACCTTCAAACTCCTGCCGGTGGAACACTATCTCCACACTCCCTCACAACCAAACTCCATTGGGGGTCATTTATTCCCAACCCTCCCTTTTTCCAACTCCCAAATTTCCCACACATGCAAAACCCACTGGGTGGGCCTTTCTTTCTAAACCCTCCATATTCTCAAGCAACCCCATATGTACTCAAACCCGTCGAGTACATATACATATCAACAATATGGTACAAATAATGTACCACGCATCCACGTTGGTTCCGAACAACGACCACCACAAATGCCTACAAATGAAGGACCAACCGATACAGGGAACGAGGATCCTTGTCTTCAATCAAGTAACGCTAGCAGCCGAGAAAAATCCGAATTGAGCCGGATGGTGAAGGGTGAGTGTGATAATAAATAATAAAATAAAATAAGCATATTAGTTATTAGTTGAACTAACTATTTTATATGTTGAATTGATTAGGTTCTACCCCATTGACAAAGTTGTGGGTACGATTTCCCACATCTTTCAAAGCAAATACGATGGAGCTTGGCCTACATGGGGTAAAGTCCCTCGATCACAACGTGATCAATGGTTTTCTCGAGTTTAAGGTAATGACACATCATTAGTTTTCTCCAGTTCGGATAACATAATCACTTATTGTACATGTTCGAACATTATATTTTAATTTCATAACGTATAAACCACGTTTTTATTTATATAGAAATTTTTCACTTGGTAACCAACCGATGAAGTCCAAATCAGAAGAAATTTTGAAAAGAAAGGCGGTGATCGCTTGAAGGACTTCATGCTCAAGGCGAGGAAAACTAAGAAGGAGCCGAAATGGTTGGGTGACAACTACCGGCGCGAGTTGCTCAAATATTGGGAAACTGCTGAGTACAAGAAGTTCTGCGACCAAGCTCGGAAAAACCGTCATGCTGATCGGGGGACTTGGTTCATCACTCCATACGTGTGGCTCAATCCCTATGACGGAGCATAAGCGGCGATTTGTACGTACCCCTTTCTTATTGATTACGCATGCAACTGTTAACATGTTCATATTGGTAAATTGATTCTCTACTAACTTGTTTTCAATTTTAGATGAAGGAGCTTAAAGGAGTTCAGCCTCTATCGATCCAACTATTTTCACTCACGCACAAAACAAAAAAGGACGAATGGGTGGACAAAAATCCAAGGCCATTTACGTGAGTAACCGTATATATGAATTCTGCATATTTTTCTATCTATTGTTTTCGTTAACAACCTCGTGATATTTACATGCCTCAAATATTTATATTATATTCAGGAGAAGTTTCAAAAAGAGTGGGAAGAGTTGCAAAACACTCAACCCACTCAAACTTCCAGTGATGACCCCAACTCTTCCGAGGATCATGTATCCACCCCTTCACAACAAGAGTTGTGGGTCAAAGCAAATGCGAAAAGAAAGGTCGCATTTATGGATTTGGATCTAAGGCTAGAAACTTGAGACTAACAATGTCCTTCAAATCACCAAAACCTTCTACTACGAGATGACTCGGAATGGAGAGCAACGAGTGCATAATTTAAATTCTGAGGTACATCAATGGATTGAGCATTGCCGGATGCTTGAGTTACAAAATCGGCATCTCGAAGGCACAGGTCGACAGGTTCACTGAGCCAATAGCACGTATGAATGAATTTCTGCAGCCTCAGCAAGCATCCGGATCTCACCGTCAACCACCACAACCACGAGAGGAAGAGGAAGAGGATGAGGATGAGGAAGAGGATGAGTGAATTCAAATGTGAACTTTTGTATATATTGGTGATCATCACTTTGCGAACTATTTACAAATTTGTTTTAACTATGTTATGGTTGTTGATGATGTTGAATATGTAAGTTGGATTTGTATATCCAACTTTGATGAATTATTTGTGGCCGGCATATGTAAATGCCAAATGTAAGTGTCACATATGTGAATGGTGGATTTGTATATCCATTCACAATGTTCCGTACTAGGATAACGAATAATTAGCTAATAATATTTAAATTTTTTCACGTAACAGTGACGGATCGGCGACGGTCAATTCCACTTAGCGACGGAATTTGGGAAATTCCGTCACTAATACTGGCTATCAGCGACGGAAATGGGGTGATTTCCGTTGCTGATTTAGCGACGGAAATAGACGACGGAAGTCACCCCATTTCCGTCGCTAAATCAACGACGGAAAATGTTTTCCGTCGCTGATTTCTATCGGCTACGGAACGAGAATCCGTCGCTAATCCGTCACTAATTGGCGACGGACTTGAAAACTTCCGTCGCTGATATTTAGCGACTGCTTTCAGCGACGGAACAGTTCCGTCGCTAATTCCGTTGCTAATTGCGGAATTCCGTCGCTAATAACTAGCATTCCGTCGTATTTCCATCGCTAATCTGCTGTTTTCTAGTAGTGTGTACAATAATAGCAATTATCAAGTCAAATGAAACAATATCAATTACATATATTACCGGTCATCCTATTGGATCATATAGAATTCTTTCATCCAATCAATATTTGTTATTTGATTAACATTTTGTTTCTTTACATATGAATTTTTGTATTTTCACCTTTCCTTTTCCTTTGTACTACTAATTATATTTTTATACTTAATACTTCACATTTTTTTCTATTGTTGATTAAATGAAATTAAGTTGTGATTTTTAATCTTTATGATCTTAAAAGTATAAAAATTGTGTCTTGATAGCAACCGCACTACTAAATTCTGGCTTACATTTTATGGTTTGGTAAGTAATTATATGTTATCCTCTCATACGAATTAATTATTTGATTCCTATTAGTTGAATTGCAAAAGTTTATTTAGGTGCACATAATTATTACATGCACTGATCTTCTAAGATATGTTTTATTTTCTTCTAATAATTTCAATTCATTTATAAAAATTTTATATTCTTCATTATTTTATTCTGGTATGCAAATTTGTTATTTTACCTCATCTAATTTATTTTACAATAATAAAGTAACAATTAAAAATCAAGACTAATGTGAGAATTTATCCCAATGGGCTAACCCACTATCATAATCTATGTACCATCACCATTGTGAAATCAACTAATTATTATCCAGGCTTTTTATTAAGTAGTTTTGGATTTTAAATTGGTATTTCAATTTTGAGATCGTCCAACGTAGATTGTTGTAGTTTATCGCGTTTGCAGTGAATTAGTGCTAATCAAATGTGAAGTATATGTTTTGTTAGCTTCCAGGAGGTTGATTGATTATGTTAATTACTATATCATTTTATCGCTTCTTTAAAACTTATTAATAATAATATAAAAGGAAAAGCCAAAATTAAAAATTAGGGTCCATCAACATCTCTTTATTTTAATAATAATAAGAAAACAATATCACGTTTGTTGTTTGATCTTCTTAATTGATGCAAAAAAATTGAAATTAAAATATAAATCAACAATTCGTTTAATGATATGAGTTCTATAACCATGAATTTATTTGGGTACTCTTTTCCACAAAAATTACTTGAACTCGTTTTAATTGAATAAATTGAAGCAACTAAACAAAATGAATCGAAAATAGTTTTTTAATCTAAAAAGAATATTACCTAACACTAAGGCAATTGATAATTTTTTTACACATCTCAGCTATCACACCCTAATACGGGAAAAAATATGATCTAAAGAAGAAAATTTCAAATTAACTTATATTTCTAAATTTGAATTATACTAGCACTTACTTATAACTTTGGTGCCAGGAAAAACTTTTATCTTTGGACTAAGATTTTCATGATTTTGATTAAATATTATAATTTATTATTTTAAATTTGTTGAGTTAATTAATTAATTTTTCATATTTAATTCAGAATCTATACTTTTTCTTAATATAGAAAAGATGAAAAATGTTTCATTGAATTTGATTTAATTACAACTCGAGCAATGCTCAGGGAAAAAACTAGTAGAAGTGAAAAAGGGGCTGTTAAGAATGGAAAAACCATCTAAAGTAATGTTTATGGCTATGTACGTGGTGGTACCAACTTGGTTGTTTAGCTCTCCGAACTTCGGCAGTGGTGTTGTTGCAGACAAATTGGAGGTGGTAAACCCTATTCTGCGTTGTGTTGAGATATTAATCAAGAGATAGGGTGGGGAAAAAGAGAGAAGGGTTAATTGGTAGCTATGTGTTAGGAATCGGGGTTCACAAAAAGAGACTTTGGACAAAAGAAAATGAAGAAGATTTGAGACACAAGATTTTAACGTGGAAAAACCCAAACCCGGAAAAAACCACGAAATCGATGCACTAGAATTTGAGTAATTTACAAATATTTTCACTCAAGCACTCACTTGCTTCACTTTGTAATACACTACTCTCTTCTCTATACAACAATGGAGGATAGCTCTAATTATATAGCCTTAGACAAGTCACACTCGCATTTACAAGCCATAAACCGAGCATTAACATGCATTAACACTAAGAAAACTGCCCAAAACGCTTCCAGCCATACAGCCCGAAGGTCGACACCCGGCACGGGCCGTGCCCGAGCAGCACGGGCAGACCGTGCTGTTGGCACGGGCCGTGCACCTTGAACACGGCCAGCCCGAGTTCGGTGCTGGTCGTGGTCACCGCTCGCCTTTCTCCGAAACGGTTCGTGCTCGACGCCGCTTGCCCGTGTTCGCCGTTTCTTTCCCCGTAATGCAATTTCCCGAGTCTAAAATAACCATTAGACTCCAAAATCCCAACAATCTCCCACTTGGAGACTAATGACTCACCTCCTTTTGTTGCATCCATCTAGCCACCGAAACCTCCCGGCCCCTTAAACATGAGAGACCAACCAAGGCCTTAAGCCGCCTCAATGTTTCGGTACCTTTACCTTGGACTAGCTCCTTCACCGGATTTCCGTTATCCAAGCCTTCAAGCCCATTTTTATCACCCGACGTGAACTCCCACTCGGATCAATCTACATCTTGCATACGTTCACCATGCACAACCGGCTCACCGGCGTTAGTCAATAAAACATAATGAAGACATAATTTGTACCTTTGGGCTTTACCTTTCGTAGACAACGCCGCATTCTTCATTATCATGGATCCTTGCAAATTTCTTTATGGAGCATCCGATGACCCGTTTGTAGACCCAATAGACACTTTGTCATCCTCATCAACTCTCACTACAAGCAGAATCCACACCAAGTCCTTCATCCCGAAGAGTCCCACTCGGAATTGTTAACCCCGGCATCCAAAGCTACGTCACTACCATCCCCGGTATAGTATAAAGAGCCAGATTTTATACCCTTAGCCACAACCATTGCCCCCTTAACAATTTTCCAGCCACCATTGCCAAACTTCATTAGGTATCCCGACTCATCGAATTGACTTACCGAAATCAAGTTCTTTGCCAATCCCGAATATACCTAACACCTTGCAATGTCCAAAACCCCCACTTGAGGTTTTGATCCTCACATCCCCCTTGCCTAGAATGTCCAAGCTCTTCCCATTTGCTACAAAAACTTTCCCAAGTTTTCCCCCAACAAAATTGTGAAACAAGCTTCTCTTAAACCCGGAATGAAACGATGCCCCGAATCAACCACCCAAGACTCAATAGGACTTTCCGCACTAACCACAAGTGCATCACCTACATCTTCCATGGAATTTATAGAACTCCGGTCATCAAACTTTTTAAGACAATTTTTCTTAAAATGTCCCTTATCCCCACAACCCCAACACACAACCTCTCCCTAGGTTATGGGAGTGTCCCCTTGCTTTGTATTTTCCCTGGCCATTTTTCCTTTGTTTCTCCCTACCCCCTACATGTAATGCATTCCTCGATGATTCTAGTGTACCTCCCTTGCGAATGCTTTCGCTCAAGATCACATCCCGAACCTCATCAAACTTTAATGCATTAGAACCCCTAGCGCTACTAACTGTAGACACTATGGTATCCCATGACTGGGGTAACGAAGACAACAATATTAAGGCCTTAACTTCATCCTCAAAGTTTATACTCACCGAAGCGAGATTAGAGATAATCATGTTAAAATCATTAATATGATCCGCTACACTAGTGCTTACACCCATTTTTAATTCAAACTATCGACGCATCAGATATACCTTATTTATCGCCGAAGGTTTCTCGTAGAGATTGGACAATGCTTCCAACAATCCCTTTGTTGTTGTTTGATCCATCACATTGAACGCTACATTCCGTGACAATGTCAATCTAACCATCCCAAGCGCTTGCCGATCAAGCAACTTCCAATCCTTTTCTTCCATGTCCGCCGGCTTCACTCCCAAGAGGGGTTGATGTAACTCCTTCGGTACAACAAGTCCTCCACTTGCATTTTCCGAACGCAAAGTCCTTTCCATCGAACCTCTCAATCAGTATTTTACCACTCTCCATTTTGTGAACTCTCAACCTCACCTTGCCCCGATACCAATTGTTAGGAATCGGGGTTCACAACAATGAGACTTTGGACAAAAGAAAATGAAGAAGATTTGAGATACAAGATTTTAACGTGGAAAAACCCAAACCCGGAAAAAACCACGAAATCGATGCACTAGAATTTGAGTAATTTACAAAGATTTTCCCTCAAGCACTCACTTGCTTCACTTTGTAATACACTACTCTCTTTTCTATACAACAATGGATGATAGCTCTAATTATATAGGCTTAGACAGTTACACCGCATTTACAAGCCATAAACCGAGCATTAACATGCATTAACACTAAGAAAACCGCCCAAAACGCTTCCGACCATGTAGCCCGAAGGTCGGACACTCGGCACGGGCCGTGCCCAAGCAGCACGGGTAGACCGTGCTGCTGGCACGGGCCGTGCACCTTGAACACGGCCAGCCCGAGTTCGGTGCTGGTCGTGGTCAGCTGCTCGCCTTTGTCCAAAACGGTTCGTGCTCGACGCCGCTTGCCCGTGTTCGCCGTTTCTTGCCCCGTAATGCGATTTTTCGAGCCTAAAATAACCATTAGACTCCAAAATCCTAACGCTATGATGAGTGGAGGAAGAAAATTATGTTTTTGGAAATATTCAAGTGAGAAGTTCACCTTATGAAAATTAGAGTGAGATTGTTAATACGAAAATGTTAGAGTTGAAACAATTAGTTCGAAAATATTATAAAAGAAGGATGTGAAAACCCTACGTATAATTTACCAGGATAAGGTGTGGTTTGAAGATGACCAAGTTTTGTTTATAACCTAACGAACAAGAATATGTGCTCTTATATTGATAGATCTCGGAGGTAACATTAGTTGGCTTTAAGGGTCTAAGGGGAATAGAATATCCAGCCTAGACCTATAATACCCCCTCCTAAATCTATTTTGCACAAATGCCATTAAGTATATAGTAGTTGTTAAAAAAAAGAAAAAAATTTTTAAACATAAATATTGCCTATTTTTAAAATTTTTGTTTTCTCTCCTCACCCACATGCTCTCTCTCTCTCTCTCTCTCAATTTAGTCATCAATTTTGATTTTTAATCGTTGAATTTCTTCATTCATTTCAATCCATACACGATTTTGTCCAGATTTCACCAAATTTTTCTTGATTCTTTTACTCTTGGTTCCTTTCCTGAATAGATTGTAGAATACCGACAAAAGCAAGTGGAGGTTGAGGTGTAGGTGGTGAAGACTTAGGTACGATTGACTCACCCCTTATTTTGAATTCAAGACATTCATCTAACTTTAGAATTAAGTAAGAAGTATCGTAAAAGAAATTCCCAAGATAAAGTGATTTGTTATAATAAATCATTATTTTTACATGACTTATTCATGATTGACCTAAGACTTATATTTCAGACGAATACTTGTCAAAATCTTCGATTCACTTTTATTCCATAAAGTAGAAACTGTCTCATTCATATTAAGGGAGTCCGACTGAGTTACTCGGTTCTCAAGAAATTAACCCACTCAATATGACTCGGATATTAAGTTGGGTACATTATTTTCATATTTAACATATCACTTTGAAAATGACAATCTTCATGAAATGAACTAGAATTAATTGTTTAATTCTACTCAAGCAAGGCTCATTACGTTGTAATTAGAACGAGATTGTTAATATGTAGTGAGAAGTTCACCGTAAAATTATCTTTTTGAAAAAATTCCCGAGCGTAAGTTCACCTTATGAAAATTAGAATGAAATTATTAATACGAAAAGCTTAGAGTTGAAACAATTAGTTCACCACATATAATTGACTAAGACAGGGTGTGGTTTGAATATGGCCAAGTTTTATTTATAACCTCGACGAACAAGAATATGTGCTCTTATATTGATAGATCACAGAGGTAACATTAGTTGGATTTAAAGGTACAAGGGGAATAGCATATCTAGCCTAAACCCACAACACTCCCCACCCAAATCTATTTTGCACAAATGCCAATAAGTACATGGTACTTGTTAAAAAACTTAGCTAGATAGTTTAAAAAAAAAAGAAAAAAGAATTTAAACACAAATATCGCTTATTTTCCATGTTTTTGTTTTCTCCCTCCTCACTCATGTGCTCTCTCTCTCTCTCTCTCTCTCATATATATATATATATATATATATATATATATATATATATATATATATATATTTCTATCAATTTAGTCATCAATTTTGATAATTAATCGTTAAATTTCTTCGTTCAGTTCAATCCGTACATGATTTTGTCTAGATTTCACCAAATTTTTCTTGATTCTTTTACTCTTAGTTTCTTTCCTAAATATGTTGTAGAATACCCACAGAAGTAGTGGAAGTGGCGGTGCATGTGGTGAAGGCTCATGTATGATTGATCGACCCCTTGTTTTGAATTCAAGAAATTCATATAATATTAGAATTAAGTAAGAAGTATCCTAAAAGAAATTCACAACATAAAGTCATTTGTTATAATAAATCATTAATTGTACATGACTTATTTATGACTCGACCTAAGACTTATGTCTCAAAAGAATACTTGTCAAAGTCTTGGACTCACATTAATTTCATAAAGTAGAAACTGTTTCAGTCATATTAAGTGAGTCTCGACTGAGTTACTCCGTTCTCAAGAAACCGACCCACTCTTTATGACTTAGACATTAAGTATGGCACATTATTTTCACATTTAACATATCACTTTGAAAATAAAAATCTTCATGAAATGAACTAGAACTAATTGTTTAATTCTACTCAAGCAAGATTTACTACGTTGTAATTATTTAACTTAGAAAAACTTGAAAATATCTAGATAACTCATGTACCCATTAAGGTTGAATTTCTTATTTATGAGTTTAGACATATCTAAAATTTGAATATACTCGAATATTACACTTGAAAAATTCCAGATTAATTTACTAAGACAGGATGTGGTTTGAAGATGGCCAAGTTTTGTTTACAAGAAATGCCAATAAGTATATGGTAGTTGTTAAAAAACTTAGTTAGATGGTTTAAAAAAAAAGAAAAAACTTTTTAAACACAAATATTGCCTATTTTCCATATTTTTGTTTTCTCCCTCCTTACTCATGTGCTCTCTCTCTTTCTCTATCTATCTATTTATCTATCTATCTATCTCTCTCTCTCTCTCTCTCTCTCTCTCTCTCTCTCTCTCTCTCTCTCTCTCTCTCTCTCTCTCTATATATATATATATATATATATATTTCTATCAATTTAGTCATCAATTTTGATGTTTAATCGTTAAATTTCTTCGTCCATTTCAATCAGTACATGATTCTCGTCTAGATTTCACCAAAATTTTCTTGATTCTTTTGCTCTTAGTTCCTTTCCCGAATAGGTTGTAGAATACCGACGAAGTAGTGGAGGCGGCGAAGCATGTGGTGAAGACTCATGTATGATTGACTGACCCCTTGTTTTGAATTCAAGACATTCATATAACGTTAGAATTATGTAAGAAGTATCCTAAAAGAAATTCACAAGATAAAGTCATTTGTTATAATAAATCATTAATTTTACATGACTTATTTATGATTGACCTAAGAGTTATGTCTCATAAGACTACTTGTCAAAGTCTTGGACTCACTTTAATTTCATAAAGTAGAAACTGTCTCAGTCATATTAAGTGAGTCTAACCGAGTTACTCCGTTCTCAAGAAACCGACCCACTTAGTATGACTTAGACATTAAGTTTGACACATTATTTTCACATTTAACATATCACTTTGAAAATGAAAATCTTCATGAAATGAACTAGAACTAATTGTTTAATTCTACTCAAGCAAGATTCATTATGTTGTAATTATTTAACTTAGAAAAACTTGAAAATATCTAGGTAACTCATGTACCCATTAAGGTTGAATTTTTTATTTATGAGTTTAGACATATCTAAAATTTGAATATACTGAATATTACACTTGAAAATTCCAAATTAATTTACTAAGATAGGGTGTGGTTTGAAAATGACCAAGTTTTGTTTACAACCTGATGAACAAGAATATGTGCTCTTATATTGAAAGATCTCAAACGTAACAATAGTTTGATTTAAAGGTCCATGGGGAATAGAATATCTTGCCTAGACCGACAACACCCTCTTGCAAATCTATTTTGTACAAATGCCAATAAGTTTATGGTAGTTGTTAAAAAACCTAGCTAGATGGTTTTAAAAAAAAAGAAAAATTTTTAAACACAAATATTGCCTAATTTTCCATATTTTTGTTTTTTACCTCATCACTCATGTGCTCTCTCTCTCTCTCTCTCTCTCTTCATATTTCTATCAATTTGTCATCAATTTTGATTTTTAATCGTAGAATTTCTTCGTTCATTTCAGTCCGTACATGATTCTATCTAGATTTCACCAAATTTTTCTTGATTCTTTTGCTCTTAGTTCCTTTCCTGAATAGGTTGTAGAATACCGACGGAAGCAAGTGGAGGCGGCGGTGCATATGGTGAAGACTTAGGTATGATTGACTGACCCCTTGTTTTTAATTAAAGACATTCATATAACATTAGAATTAAGTAAGAAGTATCGTAAAAGAAATTCACAAGATAAAGTTATTTGTTACAATAAATCATTAATTTTACATCACT
This sequence comes from Talinum fruticosum, assembly GCA_021018815.1. NCBI lineage: Eukaryota > Viridiplantae > Streptophyta > Magnoliopsida > Caryophyllales > Talinaceae > Talinum > Talinum fruticosum. The sequence goes on along the minus strand of JAITYX010000120.1, from coordinate 443,815 downwards.
TATTCATGACTCGAGCTATGACTTATGTCTCGGAAGAATACTTGTCTAAAGTATTGGACTCACATTAATTTCATAAAGTAGAACTCGTCTCAGTCATATTAAGTGAGTCCGACTCGAGTTACTTAGTTCTCAAGAAACCGACCCACTTAATATGACTTAGACATTAACTTTAGCACATTATTTTCACATTTAACATATCACTTTGAAAATGACAATCTTCATGAAATGAACTAGAACTAATTGTTTAATTCTACTCAAGCAAGATTCATTACATTGTAATTATTAACTTAGGAAAACTTGAATATATCTAGATAACTCATGTACCCATTAAAGTTGAATTTCTCATTTATGAGTTTAGACATATCTAAAATTTGAATATACTGAATATTACACTTGAAAATTCCAGATTAATGGATTAAGGATAATTGGTTTTTAAAATGCTTTATTTAGAGTAATCTTAATCAAATTATGAACCAATGTAGTTTTATAGTTCTAAACCATCCTCTAATTCATTTGTGTAGGTTTTCTAAAGCTACTTTATCATAAAAAAGCAAAAACAAAGACTTCATAATCGTTGAAGATCTAAAATAGAAAAGGCGGAAAATCCAGAACAACTCAAACTTGGTCGACAAGCTTGTTTGTTACTCGTTTTGAGTAATGTTTTATTTCAAAGTTTAATGATTTTTTAACCTAAATTTTAAGTTTCCTAGAGTTGGTAGAATAACCTTTGGAAGGTAGGACCTACGTTAAATGGCTATTTCAATATGGTTTAGAAATTGAGTCCTCAAATTATCCGTTGTAACAGACTAGCTGGCCTAGTTCTTCCAACTCGAAGACTTAAAGACTTTCTCTCAGGGCACATTATTTGAAGAAGCCTTGGCACAAGATTCTCACTAAAGAACCGACGAAAACAAGAGTTTAATTGACCATACATATCTATCATACAACTCCTACTTTGTAATCTTAGTCTTTTTGAGTTGCAACTCTTAGGGGATGTTCGAAGTTGCGGTTAAAACGAATAAAAATAAAATATATAAACGAACATAAAAGAGTAGAAATGAATATAAAAGAGTAGAAACGAACAAAAATGAATACAAATGAGTAGAAACGAACAAAAATGATTAATAGAAAAAAAGTAGAAACAAAAAGAAATGAACATAAATAATAATAATAACAATAATACATAGTATGGTCAAGGCTTCTTAGCTGGGCAAAATGTTAGCCTAGAATGTGGATATTCAGCAAAAAGAAAGCATGGTTTATTGAACAGTGGTAGGGAAATTCTATAAAATGCAAGTGGATGAGATTAGTGCTAGTTGTTGCTGCCTACGAATTGTGGAGAGTAAGGAACCCCAGGAGATTTCAACGGAAACAAAGAGATGAAAGAATTTTGATTCAGCATATCCAATGCATATCTTGTTTTAGAGCTAGACCTTATGTAGTAGATTAGAGTGACTTGATAAACAATTGATGTAAATCCTATATGCTAAACGCCTTTTTTGGGGATATATATATATATATATATATATATATATATATATATATATATATATATATATATATATATATATATATATATCTTTTCTGAAAAAAGTAAATAATAACAATAACAACAACATCGATGATGATGATGATAATAATAATAATAATAATAATAATAATAATAATAATAATAATAATAATAATAATAATAATAATATCAAATAGAAACAACTAGAAACGAGCATTAATAAATATAAATGAAGAGAAAATAGAAATAAATGATGGTTTTCATGAAATTTCGAAGAGGCTCTTAGTGAGAAAAATCTTGTAACTTCTCTTTACTATTCAAACACTTTTCTCGTTTTCCTTAACTAAGTTGATAACATAACTTCAGCTTATTGTCACGGACTGCTCCGAACATTCCGAAATTCTCTATATCTCTTTACTATTCCATAATGTTCTATAATATTCTACACATGTATCGAGATTTAGATATTAGTGTAGAGGATTTGAGAGAATAAATCTAGGCCGTAGGATCCAATAGATCCCCACCATACATTAAGGAGGTGAGCAAGTATAAATACCCCCAAGGGCCCATTTGTAATCATCACCCAAGAGAGCTAACAAAGAGAGCATCCAAGAGAGTAAACCATCCATCTAGAGTTCAAGTAATACAAAACATTTTTGCAAACTCTCTCTCTCTCTCTCTCTCTCAAGTGTTATCTTTCTTACTTAGCTTTCTCCAAGCATAAGTCAAACATCCTTAAGGCTTACTAGCAAACTTAAGAACAATTTCGAGTGTAGTTTGTTAGCACCATACCGGAGTTAAGTTTAAGTGAATTATCGTCCCGTGACATTAGGTACTAGGTCTAATAGCACAAATCTGGGTAGTCAAATTCATTATAATTAGGGATTCAATTATTGGAATTGAATAGGTGTTTGAATTAGCACTTGTTCGAGGTTTTTTGCCCTAGGAGGGTTTCCTCGTAATATCTATTGTCAATCCTTTTTCTTCCTGTTTGAGTCAATCTTGACAAATAGTTTTTCGAATTTAATTTTTCCGCAAAAATCCTTTAACACCCTATTCACCCCTCCTCTAGGGTGATTTTCATCTCTTATTGAACTTTCGGGTAGGGTAGATCCAGTTGCTTATGGAGGAGAATGAGAAGGATCTTCGTAGTTTTGCTTGGATTTCTGCTTTCTCTTTCTATGGTGGTGGAGGCGAAGGAGGAGGAAGAGGAGGCAGAGGTGGTGGTGTTGAGGAAAGTTTAGGCGCTTTCACTCTACAAGGAATAGTGTGTAAAGTTCATTGATTAGTCGGGGAGGAGGTGGTGGAGGCGGAGGTGATGGCGGCGTTGATTGGGCCCGTTATAGATGCATCAAATAAATCCGCTCTTTATTGATCAATATAATATTTTTCTTTGATGAATTCGTCTATATTGATGAATTTGTATTTTTATTTTTAGATCTGATTTGCTTTTGTACTATAATATTTTCTTTGATAAATTTGTCCTATTTTGATGAAGATGTGTTTTTTAAGGTCTACTTTAGTATATATTAATGAATATGATATTTTCTTTAATGAATTTGTTTTTCATATTGATGAATATGATATATTTTTTGATGATTTGTCTTTTAGATTTTTGAATATTTGTTTTTGATAATAAATTTATGAATATATCAATTTTAGTGATATACTAATTATTTCTTCCCAATATTTATTAAATGTTCATAAATTTATGTAGAGAACTAAGTAACAAAAGTTAATGTATTGTATTGAAGAAAAAATGATTAATATGCAAAAAGATGGATGAATATTGACAAGTGTAAACATAGTTTTCAAAATTCATCAATATTGTTGTAAAATTCATTAGTTTATTACAAATTCATCTCGTAAATTGTATATTTTTTTATGAAAATGTATAAATGTATATATATATATATATATATTTATTTTTTTATTTAATTCAAATATTCATCATATTTATTTTAAACTCGCCAGTATACGTACATATATATATATATGTATTTATATATATATATATGTATGTATTTATATATATATATGTATGTATGTATGTGTGTGTATACCGACACACACACACACAGTGCAGGTAGCTTGACCGCCTTACTCGGACTTGCCTTTTTTTGTTTGATCTCCTGAAGAATTTACTCGGATGGGAAGAGGTAGGCTCCCTGAACTAATAAAGCATAAGCTAGCTCTTAAACAAGGGACCGGGCTTTAAATTTTCTCTTTCACTCTAGTCCTGGGAAGAGGTGGACTCTAAAAGTTTTCTACTAATTGAGTTTTGAGTCGGCTCCTTAATTCTGAAAGGAGAGGGTATGTCGCTCCTTATTGAGAACTCAAGTTTCGCGCTAGGCGCTCACATTTCGTTTTTGGCTTCCCGAGCATAGAGCTCGCCCTCATTCTCAACGCAATTTCAACGCGATAGGTACAAATAGGAAGGAAGATTTTTTAAGGAGACAAGGAACTTTTCTTCGACGTTGGGTAAGGAAGGGAAGTGATTTAGCACCATTGATGATGTAGGGCAGGAAAGCAATGGTTAGCTTTCACGAGGAAGTTCAATTCCTACTAAGAAGTTAAGTGTCAAGAATGCACCAAGCGGTGAGGTTACCCGTTAGGTCGGACTCCTATAAATTCCCAGATTGGAAAGATAAGAGTCTGATTCTTATCTCGGGATTGCCTTTGAAAAAAGACAAGCTAATCTTTCTATTACAATTATAGGATCAGCTCTTATTTGCAATCAATCAAAAACAAATGGAGGTGGGAGTGCGGCTATTCTCGCGGTCGAGAGGGTTTGGACCCAAAACTGGGACTAGTGCTGAGAGGTCTAGCGAAATGTTTTAACATGGTCTACTCATAACAAGCACACTCGAGTAATCTCTCGTTCGGTCTTTGGTATGGTTACCGAGAGGAGGAGTTGTGCCTTCGTGTAATGCCCCGACCTTAATCCAATACATCAACAAAGATTAATAAATATTAATGAGCGCGTGCACTTCAATTCAAACTTTTATTCATCATTATCATGTGTACTATATACTTGTGCCAAGTAACCATATTATGTGTTGCGGGACTCGGATGATGATAGCAACGCTTGACAAAGAAATAAATAAATAAATAAATGATCAAATAAATTATACCTTGTGATAATTCAAGGAATAATAATAATAATAATAATAATAATAATAATAATAATAATAATAATAATAATAATAATAATAATAATAATAATAATAATAATAATTCATACGTCTAAAGTTTGTAATAATTATTCAAGTCGGGAATTCTTAAAACCAACATTCTTTTAACTTGGGCTTGGCTATTAGGGTATTTGGGCTTGTAGAGAGTAGAGGACCCAATAACCAAGCAAATAAAAATAAAAATAAAATAAAATAAGGGGTTGGATTCAGATGTGAGGAGAGAGAAAATTCATATTCAAAATTTGCCTATTTAAACCCCAAAATCTCAAAAACCCCACCTTCATCATTTGCTCTTCTTTCCAAAGAAACTCATCACCCTCACTCAAGCTCCTCCCTACTGCCCAACTAGGCTGTCAGGTGCCGCCACCACCAGCTCCACCGGTCGCCGGAGCCGGAGCCACCAGTCATCGGAGCCGGAGCCACCGAGTCACCGGCCACCCATTATGCCGGCCACCGCTGCTGCCCTGTTGCGCTCGCTGCCGCTGACTCGCTATCTGCGTCACTGCTGCTGCCTACCACTGCCGCCAACTCGCTGCCGGACCGGCCACCGTCATCACCGGTCGCCGCTGCTGCCGCCGCCAGCTTGTCGCCGCTAACCACCGCAGCCACCGGAGCTCCGGTCAGCCACCCCTTCCACCATAAAAACCCTCATTTTCTTGTTAGTTTTGGGTAAAAACCTCAACCTTCAACTAATAAATTTCTTTAACTTTTAAGAATAATTAGTTAGATGTACATGCAAGGGATTATTGTGTAAAATCATATTACATAGCCAGTATTATGCTTTCGGGGATCGTTGATTGGAAACGTTAACTCGAGTTGCCCAAATCTTGGTATGAGAAGTAATTATCTTGCATGTGCTTTTAATGGGTTTTAGTAAGCTATATGATACTTACAATGATGGAAAATTTATAAGATAAACCTTTCATAGATATCTCACAAAGACAAAATACGTAGAACATAAGAAAGTGGAGTTTGGAAGACTCTGCCACCCACCACGAGTGCCCCCACAGCCTGTGAAGCAGGCCGTGGTGGCAGCAGCGAGTTAATTGACCCAAAACACCCACCACGGGTGCTCCCACAGGCCGTGGGGTAACCCGTGATGGCCACTAGAAGTCCCCACTGATCGTGGGAAGGCCCTTGATGACCGCAAGAGCCGACCATTGACCCCACTGGCCGTGGGGAGGTCCATGGTGGCTTCCAAAGCAAAGGAAATTTGGTTTTCGTGATGATTCAAGTTTATTAGAAAATTTTGGAGGAAGAGATTAACTAAAATAGGCATGCATGTAAAAAAAAATTGAAAGGAAACTTTAAAAGAGTACAATATTATGAGAGGATCTAAGAAAAAATAGGCATGCATGTTGTACTATGAGGATATGGATTAAAAATGTGAATTAAGGAGAATAGGTAAGTTGAGTGATTTTAAGAAGTTGAAGACAATAAGTAATTTTGGGAAGTAAAGAAAATAAGTCATTTTGAGGGTTGAAGGAAAGAAGTGATTTGGATTATTAAAGTAAATTAAAGAAAATAAATGAGGTTGAGAATTTAAGAAAAATAAGTTAACATAGGCGATTTATAAGAATTGGGTTAGGTATCCAAGTGAAGAATTAAACAACGTTGGAGGATTAAACAATTAGGTGAGTAAGAGACTTAATTTACGAAGGCACCGGTTAACACGAGTAGGTGTTTTATGGAGAAACGGTCAAGTGAACCTTATGATCTTATTGCGTGTCAAGAGGGGTTGGTATAAGTTATGAATGTTACTTTAAAACTTCAACCTATAAAATTTAACCAACTGATTTAGCAATCTATGAAATGATTTTGCCTTCATAAATTCATCTAGTAATGGGAAGTTACAAAAAGGAAATAATGTAAGTGATAACAACAAGTAATAACAATAGCGATGGCAATAATAACGATAATAAATTTGATTACTAAGAGTATTGAACCTATAATGAAACACTTTATTTTGTTAAGGCATCCACGTCGTTCATCCGAGTCAACAAATTCAAAGGGATCAGAAGGAATATTTCCACGATTTAAGGTACGTTTATTGCTTGTACCTTACAAAAATCCACCTGTTTATATCAACACCAAAATGGTTTGCGAAGACTCGGACTTTATACTTACACTTTCTGAGTTCCATCAAGAAATCGGGTATAAGACTTCATCTCTTATAGGGTTTTGATTTCAAGCCATTCCATGTGCCTTAGAAGCTTTTCCGAGTGATATATCATTTCCTCTCGAGTGTTATAGAAACTATTGTATATGTTTATGCGTGACTCGACCGACTCGTAAAGCATACTTGTACTTACCACTTCACACTCGGTTCCGAGTCACTCAACGCTCAGGAATATCGCATGTTCAAACACTTTATTTCACACACATAAACTCAGGTCTAACTTCATGTTGCAGGAATTACATTGTTAATTTACTATTCCAAGTCAAGCATATTTAGTGTGAACTTTGTTTAGTCTAGTGACCTTCTACTTTGACTTGATTATCTTCTAGACTGACTAAGATGGAATTTTTAGTATCATGGATATTAGACTCGTAAAATTCCATTCCTTTTCTAACTCGGATAATTAGTCACTTAATTATCTTAATTATGTTATTATCTCGTGTCTAATCTTAGACCAAAGTATTTTATACTTTGAGAACTAAATTTATTTACTTTTGTAGGTTATTCAAACGAGGCTATCCTAATTTTGAATTGCAAAAGTAACCGGCTTCAAAACGTCAAATCACCAGGCAGACAAGGCTTTTTCCACCTTCGACCTAGCCCCAGTACATCGTGTCGGGGTTGTCCGTTTCCAAAACCGGGAATATGTAACACTAAGCTCAATGGTGGCTTCCACCTTATTTTTCAAGACACCACTAGTGGTTTTGGGACTTCCAAAGGAGTCAAGAGCCGTTGCCCAACGTTCATATCTCAACGGATATTTTCCGAGTGACTCGGAAAATCCATTACAACGGTCACAAGGGACTTCTAGTCAGAAGATGGACACAACGGCTAAGCTGCTTGGTCATCTATAAATAGAAGCCAACTTTCAGGACTTGAAGATTGCTGAACCAACTCGTTAATACACATACTTGAGCAAAAGTCATTGTATTCACTCTCAATCTTCTACTTACAACTCCAATTCCGTATTTATTATTTCTTTGAGTTGTAAGGTCTTGTACTCGATTACAAACACTATCTTTCTTACTCTCTAAGCAAGGTCCTTTGACTGAGCCGTAAGGGTTAACTCAACTTAGTTGTCCCTAACCGTAAGGGTGATCTCGGTTAGGAAGTACTAGATCGAGATAAGGTAATTTCGACTCTAGGAAAAACTTGTAAGGAGTTGTCTAAGGGAGCAACTCGGGTTGAGTCGAGTCTACTGAATTTTGTGTACTCAAAATAGTGGATTTGACTTCGTGCTTGGATTAGCACGGTCCGTGGTTTTCTGCCCCGGGAGGGTTTCCATGTACTTTCCGAGTTATTACTTTTCCGAGTGCATTCTAGACTCAAACAGTTTCACGGTTCCGCTCAATCTATTTCTTCACTCTTCACTGAATTATGAGTTAGTACTTTTCCGAGTTCATCCTTGACTCTCGCTCACCTCGGATTCATATCTATTTTAAATTTGAAGCAAATTTCATCATCACCCTATTCACCCCCTCTAGGGTGACTTTGCCTCTCCCAGAGCAAACCTTCAATCGGTATCGAGCTTAGCCTTTCGAAAGGATCTAACCATCCAAAGGTTTAAAGATCAAATGGCTCGGAACAACGAAGAGTTTGATGAAGGAAGGTCTTCCAACGGACCACCAAAGTTCAAAGGATGTAACTTTGTGCACTTGGAAGAAACTCATGGAATGTTTCCTACTAGATCACGACGAGGATGTCCGGAACATTATACAAGTAGGCAACTACATTCCCATGAAGACAGAAGAAACAAGACTCGAACCCAAGATAAAGGCCGAGTTCACTGCCGATGAAGTAGAGAAGTTCGGAAAGAACTTCAAGGCAATGAACATTCGATGTGCGCCATCAGCTCGGAAGAATACAACCGAGTGTCCGCCTGTGATACGGCTAAAAAGTATCGGACACACTCGGTTAACACTTATGAAGGCACAAGCCAAGTCGGACAAGCAAAGATAAGCTAATATCTTCATAAGTATGAGCTGTTCAAGATGGAGCCGAAGAAAACATCACTCGGATGTTCATTCGCTTTACTGAGATTACCAACAATCTCAAATCTCCGAGTAAAAAGATTTCCCACGAGGAAATGTGCGTAAAGAAACTCAGAATCCTACCTAAGAAAAGATGGGGTCCCAAAGTGACAGCTATCGAAGAGGCTCAGAACTTGTTCGTACTAAAGCCGGAAGAACTCATTGGGAAGCTTCTCACCCATGAGATCCACCTGGAAGAGGAGGATGCAGAGGTCGGCACCAAAAAGAACATTGCGCCGAAAGCCTCGGAAACCAGAGAAGTAGATCCGAGTTCTTCTGACTCAAAAGAGGATCCCATGACACTCATCGTTAGAGGCTTTAAGAGAATGATGAAGCACAAGAGATGGGATAAGAAGCCAAAACAAGAGTTCTATAAGAAAGACAAGAAGGATAGAAAAGGTAAATACTCTTCCCCTTCAAAGTTATCTTTGACTAAGAACTCTGGATGTTTTGAATGTGGTAGCAAGGAACACATATTCAAGGATTGTCCCAAGAGAAAAAGGGACAGAAGAAAGAAAAAGGCTATGATGGTCACATGGAGTGACGAGGACTCATCGGAAGATGACGAGGACTCAGGTGACTCAAAGTGTCCGATGGCACTTTCCGACTTAGAAGTGGAAATAGACTCGGACATAGATCAATCGGACAATGAGGAAGCAAATCCTCAAGAGGTAATTGAATACTTTCTTAAAATTTCCAAAGTTGATTTAGCCAAGTATATTTTCACTTTGGAGGAGAAGTCCAATTCGACTCTTCTCATTTTAAAGAACAATTTGAGTCAATTTCTTCGAGAGCATTTCTTTAAAAAATGAGTTGGAAAACCGAGACTTACACTCGAGAGAACTCAAGACTAGTGTTCAATCCAATGAGACTGAGTTTGAGATACTCAGAAAAGAAAATGAGCAACTAAAGAAAAAGCTCAATGAGTCTCAAGATCTTGTTTTAAAGTTTACTCAAGGTCGAAAAACCTTGATATGCTCTTGGGATCTCAATGTGTCTCCTTCGAAAAGAAGTCTTGGTTTTAACAAAAAGGAGGAATCCAATTCCTACTCGGAGCTTTTCAAAAGGATTCCAGAACTGTAAAGTTTAGGAAGGCTGAGCACAACCCTATTCATAAAAATGAAAGGAGGACTCAGCTCAGATCGGTTTACAGGAGAAAATCATCTCCACCGGTTCATAAGAGAAAAGTTTTTCGAAAGAAAGAGACACAAACTCAGTTCTCTAAATGGAAGACTCGGAATCGGACCAAACCCAAGGTCATTCAAATTTGGGTTCCGAAAAACCTTCTTCCACAAGTAAAGGGTGTTACTCGGGTTCGTTAGAGGAAGTGAGAAGGGTTAGCTTGTTTCTGTTTTGCAGGCCACTCGGAAAAGATCAAAAGGACATTGGTATCTAGACAGTGAATGCTCATGGCACATGTCAGGAGACTCGGGACTCTTTTCTAAGTTAGAAGAGTACAAAGGAGGAAAAGTCACATTTGGAGATGACAAGCAAAGGCAAGATAATTGGGATAGGCAAGATTGGAAAAGGAGGCAATCCGGTCAGTCCAAGTATACCTTGTCAAAGGGTTAAAGTACAACCCGCTTAGCATCTCCGAATTGTGTGATAAAGGTCAAGAGGTAAGATTCACTCACACCAACTGTTATATCTCCGATAATGCTACCAAACAGATCAAGCTCTCTGGTAAGAGATCGGGTAACACTTACATTATTCCTCTATCTGACTCGAGTCAGAATTTATCTTATTTAAAAGCATCACTTCTTGATAACTCTTGGACATGGCATCGTAGATTAGGTCATGTTAGCATACATACTATTAAGAAATTGGCATATCATGGTTTAGTTAGAGGATTGCCTAATTGTGCTTTTAAGAAAGATAAAGCTTGTGAAGCTTGCACAAAAGGGAAACAAGTTAGATCATCTTTCAAATCTCTGAAGATAGTTTCCATATCCAAGGTGCTTGAAATGCTACATATGGACTTATGTGGTGAAATCCTTGTTAAGAGTCTTGGAGGTAAATCCTCGTTGATGATTACTCACGATTTATCCGGGTATGTTTTCTTAAGCGCAAAAATGAAGCATTCAAAGAGTTCAGCAAGCTCCGCAGAAAAATCCAAGTTGAGTCTCGGACTCGGATTCTAAGAATTCGAACCGAACATGGAAGGGAGTTCGACTACTCGAATTCGCAGAGTTTTGTGACAAAAATGACATCTCCCACAACTTCTCAGCACCAAGAACTCCTCAACAAAATGGAGTAGTGGAGAGAAAGAACAGAACTCTAGAAGAAATAGCTAGGACAATGATGATTGAGTACAATTTACCCTACTATTTCCGGGCCGAGGCAATCAACACAGCCAGCTACACTTTGAACAGATGCCTCATCGGACCCATTCTGAAGAAAACACCTTACGAGCTCTATAAAGGGAAGAACCCAATATTTCATATTTCAAACCCTTTGGATGTAAGCGTTTTGTTCACAAAAATGGTAAGGATCACTCGACCAAGTTTGATGCTCGGTCGGATGAAGGTATTTTTCTGGGTTACTCATCTCATAGTAAAGCGTATCGCATTTTCAATAAGAAAACTAACAAAGTGGAAGAAAGCATCCATGTTGTGTTTGATGAGATTGAACAGGAAAAGCCAAGTGAATCATCATTCTCGGACTTAAAGCTCAGTAGAGATGATGATCGAGATGAAAATGAGTCCATCAAGAATCAAATCCATGACACTCGGAATGAAGACACTCGAACGAAGTGACTCAAAATAAGACAACTCAAGAACATGCTCGGAATGTTGAACAAGCTCACTCGTAACAGTACATCCGAAGATCAACCAATTCAACCTACGAGATATGGTGAATCGGAGAACAGGTAAAGCATTCAAGCATGCTTCTAGTCATCCACTAGAAAACATTTTATCCGATATCAACAGTGGGGTAAGAACTCGTTCATCTCTTCGGAATTTATGTGCATTCACCGCATTCATTTCATTAACTAAACCTAACAATGCACTAGATGCCCTAAATGAACCTGAATGGGTAGAGGCCATGTAAGAGGAACTCAATCAATTCGAAAGAAACCCAGAGTGTGGGTTGGTAGTCATAGGAACCAAATGGGTTTTCAAGAACAAACTGGATGAAGGTGGGTTGGTAGTCGAAACAAGGCTAGACTTGTGGCTCAAGGATACAATTCAGGAAGAAGGGATTGATTGTGGGGAAACCTTTGCACCTGTTGCCGAATTGAAGCCATTAGAATCTTGTTAGCATTTGCATCTAGCATGAATATCAAGTTATATCAAATGGATGTTAAGTGTGCATTTCTTAACGACTTTATCGAAGAGGAAGTCTATGTTGAGCAGCCCCTGGATTTGAAAACTCGAATTTCCAAATCATGTTTCAAACTTCAAAAAGCTCTTTATGGTCTTAAACAAGCTCCCGGAGCTTGGTATGAAATACTCGAGCAACTTCTTCATTCAAAATGATTTTAGAAGAGGTCGATTGACAAGACTCTCTTTATAAAAACTAAGGGGAAAGACTTCCTTATCGCTCGGATATATGTTGATGACATAATTTTTGGAGTTACTAATGAAATTCTATGTCGAGATTTTTCCGAGTTAATGAGACAGAATTTCAAATGAGTATGATGGGAGAACTCAACTTCTTCCTTGGTCTACAAATCAAGCAAGACAAAAATGGAATCTATGTCCATCAATCAAAGTACACCAAGGAGCTGATGAAAAAGTATAAACTTCAAGATGTGAAGCATGCAAGCAACACCTATGAGCAAGTAGCATAAAACTGGACTTAGACGAGAAAGGTAAAGCCATAGATCGAAGCTCTATCGAGGTATGATTGGATCTTTACTATATCTTACTTCCAAGTAGGCCGATATAATGTTTAGTGTCCGTCTATACGCAAGATTCCAAGCTAATCCAAAAGAATCACATCTCACTCTGGTGAAGAGAATATTCGGATATCTTGCAGGGACTTAGAATTTAGGTCTATGGTACTCTAGAGACTCGTAACTAACTCTCACTCGGATACTCGGATGCCGATTATGTTGGATACAAAGTTGATAGAAAGAGCACCACGGGAGCTTGCCAATTTTTGGGTCAATCCTTAATATCTTGGCACTCAAAGAAGTAAAACTCGTAGCTCTATCAACTCGCCGAGGCTGAGTATATTGCAGCTGGAGCATGTTGTGCTCAGATTTTGTGGATAAAGCAACACTTGAGAGATCTTGGAATTTCTTTCAAAACAGTTCTAATCAAGTGTGATAATCATAGTGCAATCAGCATCACCAAAAATCCAGTTCAACACTCAAAGACGAAACACATTGAGGTCGGTATCATTTCTTAAGAGACCATTCTAAGAAAGGTGATATTGAACTCGAATTCATTCCTATCAATCTTCAATTAGCTGATATCTTTACTAAGCCACTTAGTGAGAATCGGTTTTGCTTCATTAGGAATGAGCTTGGTATGTTAAATGCATAGTTATGTTTTTTTTTCTATGTGAAATTTTTTTGCATGATTATGTGTTATGTGCTTATAATTCATTAATAACCATTAGTTTAGTTGATTCAGTGATACCGAGCGGATAGTTATTATCTATTTCCAGCTTCGAGTTACTCGTAAACTTAGCCGAGTTAAACTCAAACTTTGAGAAAAATGGACTTTAAACTTCGAAATCATCTCTAGACAAGTGGAGAATTTCGGAATTTATTTTCAAAATCTTTTTTTCTCTCTCTCTTACGCGTCATGATCAGACAACTAGCCGTTGAGAGACAAACCGCTGGAATTTTAACCGTTGAAGAAGGGAACAGTCACACCGGTCCGAGGTGACCGCCGAAAGAGCCGAGTCAAAACGGATACCGAAGGACGTTTATTTTCTTATAAATAGCGCCTATTTTCCTTCATTTCTTTACTTTACTCCTCTCTTACTCTCTCTCTCGAAATCAAATCTTCGTAAACAAGCGCTCCGTGATTAAAGCAATACCCGGTGATCTCAAGCTTCGTGAAGAACATCTCAAGTAAGCTCGTTGCTCTCAAACTCTTTCTTCTTCAATTTTTCTCTTCTCTTTCACTCTCTTCGAGCTCTTTCCTCCTCCTCTCTCTAAAGCGTATCTTCTCGTCTCTTTTCTCCATCAAAATGCCAAAAAGAGGTTTTCACCCCGATTTTCTTGGTTCCGCCACCAAGAAGCCCCGCACAAAAAGCCAGGAAGGCCCTCAAATTTGAAACCTCTTGTCACCCAAAGACCTTGCGGTGGATGATAAATTCTTCCCAACCACAAAATTTTGGTGGTTGCCTCACATACAATCGACCGGGGTCTACAACTTTCTCTCGTTTCAGCGAGTTCATCTACCCCGAACTCATCTCCGAGTTTTACACTCATCTTTTCAGCTCCGAGGGTATTTTAATCTCCGGAGTTCGGAACATCACTCGTTGGAATCAATACGTCCCTCCTCCATCCTCTCGTTCAAAGTATCTTCTCTTTTCTTGAACAACAATCCAATACCTTTCAATGAGGTCGCTGATGACTTCTTTGAAAAGTACGCCAAAGAGTTCCTCGGGTCATGTAAAAACTTTTATGTGACCCAACTAAAGTCGAAGCTCGCCTTCTGTGTTTCTTGCTGATGAGAACCTTCTTCTCATAGCACTCTAGCAAGGAGAACCCCAACTCCAAGCATCTTAAAGCTCTTTTTGATATCCTAGAGGGCGACGAAGTAGACCTCTTTTCCGTTATCATTGAGCAAATGGTCAGCTGTGCCAGCTCGGACTCGAACAAGAAAAACACCCCTCTTCCTTTTGGTGCTCTTCTCACTCTTATCTTCAAACAGTTCAAAGTTCCTCTTCCCTCGGATTCGAACGCAGTTTCGAGGCTGCGATTGTAGTCGGCAAGAAGGAACTTCTTGGGTACGGATACCGAGAAACCAAACCCGGTGTCTTGATCCATAGCTCGGAGCCGAGGCCACCCTCTCCACCTCAAACTCGGATCGAAACACCTCTTTATCTTCCCGCTCCACCTGGTGACGCCTCCACCTCGAGTGCTTCCAAAACTCTTTCTTCTATTTTGTCCACCGCTTTCATGGACAAAATTTCTTTGTGTCCTTAGAACTCAAGGGCCTTCTCCGTCATTCAAGATTGTCTTCCAATCTATGACCATCAACTCAGAAAACCGCCCAATCTCAAATAAGAGAGCAGCAGGACGTGCTCCTTGAGATGAAGGCTCTGGTAAAGGAGCAAAGGGAGCTTCTCGAGCTCCTTTAGAGAGAAGATCCAAGGCGGCTCAGGATCCGGGTAACTCGGACACCTCCGAGGAATCCTCGAGCCCCGCCGAGTCCTCCTCGGACAGAGGAGAGGAAGAAGAAGAAGGAGAAGAAGCGAGAGGAGCCTGCGGGCTGAGGCAGCTCCTTCCGGGCAAGGAGAGTAAGAAGGACAAGGAGAACAAGGAGGACAAGGAGCAGAACCGAGGGTCCGGGTGCTCTCGAGCGCAAC
The DNA here is from genome assembly GCA_021018815.1 of Talinum fruticosum. Taxonomy (NCBI): domain Eukaryota; kingdom Viridiplantae; phylum Streptophyta; class Magnoliopsida; order Caryophyllales; family Talinaceae; genus Talinum; species Talinum fruticosum. The sequence continues at coordinate 428,407 of JAITYX010000120.1, read as the reverse complement.
CGAAGTGATCGGCTCGGACGGTAGTCCGAGTGGGTCGAAGAACCTACCGACCATGGACAATCGGCAGCAGGTCAGCCTGAGCACACCCCTCCAGGTCGTTGAGTTCCAAGAGGACGAGCCTCTTGACGACCTAGTTCTAGATCGGCCACTCGAACCGAGCCGACGCCGGAGATTCCCGTACTTCCTCCGTTGCGCTCAAGCACATCGTCAAGATCTTATCAGCATCGGCGCACCTCTCGTCCTTCCTCCTCAACCCCGACTCGATCCATCCCCTCCTTAGTTTCTTAGTGTTTTATTTATAGCATTTCATGTTTTTTTTTTCCGGACATAAAATATGTACTTCTCGTTGTATTCTTCCCATTTTTTTAATTTTTTTAGCTGAAAGGCATGTGGGAGAATAGATAAGAGAAAATTTGTTGTCTTGTTTAGGGGAGTCTCTCTCATCCTCTATAAATATTTTTTTGACGTTAATGAAGTAAATGCTTTTCATTAACAATTGTCTGTCTATCTGGATTTATTTCTTTTCTTGCTCGATAGCTATGAAATCTTAAGTTATTCTCTCGAGCAAGTTTGCAAATCGATTTATATCACTAACAAAGTTTTTGTCTAAGTATGGAATGCTTTTCATCAAAAGGGGGAGATTGAAGACTCGGACTTTATACTTACACTTTTCCGAGTTCCATCAAGAAATCAGGTATAAGACTTCATCTTTTATAGGGTTTTGATTTCAAGCCATTCCATGTGCCTTAGAAGCTTTTCCGAGTGATATATCATTTCCTCTCGAGTGTTATAGAAACTATTGTTTATGTTTATGCGTGACTCGATCGACTCGAAAGCATACTTTTACTTACCACTTCACACTCAATTCTGAATTACTCAACGCTCGAGAATATCGCATGTTCAAACACTTTATTTCACACACATAAACTCGAGTCCGACTTCATGTTGCAGGAATTACATTGTTAATTTACTATTCCAAGTCAGCATATTTAGTGTGAACTTTGTTTAGTCTAGATCAAGTTTGTTTACTCCGACCTTCTACTTTGACTTGATTATCTTCTAGAGTGACTAAGATGAAATTTTGAGTATCATGGATATTAGACTTAGAAAATTCCATTCCTTTTCTAACTCACATAATTAGTCACTTAATTATCTTAATTATGTTATTATCTATGTCTAATCTTAAACCAAAGTATTTTATATTTTGAGAACCAAATTGATTTACTTTTGTAGGTTATTCAAACGAGGCTATCCTAATTTTGAATTGCAAAAGTAACCAGCTTCAAAACGTCAAATCACCAGCAGACAAGGCTTTTTCCACCTCTAACCTAGCCCTAGACACTCGTCGGGGTTTTCCGTTTCCAAAATTGGAAATCTGCAACACTAAGCTCAAGGGCGGTTTCCACCTTATTTTTTAAGACACCACCAGTGGTTTTGGGACTTCCAAAGGAGTCTAGAGCCGTTGCCCAACGTTCATATCTCAATGGATATTTTCCGAGTGACTCAGAAAATCCATTACAACGGTCCCAAGGGACTTCAAGTCGAAGATGGACACAACGATGAAGCCGCTTGGTCATCTATAAATAGAAGCCAACTTTCGGAACTTGAAGATTGCTTGAACCAACTGTTAATACACATACTTGAGCAAAAGTCATTGTATTCACTCTTAATCTTCTACTTACAACTCCAATTCCGTATTTATTATTTCTTTGAGTTGTAAGGTCTTGTACTCGATTACAAACACTCTCTTTCTTACTCTCGAAGTAAGGTCCCTTGACCGAGATGTAATGGTTAACTTAGCTCGGTTGTCCCTAACTGTAAGGGTGATCTTAGTTAGGAAGTACTAGATCCGATAAGGTAATTTCGAGTCTAGGAAAAACTTGTAAGGAGTTGTCTAAGGGAGCAACTCGGGTTGAGTCAATCTACTAAATTTTGTGGACTCAAAATAGTGGATTTGACTTCGTGCTTGGATTAGCACGGTCCGTGGTTTTCTTCCCTAGGAGGGTTTCCACGTACTTTCCGAGTTATTACTTTTCCGAGTGCATTCTAAACTCGGACAGGTTTCACGATTCGCTCAATCTGTTTCTTCACTCTTCACTGAATTTTGAGTTAGTACTTTTCCGAGTTCATCCTTGACTCTCGCTCACCTCGGATTCATATCTATTTTAAATTTGAAGCAAATTTCATCATCACCCTATTCACCCCCTCTAGGGTGACTTTGCCTCTTCCAGAGCAAACCTTTAGTTTGCTTAAATAAAAAAGGAACCATTTCAAATATTATCTGTCACCTAATTATGTGGCCCGCCCCATATTAATCATGTTATATCATAATCATATCATATCATATATATTTAGCCATTACCAACCGGACTTTGCCGATCGATCCGTGTATGCGCATATTTAGGGAAACCGATGATCGTAAGGAGCCACTCGGGTAATAAATGATTAATTGTTTTACTATATTCTTCTTGTTTGATTTATAAATGAATTGAAATGCATGCGCTCAAATCAATATATCTTCACATAAATTATTTATAGTACATGGATAGACGTGCTGAGCTTCGCCTCACTATTTCGAAATGTTTTTCTCTGTTTTGTTTTAGGTAAGGCTAATGTAGAGGAAAACAAACGGGTTCATTTTGGTCATCAAGAGTTAGATGCTCACGAGTGATAGTCAAGAACGTGATGTGTTGGAATCGTGTATGCTTTGGTTAATAAGTTATAGTCATGATGGTGCTCGATAACTTCTTGTCCGTCATTGTTATAAGTTGGGCGTCCTACGTATTATGAACCTCAACCTAATAAGTTATGTATGTTAATTCGGTAGTTGCCTTGCTCTTTGTTAAAGAGTGGCGGTAACGCTTCTAATTCTCTTTTCTACTGCGCTAATTACTAGTTAGTCGAGTCATCATGACTAAACCGGTGATTATGGGTTTTAGGGCGTTACACATCGAAAGAAAGAATATATTAGTAGTTTAACGCTTATAACAAAAGTAATCTTGACGCTACAATCAAACAAAAAGTTGCCCTTATTTTAACCTACTTACTATCGTGCCGAAATTGCGATCGAAAACGAGAGTGAGCTCCGCTAGCGACAGTAATTGCTGAGGAGAGTAGGTCGCCCGGGCTTTTTGGAATCGATTTTTGATCCTTTGATTTTTCTTTTCTCCTCTTACTAGCTTGGCTAAGACTCTCTCTCTCTCTCTCTCTCTCTCTCATATATATATATATATATATTTGCATCCGAACAATGGAAGTTTGTTGCGAACAACATCAATCGGGACACCATCAACAAAAAAATCCAAAAGGGGGCTAAATCGAACACAAAAAATGACAAGTCGGCTGGAGGCAATCCAACAAGTACAACGACAAAGCTACTTAGTTGAAAGGGATTCGAGATAGGGCTATACATGAAGATATGGTAGAAGAGACTAGATCTCAAGTCGAAGAACATGAAGCGAGATAACTACACCACCGCCAAGGATAAGCACAAATTGTAGACACCGAAAACGTGTCGCCCTTATCTCTTTTATTTCTGTTATTTTATTTTGTCAGCTCGGTTATGAAATCCGTGTCCTATTTATGATCTAGGATCATGATCGGAGTCCGATTGGTGTGACGGAAGCTAGAAAACCACAAAGAACCCATTAACACCATAAAAATAGCCTTTATTTTGCTTGGGTCAGCCCACAAAACTGTTTTCTTTCGGTTGAATCAAGCCCCGGTCATGCTCCCAATGAGGAGAAGGTTGACACTTTGTTTCAGCTAAAACTACACATTAAATGTAGCATTTCACTTTTAGCGTCCCAGACGTAACACGAAGCTCAAGTGATTATACGACACCATTTTGATCGGCACCGCGTTTCATGGTTCGCATTGCCAAAACGCTGCGCTTTGTTCCTTTAGTGACCAATCAAGGCACGAAAATCTAAGTTGTCCATATGACACCATTTTAAGCTGGTTCGTGTTTTATGGATCACAATGCCAAAACGTTGCATTTTGCTGAGCGTCCAACCGAGGCATGAAAGTCAAGTTCTCAAGATGGCGTTGTTGAGAGGCCGACACCATGTATCTTGACCCCTCCCATGGGTTTCCCAGTCCAGGCTAATTTTATCCAATTTTCCTCCTGGATTCTCACCGTGATTCGATCCGGTTCAGCTGCTTGACAATTGATTTGCTCTTTGTAAGTCATTTGTTGTGACCTAGCCTTACTTCTATAAATAAAGGATCATTTTCTCCATTTCTATGGTTGCTGCATGTTAACTTAAGTTGAATGTTAAGCTAGAAGCTAATTCGCAACTCTCCATACTCGAATTTCAATTATGAGCTACTGAATGCTAGGCTATTTTGGCTACATCCGAAGATGAAAGTCGCATTCCGATCTCTTGGTCAAGTTTCAGCTAATCATTACTATACTACCAAACATCTTTATCACTTTCCTACACTACTTTACCTCATAAATTCCACAAAATAACCCCTCTCAATCTCGCTTGTCCGCTATCACGCTTTTAGATTTAGTTCTTGAACCAAGTTAGCAGGTGGGACAACTTGAGGATGCTCAATCTATTTTTAATCCCACTTGCAATTTATTTTCTATATTCTTTGCTTTTCATATTGTAGATAAAATTATAATTGCTTTTAATTTATCCCCACCCATTGTAATTTTATTTTTCTTGCTTTCCTTCTTGGTTTCTTTTATCGCTTTCCTTATTGCTTTCTTATCTACTTTTACTACTTTCTGTGCATGTTTTAATTGATTTAATTTTCCACATTAGCATATTGTATGCTTGATTGAAAACACACTATTTTAACTCACAATTTGAATTAATAAAAGTCGTCGGTTGATGGGCAAATTGGAGGGCTTATCCCTACATTTCATACGTTCACCCCGAGACCAACAGAGTCATTTTTTGTTTCTAAAAAAACTTCTTTCAAGCTTAGTTTTCCCAAAATAAATTTGGAGTATTTTTTTTGTTTTTATTGCTAAAACCGACTGACGATTCTCCCTTTTCTATTTTTGTTTCTTTGAAATTACATCTCGACATTTATGATTTAAGATAGGTAAAACTCGGTTTCATTTTCGACAGCCAAGGCTATAGACCGAGACCGACTCCTCATTCTCAACCTATAGCTGATGTTGGTGACCGAGACGGTGCTTGGATGTCGCCGGCGTTGGCCGGTGGTCGGGCTTAGCTCTTGGTCCAAACCGGTGTTATCACACCTTTTTGGCCCTAAAGCCTTTCGGTAGAATATGAATTGTATTTTGTTTCCTTTTCTTCAATTATAAAATAATATCCTGAGACCCTCTAAAATTAATTTCTAAAAATAAATGATTAATAAAAATCACCACTTTACGTAAAGCTGTTTTAAATTAAACTATGAAAAATTGGAAATCTCAATAAGAGATGCACCCCACTTTCAAAAATCATTTCCAAAACATGAAAAACAAGAGCCAACGCCGCTTTGTTGGGAAACTCCACTCCACTCCGCTGTCCGCCCCGCCCACTATAGGGATTTTATGTGGGAGCCGGTAGTTCCTACAATGGTGACTCCACTAGGGATGTATCACTTATTAAGAGGGTGAGACTTGAAAAATTGAATTGTGAGTTTTCTTAATGTGTTTTGCATTAGGCATATTGCATTTAGGCGAGTCTTGAACATAATTGCTTTTAATTTTGACCATTAGGCTATACCTTTAAGAACATCTTTTGCAAGAGGTCGAACTACTAACCTAGTGGGCCCACTGAGGCTTGATTATTGAGAAGGTGGTTGCTCTACACTAATAGCACGGTTTTCTTTGTTTTTTATTATCGAGAGGTACCCGAATTCATGCTATTTCTGTCGTGCACCATATGGAGGACTAAATTCTCGAACTATCGGACACCATGTAGCCGAGCAGATTTATCCCCTTTTTTTTTTTACCATAGATCCTTGGTTGTACAGGTGGTACCTTGCTCTTCATTTACATGCTTGAAATGAGTGTGGTTGTTTTGCTATTTAACCTTCTTCTTGTGAGCCTTTTAGTTTAAGTTAGGTTTGCTTAAAATACAATAAGTAATCTTCTTGAGTCGGTCCAATGTGTGCCTTGTAGCCAAAAGTCCAAATTTGGTTCCCCTTTTAAGGTCATTTCATTAATTGCATTTCCACGTCGGTCAAAATTTTTCTTTAGTCTCGATTTTTTTTCTTCGGTCATGGTCGGTGCACCTAGCCCGTGGCGGCCTTCTCTAGTCGGCCAAGGAGGGTCCTGTCGGGGATCCTCCTCTCTCTTTTTTAGTAGGTTTTAGGTATTTTTTAGTTTTGAATTTTTGTTTTACTTTTGGCATGCTTCCATTTTATGCATCTATCCAAAAATAAATTTCATCTCAAATTAGGTGAGTCCATTTTATGCATTTTGTAAAAATAAAATTCATCTCAAATTAGGTGAGTCCATTTCATGCATCTAGCCAAAAATAAATTTTATATCAAATTAGGTGAGTCCATTTTATGCATTTAGCCAAAATAAAATTCATCCGAAATTAGGTTAGTCCATTTTATGCATTAGCCAAAAATAAAATTCATTTCAAATTAGTTGAGCATTAGCCAATTTTTTAGTTCATTTTATGCATTAGCGAAATAAAATTCATCCCCATCTAAGTCATTAGCATCATTCATCCCCTTTAATTGTTTTGCATTCTTTATGTGCATCCAAATAAAAAGCATTCTTTTCTTCTTCCTTTTTCCTAGTTTCTCCGGGGCCTAGCGCTTGAGTCCCTTTTTCCCCAAAAGCTGATTTTCTTAAATGGTCCTCGAAATTATCCTTTGGGATGCAAAATAGGCAAGCCTACCGCCATTGGGTTTCGTCGAAATTTGAGCTCAAAAAGGTTAGAATGTATAAGTAAAGAGTCCAAGTACCGATTCTCCTCGCTCTACACCTCGACCTACACTAGTACGGCCAACTTCGGTGCATATAACACCAGTTCAATCAATCTTCCATCATAGGACGAGTACCCAAAGACATCTCCCTCCAATGGATGAAGAACCATAATCATCTCCTATCATTACCTTGCTCAACAAATCCTCGGCTAAAATGGAATCCCGGATTGAGACTCAAGATCAGAAAATAGAAACCATGTCCAAAACTCTCGACCTTATTCTAAAAACTCTACCGAAAAATGTGGAGGAGAAGAAGGAAAGAGAGAAATAGAAAAATGAGGAGAGAGAAAATGAGAAAGAGAGGGAAAAAGAGAAAGATAAGGAAGAAGAGGAAGATAAGGAAAAAGGAGTTCCACTACCGCCTCCAAAAATGATCCTGAACCTAAGATTGATCCATGTATAGATCAGGTAGAGAGGATGCTAAGAGAGTCCTCCATGTTCAAGAGTCACTACTTTGACCTCATGAGGTTCACTTCCATCCCCAAAGGAAAACTACCTCCAAAATTTACTCGTGCTAAACATTAAGTTTCATGTTCGTAACTTCATAGAAGCAATGACTCTTAAGAATGTACCTGAAGATACATACCACATCAAATTCCCGTGGACATTCGATAATGATGTGACGAAGTGGTATAATGTAGTTGACCCACACAAGGTCGAGTCATTGGACTCATCTTTGCATGGAATTCTTACATCAATATTCCTATAAAATTGATTTACCTGTCACCCTTCGAGATTTGGAACTAATAAAACAAGGGGAAAATGAAAGCATCACCGATTTCTTCATCAGGTGGAGGGCAAAGGCTCGCTGATATAGTAGATCGACCTTCCGAAAAAGATTAAGAGAAGAATTGCATTGGACCGAGAAATGATACATTAGGAAAATCCTTTGGGTTTTCCAATATCAATAGCCTAATTGTTTCGCTCCTCTATCTTCCAAAAGGAAAAAAAGGTATATTTCTAATTCCTCGGAGACTAAGGATCAAGTAAAAGATAAATTTTCAGATCCTTCTAGTAAAAAAAAAAAGGATAAGATTCCGAATTATTCGTAACTTAATCGAATGGGTCATTGTAATCTCATATATCCTGCTCAAAATTTAGATTTATTAGCAAATAGAAGAATCATAGTGAAGAACCATTGGCCCGTCCATAATCAACATTTCAAGTTCCTACCATTCATGAGTTTCACGACCCATAAAGATGCGAGTATGCTGATAGAAGAAGAGTTGTCTGCAGCGACCATAAATTTCGTGGCTAGTTATAGAGGTAACTACCAATCTAAAGACAAGAAAGCCTCTAACATGGGTAACTCCAGTAGGGGAGCAGATGCCAATGCCCTTAATAGGTATATTGACTACACTCCTATAGATACTACTTAAGCTCAAGCCCTCGATCGCTTATTGTCTCAAGGGAAAATCGAGTTACCGCCCGTAAGACTAGAATTAGAAACTGCGAAACAATAAAAAAATTGGGACGCAGGAAAATTTTGTAAATAATATTGTGCACGAAGACACGATACGAAATAATGTTGGACTTTCAAGAACAAATTAGAGAGCATGTTTCGTAATGGTCAACTTCCTCTCTTTAAGGCCGCCGAGAAACCAAACAATAGAAAGAATCTATTCAGCGGGACCTTAGCCATCTTTTCTAAACCCATCCTAGGTCAGTGGGATCCTTCTATCTTCATTCAAGACGTCGAGGAACGCAAACCACTAGTTAGCTTACCTCCCTTAGACCTAGAAGTCCACGGATTGTAGGTGAGTGTGAAGAGCATCTCTATGAGACCAAGGATGGTAATGAAGAGGATCTCTATCTGGATTGTAGGTGAACTAAAAACTCTTAAAATCCAGTTCCTCACTAGATTTGGATGATAGAACGCGCCAATGGGTCCACAACAGGCTTAGGAAGCCCCAAAAGAAAAAGAAGCTACCAAAGAAGAAAACCCAATCCTTAGACAACTCCAATAAGTCAAAGCTAAAATTTCCATCCGGCAACTCATTTACGCCTCCGTAAGTATAGACAAGCCTTAATCGTTACACTTAGTAAGATTGATGTCTCTCCCCAACTCATGCCCGAGGAGGTGGTAGGATTAGTCAATAATAGGGATGGAACCATTACATTTGACAAGAAGGATTTACCTTAAGAAAGCGTTGCACACAATAATGCCCTTTAACTAAATGTAACTTGCATCAACAAGTTTATCCATTTGACCCTAGTGGACAATTGGTCTGTCTGTAAATGTCTCGCCCTTGAAGGATCTGCTAAAAGGTTAGGCAATAAAGAGCAACAAATCTCTAAACAAACTGTTCACCTTTGAGCTTATGACAATTCCAAAAGAAAAGTTTTGAGAACAGTGACTCCGAAGTACAAGCTTCGAGATGTCAAACATGCAACGACACGAATGAGTAGCGAGTACTCAAACTGGATTTAGATGAGAAAGGTAAAGTTGTAGATCGGAACCTCTATAGAGTATGATTAGATCTCTACTTTATCTCACATCTAGTAGGCCAGATATTATGTTTAGTGTCTGTTTATTTTCAAGATTTCAAGCTAATCCAAAGGAATCATATCTCACTGCGGTGAAGAGAATTTTTAGATATCTTAGTGTCTAGTATTGAAAAGACTGAAGTCTAAATCTCACTAGATAATTAGATGCCGACTATGCTAGATACAAGGTTGATAAAAAGAGTACATCAAGAGCATGTCAATTTTTGGGTCAATCATTTATCTCCTTGCACTCAAAGAAGCAATACTCAATTGCTTTATCATTAATCGAGGTAGAGAACATAGTAGCTAGAGCTCGCTGAGCTTAGATTTTATAAATCAAGTAGCACTTGAAGGATCTAGGACTGTCATTCACATCCATTCCCATAAAATGTGATAATAAAAGTGCCATCAACATAATGAAGAATCCAGTTCAGCATTCAAAGAGAAAGCATATCGAGGTCGGATATCATTTTCCGAGAGACCACTATGAAAAAGGTGATATTGAACTTGAATTTATTCCTACCAAATTTCAATTAGCTGATATCTTCACAAAATCTCTTAGTAAAGATCAGTTTTTCTTTACTAGGAATGAACATGGCATGAGGAATGCATGATTAACTACGTGATTGCATGAGAATTTATGAACTTAATTGTTTATTACATGTTCTAAGTGAATAGCTAGTGGATCGGTTGAAATATGATGAAACCGAGCTACACGTTATTTTTCTAAGTGTGTTCTCGAGCATCTCGGACACATTACTAAGACAGAGCTCGGTTATGAGAAACATTGGATATAAAAATTCCGAGGTCATCTATAACTCAATAGAGAATCTTAGAAATATTTTCGAAAATCTCTTTTTCTTTCTCTATCATGTGAACGATCAAGAAACTAGTCTGTTCGAAGGAAGCAATTTTAAGAAGTAACAGCTTACACACTCGGAACGTCAAATGGTCGGCTAGTCTGTTACTCTAAGTACTCGAGTCGAGTAAGGCTATTTTTCCTTGACAGCTTGTTAATCTATAAATAGTATCTATTCATCCTCATTCATTCACTTCACTATCTTTCACTCGTCACTCTTGACTCTTGAACTCGAAATCCTTGCTTAGACACTCTTCAAAATTGAGATTCTCTACTTCTCTACTCTCTATTCATTCTCACTCGTTCACTCTTTCAATCTCTCTCCTTCTCAAATCAAAATTCTTTCTTTTTCTCTCAACATGCCAAAGATAGGAAGCACAACTGAAAGAGGGTTAGCCACAAAAAGGATAAAACTGGAACTTCTCAGCCTAAGGATCCACACAAGTATTCTTCTAAACGCAAGGCACTTGCCTTTGATCACCTAAAGCGATTGTTGCCGAGCGCTACTTTCTCAACCAAAATTTTGTGGATAAAACCATATCTCAAAACAGGAACTTTTAAGTACTCGTGTTTATGTGGTTACATCTACCTCGAGCTAGTCTCGGAATTCTACTCTAACATGATCGCAAAAGATAACATGGTTTGTTCTCTAGTTCAGGGGAAGAACATTCGCACTAACCTTCCTCTTCTTCACAAACTCTTAGACATTGAAACTCTGTTTTTGAACTCAAATCCTATCTTTTTAATGAAATCACTAATGATTTCTTTCACAAGTATGCCAAAGTCGTTCCCATGTCTAGAAAGAACTTTTCAATGACTCAAATGGAGTCCGAAGCCATACTTCTATGCTTTTTCTTGATCGAACTCTGTTCCTATTTTATCAATTGAAAGAGAACCCTAATAGTAACGTTATGAAAGTTTTGTATGATATTGTAGAAGGGTATGAGGTTGACCTCTTCCTTTTCATCATCGAGCAAACCACTTATGTTCCGTCAGATAAGAAGAAACCACCTGTTCCTTTCGAGTGCTTTACTTTCTGCTGTTTTTGCTCACTTTGAAGTAAAACTTCACAATGATGCTCTTAAATGTCTTCACCAACCATCTATGTAGGAAGGGTCGAGCTAATCGAGTATAGGATACTAGGAAAATTCACGTGGTGTTTAGATCCATTCTTCGAACTTTTACCTCCTCCTTTGCAAACTCAAAAGAGTTTTGAAACTCTTCTTCCGATAGCTGGTCTTTTATCTTTCCAGTCTTCCCCTTCTCTTAACTTACTCTACAAGGTAGCCTCACAATTTGCTGCCCTCGCCAAAGAGTTCCAATCAATTCTTGGTGCATTCAAGGCTTTCATGCCTATGTTAACTCGACTTCGAGCACGACTTAGAAGTAGATAGATCGAGTCAAGTTCTCGTCTACGAGCTGAAATAAGTCATCATGTGGCAGCAAGACCAAATCAATAGTCTACAAGAGTGCATATCCAAGGCTGCTGAGGACTCGGAATCTAGTTCCGATTGAGAATTGTCCTTAGAGTCTTCCAGCTCTTCTAACTCAAAGTTAGAGGAAGAAGAAGAAGGAGAAGAAGAAGAAGAAGAAGTTGGAGCATGCCATGCTGAAGGCCAAGGAGAAAAGGAACCCGAGGTTATCTCCTCATAACATACCGAGTCGGCCTCGGAAGAGGTTGGGGACGTTGGTCGATCCTATACTCAATCTTCCGCGTAGTGTGCTCAAGCTAAGGAAGTTTAGGACTCGAAGAGGAAATATAGGAAGAAGAACCTCTAGTACGAAAGGTCTTCACAACAAGAACAAGAACTTCCTCTCCTTGTCCCACCCATTCCACGGCCAGCAACTTCATCTCAAGGTTACGAGATGTAGAAGAAGTGGTCCTCGTTCCTCCTCCTCCACTCGTACTTGCTCCACCCCCTCTTAATTTTTTATTTTTTATTTTTTTATCCAACATTTCTTTATCTCTTCTTTTCTCTCCTTATTTGTTTTTGATGAAATGCATAGGAAGAGAGAAATCGAGGAGAGATAGTTAGTTGGTTCAAGGGAGCTTACTATTTGATGAAACTTATTCTATATTTTTTTTGTAGTAATGCAATGATCAATGAAATTAAACTTTTTCTGAGCATATTATATTTATTTTGTCTATATTTTGTTTGCTCCGATAAATGCTTGTATGTATCTATTCCATTTGCTCTAATAAATTCTCCGAGATATATCCGCTCCGATATACTTACCTTTAGCATCAATTTTCTCCGATAATGAATTCTAACTTCCTTTTACTAAGATCAATTTAACAGTCATTAATTTGTGAGCTATGAAAACTCAATTATCTCAACTTCTAACTCTTCTTATAAGTGTTAATTGCCTTTCATAATGCATATCTTAAGTGAAGAGGTTATCTCCGGGTTTCGACCCACTCGGATGTAACTCCCGGAATTGTCATGAGTAAATAATTTCACATGCATAACTTATTCCAAGATTTGACTTATTGCATTCACTTGAAAAAAGAATTACTGCGATGATATATCTTCTAAGTCGGACTTATTAACTGAAATTATTTACTTGAAAATTTTCACGCAAAGTCCGTATAAAATTTCAATTCACCATTCATCTAAAAGATAGACACAAAATGGAATTAGAACCTATTGAATATTAGACTTAAAAAATTCCATTTATTCAGGGTAACGGTTATTAATTGCTTAATTATTTGAATTAATTTTTATCCTTGCCTAATCTTGGACCAAAGTATTTTTATACTTTGAGTACCATTTTGATTCGCTTTTGCAGGTTGATTAAAGTGTTTTAATCTCATTTTGAAAAGTAAAAGCAACCGGCTTCTAACCATTAAACACCATTATATAGAAAAGTCATCTGTTTCAAGACGAGGCTCGGACATCGTGTCAACGTTGTTTGTTTCCAAATCCGATAACCTTTAACTTTGACTCTAACAACTGGTTCCACCCAGATTTCGAGTCACGGCTAGTGGGTTGGAACACCTTTTGAGCCAAGGATTGAAGTACAATGTTCATATTCATAATGACTCCTTTTCGAAGGGACTTACACTATCTATTGCAATGCCTAATATAGCTTCCCAATCCAGAATCAGTCACAATGGCTACTCTTCCTCGCTAAGTATAAATAGAGGCCATCCTACAAGACTTGAAGATTGTTCGAATTGAACTTATCATACTCATTCTCAATCTTTTATAACTTTTAACTTTGTACTTATGTTCTTACCTTCGAGTTGAAAAGAAGAAGTCTTGTATTTACTCTTAGTTACTTCAATTCTTTGTAACATCCCTTGATCGAGCTGTAAGGGTTAACCTAGCTTAGTTGTCCATAGCTATAAAGGTTATCTCAGTTAGGAAGTATTAGAATAGATAAGGGAATTTCTTTTTCTAGGAAAATTTGTATTGAATTGTTTAAGGGAGCAATTATGTAAGAATCGAGTCCTTGTATTTTGTGGATTCAAACAGTGGATTTGACTTGGTGTCTAGATTGACATTGTCCGTGGTTTTACGCCCCGGGAGGATTTCCACGTATTTTCTTTGTTCTGTCTTTCCGAGTTCATTCTAGACTCATAAGCTGTTTTACGAGTTCATACTTAGAAGAAAATCTTTTCATACCGCAAAATCTAGATTCGGGGCAAAGGTACGAAATGTAGGGAAAAGCCCTTCCATTCCATCCGTCAATAGACTACCTTTACTAATTTGAGATGTGAGTTTAAGAAGTGCATGAAACAGGTGATTATAGGAATTTAAATCAACTAAGGCATGTGAATAAAGCTACAAAAACAAATAAGAAAGCAATAAAACAAAGCAACAAAGAAAGTGGTAAAGGATAGCGATAAAAATAAATTACAGCAGACGGGGAGGGATTAAAAGCGATTACATCTTTGCGGAAAATCCAGATTCGGGGAAAAGGTACGAAACGCAGGGAAAAGCCATTCCATTCCATTCCACCCGTCAACAAACGTCCTTTACTAATTTGAGATGTGAGTTTAAGAAGTGTGTTTCAAGCAAGCATACAACAAGCAAATACAGGAATTTAAATCAACCAATGCATGTGAATAAAGCTATAAAAACAAATAAGAAAGCAATAAAGGCAACCAGTAAGAAAAAAGATAAAGGAAGGTGATAAAAATAAATTACAGCAGACGGGAAGGAATTGAAAGTGATTACATCTTTGTATCCACAATATGGAAAGCGATAAAATGCGATAATTAAATAAACTATTCCAACCATTAAGGAAATGAACACCCTCAGGTTGTCCCACCTTGTGATCTTAATCTCAAATCGGATCTGGAAGCGTGATGGTGGATTGAAGAATACTCAAAGCGGCTTTTTATGAAGTTTGGCGGAGGTAAAATAATGTATGATGTATGATGAAGGTTAGGGGATTAAATAAGATAACGGTATTGTAGTGATGATTAACCGAAAGGAAACCAAGAGATCGAATACTGTGAAGCATTTAGCGACTCTAGCTAGATTTCAGCGAGTGTTTTGTGAGGCTATTGATCTCTCAGTTTATATTCAACACCATTGGGCATAGGAAATGGCCATCATCAAAATGAGAGGCTAAGCTCTCTATTTATAGTGAAAAGAGTAGGTCACAAAATGACCTAAAGAGAAGCTAAAAATCGTCCAAAATGCTTTGAAATGAACAGGCTAAAAAATCGAAAAAAATTAGACCAAATCGCCTTGAACCAGAAATCCCATGAGCAGGGCCGAAAATCGCGGCACCGATCAAGAAACGACATCGTTTGGCTGAACCGACCTTCCGTGCTGCAGCTGGTTTCGGAGCAAAATGCAACACTTTGGCCAAAAATCCTCGAAGTGCGGCGCCAACCATGTACAATGTCGTTTTGTGCAATTGGCTTCCGTGTCTCGGTTGGACGCTTGGAGCAAAACATAGCGCTTTGGCGAAACTTCCCTGAAGCGCGATGTCATCCAGTGCAACGTCGAACAAACAAATTAAGCTCCATGTCTCGGTTGGACATTGAAGAACAAACACAAAGTTTAGCGAGCAGTGATGTTTGACGCGTGACGGAGGCCAAGTGTTGTCCTTGAGCGTTAACTCGGGCTTGGACTGTCCGAAAGAAATGGGTTTGTGGGTCGACCCAAAGAAAATAAGGTTGATTTTTTGTGCTAAAGGGTTTTTGTGGTTTACTTGCTTCCACCACACCAATCGGACTCCGAGCGTGATCCGAATCCGCAAACAGGGGTGGAATTTCATCACCAGCTGACAAAATAAAATATTGAAATAAAAGGGATAAGAGTGACACATTTTCGGGGTCTACGGTTAGCCCCCACTTTGATCGAGCCTAAAAGACAAAGGGTCAAAGTAGACACTAAAGGATACTTATCTCGCTTTTAGGCATTACTTCGTATGCTTGATTAATTCATAGTGTCCAGAATTGGCTGTTGTCAAACCCGAACTCCAGAGACAGGGCCTGGACTTGATCGTGGTGTGTGCATTCGGAAATCCTGTAAAAGGGTCCCGAGCTTCGCTTGATCAAAATCCTGAAACTTAGTGATTTTCTGCTAAAGCTTTGATTGTGTCTTAATTTGAAGGTTGGCTGAATAGGTGCATTGTACTAGCTTACTCTAAAGGTTTGCTCTTGAGAGTCTAAATCACTCTATAGGGGTGAATAGGGTGTGAAATAAATTTTACAGAATTAGAAAACTATTTTGAGTCTAGATTAAACTCGAAGTGCGGAACTCATAATATACGTAGAAACCCTCATGGGGTAGAAAACCATAAACGAGTGTCTATCCGGACACTAAGTCAAATCCACTATTTTAAATCCATAAAATACAAGGAGTGACACTTACGAATTACTCCCTTAGACAATTTAATTACAAGATTTCCTAGACACATAAGTTCCCTCAACTATTCTAGTACTTCATTACGAAGATAGCCCTTACAGCTAGGGACAACTAAGATGAGTTAACCCTTACAGCTCGATCAAGGGACTTTAGAGAGAATAGAAATAAGTAAGAGTGATTATAAGACTTTTCTCTTTGTAACTAAGAAAGTAGAAACTTAAGTACATAGTCGAAAAGCTAGAAGATGGAGAAAAAGTAGATTTCGTTCGGTTCCAGCAATCTTCAAGTCTTGTAGGAAGGCTTTTATGTATACACAGCAAGGAAAAGTAGTCGTTGTGACCGATTCCGAACTTGGAAGCTTCAATTAAGCATTGTAATGGATAGTCTAAGTTACTCATAAAAGGAGCTGTTGTAAATGTGAACGTTGTGTTTAGGTCCTTGGCTCAAAAGGTAGTCCATCCCACTAGTATTGATTGAAATATGGGGTGGAAACAACTATTAGACTCAAAGTTGAAGTTTATCGGATTTGATAACAAACAACCCCGACACGATGTCTTAGCCTTGTCCTGAAATAATGCTTTTACGTCAATTGGTATTTAACGGTTAGAAGTCGGTTGCTTTTTCTTTTCAAATCATGATTAAAGTACTTTAATCATCCTACAAAGCAAGTCAACTGGTACTCAAAGTATAAAAATACTTTGGTCCAAGATTAGGCAAGGATCATAATTAATTCATAATAATTGAACACTTACTTATCCTTAACCTCGGAGAATGGAATTTTTAGAGTCTAATATACAGTAGATTGTGATTCCATCTTGTGTCTATGTTTAAATGATCAAGAAATTAAGAATATATAGAAGCCATGCATCAAATTGATTAGGTGAATAATTTTTGTTAGTAAGGGTCGACTTAAAAATAAGAATTAACGTAGTAATCCATTTCTAGTTAACTTATAAAGTCGAGTGCTCGGAATAAGATATGCACATGAAATTATTTACTCATGACAACTGTCCGAGTTGCATCCGAGTGGGTTAGAAACCCGGTGTTGTGTGCTCTTACTCAAGAAATGCATTCTACGTAGGTCAAACAGATGACGAAAACTTAAAGATAAGCTTCTTAAAGATTGTGAATGACTTGAAATCAAAACCATAGAGGGATAAAGAGTTATATCCGAGTTTTCAACCTCCCCTTTTTTATGAAAGACATTTAACACTTAAGATAGAAGCTAGAGGTTCAAAGAGTGAAGTTTTCATTGATCGGAAATGAATGACAATAAAATGTTATTTATGAAACTAAGTGAGCATTTGTTCTTAGAGCAAATTGATGTAAAAATATATTAGACAAAAATCATTAGAGCATAAAATCATAATAGAAATGAAGAGATACAAGTAAATGATCCTAAGAAATAATGATATTTCATTACTTAAAAAATAAGTACAAAGACATAAAATAAACTTAGAATACAATCCCCCTAAACCATCTATCTGTCCTTTCGCTCTCCCTATGCATTTCATCAAAATAAACTTAAGAGGGAGGAAAAAAGATACGGAAATGTTGTTATTCACTCAGAACATATAATAAACAATCAAAGTCATAAAATCTTATGCAATTATCTATATAATCATGCAATCATCACGCCAAATTCATTCCTAATAAAGCAAAACTTATCTTCACTTGGAGGTTTTGTGAAAATATCGGTTAATTGAAATTTGGTAAGAATAAAATCAAGTTCAAATATCACCTTTTTAAGAGTGGTATCTCATAAAATGATATCCGACCTCAATGTGCTTCATTTTTTAATGCTAAACTGGATTCTCGGTGATGCTGATGACACTTTGATTATTACACTTGATTTGGATTGATGTGAATGACATCTAAGATCCTTGAAGTGTTGCTTAATCCATAAAATCTTAGCACGGTAGCCTCCAGTTGTCTCTACCTCAACTGAATTTTGTTTCTTCGAATACCAGGAGATGAGTGATTGACCCAGAAATTGTCTTATCTTGCATGGATAAGGATCTTACATGCTTTGCAAACTTGCACCCGTGGTTATCGAGTACTTTCCCCATCTTTCACCCGATTTAAGGAACCATCCTTCTTTCTCGGCCTTGGTAGCATGGGCCAAAGTCCAACTCCAATAGTGAAAAGCACATGATATTGCCTCTTTGAGGTCTCGCCCTTAACCACGTGGCCACGGTATGTCACTTTTAAGCTTAAGAGCTAGAATGAGCCAAAAATTCCCCTTTCATTCTGTCCAATTTGCTGCCCTAGCCTACTACTCGTGCTAGGCCTATTGGCACGATCGTGGTGGCCAGGCACTGGCAAAATGGCCAGGCTCTTGCTGCCCAATTTTACTTGTTTTCTTGTTTGTCTTCTTATAGGTCTTTTGTGTGTAGGCTAATTTCCATCCTTGGACCTAAATTCAGCTTCCTCCAAGCCTACGCCTAGCATGGGAGTTGAGTGAAAGGCGAATTTTGCTTGAGGGTCCGTTCGGCTTTTGTTGGTATCTTGGTGAGCGAGTTACGCCACGAATTTGGTATAATACGTGACCGCTTTTTGTTCCCCAAGATCCTTCACGGACAATATTCTATTTGCACTCCACAACCCAAGAGGAGCAGCAAGAAATAACCACTTGGTATCTTTACACCCAATTCTTAGATGTTAATTCGTTTTATGTTCAATATTTGGGACAAATCATGACATGATTGGTGACTCTTGATCTACACTTTTGTGTAATTAAATTTCTTGTGTGGAAATTAACTTCATCTCTACAACTTCTCCCGGATGACATCTACATTCCGAGCCTTGATGTCAATGTATCTTAACCCAGGGAGTCCTCATGTTATGTTAGGATTCCGAAAATTCCGGAGTCCAAATGTATAGGACATCCTCTTCCGAAAAACTTGAAATGGGTAAGAGTATTATGCTCATTTACATGTAGTTGAATGCTAAAACGGTCTTACTAACACAATGAATTTGCAATACGATGGGGAACAATCTCGAACTGTGTGCATCAAACTCCAGTGTTCCCTTAAAAGCTGGAAAGAGGTAAGAATATGATGCTCCTTTACTTTTAGTTGAAGCTAAAAATATCTTGCTAACACTATGAATTTGCAGTACGATCGAGAACAATCTCGAGCCGTGTCTATATCAAACTCCAGTCCGTCCGTAAAGCTTTCAAGGGATTTTTCACCGGTCGGACATTCTGAACATTTCGAGTTAGCTTAGTTAGTTAAATTGCTAACTCATGAGCTTTTAGTAGATTTGCTAATCGTTCTATTACCCTTGTAGGACCGCAGATCTACGTCTCCTCCATTCGGAGGTTTCCTTAGGCTGCTCGGGGCTCATACATATTCCTCTTATCAACAAATGTAGTCTAGTAGCACTCGCGGGAGTAGTTATTCACGTTGGTCCTCTCGGTGCTCTCATGGGCCTAAAGCTTCCAAGTTGGGGCCAAATACTACCGTACTCGGCCCTAGTTCTTCTAGTGTTGGGCCTAACTCTTCCGAGGCCGGTATTAATGTCATGCCTTTGCAAGTGCTTGACCCCTATGGCAATCCGTATGATTTTTGTCGGACGTCGTACAACGGACCTTATCATGAGGCCTCACAACCGCCTTGGGACAACAGGGCTAGCTCTTCCGAAGTTTCGGGGATAAGCGAGTTTCCACTTCGATCTTGGAAGATTTTGGTAACTATATCTTCGATGATGCTTTTGAGAATAAAGATAGAACAACTCCTTGTAAGGCGCTTAGTTAATATTAATGTTTTGTACCATTTGACTCTATGCAATGAGATGAATGCAAAGACTCGATTCTAAAATGCTTTGTTTATTTATATGATGCGCAAATTTCCAAGGAAAAATTTTAAAGCTAAATCAAAAAAAAATTGCATTAGCCCCCATTCCCCCAAAGAAAAAAATTAAAATGAAAAATTAGAAATGCCAGGTGCATAGTCTAAAAATGACAATGCTTGGCCAGAATTAGAAAACCAAAATTGGCCCAATGGATAAAGAAGGCTCGGATTGAAAAAAATAGAGTACCGGCCGGTCCGGCTGGCATCGGCCAACTCATGGCCCGGGGCTTGGGCTGGTGACGAGTAGCATGATGGAGGAGGACACTGGTGCTGAAACCTACTATAAAAAACACCTGGTGGCGGGTCACCAAAAATTAGGCCCTCAATCTCCGTTAGCAACTCCGACGGAAAACACTTCCTAAGAAAATTCCAGCTCATTCATCCCTTTTAATTCTCAAAGATGAACTTCATCACTGGATTGTCCCGTTGGATTCGGGAGATAAGCGAGGTTGATAAAGTAGAGTTGTCCCCCTATGGACTAAATACCATATCAACATTCGGCAGTAAAGATTTATTGGACTCTATTGAGGGCTTCAATGGCCTTTTGGGATCCAAAATACCATGTCTTTAGGTTTAGGGATAAAGAATTGTGTCCCTTTCATGAAGAGTTCGATGCCATCCTAGGCATTCTTTGTCGGACCAAACTTGTGGTTCCGACGCCTTCTACTAACATGTTTGAGACATATAAATGCTTTCTAAAGCTGAATAATAGGAATCGAGTTGGATTCTAATCAAGGACGAAGAGCATTGGATAAACCTAATGTCACACTTTCACCCGATTTATTGTTCAAGGCATGCACATATTAAAAGGTGCCTGGACCATAATTACGTGTCTCGGTAAGTGGCTTCCTATTAGTGGGAGGCCATAGGGATATGGCGCCTGCTGTGCTTTTGGACTTCACCGAGCAGTTGAAGGATCACCGTTCCCTTACTCTCATAATCATCGGGAGACTACCCTAGGGCTAAGCCGAGTTGAAGCAAATCTAAACGAGGATTTCACGGACAGCCCCTGTTATTGCGGGTAAACGAGAAAAATATTCGGGAATTAGCCGGCTAGGTAGGCGGCACCGGCCAGAGTTGGTAGTCCGACACCGACGAGGTTAAAAATGTCCTTGGCTTTTTCCCGAGTCTCGCTATTTCGATTCTGTTATTTTAATTATGCTCCTGTTGGACCGTAAATTACGATGAATCCGACCGTGCGGGACCCTAATATTTTTACTATCTCGTGGTATGCGGATCCGCTTAGTGGAGCACTTAAATTGGTGCAAGGACCTACAAAAGCGGACTAGTGTCCGGCTACACGGTTCTATCACCAGCAACGGCTAGGTGCATTGATTGACCATGCAGCTTCTTAGTGGGAAGCGAGGTTAGACTCGGGCATCCCATTGAATGGTGCATCGAACATTGGAGGCTGTCCCAATTTAGGAGACACGCCGAAAGGCATCCATTTGTACGTTTGTTGGGTCTTGAAACCAGTACGTATGACTTCCCGATCATGTAATGCGGTAAATGGGGCGAGTATAGGAAATCCCTTATTCGGACTATATCGGGCCTTCTTCTTTTGAAATTTTTGAAGGTTTCAGACAACGCGAGACGGTGCACCGACAAGGGTTGATTACTGGACGAACCTGCTGAGGTTGTTGAAACCGGTGGACAAACGATCTACCATGGTCTTTAGATTTTATCCGGAGTGGATAAAGGAGACTAACCCCAAACGACATAAGGCGCCGAGAATGCGAGAATGTGACCCAAGAGAAGTTATTCCTGCTGCACCACCTCTTCAAATTTGCAAAGTGATCCCTCGGGTTGATGAACAAGCTCGGAGAAGAGGAGATAAAGCTAAAGAAGCTGAGAAGGGCTTGTACGATCGAGGAATTGAAAAAGCAAACCCGAGACGATGCAGCCGGGGCTAGTGGTGCGAAAGGGAAGAAAGTGAAAATTTATTAGGGCTAAGCATAGGAGAAAATAAGAATTTAGGAAATTTTTAGTTTTGCCTCTTTAGATAAGTTATTGTTCAAGTACTATGCTTGTTTATTTCCCTTTTTATTTAGCTATGTATTCAAGTATGTAGTAGGCTACCTTTTATAATAATAAAGTAAAAAGTAAGATGCTCACTTTTATGCTTCATTTATTTTGTCGTTCACTTAGAGGAAAAAAAATTGTCTATCTAATTGGATCGCCCTTTAAAAATAATGTAAAATATCCCACTTAAAGGAAATAATTAACTAATTAATTGGATTGCCCTAATAAATAACTATTAAATTTCAAAGATAGGACATCGGCGGAAGGATTTCTTGGCCCTACCATCTCGTCGTTGTGTGGATCGTGGCCGGTGTCGGCTAAGGTCGCAGCCTGGTTAGGTTAGGCTTGGCAAATTAAAGGAACTACTTAGTATTATGCTAAACATAGTACTTCTTTAACCGATCCAAGTTAATATATTGAAAAATCTCATTGTCATCCAAATTAGTCGGTTTAGGTGCTCCTCCCGGCAGTATTTGACTCAATCCGAATAGGCCTTGTCGGTTAGGCTTGAATTTCCTTCTAGGATCTTGAATTAGTGCTCTAATCTCTTTGAGCACCAAATCTCCAATCTGTAAATTACGAGGCTTAACCTTCTTGTTAAATGCCCTTGATATACGCGCTCAGTATAATTCGACATTATATAGAGCATTAAAACGCCTTTCATCTAGCAATACTAGGTCCTCGTAGTGTGCCTTAGCCCATTCTTCTTTAGGAATTTGACTTTCTACAATGATTCGCAATGAAGGAATGGCAATTTTTATTGCAAGAACTGCTTCCAAACCATATACTAGAGAGTATGGTGTTACTCCCATTGAGGTTCTAATGAAGGTTTGGTAGCCCCATAAAACAAAGGGAAATTTCTCGAGCTAGTCCTTGTAATTGACAGTCGCTTTCTCCACTATCTTTCGGATATTCTTGTTAGCAGCCTCGATCGCTTCATTGGACTTAGGGCAATAGGGAGAAGACTTATGGTGTTTGATTTTATATTTGTCTAGTAGATCTGCTAGTTCTTTCTTGAAGTGACTACCACGGTTGCGAATCGGTTCAAGTGTTATCCCATATCGACGAGATAATGTTGCAAGTTATAAACTTCACCACATGCTTTGATGTTAGAGTTGCATAGGAGGCTGCTTCTACCCACTTAGTAAAGTAGTCAATTGCTACAAAGACAAACTTGTGACCACCCATTCCTTTAAGGGTCACTTTATCAATGATGTCAATGCCCCAAACTGAAAATGGCTACGGTGATGCAAGTGTCGTTAAAAAGCAAGGTGGTTGGTGTTGCAAGTTCACATACACTTGACACTTGTGACATCTTTCAACAAATTCATGACAGTCTGCTGCCATGGTCGACCAATAATATCTTAACCTCTTAATTTTATGAACCAACATTTGTCCGTTCATATGGGGTCTACATTCCCCACAATGAATATGAGTCATTATGCGCTCTACTTTATGATTGACACAAAGTTAGCTAATTCCCATGTTGGTTTTCTTGTACAGTTGCCCTTGATTTATAAAGAATTATGCTACTAGCATACGGATGGCTTGTTGGGCTTTAGATGTGGAATCTGGTTGGTATTCTTAGTATTTTAAGTACTAATATATGTCATGGTGCCAACAAATTTGGTCGATACTAGACACTTCTAGTGCATATACATGCGCGGAGTTGACTCGTCGTTCTATATTAATGGGCATTGAATGAATACCACTAGGGATATTAATCATGGATGCTGATTTGGCTAGGGAATCCACGAACTTGTTGTCATCCCTAGAAAGGTATATGTATGATATACTATCAAAATACTTCACCAATTCTATCAAATGTGCTTGGTATGGTGCCCAAGCTTCACTACATACCTTCAATTTACGTAAAATCTTATTAATGATCGAGCTGGAGTCACCGAAAACCCGGATATTCTTAGCTCCGATTTCTATGGTGGCTTGAACTCTCGAGATATGTACCTTGTATTCTACAACGTTATTAGTAAATTCAAAATATAGTTTGGCTGAAATGGGAGTATGTGCTTCCTCCGGCAAGACTAAAAGGATCCCTACTCCAAAGCCCTTCGATTGGAAGCACTGTCAAAGTGCATGGTCCATATGTCAACTTCTACTTGTAGAATGTTTTCATCATGAAAGTCGACATGTGCGGGTTGTGATTTGGTCACCTGGTGGATCGGTTAGGAATTCCGATACTACCCTTCCTGTGATTTCCTTTTGAGGGACATACTTGAGTTTCAAACTCGATAGCATGACTATCCATCCATGTATCTTGCTACTCATGGTTGGTTGCACAAGAATGTATTTAATAGGGTCCATTGGTGCTATTACATGTACCATGTGGGCCAACATGTAGTGTCTAAGCTTCTTGGTGGCCCACACTAAAGCCAACGATGTTTTTGCTAAAGGCGTATACCGAGTTTCGTAATCTAAGAATTTCTTACTTAGATAATACACTTGCATGTTCCTCATTTACGGTTTCGTTGTAGCGAGGTATAAGAGTAACAACCTCCTTGTTCGAGGCGAAACATGCACTGGCGGATTGGCCAAACACTCCTTAACCTTCTTAAATTTTGTTTGGCATTCTTCATCCCAAATAGGTTTAACTCCTTTTCTAAGCTTCTTAAAGATGGGTTCACATACCATGATCGGTTTTGATATCAAACGACTAATATAATCTCCTTCTCTATCGATGATGGTGGATTCTCCTGGATGGCTTTGATCTTGGATGGATAAACTTCAATTCCTCTAAGACTAACCACGAGCATAGTACTTTGCCTGAGGTTACAATTAAGAATAAGAGAAGGCAAAGAGTAATCGGAAAAGATTTATCTTATTGAATGAAGAAATGAGTCCATAGGACTCGAAACGAAAATTTACGTAAGATAAATTAACATAATTAGAAACAGGAACAACAACGCTAGTGCTTGGACTCGAAAATAAAATGCTCTCCTAAAATGACAGCAAATTCTTAACATTCCTCATCATTAATCCAAGTGATATTCTTAGACCCTTCGTTGTTGACGTCGGTGATGAACTTGGACAGATCAAACTGCGGGTGCGAAATAGCTTAGGACAGTACCAAAACCGAGTTCCCCTCTAGATTTTTCTCCCGTCCAAATAATAAAGCAAAAATATTGCTCCTAACCAGGTTGGTCCAGCCTGGGGTTGACTATTTCTTCTCGAGGAGCTAGGATGCCTCCTTTTCTAGCACATGGCGAGTCACTAAAGGCTTCTAAACTACGTACTAGGATACCCTTCTCTTTTATGTAATAAGGCTAAGGAAAACCATAGTAGGGGAAGTCATCTCTTCTTTCGAGAATTGTCCATTTAGAGTACGAGGAAAAGGTTTGATTGAACGGACTGTGAATGGTGACGTCCTCCTAGTTTGTATCTCCTACTTAGCTTTAGCTATTTCCGAGGAGTTGGATGATATCCTAATTAGAACTTGTACTTATTGGTGGGCTCAAGGGGGAGGGGGAAGATCGGTGGTATACCCTCCTGCCTATAGCTAACATAAGGATTGAAGTTAAAAGGTGCTTCATCCTTGTCCGTAGCAGATGATGGTCTCGAATCCATAGAGCTCCTCATCATCAACATTGTGCTCAATTTCAACCACGAGACTCTTTTGAGGTGATGGAGGCACATAGGTTATATCTTTTGATGGTTACTACTTAACCTTTAATTATCATTGAACTTTTTGAAGTAGTGTAGAGGGTACTGCCTGGTGGTCATGTAACCAAGGGCGTCCTAAAAGAAGGTTGAAAGTGGCTTGAATGTGTAATGCCCTCTTCAAGTAGGTCTTTCTTGTCGAATTGATGGTTGCATCCCTATTATTGACCAATCCTATCACATCGTCGGGGATAGTTTCGGGAGAGACCTCAATTTTGCTAAGTGCATTAATTAAGGCTTGGCTATGTTTTTGGGACACAGGTATGAGTTACCGAGATGGAAATGTCGGCTTTGATTTTCTGAAGTCTGTTTTAGGATTGGGTCTTCTTCTTTGAAAACTTCTTTTCCTTTAAGGGCTTCTTGAGTCTGTTGTGGACCCATTGGTGTGCATCAATATGTCCTGAAATGGACCCATTGGTGTGCATCAATATGTCGTCCAAACCTAGTAAGGAATTGAATTTCAGGACTCTTTCATTCTCCCCAAAAGTCATCTTTTTCTAAGGGTGGTGTGCTATAAAAGTTATCATCACTATTGTCTTCAGTTTTGTACACATCTTCTCCGTCACTTACCCATAATCCATGCACTTTTGGGTCTATGGAAGGTAAGTTAGCAAGTGGTTTGGACTTATTGATGTCTTGAATAAA
Source organism: Talinum fruticosum (assembly GCA_021018815.1). Lineage (NCBI taxonomy): Eukaryota > Viridiplantae > Streptophyta > Magnoliopsida > Caryophyllales > Talinaceae > Talinum > Talinum fruticosum. The sequence continues at coordinate 402,122 of JAITYX010000120.1, read as the reverse complement.
GACAGATGGATCCCACTGACCTGGAATGGGTTCGAAAATACAGCTAAGGTACCATTGAATAGGTTCTTGTTGTTGTTGGATTTAGGAGTGACCTTAGGGAGAAAGAGTTGACCGTTACTGGAACATACTCTTTAACTTGTTCTTGAATGTCCAACATTGATCTCGTATCGTGTCCTCGTGCATAGTGGTACTTATACAGCTTTTCTGCGTCCCAATATGTTTACTTGTTTAGCATTTTCCGATTCTCGCTCTTACAGGTGGCAACTTAATCTTCCCTTTAGACAATAGATGGTCGAGGGCTTGAGCGTAAGTAATATCTATAGGAGTGTAGTCATTATGCCTACTAAGGGCATTAACATCTACACCCCTACTAGTAATGCCTTGACTAGAGTTTTTCTTATCCTTAGATTAATAATTAGCTTTATATCCAGATCACGACTTTTGTGGTCGTGGCAAACAACTTTTCTTCTATCAGCATTACTACATCTCTAAGGGTCGTGAAGCTGATAAGTGGTATGAATTTGAGATGTTGGTTATAAACAGGCCGAAGGTTCTTCACAATGATCCTAACTTTGTCCCGCTTGGAAGGTCGATCCACCATATGGGCAGCCTTTCCCCTCCATCGGGTGAGGAAGTCGGTGAAGCTCTCTTTCTCCCCATGTTTAATCAACTCCAAGTCTCTAAGGATGACGGGTACATCGGTGTTATAAGAGTATTGTTGTAGGAACTCCTTACACATATCGTTCCAATTGGTGACCTTGTGTGGATCTATCGCATTGTACCACTTCATTACATCACTGTCACATGTCCATGGGAAGATGGTGTGATAAGTCTCTTCGGGTACATTTTTAAGAGTCATTGCTCCTAAGAAGTTGCAAGCATTATGATGGGGATTTTTAGAACCGTGAAACTTAATATCTTGAATGTAGAGGATTCCCTTAACATTTGTTCTCTCCGATCTATGTGTGGATCAAATTTAGGCTTAGGTTTATGACTAGGTTATGGTGTAGGTTCTAGATCAAGTGGAGGGCCTTACGGCGAGTGGATGAGCTTCTTCTTCACCTCCTTCTTATTACCCTCGAAGGGTCTTTAGGATAACTCGCAAAAGTTTTAGATATAGAATCTATCTTTTTGTTATGAGCCTTAATTTGAGCTTCCATCATGGCTGAGAATTCGTTGAGCAAAGTGAGGATGGGAGATTGTTTTAGTCCTCTAGCCATTGGAAGGGAATTGTTTTTTGTACTATTCTACAACAGAAGATTGACTGAACCGGTGTTATGTACACCAAGGTTGGTCGCATCGGTATAGATCGAGGTATAGAGCATAGGGAAGAGGTACTGGACTCCTTGTTAAGGCTTTTTAGGAGCTAGAATTCCGACGAAACTCAATGGCGATAGGCTTCCCTATTCTGTAGCCCAATGAATAACTGCTTATGAACATGTGTAGGAGTACCAACTTTTAGAAGGAAGGGACTCAAGTGCAAGACCCGAAGAAACTAAGAAAGAAAGAATGCTTTTTATTTGGATGCATATAAGAAATGTTAGGAAATGAAATGGAATGTAATGATGCTAATGAGTTAGTTTGGGAAGATTTTTAATTTGGCTAATGCACGAATGGAATTTATAAATGGATTTACACAATTGGAGATGAATTTTTTTGGCTAAAATACAAAATTGAATGCATAAATGGATTCACCTAATTTTGAGATGAATTTATTTTTTTAGCTAAATGCAAAATTAAAATGCAACGGACTCACCTAATTTGAGATGAATTTATTTTTGGCTAAATGCAAAATTGAATGCATAAGTGGACTCACCTAATTTGAGATGAGATGAATTTATTTTTTTGGCTAAATGCTAAAGTGAATACAAAAATGGACTCACCTAATTTGAGAAGAATTTATTATTTTTTTGGCTAAATGCAAAATTAAATGCATAAATGGACTCACCTACTTTGAGATGAATTTAGTTTTTGGCTAAATGTAAAAGTGAATGCAAAAATGGATTCAACTAATTTGAGATAAATTTATTTTTTTGACTAAATGCAAAATTAAATACATAAATGGACTCAGCTAATTTGAGATGAATTTATTTTTTGACTAAATGCAAAATGAAAAAAATGGACTTACCTAATTTGGGATGAATTTATTATTTTTGGCTAAATGCAAAATTAAATGCATAAATGGGCTCACCTAATTTGAGATGAATTAATTTTTTTGGCTAAATGCAAAATTGAATGGAAATGTGGAATGCCAAGATGCTAAAAAGTCAAAACCTTAGAAAAACCACACCGATTGAACAGAGATGAGGGTCCCAGTGCGGAACCCTTCCGGACTCGACCAGCGGTGGCCGGTGCTGGCTAAGCCCGGTGGCCGGTGGCTACCTAAAATCTAGACTAAGAGATAAATTTTTAAGATGGCTTAGAAATGCAATTAATGCACCGACCTTAAAAAAGAAGGCAAGTTTTTTACTTTTCATTGAAAATGCACATATTGGACCGACTCGAGGAAATTAATTATTGTATTTTATTCGCACCCATGCAAGGGATATTTAGCACTTGCTAACCTAACTTAAAGGCTCACAAGTAGAAGATTAAATACTAAAAACAACGACATTCATCCAAGCATGCAAATGAAGAGACAAGGGGCCAACTAAACCACAAAGGATCTATGGTAAAAAAGAAAGAAGAAGAGGGATAAAACTAGATAGGATACATGGTTTATCATAGTTCGAGCATTTAGTCCTCCGTGGGATGCACGATAGTAAAAGCATGAATCGTCGGTGTCTCTTGGTAAACCAAACAGAGTACCCCGACAATCAAGCCTAATTAGGTCCGTCCGAGTTAGCGGTTAGAACCTCCTCCCAAATTGTTCTTAAAGATAAAGCCTAAAGGTCGAAATTAAAAGCAACTATGTTCGAGGCTGCCTTAATGCAACATGCCTAATGAAAAACAGATTAAGAAAACTCACAGCTCAAACTTTCAAGTCTCACCCTCTTAGTAAGTGATACATCCCCAGTGGAGTCACCACTATAAGAGCCACTGGTCCATCCGTCCGTCCCCTCCGTAGAGGGAGCCGGATCTGGAGAGGATCGAGCTTCCCCATAAATGTCGGGTCTAGTTTTGTAAGATTTTCTTTAAGATGATTTTTGAAAGTTTATTAGAAATGGGGATGCACCTCTTGTTGAAATTTTCGATTTTTGTAATTTAATTTAAAAACAGATTAATCAAACAATGGTTGGCAATTTTATTAATCTTATTTCAGAAATTTTTTGGAAGTCTTGAGACAAAAAAATAAGGCGAGTTCATTAGAAATGGTGGTTTTATTAACAAAAAAATTTAATTTGTTAATGTCGCAAGGCTTTTGGACCAAAACGATGTAAAAACACTAGGTTGGACCAAAGCCTTGCCCGGCCATCGGCCGGCGTTGACAAAAGTCATCGCTAATCGATGCCCGACACCGGCCACGGGTCATGACCGAGGTGATAATTCTCGGTCCATGACTTAGTGTAACGTCCCTAACCCATAATCACCAGTTTAGTCTAAACAAACCATTAGGCGATGATTAGTGCAGCAGAAGGGAGGTCGGGGGAATGTCACCACCGCCATTACCGAGAGGAAAGGGTAAGACTCGAATATAACTATATGTATTTCTACCCGTGCATACATTTTGCTAGACAATTACAACTTATACAATTATAAATAAAAGAACATGTTAATATTCAATAAATGAAGTCAACGACACTCGACCACTAATACCCCAACATATTGCCACGGTGAGCCTCTATGTTCGAACCCGAACCCTTCTACTGCTTGATACCTTCAACATCTTTTCTTAAAACAAAAATAGAAAATATTTTCGAAATGTGAGCTGAACCTCAATACATCTACTATCATGTTGTAAATAAAAATTATTAAATAGTTGAGTTGAGTGTATGCATGTCAATTCATTTATAAATGAGGGGAGAGCATAATTAAAACAGTTACTCATTTATTAACTAAATGGAACCCTTACGATCATCGAGTTTCCTCTAAACACAAATGCACACACCCCAACCGATCGAATAGTATGGTTGAAGGTGGCCAATAGTTATGGTGTTAGACCTAACTGAATATTGATGAGTACCAAATAATGGTATTTGATGGGGCGGGTCCATTTTTATACGACAAATACTTGTTTGCAAATGATTCTTTGTTGTAATTAAAATCAGTCATACTCGGCTTTGGTTTATAATTGAAATACTGAAAGGCACAATCAATGAACGTACCTTGAGTTGGTGTTCTTCCTTCCGTTTGGGCAGAATTTGGATGAACGCATGACATTCGATGACCTTGATAAAGTTTCATTAATAATCAAATTTTTGCTTTTAATCATTTAGTTATTTTAATATCTCGGTGTTATTTCAAATGAAGACAAGCAATATCGATTTTTATCACAAATAAAGTTAAGGTTATACATATGTAAATATTTATATATTAGCACATAGTAATTATTTTATTTTTCCCAAAAGAATTTATTTATAAATAGTATTAATTTAACACAATGTAGCATTTTACTTTAAAAACAATGTAGTTTATTTTTCATGTAAAATCTTTATATACTTTTGTTATCATTTACTTATTTAACTTCCTAACTTACCCTAATTCACACTTTAATCTAATCCATAATCATTATAATCTAATCCACAGACACCATAAGTTAATTCACAAGGAAATTATCCACTATTATATGAACCAATTTTTACTACGGTTACAAACGACTTTTAATTACGGTTAACCGACGTCGTGCCCGTCATTGTATGTAACATATTTTACTACGGTTCAAAATCGTAGTCATAGGTCAATATATGATGATGGTTCAGGTGGCAAAATCGTAGTCATATGTCAATTTATGACAACGGTTTCTTCATCCGAACTCGTCGTCATAGGCCTTCCTCTATAGTTGAAAAAACTTATTACAGAGCACATATGATAACGGTTCGGATGAAGGATCTGTCGTCATAGATGAGCCTATGACTATGGTTCTCGCCTTAAGAACCGTAGTAATAAGTCTGATTTTTTTTTAATAATTTTTCTTATGTTTACTTGACCTTTGTATATCACGAGAAAATTATATACAAAACACAATCCAAGTAGACTCTTCACCGGAATATATACAAAACAACACACTCATCACATTTTGTATATGGTACAAGAGAATGTAAAAATGTATATACCTATGTACATATATACCTAACTGTATGACTACTAAAATCATAAACTTGACCAATCAAATAATGAAGAATAAGCGTAAATATATACCTATTTCTTTATACGGTTATATACAAACTCTGTCCAACCTTCTTTTAACTCATTGAGTACTTCATCTCGTATAGGGAGTGGGTGGTTTCTTTCTTGAGAAATACTGTAACCAATGATGTAAAGGACATATTAATTAGTTCAAGTGCAAGTGTTAATCAAATTGAAAAAAGAATATAATCTATTACAAGTGTAAGTATACATCTTTGTGACTACCATTTAAATCGAGTTCGGTCACAATCTCTTTCATGTATTGGAGAATGTAGAAGCCGCACTCCACGTTCCCTGGTTGTTTATGGCACTATAATAATAAAATAGATTCCTAACACATAGAGAAATAATTAGTACTTTATTTAGCTAGTAAGTAATATGAAATGAAAACAATTAAAACAGACTCCAATAAATAAGAGTACCTCACCTTGACGGGGATAATTAGTGGTCGTACTTTCTTCACTTGTTTGTCTTTGATGCCTTCGCTATAATAATAACGGAGTAGAGCATTATTTTTCAATTGGAAAAATAAAATTCAAGTTAGACATACCATTGAACGATTACTTAACAAAACAACATAAAATGATTAAAAGTATGAACTCATGTCTCGACGACATCCTTGATATGTTCCTTCACATCATGACCCGGATGATCAAGCCGGTAGGCGATATTAGCCCTTGGGTATAGGGTAACAAGCTTCCAATGGTGGCTACATAACCACAAATAAAACATTTTTATATAAGTATGCGTACCACCATATAAAAACTTCATCGGTTAATGAATTCATTATTTGTACACTTACCTCTCATTGAACGACGCCAAGTACAATATTTTATCCTCCGCAGTATGTTTCATGACATCAAAGATATAAGTGACTCGTTCTTCACGATTCAGGCCAATTCCTTGAATAATGGAATTAGTGTTCGAAACTAAACGAATTCCTTCCCGATCGCAGTGCGACCACCTTACATATTGATTGTATGTAGTTAGAAATTAAAATTAACAGTGAAAAAAGAAATGATGGTGAATATATTAACTCACATCATGCCAAGCATAATAACGGATACACGATTTCCTCCATGTGCAAAAATTGCAGCATGTCATCTAGGAAGACATAGACCGGCATATCCGCTTCACGTTATCCAAACACGTGACTTGGCGCGTTACGGATGAACGGTTCCTCTAGTGACATAGTCTTCACATAACTTTCCACAGTAGCACACCGATCCGTGCGAGACTCCTCAATGGATATGAGGGGAGACTTCTTCGGACAACGAACGACTGCCATTGAACGTTTGCTTGTGCCACGGGCACCCTTTATCCCACTCTCACATTTGTCCCCGATATCCTAATAAATAATCGGTACAAAAATGAGAAATATAGATACATGATATTAACAACGAGCTAAATCTAATATTTTTAATAAAAATGAATTATCGTACTTAGGATGACCAAACTCTTGGGCCAATGAAGAAAAGCGTTGACTGCGTCGTCAAAAGTATGGAGGTTTGGTCCGGGATCGGCAACTCATATTCGCCTTTCCCGTGCTTCACCTCTTTCACGGTTACCTAATGCCAATACATGCTCTAGGGGAGGGTGATGAGAACCTAGCTTGCAATTCGCCGGCTACATAAGAATAAGTATAACAATTACAATCATGGGATAACTTTTGACATAGAAGTTAAATAACCTAAAAACCCCGAAAATAAACGGATAGAGTTTCCCCTTAAAAGTACACATTTTCTCGGGATTGCGGCTTCATCTGCAACAACAAAAACATACTAATAAATAAGTAATTACTCAACCGCCACACACCGGAGTTACGCATCAACCACACAATATACGTCATTCATTCAACAAGATATACAACAATTAGTTAAAAATGTACTCTAAGTAAGTATTCAACAAGATTATACATTAATTAGTTAAAATATAAGCATGCATGTAAATATAATTAGGTTACAAAATTTGAATTACCTTCGCCATAACTTCAAATTTGTCGACGGGTGAGCTCGCATTCACGCTGGTCGGTGTATGGGGTGAGAATTGACGTACATCATCAAAGTTGCTAGGTAACAACATACTAATGTTGGTGAAGTAGGACCTCATCTAGGACTACATCTTTTCCCACATCCGTATCCGCATCAGCCATTTTGGACATTTGGTACTGTTAGGATTGCATTTGGGATTGCATTTGGGCCTCCATCCGTGCTTGGCTGGAATAGACGGGGCGCTTCCTCTTAGTCTCAAAGTGCTCAACTATCCCCACCCGCCTAATGACGACTACAACACGACCGGGATGTTCATCTCTTTATAGGACCAAAGCTAACTTATCCCTCATTCTGGTGGTGTCGGTGACTTTTACGGTCGATGTCTATGACAAAAACTGCTATAAGAAGAAAAAATATTATTATTTGACAATTCATAAATATTAAAACCAAGAAATTATCGTAATAAATAAAGGAAATAGTAAAAAACACTCCCGAGTCATCAAGAAATAGCTTCTACATCGACCGTAGTAAAGGTTCCATCTTTCTTCTTTCTTCCTTCGACTCACAGCTTGTCCGCTGTGAAGAATCTATGGTGGAACCTTGATCGAATGTGGTTTGAAGTTGTTCAAGATTTTTCTTGTACAACCTCTCCTCCAAGTTCGCGTATCCGCCACGGGACAGCACATGAGGGTACACATTGCTCTTAATCTTGTTTTGCTTAGCTTCACCTATAGCTTGCGCAAGTAATTAAGACAACGAAAATATGAGTGCGTAAGACAACTCCCCTCTCATTGTCCTCTAGATCTGCCCTTCTAAAGTATATCTCACCACTTACATTTATTGAAAACCAACATCACACTATTTTTATATGAGATTTAATATTGAATGAAGTTGCATACTATTCAAACCCTCTATTTTCTCCTTAGAGTTACCCATTAACTTTTTTATCCAATTATTGATAATGTAGTATCAAAAAAGCTATCAAAGTAATGAAATTACCATGTATTCCGGAGAGGTGACATGTGATTCAAACGATCTCCAGTTCTCCTCGGTCATACAATTGTAGATTTCCCACGGTCTACCTTGTTTTATCTACCTTGTTTTGTACACCCATATAGCAACAATGCGATATTTAAAGTCTCTAAACTTTTCTTCCGCCGACATGAGGGTCTTGTCTTTCACGGAGGAGATCTTAGATTCATTAACGTTCAAATTGAGCGTTCTACGAAACACAAGAACGATATGAATTAGTACATATATATTAGCAATTTACAATATAAGTTGCAATACTAAGTTGAGATGTAGTTCATTTACCTTAATATCGTCCCAAAGGTTGTCTTTAATGAAATCGGGGACGTCGGCCTATTTTCACGTAGTTGATCTTCACGTGGGAGTAGGTTGTCACACAAACGTAGCTCATAAAGGGAGCTTTATGCTCACCTATAACATTTACTGTGGCTATTAAAATCGACCCGTGTAAGGAGAGTTGGATCGTCTCTACTCCGGACCAACTTCTCCTTGTTTCATCATAGTTCTCGCCCTCGATTTTTTGTACTTTTGGAAGAATCCATTTTATATTGCAAGCAATTATACAACTCTTGATAAATAAACTTGTACAACAATTTTTAGATGGAAACACATAAGTTGGGTCAGGCAGCGGCCAACACGGGCTTACCGTGTAGTCCGGCACGACTCGTGCTAGCTACCTAGAACCTCGATTTCTCAATTTTGGCCGTTTTTTGTGTCTTCTCTTATTTTCATATTCTATCCATTGATATTCCTCAAATATAAGATTAATCTAAAAATTTTGTCTAAAACACCGTGAAATATAATATTCCTACAATACGGTTTCGAGTTTAGATATGAAATTGGAAAACACTATCCACACTTTCGAGTTTCATGAAAATTCCGAAAATGACAAGGCAAACAATAACAGAATTAAAAACCTTCAATGGAATTTAGGGCATTCTAAAGATGAAGAGAAAGAGACAAACCTGGTGGTGCCCGGAAAGAGGAGTTGGCGACAAAGGTGCAGCCACGCGAAGAGAGTGAGGTCGGAAAGAGAGGTGCGGCCACGCGGAGACAGTGAGGTCGGAAAGAGAGGGGCAGCCACGCGGAGAGAGTGAGGTTTGAATGAGAAGTCGACGAGAGAGTGGCACGGTCACAACAAAAATGCGAGAGAGAATGAGTGGAGGGTGCAACCACAACCCGAAACAACCAACAACCATGGAGAGAAGAGCAACTAAAGCGAGAGAGTGTGGGACTGAAAATGAGAAACAATGTGAGACTCGGTGTTGGCCGAGGGTTTTTGGTGTAGTATTTTAGACGACGGTTCACTACCAAGAAGAGTTGGCTAAAGTACTTAGACTATGGTTAAGTAAATGAACCGTTGTCATAGATAAGTCTATGACGACGATTCGATAAAAGAACCATGGTTTAAGGTTCGATAAAACCTTTAGAGGACAGATTTTATGTTGAATTGTCGTCATATATACATTAAAAACGACATTTTTTTAGAAAAATTCCACCGGTCCATTTTTCATTACAGTTTGTCCTTTTAACCATCATTAAAGACCCGACGTTAAAAGTTGTTTCTATAATAGTGGTCATTTCCTCATCCACATGTAACTTATTTAGATAATTCAATTAAAATCCCACTTCACACATTTCATACTAACTAAAATTATTCTAAATTCTCTAAAATATCATTAAATCAAATAACCACCAAGATCAATAAAAATAATTATAGCTCATCCTTCTTCTAATTTAATCATCAATTCCATAAATCCATTTCAACTTGTTCACAAATTCTACTTTAACTTCATTAAACTTAAATATACACCAAGGTTTATATCACCAAAAATTCTCATCAATCTCATGAACCCAATCAAACATCCACATAATATTACCAAATTTTAATCTCTAATTTCCTTTACTTAATACTAAAAATAACTAATTGTAATCTAAATACATAATTAAGATGAAATTAACGTTTGAAATTTTACCCAAATAAACAGTGAAGGAAATTACAAAATGAGGTTGTGGTGGTTTGCGTGTGACCGGAATTTGACCGGTGGCGGAAGAGGGTCAATCGAGGCTCCAACAAGAATAGCAATTGGAGGTGGCGGATGGATGTGGCCGGCGGTGGGCGGCGACCGCTAACACGAGGCGGAGGTGATAGAGTAAGGAAGAGGGTTTTGGTAATTTTAATGGTGTTTGGGTTGTGCTTTATGGCGATAACGGCGGCGGTAGGAGCGGCGGCTGGAGTAGACGTTGACGATGGCAGGTGGCAGCTGAGCGGACCAATTGAAAAGGATAGAGAGGTAGCGTGGTTTGGTGTGGTTTGGTGGTGGTGGTGATGATTGATGGTGTTTTTAGCGGTGGTGGAGGGCATTAACAATGAAGGTTGGTGTTGCTTGGTGTTGAGAGGTCGGTGGTGGGCTGTCGGTGTGGTGCCGACGGTGGGCGATGGACTTGGCGGTGACTTACGAGCAAGGCATATAAGAAGTAGACCTAGCAATCGGGTCATTCGGTTTGGGTTAGTTCGGTTCGGGTTAACTTCGGGTCGATCTTATTCAGGTTCGGGTGAACTTCGGTTCGTGTCAACTTCGGGTCAATCTCATTCGGGTTCGTTCGGTTTCGGTTCGGGTTAACTTCGGTTCGGTTCAATTTCGGGTCAATTTCGTTCGGGTTCATTCGGTTTCGGTTCGGATTCGGGTTTGGTTGGGGTTAATTTCGGATCGGGTCAACATTGGGTTAGTTTCGGTTCGGGTTGGGTCAATGTCAATTTGGGTGAGTTTCGAGTATGATTCGAGGTTAATTTTAGATTGGGTTAAAATCGAGTCGGGTCACTTTTGGGTCGGGTTGATATTCGGTCGTGTAGTGTCAAATTTTTTTACAAAACCTTTTTAAGTTGAAGAAAAATAAAATTTTATAAAGTTAATATATGATTAATATTAGTTTTTTTATTTTACACGTTTATTTTTGTACGGATTAAAAAAAATACTAGTAACTTTTAAGAGATATAACTTTTAAGTGTAAAGAAGCAAAATTTGAATATTTGACTCTAAATTTAAAACAAGATAAACCAAGTTGATATTTCAATACATTACATATCTATAATCCAACTCAAACTTATTGATAAGTATCAAAAACGAAATCGCAAGACAACATCGATCCGATAGATATAAGAGTTACGATTAACTAAATTTACTCTCATGAATTGTAATTTGTAATGAATGAATTGAACTAATGTGAACCATAATTTAACGCTTAATTTCATATGATGCCAAGTCGATTTGGTCAAATTCGAACTAGTACAATTTCAACCGAACTTGTCTACGGACTACATAAATTAATAAAATCGAAATTGCGAGATACCGACATAATAACAATACTAATAGACTAAATGGCAACGGTTCGAATTTCTAAAATGATTATATTTGATGTTAAATTTATAAAGATAATGTTAGAATAACTTAGAAAAGTTCGAGTCGATACAATCTAAAATGATCTTGATAAATCAAAATGAAAATCGAATATTTATCGGCCACTAGTCATAATAACCAACTAAGAAGAATATCTAGTCAGTCAGTCAATTGGTTATTGCTCAACTCATTAGTACTCGACTTACGATTATCATCTTGTATTATAATTTTACAACCAATTAATTGAACTAATTTGAACATTAATCTAGAGCTAAATTTAATATCAATTTGGTCAAATTCAAACCAAGTACAGATTAATAAAAATAGAGTTGTGAGATAATAACGAGACATGGTAATGACTACTAATTTACTAAACCAAGTCTCATTGATATTAGTTAAGAACTTAACTTATTCATGTAATGACTATGTTTAACATTAAACGGACCCGACTTAGATAAGTGTGAATCAATATAATCCAAAATAAACTTGCTAAATCAAAGTGAAAACTAATACAATTCGAATTGAACTTATTTATATAAATTAAATTACACATTGTACGCATATTTCATTATTTTTTACATTATTTATATATTTACACATATTTCACTATTTTTAAATTACATATATATTTACACGTTTTATTATTCTTTAAATTATATATTTTACCTTCATTTTCATGAACAAAATAATAACTTATTTTGTAATGTAAATTCTCTAAACTTATTAATTAAATTAAATTAAATTCTATTAATAATATCTTATAAAGTTATAATATAAAAATTTCCAACTTTTATTTTTTTTCCTCTTATTTGTTTAACAAAAATCAAGATTTTCATCTCTACTTCTACTCTAGTAAAAATAAAAAGTTTTGTCAAAAATTACAATTAGATTTTGGAGGGAAAGCTCCCTCTCTTATTTTAGTTGTCAAAAAAAGGAACAAAAATAAAATAAAAAAAAACAAACTAGATTTTGGAGGGAAAGCTCCCTCTCTTATGAGAGACTTGCCAAAAAAATGGGGGTTGAGTCAAATTCAAATTCAGGTCAAGTCGGGTTTGGGTCACTTTTATTCAAATTCGGGGTCCGATTCGGTTCGGGTCCGATTCGATTCAGGTCGTAATTGGGTCAATTATATTTCGGGTCGGTTTTGGTTTCGGGTTGGTTCGGTTTCGGATCGGGTCGTTTCGATTCAGGTCTAAATCATGTTCATTACATTTTGGGTCGGTTCGGTTCGAGTCGGTTCATTTTGGTTTTCGGGTCAAAATCGGTTCAAATGTTTCGGATGTCGGTTCGGTTTGAATTTTGGGTTGACCTATTCGGTTCGAGTCGGTTTTTCCAGGTCTAATAAGAAGGGTAGTGAGGGATTAGAGAGAGAGAGTAGTTGTGAGGATTAAGAATGGTGAATTAACTAGGCTTATGTTTTTTATATCTCCCTCTCCTTCCTAATTGGACCGACCCAATTTCATTTTTCTGGCCCAATCCTTTATAAGTGTCATTTATCTAATCCTATTTTCAATTTCTAACATATCTTCTTCCATTAATATTTTTATTATGTTAATTTATGCTATTTTTATTTTAAATATTATTGGTTTATAAAAATCATGTTAATTTCACTTATAAAAATACGACATGAATACTTTGAACTTGAAATGCAAATTTGGTGTATTAAAGTTAATATATTTTATTAGGGTCGGATTGTTACACTTAGACTGTCAAAAAATAAAATTAAAATTTTGCCATTTTAAATCAAAATGTCGAGGTGCACTTTAGAGAAATAAAATGAAGGAAAGGGCGTCGCCAGTAAGTTTTGAGAAATAAAACTAACAAAATAGAAAAATAAAAGGAAGACTCTTCCAATTATAGTATGGAAAACTATGCTTGAAAGAGGTTTATAAGTTGAATCCATAGGTTTAGAACAGAGAATCTAGATTTGGGGGCGAATGTACGAAACGTAGGTATAAGCCATTCCATTCATCCCGTCAACGTAACGTCTTTACTAATTTGAGATGTGAATTTAAGAAGTGTGTTTCAAGCAAGCATGCAACATGCGAGTACAGGAATTTAAATCAACCAAGGCATGTGAATAAAGTTATAAAAACAAATAAGAAAGCAACAAAGGAAAGTAGTAAAGAAAGCGGTAAAGGAAAGAGATAAAAATAAATCACAGCACCATAAGTTAATTCACAAGGAAATTATCCACTATTATATGAACCAATTTTTAATACAAATTATGGTTAACCGGCGTCGTGCCCGTCATTGTATGTAACATATTTTACTACGGTTCAAAATCGTACTCATAGGTCAATATATGATGACGGTTCAGGTGGCAAAACCGTAGTCATATGTCAATTTTGACAACGGTTTCTTCATCCGAACTGTCATCATAGGCCTTCCTCTATAGTTGAAAAAACTTATTACAGAGCACATATGATAACGGTTCGAGATGAAGGATCTGTCGTCATAGATGAGCCTATGACTATGGTTACGCCTTAAGAACCGTAGTAATAAGTCTGATTTTTTTAATAATTTTTCTTGTGTTTGCTTGACCTTTGTATAGCACGGATAATTATATACAAAACACAATCCAATACACTCTTCACCAGAATATATACAAAATAACATACTCATCACATTTTGTATATGGTACAAGACAGATGTAAAAATGTATATACCTATGTACATATATACCTAACTATATGACTACAAAAATTATAAACTTGACCAATCAAATAATGAAGAATAACTGTAAATATATACCTATTTTTTATACGGTTATATACAAACTCCGTCCAACCTTCTTTTAACTCATTGAGCACTTCATCTCGTATAGGGAGTGGGTGGTTTCTTTCTTGAGAAATACTATAACCAATGATGTAAAAGACATATTAATTAGTTCAAGTGCAAGTGTTAATCAAGTTGAAAAAAGAATATAATCTATTACAAGTATAAGTATACCTCTTTGTGACTACCATTTAAATCGAGTTCGGTCACAATCTCTTTCATGTATTGGAGAATGTAGAAGCCGCACTCCACGTTCCCTGGTTGTTTATGGTACTATAATAATAAAATAGATTCCTAACACATAGAGAAATAATTAGTACTTTATTTAGCTAGTAAGTAATATGAAATGAAAACAATTAAAACAGACTCCAATAAATAAGAGCACCTCACCTTGACGGGGATAATTAGTGGTCGTACTTTCTTCACTTGTTTGTCTTTGATGCCTTTGCTATAATAATAACGGAGTAGAGCATTATTTTTCAATCGGAAAAATAAAATTCAAGTTAGACATACCATTGAACGATTACTTAACAAAACAACATAAAATGATTAAAAGTATGAACTCATGTCTCGACGACATCCTTGGTATGTTCCTTCGGATCATGACCCGGATGATCAAGCCGGTAGGTGATATTAGCCCTTGGGTATAGGGTAACAAGCTTCCAATGGTGGCTACATAACCACAAATAAAACATGTTTATATAAGTATGCGTACCACCATATAAAAACTTCATCGGTTAATTAATTCATTATTTGTACACTTACCTCTCATTGAATGACGCCAAGTACCATGTTTTATCCTCCGCAGTATGTTTCATGACATCAAAGATATAAGTGACTCGTTCTTCATGATTCAGCCCAATTCCTTGAATAATGGAATCGGTGTTCGAAACTAAACGAATTCCTTCCCGATCCAGTGCAGCTACCTTACATATTGATTGTATGTAGTTAGAAATTAAAATTAATAGTAAAAAAGAAATGATTATGAATATATTAACTCACATCATGCCAAGCATAATAACGGATACACAGATTTCCTCCATGTGCAAAAATTGCAGCATGTCATCTAGGAAGACATAGACCAGGCATATCCGCTTCACGTTATCCAAACACGTGACTTGGCGCGCTACGGATGAACAGTTCCTCTAGTGACATAGTCTTCACATAACTTCCCACAGTAGCACACCGATCCGTGCGAGACTCCTCAATGGATTTGAGGGAGACTTCTTCGGACAACGAATGAGTGCAACTGAATGTTTGCTTGTGCCACGGGCACCCTTTATCCCACTCTCACATCTGTCCCCGATATCCTAATGAATAATCGGTACAAAAATGAGAAATATAGATACATGATATTGACAACAGCTAAATCTAATATTTTTAATAAAAATGAATTATCGTACTTAGGATGACCAAACTCTTCGGCCAATGAAGAAAAGCATTGATTGTGTCGTCAAAAGTGTGGAGGTTTGGTCCCGGGATCGGCAATTCATACTCGCCTTTCCCGTGCTTCACCTCTTTCACGGTTACCTAATGCCAATACATGCTCTAGGGGAGGGTGATGAGAACCTAGCTTGCAATTCACCGGCTGCATAAGAATAAGTATAACAATTACAATCATGGGATAACCTTTGACATAGAAGTTAAATAACCTAAAAACCTTGAAAATAAACGGATAGAGTTTCGCCTTAAAAGTACACATTTTCTCGGGATTGCGGCTTCATCTGCAATAACAAAAACATACTAATAAATAAGTAATTACTCAACCGCCACACGCCGGAGTTACGCATCAACCACACAATATACGTCATTCATTCAACAAGATATACAACAATTAGTTAAAACTGTACTCTAAGTAAGTATTCAACAAGATTATACATTAATTAGTTAAAAAATAAGCATGCATGTAAATATAATTAGGTTACAAAATTTGAATTAACTTCACCATAACTTTAAATTTGTCGACGGGTGAGCTCGCGTTCACCCCGGTCGGTGTATGGGGTGAGAATTGACGTACATCATCAAAATTGCTAGGTAACAACATACTAATGTTGGTGAAGTAGGACCTCATCTAGGACTACATCTTTTCCCACATCCGTATCCGCATCAGCCAATTTGGACATTTGGTACTCGTTAGGACTGCATTTGGGACTGCATTTGGGCCTCCATCTCGTGCTTGGCTGGAACAGACGGGCGCTTCTTCCTAGTCCCAAAGTACTCAACTATCCCCACCCCCTAATGACGACTCCAACACGACCGGGATGCTCATCTCTTTATAGGGCCAAAGCTAACTTATCCCTTCTTCCGGTGGTGTCGGTGACTTCGCGATCGATGTCTATGACAAAAACTGCTATAAGAAGAAAAAAATATTATTATTTGACAATTCATAAATATTAAAACCAATAAATTATCGTAATAAATAAAGGAAATAGTAAAAAAACTCCCGAGTCCTCAAGAAATAGCTTCTACTTCGACCGTAGTAAAGGTTCCATCTTTCTTCTTTCTTCCTTCGACCCACAGCTTGTCCGCTGTGAAGAATCTATGGTGGAACCTTGATCGAATGTGGTTTGAAGTTGTTCAAGATTTTTCTTGTACAACCTCTCCTCGAAGTTCGCGTATCCGCCACGGGAAAGTACATGAGGGTACACATTGCTCTTAATCCTATTTCGGTTAGCTTCACCTATAGCGTGCACAAGTAATTAAGACAACGAAAATATGAGTGCGTAAGACAACTCCCCTCTCATTGTCCTCTAGATCTGCCCTTCTTAAGTATATCTCACCACTTACATTTATTGAAAACCAACATCATACTATTTTTATATGAGATTTAATATTGAATGAAGTTGCATACTATTCAAACCCTCTATTTTCTCTTAGAGCTACCCATTAACTTTTTTATACAATCATTGATAATGTAGTATCAAAAAAGCTATCAAAGTAATGAAATTACCATGTATTCCGGAGAGGTGACATGTGATTCAAACGATCTCCAGTTCTCCTCGGTCATACAATTGTAGATCTCCCACGGTCTACCTTGTTTTATCTACCTTGTTTTATACACCCATATAGCAACAATGCGATATTTAAAGTCTCTAAACTTTTCTTCCGCCGACATGAGGGTCTTGTCTTTCACGGAGGAGATCTTAGATTCATTAATGTTCAAATTGAACGTTCTCCGAAACACAAGACGATATGAATTAGTACATATATATTAGCAATTTACAATATAAGTTGCAATACTAAGTTGAGATGTAGTTCATTTACCTGAATATCGTCCCAAAGGTTGTCTTTAATGAAATCGGGGACGTCGGCCTATTTTCACGTAGTTGATCTTCACGTGGGAGCGGGTTGTCACACAAACGTAGCTCATAAAGGGAGCTTTATGCTCACCTACAACATTTACGTGGCTATTAAAATCGACCGTGTAAGGAGAGTTGGATCGTCTCTACTCCGGACCAACTTCTCCTTGTTTCATCATAGTTCTCGCCCTCGATTTTTTGTACTTTTGGAAGAATCCATTTTATATTGCAAGCAATTATACAACTCTTGATAAATAAACTTGTACAACAATTTTCAGATGGAGACACATAAGTTGGGCCGGGCAGCGGCCAACACGGGCTTACCGTGTAGTCCGGCACGGCTCGTGCTAGCTACCTAGAACCTCGGTTTCTCAATTTTGGTCGTTTTTGTCTCTTCTCTTATTTTCATATTCTATCCATTGATATTCCTCAAATATAAGATTAATTTAAAAATTTTGTCTAAAACACCGTGAAATATAATACTCCTACAATACGGTTTCGAGTTTAGATATGAAATTGGAAAACACTATCCACACTTTCGAGTTTCATGAAAATTCCGAAAATGACAAGGCAAACAATAACGTAATTAAAAACCTTCAATGGAATTTAGGGCATTCTAAAGATGAAGAGAAAGAGACAAACCTGGTGGTGCCCGGAAGAGGAGTTGGCGACAAAGGTGCAGCCACGCGAAGAGCGTGAGGCCGGAAAGAGAGGTGCAGCCACGCGGAGAGAGTGAGGTCGGAAAGAGAGGTGCAGCCACGCGGAGAGAGTGAGGTCGGAATGAGAAGTCGACGAGAGAGTGGCACGAGTCACAACAAAAATGCGAGAGAGAATGAGTGGAGGGTGCAACCACAACCCGAAACAACCAACAACCATGGAGAGGAGAGCAACTAAAGCGAGAGAGTGTGGGACTCGAAAATGAGAAACAATGTGAGACTCGGTGTTGGTCGAGGGTTTTTGGTGTAGTATTTTAGACGACGGTTCACTACCAAGAAGAGTTGGCTAAAGTACTTAGACTATGGTTAAGTAAATGAACCGTTGTCATAGATAAGTCTATGACGACGATTCGATAAAAGAACCATGGTCTAAGGTTCGATAAAACCTTTAGAGGACAGTTTTTATGTTGAACTGTCGTCATATATACATTAAAAACGGCATTTTTTAAAGAAAAATTCCACCGGTCCATTTTGCATTACAGTTTGTCCTTTTAACCATCATTAAAGACCCGACGTTAAAAGTTGTTTCTATAATAGTGGTCATTTCCTCATCCACGTGTAACTTATTTAGATAATTCAATTAAAATCCCACTTCACACATTTCATACTAACTAAAATTATTCTAAATTCTCCAAAATTATCATTAAATCAAATAACCACCAAGATCAATAAAAATAATTATAGCTCATCCTTCTTCTAATTTAATCATCAATTCCATAAATCCATTTCAACTTGTTCACAAATTCTACTTTAACTTCATTAAACTTAAATATACACCAAGGTTTATATCACCAAAAATTCTCATCAATCTCATGAACCCAATCAAACATCCACATAATATTACCAAATTTTAATCTCTAATTTCCTTTACTTAATACGAAAAATAACTAATTGTAATCTAAATACATAATTAAGATGAAATTAACTCTTGAAATTTTACCCAAATAAACAGTGAAGGAAATTACAAAATGAGGTTGTGGTGGTTTGGGTGTGACCGGAATTTGACCGGTGGCGGAAGAGGGTCAATCAAGGCTCCAACCGGAATAGCGATTGGAGGTGGCGGATGGTTGTGGCCGGCGGTGGGCGGCGACCGGCTAGCACGAGGCGGAGGTGAGAGAGTAAGGAAGAGGGTTCTGGTAATTTTAATGGTGTTTGGGTTGTGCTTTATGGCTTGGGTGATAACGCGGCGCGTAGGAGCGGTGGTCGGAGTAGACATTGACGGTGGCAGGTGGCAGCTGAGCAGAGCAATTGAAAAGGATAGAGAGGTAGCGTGGTTTGGTGTGGTTTGGTGGTGGTGGTGGTGATGATTGATGGTGTTTTTAGCGGTGGTGGAGGGCATTGACAAAGGTGGTTGGTGTTCGCTGGTGTTGAGAGGTCGGTGGTGGGCTGTCGGTGTGGTGCCGACGGTGGGCGGTGGACTTGGCGGTGACTAACAGCAAGGTATATAAGAAGTAGACCTGGCAATTGGGTCATTCGGTTCGGGGTTCGGTTCTGGTTGGTTCGGTTCGGGTTAACTTTGGGTCGATCTTATTCAGGTTTGGTTCGGTTTCGGTTCGAGTCAACTTCGGTTCGTGTCAACTTCGGGTCAATCTCATTCGGGTTCGTTCGGTTTCGGTTCGGGTTAACTTTGGTTCGGTTCAATTTCGTTCGGGTTCATTCGGTTTCGGTTCAGGTTCGGGTTTGGTTTGGGTTAATTTCGGATCGGGTCAACTTTGGGTCGGTTTCGGTTCGGGTTGGGTCAATGTCAATTTGGGTGAGTTTCGAGTATGATTCGAGTTAATTTTAGATTGGGTTAAAATCAGGTCGGGTCACTTGTTGGGTTGGGTTGATATTCGGTCGTGTAGTGTCAAATTTTTTTACAAAACCTTTTTAAGTTGAAGAAAAATAAAATTTTATAAAGTTAATATATGATTAATATTAGTTTTTTTATTTTACACGTTTATTTTTGTACGGATTAAAAAAATACTAGTAACTTTAAGAGATATAACGTTTAAGTGTAAAGAAGCAAAATTTGAATATTTGACTCTAAATTTAAAACAAGATAAACCAAGTTGATATTTCAATACATTACATATCTATAATCCAACTCAAACTTATTGATAAATATCAAAAACGAAATCGCAAGACAAGAACAATCTGATAGATATAAGAGTTAAGATTAACTAAATTTACTCTCATGAATTGTAATTTGTAATGAATGAATTGAACTAATGTGAACCATAATTTAACGCTTAATTTCATATGATGCCAAGTCGATTTGGTCGAATTCGAACTAGTACAATTTCAATCGAACTTGTCTACGAGAATACATAAATTAATAAAATCGAAATTGCGAGATACCGACATAATAGCAATACTAATAGACTAAATGGCAACGGTTCGAATTTCTAAAATGATTATATTTGATGTTAAATTTATAAAGATAATGTTAGAATAACTTAGAAAAGTTCGAGTCGATACAATCTAAAATGATCTTGATAAATCAAAATGAAAACCGAATATTTATCGGCCACTAGTCATAATAACCAACTAAGAAGAATATCTACTCGATCAGTCATTTGGTTATTGCTCAACTCATAAGTACTCGACTTACGATTATCATCTTGTATTATAATTTTACAACCAATTAATTGAACTAATTTGAACATTAATCTAGAGCTAAATTTAATATCAATTTGGTCAAATTCAAACAAGTACAGATTAATAAAAATAGAGTTGTGAGATAATAACGAGACATGGTAATGACTACTAATTTACTAAACCAAGTCTCATTGATATTAGTTAAGTACTTAACTTATTCATGTAATGACTATATTTAACATTAAACGGACTCGACTTAGATAAGTGTGAATCAATATAATCCAAAATAAACTTGCTAAATCAAAGTGAAAACTAATACAATTCGAATTGAACTTATTTATATAAATTAAATTACACATTGTACACATATTTCATTATTTTTTACATTATTTATATATTTACACATATTTCACTATTTTTTAAATTACATATATATTTACACGTTTTATTATTCTTTAAATTATATATTTTACCTTCATTTTCATGAACAAAATAATAACTTATTTTGTAATGTAAATTCTCTAAACTTATTAATTAAATTAAATTAAATTCTATTAATAATATCTTATAAAGTTGTAATATAAAAATTTCCAGCTTTTATTTTTTTCCTCTTATTTGTTTAACAAAAATCAAGATTTTCATTTCTACTTCTACTCTAGTAAAAATCAAAATTTTGTCAAAAATTACAATTAGATTTTGGAGGGAAAGCTCCATCTCTTATGAGAGAGTTGCCAAAAAAATTGGGGTTGGGTCAAATTCAAATTCAGGTCGAGTCGGGTTTGGGTCACTTTTATTTTAATTCGGGTCCGATTTGGTTCGGATCCGATTCGTTTCGGTTTTGATTCGGTTCGGTCCGATTCGATTCGGGTCGTAATTGGGTCAATTATATTTCGGGTCGGTTCGATTTTGGATCGGGTCTTTTCGGTTCGAGTCTAAATAGGGTTCATTACATTTTGGGTAAGTTCGGTTCGGGTCGGTTCATTTCGATTTTCGGGTCAAAATCGATTCCACTGTTTCGGATGTCGGTTCGGTTTGGATTTCGGGTTGACGCATTCGGTTCGGATAAGTTTTTCCAGGTCTAATAAGAAGGGTAGTGAGGGATTAGAGAGAGAGAGAGTAGTTGTGAGGATTAAGAATGGTGAATTAACTAGGCCTATGTTTTTTATATCTCCTTCTCCTTCCTAATTGGACCAACCCAATTTCATTTTTCTGGCCCAATCCTTTATAAGTATCATTTATCTAATCCTATTTTCAATTTCTAACATATCTTCTTCTATTAATATTTTTATTATGTTAATTTATGCAATTTTATGTTAAATATTATTGGTTTATAAAAATCATGTTAATTTCACTTATAAAAATAGTCAAGATCAAAATGAATTACTTTATAAATATTGATGTTTTTGAAATAATAGTTTTATTAAAACCTATACTTTTCCCAATAAAATTTTTACTCATCAATATTTTATTAACGGAGACAAAAATTAATTTTTATAAATGATAAGTGATAAATATCTTTCAAGTTATGATTAAAAATTTACAAAATATGATCGTGTGTCATCGTTGCTATCATCCGGGTCCTACATTTTAAACAACATTGATATATATGTATATACACATATATAATAGGACATGAATATTTTGAAATGGAAATGCAAATTTGGTTTATTAAAGTTAATATATTTTATTAGGGTCGGATTGTTACACTTAGACTGTCAAAAAATAAAATTAAAATTTTGCCTATTTAAATCAAAATATCGAGGTGCACTTTAGAGAAATAAAATGAAGAAAAGGGCGTCGCCGATCGGTTTTGAGAAATAAAACTAACAAAATAGAAAAATAAAGGAAGACTCTTCCAATTATAGTGTGGAAAACTATGCTTGAAAGAGGTTTATAAGTTGAATCCATAGGTTTAGAACCGAGAATCTATATTCGAGGGCGAATGTACGAAACGTAGGTATAAGCCCTTCCATTCTTCCCGTCAACGTAACGTCTTTACTAATTTGAGATGGGAATTTAAGAAGTGTGTTTCAAGCAAGCATGCAACATGCGAGTACAGGAATTTAAATCAACCAAGGCATGTGAATAAAGCTATAAAGACAAATAAGAAAGCAACAAAGGAAAGTAGTAAAGAAAGCGGTAAAGGAAAGAGATAAAAATAAATTACAGATGACAAGGAGGAATTGAAAGTGATTACATCTTTGTATCAACAATACAGAAAGCGATCAAATGAGATAATTAAATAAACCTTTAAAAGCGCAAAAGAAATGATCGCCCTCAAGTTGTCCCACTCGCCGATCTTGATCTCGAACCGGATCCGGAAGCGTGACGGTGGGTGAACAAATACTTAGAGCAGGTTTTTATGAAGTTTGGCAAACGCAGAGTGATGTATGAAGTATGATGAAGGTTAGGGGATCGAACAAGATAATAGTATTGTGGTGAGGATTAGTCGAAAGGAAGCCAAGAGATTAAAATACCGTGAAGCATTCAATAACTCTTAGCTAGATTTCAGCAGTGTTTTGTTATGCTATTGATTTCTCTAGTTAATATTCAGCGAAGCATTTGGCATAAGAAATGACCATCATTAAAATGAGAGGATGAGCTCTCTATTTATAGTGAAAAGAGTAGTCACAAAATGACATAAAGAGCAGCTAAACAGCTTGTCTAAAATGCTGAAATGAACTGGCCAAAAATCAGAAAAATTGGATCAAATCACATTGAACCGAAAATCTCGGGCCGAGAATTGCAGCGTCGATCAAGAAATGGTGTCGTTTGGCTAAACCAACCTTTCGTGCTACTGTTGGTCACTAGAGCAAAACACAACGCTTTGGTGAAAAATCTCCTATAGCGCGGATTTCATCACCGAGTTGACAAAATAAAATACGTAAATAAAATAGATAAGAGTGACACGTTTTTAGCGTCTACAATATTATGTTTGCCTCACTTAATTATTAACACCACTAATTGGATAACGATACAAGTTAGTGGCAAACCATTTATGAATCTAAGCGAAATATGTGTAAACTAAGTATGCGTTGAAGCTAAAATATTGAATTGTAGCCTATATGGGATTCGAACCCATATCTTTGTGTAGTAACATAAATGCTCTACCAATTGAGCTAACGAGGCTTTGCAAATTTTTTCATTTAGCCTTGTGATATTCTATTAGGATCAAGCTTAATAGCCAAACTAG
This sequence comes from Talinum fruticosum, assembly GCA_021018815.1. Lineage (NCBI taxonomy): Eukaryota > Viridiplantae > Streptophyta > Magnoliopsida > Caryophyllales > Talinaceae > Talinum > Talinum fruticosum. Next base: position 377,852 of record JAITYX010000120.1, on the reverse strand, counting down.
CATTTTCCAAAATTGAATAGAGGAAAAACTCATGTTAAGATAGAGGTTTGGGAACTAAGTGTTCCATTCCTCTAAATGGAAATTACGTATATTACGCACACTTCCCCTCAACTCGGAATTCCTAGGGCAGCAGAACAGTTTGGAGGGATCAATGTCTACTCTAGGCCTCGGATCCCATCCCCTATGCTAGCACCGCTAGTGACTTCGCTTTTCTTGTTGGTGACTCGGTACACCACCAACTATAAGGTAATTCAGCTTAGACAATTCTATCTTCAATTATATGTGTTTTAAACTTTTAATGTAACTTGGTAAGGATTTGAACAATGTTTACCCCCATCCCCAAAGCAAGAGAAGCCGGATACTGACTTTTTTACCATGATTAGAAATTGCCTAAGGAAACGAGTATCTTTATAATAGTGAGGTAAAGCCTACTACATCCGGTAATTCCAAAGCTCAACTAGGAGTCCGGAGATATAGATTTGGATTTTGGACGGTCTATCAATATTGATTTCCGAATAAAAGAATTAAGCCAAAATTCGGAGTTGGGTGGAGGTTGACAGAAAGTAACGAGCAATCAACCGTGCTCCAAGCTACTTACCTCCACTAATCCAATTATATAAAAATTAAACAATCAAACAAACAAAAGGCAAAAGGGAAATTAAAAAAACCCATTAAATTAATAAAAAACCATTCATTGTAGAAAACCCTATCTCTCATTTTTGAGAAGTAGGAAGGCATAGATAATGAACCCGACTAATCGCCAACGTGGAGGGGCATGCGACAAAGGATGGCAGCTCGCTGGGGCGGACGGCGATGCTAAGGTCGTTAGCTGGGCAGAGACATAGAGATAGTAGAGAGAGGTGAGAGAGCAAGAACTACTGAGCTGAATCCATTGAGTGACACGAGATAGGGAGACCGAGAGGCAAGAGAGGTCGGCGTGAGGGACAACTCGGGGATGAGGTCGGCCTCCAGCCGGAGATAGTGAGTCAATGAGACCCAAAGGGAGAGGGTTGAGAGAGCAATGTGGGAGGAGGTCCAGAAATGAAGGATTTCAAGACCCTTTGCCCCTTTCTCACCGAAAAAAAATTTTTTTTAAAAAAAAATTTCTCTTTTAATCTTAGCCCTTGGTTAAAATTAAATGGTCTAGTTCCGATTTGTTCACATAATGAGTGAGAGTACCTAAAGGGGATGGCTCACTTGAAATTTTCCCTATATATGTATAATTAGAATCCACTCAAGATTCCTTTTTTCCACCCAGAATTGCTTGTAGGTTCCTTCCATCTAAGTTGATAGTGTAGGAACAACCGGTTGGTTCGACAAGAGTGGTTGCAGCCCATAATGGCGTCGAACTCTTCAAGGAGAGGGCACAACTCTTTCTCCCGAACTTGGAAACATGTTTCTTAGGATCCCGAAGGACACCTGCAGCCCTCGAAGTGTCCAGTGTGCATCCAGCGTGCTAGTTCGATCATGAAATTCATTTTTGTAACTTGGATGCGAGAAATTCAAAGTGCTTAGGACATGTGTTTAGAATGGTTTTGCAAGGTTCTAAAGTGTATTTCTCATAACCCTACCGCGAGTTTATTTATAATCATTTTTCAGGTTTTCTTCTCTCTACTCGCGCCTCTCACGTTACACCTAACCTAAGCTAGGTCCTTAGACTAACGCTTGTTTAACCGATCGGTTCGTCGACCCTCTTCGATTTCGGCGCCTGCAGTTGGGCTAATTCCTGCTCGTGGTTCATTTTGTTTATGATTTAAAGCCTAGTCACTTGGGACCATGATCGTTTAACTTATCATTTTCCATTTTCCTTTTTATTATTTTCTTTTGGGAGGAATGGGGGCTATGCGCATTTTTTCAATTTGTCTTTGAATTTTTTTCGCATCGTATATAAATAAAGCAAGCATTTTAGATAAGTTCTTACATTCATTATGTTGCATAGAGTCTAATCACAAGTACAAAATATATTAATAATAAACTACAAAGCACCCTACAAGTGGTTATTCAATAATCTTCATCATCATCGTCATCGGTGTCGTCGAAGAGATAGTTTCCTATGTCCTCTCGCAATCGACATCGAAGCTCGTCTATCCGCCACCGCATGTGAAGAGCTAGCTCCACAGTCCCAGGTTGATTGTGAGGCCTTATAATAAGGCCCACTATAGGGCATCCGATGAAAATCATACAGCCTGCCATAAGGATCGAGAGCTTACAAGAGTATAATAATGTCGGTTGTAGATGAACGGGGCCCGACTCTAGAGGAACTAGGCTCAAGACCGGATGAACTCGATCAAGCTTCGAAGTGCCTTGCCCATGAGAACGCCGAGATGCACACCGTGAAGTGCCAGCTCCAGCGGTGCTACTCGGACACCATCCGAGGTTGAGCAGCTGTGTGAGTACGTACCCTAGAATTGCCAAGGAAACCTCGTGTGAGGGAGACCTAGAGAGACAGATCCCATAAAAATAAAAGATTAATTAGCACACGAACTAAGAACTCATGAGTTAGCATTTAAGTAACTAGGCTTACCCGAAATGATCATAATGCACGACCACAAAAGAAATCCTTGATTGCAAGGAGGACGAGACTTGAATATTATAAATATTGTCCGAGACTACTCCCGGTCATACTAGACTTTCATCATGTTAGAAAAGCATTTTAGCATGTAACTAAAACAAGGAGCATAGTACTCGACCCCTTTCTAATTCCTCGAGAATGGATGCCCTACACATTCCGACTCCGGGAGTTCCGGAATGCCGACAATACGTGGGGGCTCTCAAGGTAGAGACACATCAACCTGAAGACTAGGAATATGGATGTCACGCGGAAGTGTCTATACTAATGTAAGGTCGGTTTCCATACCAGAAACAAAGCCAAATTGATGAGCAACTAAAGCTTACCATTCGGGTAATAATTCATCCCAAGTACCGAGGATAGGATGAACTTACATCCATGAAATGCGTGTAGGGATACTCGGTTGTCATTTCTACATGCTCTTCGGGGGTAATCGAACGAACATAAAACATAGTTTGTGGTGGGTCTTGAGGAACAAAAGGCAGCCATGTGGTATGACAAATCTAGGGAGTAACCCACTCGCTAAGATATCGCAGAAACCAAACAGGCCCTCCAAGTAGAACATGCCTTTCACTCAACTCTCTTGCAACTTGAAACTACAAATGAAGTTGATTACGGGACCAAGGATGGAAGTTGGCTTGCTCCAACACATGAGCCATAAAATATTAAAGTGAGATAAGCTGAGAAAAAGTGGTCAAGCACGGCTCGTAGCTGGCGCTAGCTTCGCCGCGGCCTAGGCCATAGTCCACACCGAGTATGGCTCGGGGTAGATTTCAAGACTGCACAGACAATGAAAATTTTAAACCATTTTTAGCCTTAAATTTGGGTTGTAAAGTAACATACCGTGACCACATTGTTAAGGGCAGGTAGCGAAATGCAATCTCAAGCCCTTTTTATCGCATAAGGTGAACCTTTTCCCATGCCACCGTTGTAAGGAAAGATGGATGATTCCTTGAACCCGGGGAAAATTGGGGAAAGTGCTCACACAATCATGGTAGTGAATTTACCGAACAAGTAAATTCCTTACATATTCAAAACAATATCGAAAGGCTAAGAGGAATAAGAGCATAGCTCAATTTCATAAGCCATAGAGGCATATAGTTATCCGAGTCCTTTTAAAAAGTAGTATGCCTAGCTGCGGCACATAAGCCCGTCGTCAAGCACGTATATGCGAGCACCCCCAGGTAAGGTCTTTAATCCTATCTAAGTCAACTAAGTTGACTAAATAGTGGACATGTACCAATCACTATATGGGTTTGTTGTTGCAGGCTATGTCTAGCCCATAACAAGGCATTTTTCAAAGGCATCAAGAAGGATGGAATATTTGACGCACTTGGCTTGGGAAATCGAGAAGCAATGAGACCAAAAGGTGACGTAGGTAGTCACGGTTTTTACAAAAATTTCGGTCATAAACAATAAGCACCCCGAAAAGTCTAGACCGAGTGAGAACGAAAAAGTGTAAGAGATTAACGGTCATCTCCCTAAATAGGAGATGAAAAGTGTTCATAGTATCCTAAAACAATTCGCCAATGGCCCTAGTAATACCCCGTTCCATATGGTCACACATATGGCTCAAGGTAATATAAAGGGAAGCAAATCGAAATTAGCCAAGACTTGTTCCAATGGGTAGTTCCATTGTCTAAAAGTGGTGAAGAATTTTCGGATAGCACTGCAACTATGGATTGTGTCCTCTACAGAGAATGGAAATTCGGAATATTTGAGTTAAAAGTGCCATATTAGCATATAAAGGAAAAAATTCAAGTTAAGACACTTACCGTAGCGGACATTGCTATCGAAGGAAGTGACTCTCGACCTCCACCAATGGTCACTTCGGTTCCATTCATGATGAGGACTCCATTCTCGCTTTAAGAACCAGTCTAGAGTTAAACTTTCAGCTCTTGTCCTTCTCTGGAATGGTCACGTCTTCGGCGTATTTTTGAAGCTTCTAAGAAAACCAAAGTAGTTTTCTCAAAAAAGAATGAAGCAAGCTAGAGCAAGTATGAAGAAGTAAAGAAAGAAGTAGTGAAGATGTGCAAAATGAACACGTAAGGCTCCCTTTTATATGCAAATTCAGCCAACATTTCAAATTCAAAATGCAAGACTAAGCCTTGGTTTGATTGGGCGGGAAAACGCTCCTCGACAGACAACTTCGCCTAAAGCCCGGTCGACACCAGTTTTCAAGGCTCGACCGGAGTCGGCTAGGGGCGGCTTTGCAGGAGTAGGCCTAAACGTAGCCGACACCGAGTTCATCCAAGCGTGGCCGACAACTTTCCAAGCCATTCATACAAGTGGGCTTTTGGGGCGCACTTGTTTCAGCTTCGCCTAGTTTACTTCTCGGTCTCCGTTAACCGAATTATTCAAGTAACATGAAATTTTGTGAATACAATTATTTACCAACTATATATTAGTATAATGTAATTGTTAAGCCAAGCTTCGGATAAAGAAATAATCAAGCTTCAACAAAGTTACTAACCTTTAGGACTCGATCAAGCCAAGCTCAAAATTATTTTAGCCGAAATTCGGAACACATACCACGATTAAGTCCAGGCCCACTTTTGTCAAGAGTTCAGGTTCGATAGTAGCCAATTTTGAACACATTTGATAATTTGGCATCACAAGAAACACTACAAAAATGAGATAAGTACCCTTTAGTGTCTATTTTGACCCTTCGTCTTTCAAACTCGGTCAAAGTGGGGGCTAACTATAGACACCGAAAATATGTCGTCCTTATATATTTTATTTCCACTATTTATTTTTGTTGGCCCGGTGATGAAATCCCAGTCCTATTTGCAAACTTGGATCATGATCGGAGTCCGATCGGCGTGACGGAAGCCGATAAACCACAAAAAACCATTAGCACCACAAAAATCAACTTTTTTCTTGGGCCAGCCCACAAACCCATTTTCATTCGACCGAACCACACCAGGTTCGGGATCCCAACCATGAAATCCAAACTGCTGCCACATTTCATTTAGATCCGTGCATCAAATGTAGTGTTTTGTTCCCAACAGTCAAGCACAACATTGCGGTTTTTTACTCATGGCGCAAAAATGCAGCATTTTGTTCTTAGTGGCCAACCGAGGCATGTGACTCAAGACTTTTGTATGATGTATGAGACTGGCGCAGCGTTTCGGGCTCTCCAGGCGAGATCCTTTGGTCCAAGGGTATATCCGGTCCAAGGAAGTATCCAGTCCATTTCCTTTATCGCCTCCGACAAATCTAGGCCCGGTTCAGCCAGCTCGACAGTTGAAGCGGCTTTTAGGTTGATTTTTGTGACCTAAAAACTCTATAAATAAAGGGCTTTCCCCTCATTTTGAGTGCACTATTTTTAGGTATCAACCATCCCAAAAGTTGAAAATAATTCCTATCACTCTCTCCTACTCTCAACTCTCTCCATTTCGCCATATCATCACTCATTCTTCCATTTCTTAAACTCTACAAACAACATGGTTTGTCCTCTATTTGAGCTTCTTACCCTACCATTACACTCTGTCGGATTTTGTTTGCGATCCAAGTTCAGCAGGTGGAACGACACTGAGGGCACCAGATTTGTCTTCAAGTTCATCTTTATGGTTTTATTTATTTATATCAAGTACTGCTTTCCATATTGTGGATTAATAATGTAATTGCTTTTAATTCCCGATCGCTCGTTGTAACTTTTAATTTCTTTTCGCTTTCTTTATTGTTTTTTAATTTGCCTCGTTTATCGCTTTCCTAGCATGCCTTGAGCCCCGGCTATAGTTTTCATTAGTAAAGGTCGTCTATTGACACGCCGAATGGAAAACACCTTCTTCATTTTGTACATTCACCTCTCGAACACCGATTCTCATTTTAAGACCGATGGAGTCTCTTTCAAAACCTCTTTCATTCCGAGTTTTTCCATACTATGATTGGAAGAGTACTTTCTTTATTTGTTTTAGCTTTTACTTCCTAAAACCGATTAGCAACTCTTTTAGTTTGCTTTCATTTTTTCCCATTTGCTTCTCGATAGTTCAGGCTGAAAATGGAAAAATTTTGGTTATTTTTGACAGTAGGAGCTCTAGGACCAGTACTAATTCCTCGATCACGACGCTATAGCCGATGCTGGTTATTAATCGGTGTTGGCTCTTGTCAGCGTCGGCTAATAATCGAGCATAGCTCTTGGTCCAAACTATTTTTAATTTTTGGCCGGGAAGCTTTGCGACAGGACATAATTTTGTTATTTTTCTGTTTCCTAACCTCGAAATAACATCCCGAGATTTCTCTAAAAGTCATTTTCTAAAATAAAAATGATTAATAAAAATCGCCGATCACTCTTTTACTAAAATTGTTTAATTAGATTCTAAAACTAAATAATCTTAATAAGAGGCGCAACCCACTTTCCAAATGAACTTTTAAAACTTAATTTTCAAAATAAAAATAAGAGAGATGACGCTTCATGGGACCGTTAGTTCCTACAGAGGTGCTAAGGTGTTACACTTGCTTCCTTTTTTAAAAACAAATCTTAAGATATTACTCATGTTACTCCGTTGCCACCACATCATCCCTCCACTGAGTCAAACTCGGTGGTGGGATATTAAAATAGCAATATCAAAAGTATAGTTCACTTGGAAATAATTTTTTAAGTTCGGATTATTAGTTTCCAAACACGTCAAAGTTTGGATAATTAAACTCCAAAAATTCTATTTTTATTGGGTTCTTTGCTATTAGCACTAAGGATAATTAACATTTCCTTTTTTTGTAAAATTTTCAATGTAGAGTATTCCTTTCAATAAATTTCTAAGTAAAATTAAATCGAACTCAATAACATTGAAGAATGATTAATTTTTTTGGGTTGATACAATTGTGTCACTTAGTTTGAGATATTGATTTTACGTGCATTTAATTTTTTTAAGTCGGCAATAAATAGGTTATCATAATAAGAAGTATGACAGCCAAAATTTAAAAAAAAGAATACATTATATACTACTAAAAGAAAATATAAGATTAGCGGTAAGAGTTTATTATACTAGTCAATGAAAATATTTTATAAAAACTAAACGAAGATACTTGAAAGGTTGTAAAATGTGGCATTGAAAAATAAATTTCATAGACATTCACTTATTGATATTATGATATTAGATCTTAATTGATAAGACTGAATTATAAAAATTGTAACTGTATTTTTGCTTTCTACTTAACTAACAAAGTAACTGAAGATTTAAGTGTATTATTTTCTCACAAAAGAGAATGCTATGTAAAATGCACAAATTATTTCATTATTTTTTCATATGGACCAATTTTCTTTTATATTTCCAACTAATTAATCAAACAACATTAGCTCTGGAGCAGTACATCTGCACCGTTTCATACTAAAAAATGACTATTATGTATTCATACTTTTTGATGTGTACTATTGAATCAAAATCTTTTTTGATGTGTAATCAAATTCTTAGGGCATAATTAATATTCAAAATTTTTAATTAGTTTCCGCAAAGTGTATTTTATTTAGTTGCACATATAATTACAACTATATTAGAAACGTGTATTAAGGCCATATTTGACAATCAATTGTTAATTATTACTTGTTTGTATTAGTTAGTCTGTTTGTGTTAGTTGTTAACTGTTAGTTCTTATCTGTTTGTATTAATTGTTTGAGGAAAATATGTTTGATAAAATTAGTTGTTTCTAACAAAGTTGTTTGGTGAAATTTCATTTCTACACATAGCTCAATTTCATTAACTGTTTTATACATTATAATTGTTTTTATTCCATATTCATATTTCTTCTCAACATTAGTTAAGAATTATGTGATATATAAAATTATATTTATACCTTTTACACAATTTTATTTACTTTTTTTAAAGTTCATTTTTAATAATATATTTCACATTTACATGACAAAACTATTTATTTAGTATGATTAACTAAATTATTTGTTAATATATAGAAAATTAAAATTAAAAAAATTAACTTAAATATTCATAAGCATCCTATACTTTTATTCCAAAAGTGGAAAAATATGAACTAAAAAAATGTTACATATAAGAATTGGACATTTGATAACATTATTTAGAATGAAAATTAGCATAATTTCACCAAAAATGTGAAGGAAAATATGGTAAGTTCAAGTATCGATTGTAATAAGTTTTTCCAAAGTTTTTTTTTTTGGGTACCGGAGTTTTTAGGTCAAAAAGTTATTCCAAAAATCTCGTTATCAAACATCCCTAAGTGTCACGTGCGAACCTATTAGTTTTGTGTGGTACAAGATAAGTTGACATATCTCAAAACTCAGAAAGCTCTTTGTCAAATACTTGCTCGAACCTATTAGTTTTGTGTTGTACAAAATAAGTAGACATATCTCGAAATGCATAATGGGTGCTCTTTTTATTTGTTTATAATAATATTCTTGTAAAATATATACATTAAAGTTCAAATCTTTCCTAATTTTACAACATAAATTTTGCAAACATGACATTTGTTTTTTTTTTTTTCAATAATTCATTTACCTCAAAAAGAGGTGGGAAAATTAGTGCAAATAAAATAATTTTTTAAAATTAAATAAGTTAATTGCTAAGATATTCTCACCATTGATGATGATCAATTAATGATAATTAGCGGAAATCTCTTTCCTTTCCTCCTGCAATCAAGACTAAAGACTCAGGTATGAACAAACTCCTTATCTAATTTTAATTTCAAGTCATTCATCCTAAACTTAGGAAAATCATATCATACTTTGGATTCTTGATATTAATGATTGACCTAAGACTTTGAGTCTCATTGCATATCTCTTAAAGTCTAAGGACTCAATTCTAGTTAGTAGAGTAGAAAATGACTTAGTCAAAGAAATTGAGCATTCACTAAGGACAGTCTCGGAACCGACCCACTTAGCATGGCTCATACTAAAAATTTTCTAAATAATTTCACGAGTATTAACTTGTGTTAATTCTAAATTGGCCACATTTATCAAGTTGAAATTAATCACATTGGCAAATACTAAAATATGTCTAATTAACTCTTTGAACCTAATTCTATCCTATATATTCTTTTAATATAGATATATATGGAATTTGAACATATTGAATATCGGACTTGAAAATTTTCATTTTAATAGATTAAGAAAATTTATTCATTAAATGATTTACCTAAACTAATTGTTATCTAATTTTGGACCAAAATATTTTAATACTTTAAGTACCATTTGTTATTTATTTTTCTAAGTTTATTAAAACTAAATAAACTCATCTTAAAAAACAACGATTTCATTCTTGTTCAAAGCTAGCGAGACGAAACGCCGGTTTTTCCGGGCACACTCCAACAATTGTGTGAGAAGTGTTTGTTTTTATTTGTGGTAACTTCCGATTTTTTAGTGTAACGGCTGTTTCTACCTTGTTTCTTAGATACAAAAAGTTGGTAGAACTTCTTTTAGAGGCTAGAACCTATGACCAATGAATACAACTTCAACAGTTCTTTTCTAAGGATTCGGACTATTCGTTGTAACGACTAGCTGATCCGAAACTCTAGTCCAAGTTACAACGACTTTATACATTGCTGCATATCAATAGAAGCCTCGATTCAAGTCTTACAAGATTGCTGGAATTAAGAACACAACTCTTATATTCTCTCTTTTAGCTTATAACTCTTCTTCATTCAATCACAACTTTCGAGTTGTAGCATCTTGTAAAGAAAAGTCTTGTAAGATCTATTCTTTTCATAAAGACTTTTCTTAATTTATCCCTTGACTGAGTTGTAAGGGTTAACTCAACTCGGTTGTCCCAAACTGTAAAAGGTTGCTTAGTTTGGAAGTACTAGGATAGATAAGGTAACTTTTGTGCTTGAAAAAACTTGTATCGGAATTGTCTAAGGGAGCAATTCATGTAATCAATTCATTGTATTTGTGGATTCAAATAGTGGATTTGAATTAGTGTTTGGATTAACATTGACTGTGGTTCTCTCGCCCAGGAGTGTTTCCACATAAAATTTATGTTTATCTATGTCCGAGTCAATCTAGACTCGGTTCTACTTTTACATTAGTTCTCCATTTTCAAAGAACTTCATATTTCCACATTTTCCCTTTATCACCCTATTCACGCCCTCTAGGGCGACTTAAACTCTCTAACCGAACCTTCGGTTGGTATCGAAGCCTGGACTTTCACAAAAGGATCTCTCCAAAGGTCTAAAGATCAAATGCCCGAATAGAACGAAGAGTTTGATGAACAAATTTGCTAGACCACCGAAGTTTAAAGGATCCAAATTTTCTTGTTGGAAGAAAATGATGAAGTGTTTCATTCAAGATTATGATGAAGAAGTTTAGGAAGTCATCTCCAATGGAAACTACATTTTCATAAAGTAAGTTGGCGATCAAGCGTGGCAAAGGTGAAGTTAGAATTCACACCGAAGAGAAAGAAAGCATAAGAAAAATTTTAGAGCCATGAACATCCTAATGTGTGCTTTGGACGCATCTAAGTATAATAATCTCAACTCTGTGATACTGCAAAAAAGGTGTGAGAAACTCTAGTCACCACCTACGAAGGCACAAGCCAAGTGAGACAAACAAAGATTAGTCGGTACCTACACAAGTATGAGCTATTAAAGATGGAGACCGACGAGAACATCACTTAGATGTATGTTCCATTTACGGAGATTGTGAACAATCTCAAATCTTGGAAAAAGATGTCCGATGAAAAAGTGGTCGAAAGCTTCTAAGGAGTCTTCTAAAGAAGAGACGAGGTTTGAAGGTGACAGCTATCGAGGAGGCCCAAGACCTCAGCAAGCTCAGCCGGATGAACTCATTGGAAACTTCTCACCCATGAGGTACGCCTCGAGAGGAAGAATATAAGGTCTACACCAAAAATAACATTGCTTTAAAAGCCTCGGATGAAGATGCTCCCGATCCGAGCTCCTTAAACTCGGAAGAAGATCCCATGGCCTTTATAGCCAAAGGCTTCAAACGCATGATGAAATAGAAAAAATGATAGAAGAAGCCCAATCATAAGATCTAAAAGAAAGAGAATGAAGGTAAATTACCATCCCCTTCAAATTCCTCTTTCATTAAAAATTCTGGTTGCTTTGAATGTAGTAATAAGGAACACATAGTAAAGGGTTGCCCAAAGAGAAGAGTCCGAATCGGACTAAGCCCAAAAATTATTGAAATTTGGGTTTCTAAAAGTGCTCTTCCTCCAAAAGTGACCTCCTTAAGGATAGTTACTTGGTTTCTTAGAGGAAGTGTGAAGGATTAGTGTGTTTGTATTTTGCGGGATCCACAAACTAAGAAAAAAGACCACTCGGTAACTCGATAGTGGCAACTTAAGACTCTTTTTGAGCTAGAAAAGATGGAGGGAGGGAATGTCACATTTGGAGATAACAGACAAGGGAAAGATTGTGGGAATTGGTCATGGTGACAACTTAATTAGCCCAGTTTAACTCGCCAAAGGCCTAAAATACAATCTTTTAAAATCTCCCAATTATGCGACAAAGGACAAAAGGTAAGATTCACTCAAACCAACTGCTTCATAACCGACGCTACTTTAAAGGAGATAAAACTCTCGAGTCCGAGGTAAGGTAACACTTACATTATTCCTCTTAGTGATTCAACTCGGAATCGTCATATTTAAAAGTTTCTATTAATGATGAATCATGGACATGACATCGTAGGTTAGAGTATATTAGCATGTATACCATTAAGAAATTGTCTTCGCAAGGGTTAGTCCATTGTCGTCCCAAGTGAACTTTTAACAAAGATAAAATTTACGATGCATGTACAAAGGGAAACATGTCGGATCTTTATTTAAACAAAGCTGCTTGAATTAATTCATATGGATTTATGTGTTGAAATTCCTTCAGGAGGTAAAGTATCTATACTTGTTATTATTGATGATTTTCAAGATTTACCGGGTATGTTTTACGAAAAATAGGAACGAAGCTTTCAAAGAGTTCACCGAGTCCGGAAGTAAATTCAAGTAGAACCTAAGACTCGGATTTTGAGAATCGGAATTGACCATGGAAGGGAGTTCTACTACTCGGAATTTGCTAATTTCTATGAAAAAATGGTATCTTCCACAACTTCTCTACACCCAGAATGTGTCAATAAATGGAGTGGTGGAAAGGGAGAACAAAACTCTTGAAAAATAGGAAGGAAAACGATGATTGAAATATATCTTCCTTACTATTCTCGGGTTGAGGTAGTGAACTCAACAACTACACATTTAAAAGATGCCTTATTCGCCCAATTCTAAAGAAAAAGCTATATAAAGGAAAGAATGCCAACATCTCATACTTCAAGGAGAAGGTTTGCTCTTAGAGAGGATAAATCACCCTAAAGGGGGTGACTAGGGTGATGGAAGATTTTTTTGAATTAACAAAGTATTCCGCTCAACAAAGACTTAGAAAATTATTTTGAGTCTAGATTGAACTCGAAACGAGATAAAACACGAAGTTATGTGGAAACCTTCTTGGGGTAGAAAATCGCAGACAATGCTAGGTTTAATAAAATTGAATAGTCAGAATGTATAAACTTGATCAAGTAAATAATGTCATTCAATAACATGCCTTAGAAAATAGAATTAACGCCATTCATTTTCATTTAGAACATTAAGTCGAGTGCTCGAGAATATGAAGTGTTTGTTAAATTATTTACTCATGCCATCTTTCCGAGTTTTGTCCGAGTGGATCGAAACCCAACTAAGCGCATTCTACTCAACGGATCGTTTCGAGTGGGTCGGACAATATTGAAAACTTATGATTAAGCTTCTTAGATATTTTGAACGATTTGAAATCAAAACCATAGAGAGATAGAGAGTTATACCTGAGTCTTCAATCTCCCCTTTTTGATGAAAGGCATTCCATACTTAAGATAGAAGCTAAGAGTACAACAGTGAAGTTTTCATTGCATTTTGATTAGAGTAAAAATATCGAGTATGCTGACCATATATAACTCGTAACATACTTATCGAAGTATCGGAGAATTATCGAGCATACTTAAAAAATATGAACAAGTATCGGAGCAATGATAAAATATATCGGAGTAAAGACATAGCTCATGTATGCTCAAAAATAAAAAAATTTAATTGAAATTCATAAAGTATTATACAGAGATTTTTTAAAAAAATTTAAGAAATAAAGAACTCTCCCTGAGCCAAACATCTATCTATTTCTCTCCCCTATGCATTTCATCAACAATAAAAAGGAGGGAGGAAGAACAGGAAAGTACAAAGATGTTTGGACAAAAAAATTGAAATTAAGAGAGAGGAGGAGTAGTGTAGGTTGAGGCGGAAGAACAAGGATGACATATGTGTTTCTAACCTTGTGCGGATGTAGCTAGTCGAGGCAAAAGCAGGGGCAAATCAAGGACTTGTTGTGCATGCTTGGGAATAAGAGGTTGTACATCCTCTAGTTCTTCTTCCGAGCCCTCATCCCCTTCAACGATGAGGTCGTTAAAATGAGGAGGGGGCCTTTGATCGACCTGCATCACCGGGGTCTTCCGAGGTCGACCGAGTATGATCTAAGGAGATCACCTAAGGTTCTTTTCCCCTTGTCCCTCGGTTGGGGGCTACTCTAGTTCCTTCTTCTCCTTCTCTTTCTCCTTCTTCGTTTCTTCTTCTTCGACTCGGAGTAAAGAAGAGCTTGAAGACTCATATGGTGGTGCTTCTTTAGAGGATGGTTCCGAGCACTCAACAGCTTTGACTCTTCTCTCCCGAAGGCGGTGGATTTGATCTAGCCGGCGCTTGATCGGCTCCTTGAGCTCACTAACAAAGGCTTGACACTGGTGGATCCGGCATTGAGCCTTAATTTGGAACCGAGTCAAGATTGTCGTGAATGCTTGGAAAACTCGCCATAGCTCACTGCAGCTCTTTGGCTAGGGCAGCAAACCGGGTTGCCATCTTCCGAAACAACTCAACGGAATGGGCAGGCTGAGAAGATGAAGGTCCAAGTAGTGAGAAGGGGGTCTCGGAATCTTTTTAAGTCCGAGTAGAGAAAGAGGAGAAAATTTAGAGGAATGAACCGAAACACCAGCTTTAATTTCTTAGTATCCTAGTCCGATGAACTCAGCCCTTCCTATACAAACAACTCGGCTCTAGAAATTTCGTATGATCAAAAGGGAGATCTACCTTGAATTGAGCAAAAACAATAGAAAGAAGAGCTCTAAAAGGAAGATGAGGCTTCTTTTGGTCGAAGAGACGAAGCAATCTCCTCTAAGATGAAAGGGAAGAGGTCAAGCTCATACTCTTCTAGGATATCATAGAGAACCTTAAGAACTTTGCTTGTTAGGGTTCTCTTCGGAGGGGTAGAAAGAAAAGAAAGTTCTCATCAAGATGAAGCAAAGAAGTCTTGCTTCTATGGTCATCTAATTCACAAAAAGTTTTTTTAGACTTAGGGATCTCTTGGGCATATCCGTCAAAGAAGTCATCGGTGACTTCAATGAATGGAATATGATTGGAGTTCAAGAAAAGAGTTTCTACTCTAAAGAGCTTGTAGAGAAGAAATAGATTGATGCGAATGATGTTGCTTTTAACAACGAAGAGATGGTGTTATCTCTTGTCTGTAGTGTTGGAATAGAACTCGGTGATGAGTTATGCATAGATGTAGTCCCGAAATACAAGTACTTGTAAGCATCTCGTGTTGAGCATGGATTTGATCCAAGAAAAGTGGTGGTAGAGAAGAACTTCTCTTCTATGAAGTAGTGTTGGGCTATGATGAGCTTTTGCTCATCGTAGGCAAGGGCTTTGTCTTTAGATGGATCCTTTTGAGGATTCTCGGAGCGAGTGGATTTGGTTCTAGCCTTTGTGGTGGCTAAAACTCTTTTCATGGTGCTTCCTCTCTTAAGTACGGTTAATAGAGAATGAAAGAAATTGAGAATAAGAGAGAGAAGAGAGTAGATGAGCAAGAGAGAAGAGAGTAGATGAACGAGAGAGAAGAGAGTAGATGAACGAGAGAGAGAGTAGAGAGCTGAGTTTCGAGTACGAGAGCAAAGAGTATAAGAGTGAGAGCAAGAAATATAAAAGTAAGAGAATGAAAACAAGGGGGTGCTATTTATAGAACAAAGCCTTTCCGACTCAGCCCTAAAAGTAATGGTTAGCAGACCATTGAGTGTTCCAAGCATGTAACGGCTATCTTTGAAACTTCTTCCCTCTAACGAGTAGTTTGCAAAACCGTCGTGTGCCGGAGAGAGGAAAAGAGATTTTCGAAAACATTTCCAAGATTCTCCATTCATCTAGAGATGATCTCGGAATTTTGATGTCCATTTTTCTCACAAGTCGTCCGACTCAATTATGTGTCCGAGTGACTTAGAGCACACTCGGAAAACTAACAACTCATAGCTGAGTTCCATCTTAGTTCAACTGATCCATTTGTTATTCATTTAAAATATATAACAATCAATCAAATTCACAATAAGTTGAATGTTTGCTCTTGGAGAGATTAAGTCACCCGGGGGAGGGGTGAACAAGGTGATGGAAGATTTTAAATAAAATCAAACACTTTTTGCACACAACTTAGTAGAAGCGGATTCCGAGTATAGATTGGACTCGAAATAGGAGTATGTTCAAACCCTCTTAGAGCAGAAAACCATGGACAAGTGCTAATCCAAGCACCAAGTTAAGTCCACTAATTGAATCCTCAATTACACGAGATCGATTCTTACCATAATTGCTCCCTTAGACAATTCCTTTACAATGTTTTCCTAGACTCGAAGTTCCCTTATTTGATCTAGTACTTCCTAACCGAGCTAACCCTTACAATCAGGTACAACCGAGTTGAGTTAGCCCTTACAGCTTAGTGAAGGAACTATAGAGAAAGTAAGAAAAGAATGTAACTGATTACAAGATTTTCTTTACAACTTAGAAAGTAAGAATTACAGATTTGGAGTTGTAAGTAGAAGATTAAGTAAGAATGTAGTAAGTAAGTGTTGAATATGTTCATCATCAATGTTCTAGTCTTGCAAAGTGGCTTTTATTTATAAACATCCAAGCGGAATGACCGTTGAGACCGGTTCTGGACTTGTGATCTTCACTAGCAATGGTAACGGCTATATTGAGTCACTCGAAGAGACCGGTTGGGATGTGAACGTTGTGCAAAGACTCGTGGCTCCAAAAGATGGTCCAATTATCTGATGGTGATTGAAAAATGAGGTAGAAACAACCGTTAGACCTAGCGTTAGAGTTTTCTAGTTTAGAAACAAACCACCCCGACACGGTATCCGAGCCATGTCCGAAGTAGCTATTTTACGTACTCGCTGGTGTTTAATGACTAAAAAGCGGTTGGTTTTGTATTTGAAAAATAGATTATGTTTGTATCAACAACTTACAAAAGCAAATCACTTTGGTACTCAAAGTATAAAAGTACTTTGGTCCAAGATTAGGCACATATAATAATTATATCGGAGTAATTAAGTGCTTAATTATCTTTGGCCTAAAAGAGTGAAATTTTTTTAGTCTAATATCCATTAGGTTCAAATTCCATCTTGAGTCAATCCATAAATGATCAAGTTAGAGAGTGTAAAATATCAGGGTATATAAACTTAATCTAACAAATAATTCTCCAAGAATAAAATGACTTAAAGATAAAGAATTAATGTTATAATTCATTTTAACTTGAAGAAAGAAGTCGATACTTAGAATAAGTGTGATAGAGAAATTATTTGTTCATGTGATGGTTCGAGTGATGTCCGAGTGGGTCGAATTGAATGAAAACTTAAATAAAGAATTCTATAAAGCACAGAATAATTTAGAATCAAACCCTAAGAGAGATAGTGAGTTATACCCGAGTCTTCAATCTCCTCCTTTTTATGAAGGGCATTCCATACTTAAGATAGAAACTTGTCGGTTCAAATAGTTAAGTTTTCATAGTGAATTGATCGGAGAAAACACAAATATACTCTTAAATGGAACTTAAATACTTATAAGCGCAGCTCAAATCATAACATAACTTAGAACATGTTGAAATTAACCAAGTCAATAACCGTGACAAGGGCGAGATATGTTAAAGAGTCGAGTATCGAGTTGTTGAAAGCATGTAACTCATAAACAAATATGCTCGAGAAAAAAAAATTTCATTGATTGTTAAAGATAAATATATACAAGAAACACAAAATAACTAAACTCGAAATTAGGGAAAAGACTCCCCTAAACCAAACATCCAAATTTCTACCTATTTCTCTCCCCTATGCATTTCAGCAGAAAAATATCACAAGGAGGGAGGAAAGATCAAGTATAGTAGATGTTGGACAAAGAAAAATGAAATCGAGTTAAAGAAAAAAAATCAAGACTAAGAAGAAGGGGTAGGTTGTCGTGAAGAAGAGGAGCGAGCGATACGCCCTCACCTGTAAGCTTGTGTAGAAGTAGATGAGCGAGGGGCTACAGTACTAGGATATCAGGAAGTTGAGCAATTCTAATTCTAGGAATCAAGGGCATATCTTCCTCGGCGTCTTTTCTTCCTAAAAACCGCTGCGGGCGGTGCTTCGAGGTAGTAGCCTTTAACCGACCAGCATCGCCAACCTCTTCCGAGTCGCTCCGAGCATGATCCGAGGATATCAGCTCAGGCTCTTTTGTGCCCTCGGTCCTCAAGTCGAGCAACCACTTCTCCTGTGTTTCCGTCTTCTTCACCTGCTCCTTCGCCTTGGCTTCGACTTCTCCCTCGGCTTTAGTTGCTTCCTCGGCTTCAACCGATAGTGACCTAGTAGTGCTTGGAGGACTCCTCAAAAGTGTTATTAGTTTCGATTCCTCGGCTAGTTTTGATCTACGCTCTTGGAGAAGTTGGATCTCATCATGTTGTTCCTTGATAACCGCTTGAGCTCGAAATTAACTCTTAGTTCTCCGGAGTTGAGATTGAGCTTACTTTTGTAGCAAAACCAAGCTTGGAGTAAAAGTTTTGAATATTTTCAGAGTTGCTTGAAAATCCTGGGTCAAAGAAGCAAATTGGTTTACCATTTAGTAAACAACTCAGCAGAAGGAGAAGGTTAAGAAGTAGAAGTTCCAGCAGATCGATGTGGGACCTCTATTGAAGTTTGACTCTTGAGTCCGAGGAGGAGGAGGTAACTCGGACACATGAGTCTAGACACCAGGCTTGACTTCCTAGTATCCAAGACCCGAAGCTCGTTCCTGCCAAAGCATACAGCGGGTTCCAAGCAAGCTTTAGGGTCGGAGGGAAGAGGGACCTTAAACTGTTTAAAAATAGCGATCGAAGCGCCTCAAAAGGAAAAGGAGCACACTTCTTATAATTAGCAGGCACATTTTCCATTTGCTCTAGGATAGAGGGAAAGAGGTCTACTTCATAGCCCTCAAGAATATCAAAGAGAACCTTAAGAACTTTTGAATTGATGTTCTCCTTGTAGGAATGATGAGAAAAGAAGGTTCTCATCGGAATGAAGCAAAGAAGTCTTGCTTCGGATTTCATATGAGTCACAAAGAAATTTTTCCTTAACTCGGGAACTTCTTTAGCATACTTATCAAAGAAATCGTCAGCGATTTCAATGAAAGGTACAGAGTTGGAATTGAGAAAAAGAGTTTTTACATCAAAAAGCTTGTAAAGAAGGGCAAGGTTGATTCGAATAGTCTTACCTTGAACAGTAGAAGTTATGACACCTTCATTGGCTGTCATATTGGAACAAAACTCAAAACACAAGGTCCGAATAGATATACTCGCAAAAACACAAATAGTTGTACCCACTAGTGTCTTTGATGTGTTGTAACCATGAGAAAGAGGTGGAGGGAAAGAATTTGTCATCTAAGGTGAAATGCTAGGTGACAAAACATTTTGGGGATCCGAGGTACCTTCTTGTGCTGCCACAGTCTTGGATTTAGTTCCGGCCTTCTTGGCGGCCGACCCTCCTCCTTGAGCAGTTTCTCTCTTCGGCATATTCAAAGAGTGGAGAACGAGAGAGAATGAAAAAGAGAGAGAGTAGAAAGTTGATAACAGAGAGAATTTAGAATTTAGAGAGAGAGAGCGTAGGTGAGTAGTAGTGATGAGAGCAAAGAGAGCGAGTAAATAGTAGATAAAGTGAAGAAAAGAAAGTGAAGGGGAGTCATTTATAGCAGAAAAGACTTCCAACCTTCTTTCTAACTCAAAAGTCAAGCAGCGGTTCTCATACCGTTATATCGCTCTGCATTGTAACGACTAGTTTTGCAACAGACTTTCTTCCAACGGCTAGATTCTCGCTAACCGATACACGTGATAGAGAGAGAGAGAAGAAAGAGTTTTCAAAAACAATTATGGGATTCTCCATTTATCTAAAGATGACCTCAGAATTTTGATGTCCATTTTGCTCATAAATTGAGTTTGACTCGATAAGGTTTTCCGAGTGACTAAGAACACTCAAAATACTAATAACTCATAGCTTAGTTTCACTCTGAGTTAACCGATCCATTTGTTATCTAATCAAAGCATATAACACATAATCATGAAAGAATAATTCAGACAAGTAATCATATAATCATGTATTAATCATGCCAAGTTCATTCCTAATAAAACAAAACTGATCTTCACTAAGAGGCTTAGTGAAAATTTCAACTAACTGAAATTTGGTAGGAATAAATTCAAGCTTAATATCACCTTTCTCGGAATGGTCTCTCAGAAAATGATACCTGACCTCAATATGCTTAGTCTTTGAGTGTTGAACTAGATTCTTAGTGATGCTAATTGCACTTTGATTATCACACTTGATTGGGATAGATGTGAATGATAGTCCAAGATCCTTCAAGTGCTTGCTTGATCCAGAGAATCCGATCACAATAAGCCCCAGCTGCAATGTACTTAGCCTAAACAGTTGATAGAGCAACTAAGTTATGTTTCTTTGAATGCTAGGAGATGAGGGATTAGCCTAGAAATTAGCATGCTTCTGAAGTTCTCTTTCTATCAACCTTGTATCCAGCATAGTCGGCATCCGAGTATCCAGTGAGAGTCGATTATGAGTCTTTTGAAAACCATAGACCAAGATTCCGAGTCCCTATAAGATATCTAAAAATTCTCTTCATCGTAGTGAGATGTGATTCTTTTGGATTATCTTGAAATCTTGCACATACACTAAATATGATATATGGCCTACTAGATGTGAGATAAAGCAAGGATCCAATCATACCTCTGTAGAGTTTCGATTTACAACGTTACGTTTTTCATCCGAGTCCAGTTTCAAACTACTACTCATAGGTGTTGCTGCATGCTCTATATGTTGTAGCTTGTATTTCTTCAATAACTCCTTGGTATAGTTAGATTGATGGACATAGATGCCATCCTTGTCTTGTTTCAATTGTAGATCATGAAAGAAATTTAATTCTCCCATCATCCTAATTTGGAAATCTTGTCTCATTAACTCGGAAAACTCTTGGCATGAAGTTTCATTAGTAGCGCCAAAAATGATATCATCAACATAAATCTAAATGATAAGAAAATCATTCCCCTTGGGTTTTATGAAAAGATTTTGGTTAATCTGACTTCTTTTGAAATCATTTTCAACCAAGAAACTGCTTAGTCTTTCATACCAAACTTTGGGAGTTTATTTAAGACCATATAAAGCTTTTTGTAACTTCAAAATATGATTTGGAAATTCTAAGTTTTCAAATCAAAAGGGTTGCTCAACATAAACTTCTTGAATAAAACCATTGAGAAATGCACATTTGACATCCATCCGATAAAGCTTGATGTTCATGCTAGATGCAAATGCTAAAAGAATTCCGATTGCCTCAATCCTAGCAACAAGTGCAAAGGTTTTCCCACAATCAATTCCTTTCTCTTGGTTGTATCCCTCAGCAACTAGTCTAGCCTTATTTCTCACTAACAACCCTTCCTCATCTAGTTTGTTCTTGAAAACCTATTTGGTTCCTAGTACTCGGGTGGTCGGAAGGTCGTTTGGTCGAGTCCGAGACTTGGTTTCTTTCAAATTAATTAAGCTCTTCTTACATGGCCTCTACCCATTAAGATTCATTTAGGACCTCTAGTGCATTTTTAGGTTCTGTTAACAATATGAATAGAGAGAATGCACACATATTATGCACAGAAGATTAGGATCTGTTAATATCGAAAGTATGTTCTCGGGTGGGTGGTTCAATGCATATTTGAAAGCTTTACCTTTCCTCTAGTTTACCAAGTTTGTTGGTTGAATAGGCTGATCTTCAGTTGGTTTCTCTTGTTGAGCTTTTGCATTGGCTTGTTCTTTATCATTTTGAGCTGGCTCTTGATTTTGTTCATTCTAAGTCGGGACATTCGAGTTTCCTCATCTCTTCTATTTTGACTCTTTCCGAGCTCAGCTTCAGCAAGGTCATCTTCATCTCCGTTAAGCTTGAGATATGAGAATGTGGATTCACTTATCCTGCCTAGATCAATCTCATCAAAGACAACGTGGATACTTTCTTCCACTTTGTTAGTCCTTTTATTGAAAATTCGATAAGCTTTACTATGAGATGAGTAACCCATAAATATACCTTCATTTGACCTAGCATTAAACTTAGTCGGATGCTCCTTATCATTATTGTACATGAAGCATTTACACCTAAATGGTCCGAAGTAGGAGCTGTTGGGTTTCTTTCCCTTGTATAGCTCATAAGGTGTCTTCTTCAAGATGCGTCTTATGAGGCATCTATTGAGTGTGTAGTTTGTTGTGTTGATCGCCTCAGCCCAGAAATAGTAAGGTAGAACATTTTCAATCATCATGGTCCTTCCTATTTCTTCAAGAGTTCTGTTCTTCCTCTCTAGTAATCCA
The DNA here is from genome assembly GCA_021018815.1 of Talinum fruticosum. Taxonomy (NCBI): domain Eukaryota; kingdom Viridiplantae; phylum Streptophyta; class Magnoliopsida; order Caryophyllales; family Talinaceae; genus Talinum; species Talinum fruticosum. Next base: position 355,638 of record JAITYX010000120.1, on the reverse strand, counting down.
TTTTGTTGAGGAGTTCTTGGTGTAGAGAAGTGAGAAATTCCGTTCTTGTCAAAGAAATCTTCAAATTTTGAGTAATCGAACTCCCTTCTATGGTCATTTTAAATCCTTTTAACCCGAGACTAAGACTCAACTTGAATTTTCTTGCAGATCTTAGTGAACTCTTTGAATGCTTCATTCTTATTCTTCAGAAACCACACCTAGGTAAATCGTGAAAAATCATCAATAATGACAAGCACATAAGATTTACCGCCTAAGCTTTTCATAGGATTTTCACCATACAAATCCATTTGAACTAATTCAATCACTTTGGATGTAGACACAGTTTTGAGTGGTTTTTGTGCATGCTTCATAGATTTTAGCTTTCTTAAATGCACAGTTAGGTAATCCCCTAACCAATCCATGACATGCAAGTTTCTTGACAAGTATGCATGCTAATATGACCTAGTCTACGGCGCCATGTCCATGAATCATCATTCAAAGATGCTTTTAAGCAAGATAAACTTTAACTTGAATCGAAAGAGGGATAGTATAAGTGTTACCCGACCTCGGACCTAAGAGCTTTGTGTCTTTGGTAACCGCATCGAAATGTAACAATTGGTCCGAGTGAACCTTACCTCTTGGTCTTTATCACATAGCTGAGAAATGTTAAGGAGATTGTACTTATGCCCTTTGACAAGGTAAACTAGACTGACCGAGTTGTTTCCTTGACCAATCTTGCCAATCTCCACTATCTTTCCTTTGTTATTGTCTCCAAATGTGACTTTTCCTCTTTTTAGATCTTCTAACTCGGAAAAGAGCCTTGAATCATCGGACATATAGCATGAACAACCACTATCTAAGTACCAGTGACCGTTTTGTTTCGAGTCACCTGCAAAACGAAACAAAGTAACCCTTCTAACTTCCTGTTATAAACCTAGTAACTCCTTTTACTCGTGGTCCTTTTTTGACGAAGAGCACTCTTGGGAACCCGATTTGAATGATTTTAGGTTTGGTCTTATTTTGAGTCTTCTTTCTAGAAAATTGAGTCTATGTGTCTTTTCTCTAAAAATCTTTTGTTTTATAAATAGGTGGAGAAGGATTTTTCCTGCGAACCGATCCGGGCTCAGTCCCTTTTCATTTGTATGAATGGGACCATGCTCAGCCTTCCTGAACCTTATAGTTCTGGAATCGGTTTTGAAAAGAGCATTGTAACCAAGTCTTTCTTTCCTAAATGAGATACACTAAGAGCCTAGAAAAAGTTCAAGGTTTTTCTGACCTTGAGTGAGTTTTAAAACAAGCTCTTGAGACTCATTTGAGCTTCCTTTTTAGTTGCTCATTCTCTATTCCGAGTGACTCAGCCTCGGTCTCATTATCCTGTGCACTCTTCTCGAGTACTTTCAGATTTTATCTCAAGCTTTCTAACTCCTTTTTCAAAACATTATTCTCAGCAGTAAGAGACTAAAGTTGTTCTTTGAAATTAGACGAGTTAGAATTGGACTTTTCTTCCGAAGTAAAAATATATCTGGCTAAATCAACTTTGGGAAACTTAAGGAAGTATTCAATTACCTCCTGAGGACTTGACTCCTCAACATCCGAGTTGCCATCATCCGACTCGGATCCAGCTTCATAGTCCGTTAGCGTCATATAAGGCACTTTAAGTCATCGAATCTTATTCTTCGGATGAGTCATCATCACTCCAGCCATCATAGCCTTTTTCTTCTTTCTGTCCTTGTTTCTCTTTGGACAATCCTTGACTATGTGCTCCTTGCTGCCACATTCAAAGCAACTAGAGTTCTTAGTTAAAGATAACTTGGAAGGGGATGAGTACTTACCTTTTCCGTAGAACTCTTCCTTTAGCCTCTTTTGCCGGTTCTTGTACTTCATCATCTTTTTGAAGCCTCGGGCGATGAGTGCCATAGGATCCTCTTCTAATTCTGAGGAGCTCGGACTTTAGCTTTTGCTTTTTGAGGCCTTCAATGAAATGTTCTTTTTGGTCCTAACCTCGGCATCCTCTTCTCCTAGATGAATCTCATGAGTGAGCAATTTACCAATGAGCTCGTCCGGCATCAATTGAGAGAGGTTCTGAGCTTCTTCAATGGATGTCATCTTGGGACCCCATTTTCTCTTTGGTATACTTCTCATAATTTTTTTATCATTTCCTCGTGTGAGATCTTTCTACCCGGAGACTTGAGATTATTAGTAATCTCTGTGAATTGAGCATACATCTAAGAGATGTTCTTTTTTGGCTCCATCTTTAATAGCTCATACTTGTGAAAATATTGACTTATCTTTGCCTGCCTTACTTCAGTTGTTCCTCCATAGGTGTTGACAAAAGTGTCCCACACCTCTTTGGCTATGTCACAGGCAGAGACCCTATTGTATTCTTCCGAGATGATGGCACACATCAATGTGTTTATAGCTTTGAAGTTCTTTTTGAACTTCTCGGTTTCTTCAATGGTGTACTCGGATTTTTCTTTAGGTACAGATCTTACACCTTCCATCTTCATTGGGATATGGTTTCCTTCTTCAATGATGTTCCAAACATCTTCATTATTATCCATCAGGAAGCATTCAATCATCTTCTTCCAATGTGCAAAGTTTAACCCTTTAAACTTTGGTGGTCCAATAGATGATCTTCTTTCATCGAACTCTCAAGACTTCGAACCATCTGATCTTTAGACATTTAGATTGTGAGATCCTCCGATACCAATAGAAGGTTTGCTCTTGGAGAGATTAAGTCACCCTAGAGGAGGGGTAAACAGGGTGATAGAAGATTTTAAATAAAATCAAAGTCTTTTGCACAGAGCTTAGTAGAAGCAAATTCCGAGTCTAGATTAGACTCGGAAAGAAAGACAACTAGGAGTACGTGGAAACCCTCCCGGGAAGAAAACCAAGGACATTGCTAATTGAAGCACCAAGTTAACTGCATTAATTGAATCCTCAATTACACGAGATCGACTCTTACCGGAATTGCTCCCTTAAACAATTCCTTTACAATGTTTTCTTGATCGAGCTAGTACTTCCTGACCGAGCTAACCCTCACAATTCGGTATAAATTAGCTGAGTTAGTCCTTATAGCTTAGTCAAGGGACTTACAGAGAAAGTAAGAAAAGAATGTAAGTGATTACAAAACTTTCTTTACAACTCAAAAGTAAGAATTACAGATTTGGAGTTGTAAGTAGAAGATTGAGTAAGAATGCACTAAGTGTTGAATATGTTCAGCGAGCAATCTTCTAGTCATGCAAAGTGGCTTCTATTTATAAATATCCAAGCGGAATGACGTTGAGACTGGTTCTAGACTTGTGATTTCACTAGTCGTTGTAACGACTATTCCGAGTCACTTGGGATGTGAACGTTGTGCAACGGTTCTTGGTTCCAAAAATTGTCCAATTATCTGGTTATGATTGAAAACTAAGGTGGAAAAAACCGTTAGACCCGAGTGTTAGAGTTTTCTAGTTTTGGAAACAAACAACCACGACACGGTGTCCGAGCCATGTCTAGAAGTAGCTATTTTACGTCTCGCTGGTGTTTAACGGTTAGAAATCGGTTGCTTTTCTATTTCAAAAATAGATTAGGCTTTTATCAACAACCTAAAAAAACAAATCACTTTGGTACTCAAAGTATAAAAATACTTTGGTCCAAGATTAGGCACGAGATAATAATTAAATCACGGTAATTAAGTGCTTAATTATCTTTGGCCTAAAAGAGTGGAATTTTCCGAGTCTAATATCCATTAGGTTTCGATTCCATCTTGAGTCAATCCATAATTGATCAAGTTAGAGAGTGTAAAATATCAAGGTTTATAAACTTGATCTAACAAATAATTCTCTAAGAATAAAGCTGACATAAAGGTAAAGAATTAACATTGTAATTCATTTTAACTTGAAGTAAGAACTTAGTACTCGGAATAAGCTGTGATAGGGAAATTATTTGTTCATTCGATGGTTCCGAGTGATGTCCGAGTGGGTCGAATCGAATGAAAACTTAGATAAAGAATTCTATAAATCGTAGAATGACTTAAAATCAAAACCTAAGAGACATAGAGAGTTATACCCGAGTCTTCACAAGTCATGCAATAAATCACATAATCATGCAATTAACATGCAAAGTTCATTCCTAATAAAGCAAAATGGATCTTCACTTAGAGGTTTTGTGATAATATCAGCTAATTGAAATTTGGTAGGGATAAGCTGAAGTTCAATATCAACTTTCTCAAGACGGTCTCTCAAAAAATGATACCGATGTCAATGTGTTGCGTTTTTAGTGTTGAAGCTGGATTCTTGGTGATGCTGATGGCACTTTGATTATCACACTTGATTGGGATTTATGTGAATGATAATCCTAGATCCTTCAAATGTTGCTTGATCCCGAGAATCTGCGCACAACAAGCTCCAGTTGCTCCGTGCTCGGCTTTAGCGATTGATAGAGCAACCGAGTTTTGTTTCCTTGAATGGCAAGAGATGATTGATTAACCCATAAATTGGCATGCTCTTCATCTTCTCTTTTCTATCAATTTTGTATCCAACATAGTCATCATATGAGTATCCAGTGAGGGTTAGATCCGAGTCCTTTGAATATTAGAGACCAAGTGTTCGAGTCCCTACAAGATATCTAAAAATTCTCTTTACCATAGTGAGATGTGATTCTATAGCGTTAGCTTGATATCTTACACAAAGGTAGACACTAAACATGATATCTGGCCTACTAGATATAAGATAAAGTAGAGATCCAATCATACCTCTGTAGAGTTTCGATCTATTTCTTTACCTTTCTCATGTGAGTCTAGTTTAGTACTACTACTCATTGGTGTTGCTTGCATGCTTCACATCTTCTGGCTTGTACTTCTTCAGTAATTCCTTGGTGTATTTTGGTTGATGAACATAGATGCCATCCTTGTCTTGCTTGATTTGCAATCCAAAGAAGAAATTAAGTTCTCCTATCATGCTCATTTAGAACTCATGTCTCATGAACTCGGAAAACTCTTCGTATAGAGTTTCATTAGTAGCTCCAAATATAATGTTATCAACATAGATGTGAATGATAAGAAAATCATTCCCCTTGGCTTTTGTAAATATATTTTTGTTAATCGGAACTCTTTTGAAGTTATTTTCAACCAAGAAACTGCTTAGTCTTTAATACCAAGCTCTAGGAGCTTTTTCGGAATATACAAAGCTTTTTGCAATTTGAAAACATGATTTGGAAATTGAGAGTTTTCAAATCTAGAGGGTTGCTTAACATAGACTTCTTCTTGAATATAACCATTAAGAAATGCACACTTGACATCCGTTTGATAAAACTTAATGTTCATGCTAGATGCAAATGCTAAGAGAATTCTAATTGCCTCAATCCTAGCAACAGGTGCAAAGGTTTCCCCACAACTAATTTAGCCTTATTTTTTATTACCAAGTCTCCCTCATCTAGTTTGTTCTTGAAAACCCATTTGGTTCCTATAACTCGGATGGTTAGAAGGTTGTTTGGTCATAGTCCGGACTTGGTTTCTTTCAAATTGAGTTAATTCTTCTTGCATGGCCTCTACCCATTCAGGTTCAAGTAGGGTTTCTAGTACATTTTTAGGTTAACTTAATGAAATGATTTCCGAAAATGCACATAGATTAATAAAAGAAGAACAAGTTCTTACCCCACTTGTTGATATTAGAAAGAATATTCTTGGTTGGGTGTGTGGATGCATATTTGAAAGCTTTACATGTCCTCCGATTTATCGGGTTTGTTGGTTGAATGATTTGTTCTTCAACTGGTTTAGCTTATCGAACATCTTCAGCTTGATATTCGATAGTCTAAGTTGGCTCTTGACCTAGCTCATTCTAAATTGGTTCATTCCGAGTTACCTTAGTTCCTTTGTTTTGACTTATTATGAGCTTAGCTTTAGTTATATCATCTTCATCTCGGTTGAGCTTGAGATCCGAGAAGGTGGATTCACTTGTCCTACCATGATCAATCTCATCAAAGACAACGTGGATACTTTCTTCCCTTTGTTAATTCTTTTGTGAAAAATTTTATAAGCCTTACTATGAGATAAGTTACCCGAAATATACCTTCATCCGACCGTGCATCAAACTTAGTCGGATGTTCCTTACCATTGTTATGCTCATAGCATTTACATTCGATTGGTTTGAAGTACGAAATGTTAGGCTTCTTTCCCTTGTATAGCTTATAGGGTGTCTTCTTCAAAATGGGTTTGATGAGGCATCTGTTTAGTGTGTAATTTGTTGTGTTGATTGCCTTAGCCCAAAAATAGTAAGGTACATCATTTTCAATCATCATAGTCCTTCCTATTTCTTCAAGTGTTCTATTCTTTTTCTCCACTACTCCATTCTATTGAGGAGTTCTTGGTGTTAAGAAGTTGTGGGAGATGTCATTCTTGTCACGAGAACTCTGTAAATTCTAAGTAATCAAACTCCCTTCCATGGTCTGTTTGAATTCTCCTTATCTAAGTCTAAGACTTGCTTTCCATGGTCTACAAATCCTTGTCGGTTTTCAGTGGGTTGAAAAATGATCTAACTTGCTTTCGTTTTGTGCATGCCTCATAGATTTTATCTTTCTTAAATGTATAGTTAGGTAAACCCATAACTAATCCATGAGATGCAAGCTTCTTAATGGTATGCATGCTTATATGGCATAGTCTACGATGCCATGTCCATGAATCATCATTTAAGGATTCTTTTAAGCATGATAAATCTTGACTAGAATATGAAAGAGGAATGGTGTAAGTGTTACCTGACCTCAAACCTGAGATCTTTGTTTCTTTGCTGACTACATCCGAAATGAAGCGGTTGGTCCGAATGAATCATACCTCTTCACCTTTGTCACATAGCCGAGAAATGTTGAGAAGATTGTACTTGAGCCCTTTGATGTGGTAGACTTGACTGATCGAATTATCTCCTTAGCCAATTATACCAATCCCAACTATCTTGCCTTTGCTCGTTGTCTCAAAATGTGACTTTTCCTCCTTTTATTTCTTCTAACTCGAAAAGAGTCTTGAGTCTCCAGACATATGGTGTGAGCAACCACTATCTAGTACCAATGACCTTTCTGTTTCTAAGTAACTCCGCAAAACAGAAACGAAATAACCCTTCCGACTTCTTCTTACAACCTTGTAACAGCTTTTACTTGTGGTCCTTTTCTAAGGAATAGCACTTTTGGGAACCTAGATTTGAATAATTTTGAGTTTGGTCTAATTCCGAGACTTATTTCTAAAGAACTAATTTTGTGTCTCTTTTCTTTGAAATCCTCTCTTTTTGTAAACAAGTTGAGAAGGCTTTTTCATGAAAACTAGTCTGGACTTAGTCTCTTTTCTTTGTAGATGAATAAGGCCATGCTCAGCCTTTCGAAAATAGTTCTAGAATTAGTTTTGAAAAGATTATTGTAAGAGTTATCTTTCTCTTCAACATTGTACTAAGACCTTCTTTTCGAAATGAGATACACTGAGAGCCAAGTAATAAATCAAGTTTTTCTGACCTTAAGTAAGTTTCAAAACCAACTCTTGAGACTCATTGAGCTTCGTTTTCGACTTCTCATTCTTTTTCCGAGGCACTCGGACTCGGTTCCATTATCTTGAGTACTTGGTCTCAAGTATTTTCAGATTTTGTCTTAAGTTTTCTAATTCCTTATTCGAAGTGATGGTCTCGAGCATTAAGAGACTCTAGTTGCTCTTTGAATTCGAGAGGACTCAAAAGTGGACTTTTCTTTGAATGTAAAGATATATCTAGCAAGATCAAGTTTGGAAAACTTAAGGAAATAGTTGATTACCTCTTGAGGATATGTCTCCTTAGCATTTGATTTATCGGTGTCCGACTCGGATCCAACTTCTAAGTCCGATAGTGCCATTAGATACTTTGAGTCATCGGAATCATCATCTTGTTCCGAATCATCATCCTCCAGGTAGCCATCGAGCCTTTTTCTTCTTTCTGTCCCTCTTCCTCTTGGGATAGTCCTTAACTATGTGCTCCTTGCTGCCATACTTAAAACAACCAGAGTTCTTAATTAAAGACAAATAAGAAGAGGATGAGTATTTACCTTTCTTGTCTTTCTTGTATAACTCTTGTTTTCGCTTCTTCTGCTATTTCTTGTATTTCATCATCTTCTTAAAGCCTCGGTCTATAAGTACCATGGGATCTTCTTAAAACCTAGAAGAAGAGGAGCTTAGACTTTGTCATCTTTCTTCGAGGCCTTGAGTGTAATATTTCTTTTGTTACTAACCTTAGCTTCCTCTTTTTCTAGGTGCGGTGATGAGTGAGTAACTTCCCAATGAGCTCATCCGGCTTCAACTTGGAAAGATCTTAAGCTTCCTCGGTTGCTGTCACCTTAGGACTCCATCTTCTCTTTAGTAGACTTCTCAAAATTTTTCGACAACTTCTTCTTGAGAGATCTTTCTTCCAGGAGACTTGAGATTGTTGACAATCTTAGTGAAGCGAATGTACATCCGAGTGATGTTCTCGTCGGTTTCATTTTAAACATCTCATATTGTGGAGGAATTAACTTATCTTTGTTTGCTTCACTTGGCTGGTTCGTTCATAGGTGTTGACCAACGTATCCTATACTTCTTTAGTTGTGTCACATGCGAGATACTTTGTTGTATGCTTTTGAATTGATTGCACAAATTAGAATGTTCATGGCCATAAAGTTCTTCTTGTACTTTTCATTTTGTTCGATGGTGAACTGAGACTTCAACATGGGTACATGTGTTATTCCTTCCATCTTCATAGGAGTGTGGTTGCCATTTTGGATAATGTTCCGGACATCCTCATCACGAGTCCTAGATGAAGCGAGTCCATCATCTTCTTCCAAGTGTGAGATGTTTTAACCTTTGAAATTGGGTGGTCCGGTGAACGATCTTCCTTCATCGAATTCTCCATTGTTCTCGAGGATCTAATCTTTAAACATTTAGATTGTGAGATCATTTTGAAAGGCTTGGCTCGATACCGAGTTGAAGGTTTGCTCTTGGAGATGATAAATCACCTTAGAGAGCGGTTAATAGGGTGATGGAAGATTTTTTGAATTAACAAAGTATTCTCCTTATCAAAGACTTAGAAAATAATTCCGAGTCTAGATTGAACTCAGAAACGAGATAAAACACGAAGTTACGTGGAAACGCTATTGGGGCGAGAAAACCACGGACAGTGCTAATCCAAGCACCAAGTCAAATCCACTATTTTGAATCCACAAAATACAAGGACTAACTCTTTAGAGAATTGTTCCGTAGACAATTCAATTACAAGTTTTTCTTAGACTTAGAAATTCCCTTATCCGATCTAATACTTCCTAACCGAGGTAACCTTTACAGCTAGGTAACAACCGAGCTGAGTAACCCTTATAGCTAAGTCAAGGGACTTAACAAAGTATTGAAAGTGTTGAAACGATGACTTTCTCTTTATAACTCGGAAAGTAAGAACTTAATAATTAGAATTGTAAAAGCTAGAAGATTGAGTGAGAGTAGATTATGTTCGGTTCCAGCAAGCTCGTCAATCTCCAAGTCTTTGTAGGAAGGCTTCTATTTATACTCGGTAGAGCATAGTAGCCATTGAGTCCGATTCTGGACTTGAGAGCTTCACTAACCGTTGTAATAGTTAGTCCGAGTCACTTAGAAAAGGACTTGTTGTAATGTGAACGTTGTGCTCAAGTCCTTGTCTCGAAAGGTAGTCCATCCCATCTATTGTGAATGAAATGCAGGGTGAAAACAACCTTAGAATCAAAGTTGAAGTTTACTGGATTTGGTAACAAACAACTCGACATTGTGTCTTAGCCTTGTCTAGAAAAGGTGTTTTTACGTCTACTTGGTGTGTAACAGTAGCATGCTGATTGCTTTTGCTTTTCAAAATAAGATTAAAATACTTTAATCAACCTGCAAAAGTAAATCAAAGTGGTACACAAAGTATAAAAGTACTTTGGTTCAAGATTAGGTAAAGATAATAATTAATTCAAAATAATTAAGTGCTTAATTATCTTCACTTTAAAATAATGGAATTTTCTGAGTCTAATATTCATTAGTTCAAATTCCATCTTGATTAAATCCTTTAAATTAATAAAATTGAATAGTCGAGTGCGTAAACTTAATTAAGTAAATAATTTCATTCAATAACCTAACTTAGAAAAGAAAATTAACGCAGTAATTCATTTTCATTTAGAACATTATGTCGGTGCTTAGAATATGAAGTGTTTGTGAAATTATTTACTCATGCCATCATTCCGAGTTATGTCCGAGTGGGTCAGGAACCCAGTTAAGTGCATTCTACTTAATAGATGGTTTATGAGTGGGTCGGATAATATTAAAAACTTATGGTTAAGCTTCTCAAATACCTAGAATGACTTGAAATCAAAACTATAGAGAGATAGAGAGTTATATCCGAGTTTTCACAAGGCTTTCGGATGTAAGTGCTATGTACACAACAACGAGTAAGGACCATTTAACTAATTTTGATGTTACATTAGACGAAGATATATCCCTTGGTTATTGTTTACATAGCAAAGCTTATTGCATTTTTAATAAAAGGGCTAATAAAGTTAAAGATAGTATCTGCGTTATCTTGGATGGGATTGATAATAGTAAATTAAGCAAATCCACCTTCTTAGACTTCAAAGTGAGTAGAAATAATGATGAAATAGTTGAAACTAAGCTTAGAATGATGGAAAACAAGATAACCGAGGCAACAACTAACCTAGTTCAACACTCGGCTCAAAAACCGAGGCTCAAGAAGTGACTCGAGACTCAACAAGTTGAAGGATCAAGCATTCAACCTTCAAACCTCTTAAATAAAAGGTTAGGTAAAGCTTTCAAATATGTTTCTAATTATCCACCTAAAAACATCATCTTAGATATCAACTCAGTGTACAAACTCGATCTTCTTTGCATAATCTATGTGCATTTTCTCGCATTCTTTTTATTAATTGACCCTAAAAATGTAATAGAAGCCCGAGGTGAACTTGAATGGGTAGAGGCCATTCAAGAAGAACTATCATAATTTGAAACAAACCTAGTTTGGACCTTGACCAATCAACTAACTAACCACCTAATTATAGGAACCAAGTGGCTTTTTAAGAACAAATTGGATGAGGAGGGGTGGTAGTCGAAATCGAGCTAGACTTATAGCCCAAGCGTATAACCAAGAAAAGGGAATTGATTGTGAGGAAACCTTTAAACTAGTTGCTAGGATTGAGGCAATTAGGTTTCTAGTTATATTTACATCCAACTTGAACATTAAGTTATATTCCAAATGGATGTTAAGGTGCATTTTTAAATGGTTATATTCAAGAAGTCTATGTAGGGCAACCCACTTGGATTTGAAAATCTTTATTTTCCAAATCATCTCTTTAAATTGCAAAAAGTTCTTCATGATTTAAAACAAGCTCCTAGAGCTTGGTATGAAACATTAAGTAGTTTCTTAGTTAGAAATGGATTTAAAATAGGTTAGTTTGATAAAACCTTATTTACTAGAACCAAGGGAAATGTTTTATTATCATTCAAATTTATATTGATCATATTATCTTGTATGCTACTAATGAAATTCTCTGTTAAGAATTTTCTGAGCTTATGAGAGAGGAATTCCAAATTAGCATGATGCGAGGATAAAATTTCTTCCTTGGATCGCAAATAAAACAAGAGAAAGATGCGATTTATGTTCACCAATCAAAGTATGTCAAGGATCTAATCAAGAAATACAAACTTGAAGATGCTAAACTAGGAATAACTCCTATAAGAAGCAATGCGAAATTAGACTCGGACGAGAAGGTTAAGTTAGGAGATCAAAAAATCTACAGAGATATGATTGGATCTCTACTATACTTAACTTCTAGTAGGCTAGATATTATGTTTAGTGTCTACCTATGTGCAAGATTTTAAGCTAATCCAAAAGAATCTCATCTCATTGGCATGAAGAGAATTTTTAGGTCCGAGTGGCGATCGCTTGAACCTGTAAAAGGCGAAGCCCCAGGTGGTGGATCCCGGGAATGCCCTCGCAACGCTCAAGTTAGTGTTTGACTTGATTGAAAGGATCGAAGAAATCTTCTTTGATGTGCGTGGGGGATTCCTTAGGAATCGAGAAGTTTTCCAAAGATAGAAGTTCTTGGGATGAGTGTTGATGAACGTTGATGAATGTTGAATGTTGAGAGCTTGGAAAGCTTGGAGGTAGGATTATGGTAAAGATGAGACTTTGTCAAATGTGAGAATAACATGTCCCTTGGGATTTAGGAAGTAATGTGTATTTATAGGGGATTTTAAAGGGGTAAAACAAGTACTTTACCATGGTTTAGAAGGAAACCCTAGTCCTAATGGGCTTTGGGCTTTTACCTGGCTCTGTCAAGGGTTGGTTTGGGCCGATTCCTCCCTTATCCGACTGATTAGGCCCAATTGGCTGATGACGTGGCGGTTGAGCTGGAATTGTCCGGAAAATACCCGAATCGGTTTGGAACCCTAATTAAGCGGTGGCATCTCAAATGATTCCTTATTATGGTAAGTTACTTTCTAAATCTATTGACTCCGGCAATACTCAAGTTGATTATGTTCATGATGATACTCTTCTTCCCATTGCTCATGTTGGCATGTCTCGCTATCTCTACTCAAATCAGTATCAAGCTAGAATATTGTTGGTAGTAAGTGGCTTTCTAATTCATGTCACTTTACCACTCGGTTATACAGAGTGTTTCTTGGTCCTAATTTGATTGCTCGGCGCTCGAAGAAGAAACCCATTGTCTCAAAGTCCTCTACCGAAGTTGAGTACAAGGATGTTGCTTACACAGTTACTAAGATGATTTGGATACCAAAACTGCTCTATGATCTTGGCGTTGTTGTTTCTCAACCAGTCGAGGTTGTATTCTAACAACATCGGTGCTATGTACATGTTTGCCAATCTTGTTCATCATGATCGTAGCAAGCATATCGTTATTGACTACCATTTTGTTCGTGAGCAGATTCCTTATGGAGATTTAGTTGTTCATTATATTCCTACAAAGTTACTGATTGCTGGTGTGTTTACTAAGAGTCTTTCCACTCAACAGTTTTTATTACGTAGAAACAATATGTATGTGCATCCCCGATCAGATTAGGGGCGTAATAGAGGATAATTAGGAATATAATTGTAAAATTATTTTCTCTATATTTTATGATATATACAACGTTAGGCTCCCATAATTAGGTGAGCCATTATCCCACTAAATCTTCAACAACTGATTAATTATTAATAGAGGAACAAGTACGAATATGATTACGGGCTCAGAATTTTGGAGTTATGGTAGCAACATTATAAAATTGTCATCATGTGGGACAACCAAACATTTTTTATGGGAAGATTTTGCCCAAGGAAATATAAATATTGTTAGGAAATATGCCTTACTCTAAAGCTCACTTATTAGGTGAAATTAGAGCACATGTTGCAAAAACGGATTAGAATAACAAAATAATATCAAGAATAACATGAAAAATGATAAACAAAAATTAGACAAGGATTTAACGTGGAAAATCCAACTCAGGAAACACCATGGGCAGCACAAGCGAGACAAATCCACTATTATGGGAGAGTATAAGAATGATCTCAAAACTCCGATATATCCCAATCTCACACCACTCTCCTAACAACAATACTCTCCATTTGGATGTTCTCCAATTGGCTCTCCCCAATTTACTAATGCTTGAATGATTACATATTTGGATGAGTACAAAGATAGACCAACCCCCTTTAAATAGAAAAGGACATAACCCTAAACCTACATTGGCTGTTGTTGCAATTACATAGCCATAAATCAAGAAATCAATGTAAAACATCGACGAAAAACAGACAAAAATGAGTAGCGGGAAAGCGGCATGGTCATGTCACGGCCTGCCCATTGCGGATGTTGGATGCTTTTCGTCTTTTCTGTTTGGCTGAAATGGTCGTACTTCTTGTCCTTTAGGTCGTGCTAGCTATTTTAAGTCTTGAACATGGATTTGGCCCATCATCTAACAAGTATATTTCAAAAATCTTGTGATGGCGGCACATGGTGTCGATGTGAAATGCTTGGTACTTGAGATGTGACCATGGAATGATAGAAAGCAACGTACGTGAAGACTGTGGAGTTTCTTGAGCACCCTCTCGGCCTCTCTCTATTATAGAGCTTATGTGATTGCTTTTTCTGATTTTTGGTTAAGCTCTAACGCACAATGAAAAATGGACTAGAAATGTCCGAAGTAGAGGTAAACCCTCCCTAAAACTTAAACTCGGATACACTAGAAGGGTTTCAACAAAAGTCTCGGCTACTTCCTAAGATCGGTTCCCACAAAATTAACAACCCAATACAATAATAAAAGTAACAACATAATTGCGAGATCCCAGGATCAGTTCTTTCATGCCAATTTTAAAATATACATCTAATTACGCCATGTCGTATCATGTTATAAGTTGAATAATTGACTTTAAAATATTTTTTTCGTCGTTGATTCGTTAATATCCTAAATAGAGCTGAAGTAGAGATTTCAAGGCCTTCTTTGGCATTTCCTCCCTTGAATTTGACCCTTTTTGAGCTGGAAGAACCTTTATAAAGGACCTTACATTGATCCCATTAACAGGTCCATCATTATCCTCTTGTAGAGAAGAATTTGTTCTCAAATTCACATCATCTTCACCATAAGCTAGACTAATCTTGACATAATTTAGTAGGGTTGAATTCCTTTGCTTGCTTGGAGGCTTGACTTTGATTGAAGCACATTGTGCCCTCTCTAAGTTCTCAAAAATTATGTGTTCCAAAGGCATGCACTTAGAGCACCTTTTGGAAGGAAAGTCACTCTTCCCAAGATCTATAAAACTAGATCACCTGGTGATTCTACATGAACTATTTGATTTTGTTTGTGGGGTTCATAGGGGTCCACCCTCTTCAATGAAATGAAAATGAGACTTTCTTTCTATTTGGACTTCGCTCAAAGCTTAGGAAACTGGAAAATCTTGTGGGCAACTGCAAAGAGACTCAAAGAGGGGTATTGATGTTCGGTAAATCTTCTCTTTGAGGCTTTTCACTTCACATCGTTGGGATAATATTTTGTGGAGACTTCGTGGGTGGAATATCTAAAGGAGGGAAGTATCCGACTTCCTTTTTGGACCCATTTGGATTTTAGCTTTGAGATTTCATGTGGAGCTAAGGGAAGAAGGTTGACTTTCTTGCCATCTTATATGAAAGTGTAGGCATTTAGGTGGCCAACATGTTGGTTGTGAAGGTCAAATTACAACCTTCCTAAGAGAACATGACATTCTTGGGAATGATATCACACAACACTTTATCTTGATAACTCTTTCTAATTGACAAACAGAGCAAGCATCTAGAATCAGCAAGGAGACCTTTACCTTCGTGAGCCTTTGAATGGAGTAAGGTTAAGGATAAGGATCGGGTTTGGTCTTCAGTCTTTCCACCAAGGTTTTTGAGGCCACATTAGCACAACTCCCTCCATTAACAATCACCAAGCATACCCTCCCTTGGATGGTACATCTAGTATGGAATAGGTTTTGTCTTTGTTCTTCTTCCTTTCACACCTTCAAACCACTAAGGGTTCTCTACACAACCAAGAATTCCCCTTCATCGCACCTTCTACCCCTTCCATGAGAAGCAAAGTCTTTCTACTCGTCCTCTTATACCTCTTGAGCATAACGAGTACTCGACCGGAGACATAACTCTTTAGTTTGGGAACTCCTAAATAAGGTGACCAATTCCTTAACACTTGTAGCATCTTCTTGGATTATTAATGTCGGGGAACACTTGTATTGAGGAGTTTTGGATTTTTATGGTGGGTTAGGTAAGGGGGCAATAGGTTTGAGGGAGAATGAACAGCTTCCATTGTTTAACATGTTATCTTTGAGAAGGTCTTTGAGAGGATCTGTTTTTTAGGGGTTTGGTTTTCTTTTGTTCTTTAACTCTATGCGCTAGCACACAACCATAATCAAAGGAAGAATATTGTTGGAGTTCAACCACATTACCATACCTTGGATCAAGGCCTCTAGGATACCTCAAAATGGTTTGACCTTCACCCTCTTGGATGTCACACCTAATAAGGAGTCTTTTAAACGTCCTTGTGTAGTCTTCTACACTTATGCTTCGTTGTTGGTGGTTGTGAATCTTTGAGCAAGTAGCTTGGATATAGGTTTGAGGAAGAAACCAAGCCTTGAGTTTTCATCTCATTTTCTCCCAACTAGGTCTTGTGTCTCTTTTCCCTTTTTGTTCACAAAGTTCTCCTACCATGAAGAAGCAAAACATTTAAGCTTGATATCTACAAGTCTAACCTTGTTATCTTTAGGTACATCCTTGTAACTAAAGATCATTTCCAACTTTTAGGACTAATATAATAACTCATCTCGAATTCTAACGACCTTCAAACTTTAGATTCTCTACCTTGAAGTCTTGGGTTGGGGGAAGGGGTTTATGCCATCCCTTTGAGCTCCTTCTATCTCTTATGATGGAGGACATAAAGGGATTGTTGTCCTTGTCTTCCTTGTGAAAACTAAAGGAACATTGAGACTTAAAGAGCTAATTAGTTGGCTCTTATTCTTCATGGAATCAACAATCTGCTTCCTCAAGTACCTGTTCTAATTCCTCAACTCTTCATAGTTTTTATCAAGGTTTCAAATCTCTCTTCCAAAGATATACGCTTACTCACATTGAGAGTGGATCTAAAAGAGGTTCTTTTTGGACTACAAGATGTGTTTGGGTTAAAGGATTGTGTTTAGGGTTTCTACCTTCGGCCAAGGAGAGTACTCTAAGCTCTAATGCCAAAACCGATGTGCCAAGAGCGAGGGAAAGAGAAAGTAACAAGAAACATAGTAGCGCAAAGCAAACTAGTAACATAGTAAGGAAAATAAAAAGTAAAACTTGATAAACTAACTAGGGAATAAGGATCGAGACAACAACATCATTGTCTTTGTGAGGGATCACAATCTTAATTATGGATAAGTCGCACCACTCTAAATGAGATTATGACTCCTTTGTCACGACTAATCTAGCCAAGATTAGGGTAAGAAAGAGAGAGTTTAGAGAGAATGGAGGAAATGCTCAACTTTTCATTCACATTCCACATTGAACATTCTACCTTACACAACTACAATTTTGCATATATATAGGGGATTTGCTCTAAGGTTACATTCAATCCTAAGACCTTTACAAGTAATCCTAGGGTTATTTATATTAAATAACAACCACTAACATGGAAAAGACCCAAAAGCTAGGGAAGAGAGAATAAAGCAAAACAAGTACAAAAGTCGAAAGCGATGTGGTGGTTGTCACTTGGAGGACTTGGTCCAGACTTCCAATAGGTATAAGTTTCAAACCACAATTCCATTTTTGCTCCAAATGATGTCATTGAAAAGTTTAAGAAGTCAAGTTTCATGTGACAGCTTATGCATTCCATTTTCTTGAGTACATTGGGAGATATGGCCTGGAGAAGTCAAATTGCCAACTAGATCCCTTTTAATTCATCACCGTCGCACTTTCGGATCTATTTCAAAGATTTAGATCAGCAGGTGGGACAACTCGAGGCCGCCAAATCAACCTTCAAACCGCGGTTTATTTAATTTTATTTATTGTTTTTGGTATTGTTGAGAAAGATGTAATTGCACTTAAATTCCTCCGTGCCCAATGTAACCTTTTAATTTCATTTTTGTTTTCCTTTGCTTTTCTTTTTGTTTCTTTATCGTTTTTGTTTATTGCTTTCATAGATGCTTTTTACTGCTTTTGATAGCATGCTTTGATTGCTTTAAATTTCGTGTTGTATTATGTTGTGTGCCTATTTTTTTAATGCGTTATATAAACTCACTTCTTAAATTAGTAAAGGTCGTCTTTTGACGGATGGAATGGAAGGGCTTATCCCTACATTTTGTACCCTCGCCACCGAATCCGGATTCTCGGTTCTAGACCGATGGAGTCAATTTTAAACATCTTCCTAGCTTAGTTTTCCCATACTAAGATTGGAAGAGTATTTCTTTTTTATTTTTGTTTGTTTTTGTTCTTAAAACTAACTGCCAACTCTCTTTTCTAATTGACTTCTCCTAATTTGCTTCTCGACTTTTCCGATTGAAAATGAAAAAGAGGGTTTTTAGATCCGATAGTTAGGCCGGGGACCGAGGCTGATCACCTCAATCACGACCCCGGCCAGCGCCGCCCACCGTACGGTGCTGGCTCTCGCCGGCATCAAACAGTCAATGGATAGGGCGGCGTCGGACGAGTCGATGGATAGGGCTTCGGTCCAACATGGTGTTTTCACATCGATTGGCCCAAAAGCCCTACGACATAATCAAATTAACCCTAATTTGTTTTATTTTTGGTTGAGAAATAATATCTTGGGATTTCTAAGAATAATTCCTAAAATAAAATTATTAATAAAATCGTAATTCAATTTCACCTAATTTATTTCAAATCATATTATAAAACTCGAAATCTTAATAAAAAATTCATGCCCACTTTTAAAAATCAAATCATTAATTTCAATCTATCTTCAAAAAGAAAATCCCGCCAAGTCGTGGGGAATCTTGGGGCCCGACTCGGCCCAAGGGTCATGTGGTTCCTACAAGAGGCAATTTTTAAAATAAAAAGCAAAAATAAAGGTGTCTATTGGTTAAACCAATGATCTGGTGTTCGGGGTCAATGGTATGAAACGAGGAGTATTTCTCCTTATTCCATCCATCAACAAACAACCTCTACTAATCCAAATTGTGAGTTAAAATTACGTTAAATAAAATAAGCAACCAACATGCGAAATACGAGAACTAAATAGTCAAAGCATGTGTGAAAGCGATTAAAAAAAAAGCAATAAAGAAAGCGTTAAATAAAGTAATAAAAGACAGCAAAAAAAGCGAAAATAAATAAAAATAACATAGGACAATCTGAAAATAAAAGCAATACAACTTTATTCCACAATACTAAAAGCGATAAAATGCGATAATTAAAATGAAACTATAAACACAAACTCAAGGTAGAGTGTGCCCTCGAGGTTGACCCACCTATCAAACTTGAGCCATGAATGCATTTCAACAATGTAATGATAGGGCAATGGAAAAAAAAAAGTGACAAAAAGAGGCTTTTGAGTGGGTATAGAAATATGATTTTGAGTGAACCGAGTGAAAGCGTAAAGAAGAGAGTGTGGTAGAGAGTGAAGGAGAGAGATTTTTAACAAGGCAGTTTTTCAGCCAGATTTGGACTGAACCAGGCCCGAGAATGCCGAAAAGAATAAATAGAAAAACCAAATATTCACCCCGATCAAAACGACACCGTTTCAAGAGTTATGGATACTCGAAGTTGGACTCGTTTAGCTTAAATAAGTAAAACGCTACATTTGAGCAACTTAGGGATTGACTCGGATTAGGCTCCTAGTATGGGAGTCCAAACCTACCATGGGTTGGTCGAAAAAGTGGTTTGTGGGCCGGCCCAAAGCAAAAATAGGCTATTTTGTGGTGCTAAATGCTTTTTATGGTCTATGCCCGCTTCGTAACACTATTTTCAGTCCGATCATGACCCGAATTCGCAAACGAGATTGTAATTGCATCACTGGGCTAACAAAATAAATAACATAAATAAAAAGATAAGGACCACACGTTTTTAGTGTCAACACAATGGTGAACTGCATAGGTATTCTATCTACTGGAATAAGTGCGGCTTACATGAAGTGATCTTGGGGACAACCGGTAAAATATAAGGAACCTCTTCTAAGGGAGCATTGTATCCGTCTGCAGAATCATCCTTGTGCAAGTAACTCGTCCTTTACCATCTTGTATTTAACCATCCACACTATGTTCAAACATAATGCAAGTTGGATTAACATATACAAGTTACTATTATTTCCCATCTTGATAATGTCCTATGCATGTTGTTGTGTTACAGAAAGAGATTGTTGGACTGTTTTCACTCCACGAGGCAGAAATGTTTGACTGAATAGAAAAATCGTTTTTGTCTCTTATAGAGAACTTAAGGTAGTATGCTCTTTGTCTAAATATAATTTTTGAATTTGATTTCTATTTTGGATAGAGGTATTTTACTCATGAGTTGATCCTTGTCATAACTTGAAGTTTGAGTTTTGCATAGAGGTATCTGGACAACGTGGGTCTTAGCTATTACTATTATGATTTATAAATTGCAATTTATATCCTAGACGTAATAATACTACTTTTTTCCTCTTCATATACTATCTTAAACTATCATATTCAGTTATAAAGTATGTATTTCGAAACAAAATTCACATTTCAATTTACTTTTGTGCAGGAAAATAAGGATTGATCTTAGTAATGCGGAAGCGATCGAATTGATTGTTGTTCGGTAGCCCGTGAGTGAATTTCCGAGTCAAGGACATGTCCGTCTGGTTGTACTCCAAAACCCGAATTTACCGGCATTACCCGAGTATAGTGTAGTTGGCAGCTATTAAAGTCACTTGGAAATAGCAATGAATCAAACCCAAAGACCCCGGGGTGGTGGGTTTAAACATGAGAGAGAATAGTGGAAATAGAGAAAGAATATTAATTTCGATTCACATTTCTGCTGCCCATAATCAGTGACTTTCTCTACTTAAGGAGAAAAATAAACCCTTAATTAATAGGTTAAAATAAATGGTAATTGATTTCCGAAATCAATTCCCTTATAACCGAAAATTGATTCTCGAAATCAATTCTATTGAATTATGGTTGTTACATAAAATAACCAACAACTCCCACTCGACCACATAAGTCGTAGGTTACATATCTCTCTATCAACATATCTCTTCATGTTTCGTATTGGGAATGAGACGTGCGACCATAAATAACTAGTAATGTTATATTAAGTCACCGTCTAAATAACATAATACTTTCACATAAAACGACACCCATAATTTTCCAAACATCATCTAAATCACCCTTTTATGCTTATTTGATATAATTCCGAATAGAATCGCCCGAGCTGATATGATGAAGATAGAAAAATTTTTCCTTAGACACTCATGATATTAAATCTTAGTTCGGCTGCTTGCCTAATACGATCCGTTGAATCACAAACATCTTAGCCCTTGGAAATCACATTAAAGTAGCAACACCGAAATTTTGACTTCATACCATAGTTTTAAGTCACGAGTTTCGTACTCTTTAGACACAAAATCCATAAGGATCACACAGTGACAAAGAAGGGATCCAATTGTCACTACTCTAAAGGTCGACAAGGACACGGTATGATATGTGTGTCACGGCATATCTCCTAGTAAGTTGAGCATGTCACTCTTCTTGCCATGCGAATCATAAGTCTAATTTAATAGAAAAACTAACTTAAGCCACTAGATTAACATACATAATGTTAATCTTGACACACATAATTCGGCTTCAAGGCTTTAGTAGGAAATCGGGGCATTTCATATTTCAACTCTACGAAGTCTCATCTTAGACTTCCTAAGGAGACTATAAGAAACAACAACTACTCGCTCATATAACACAAGTATAAAGATAATATAACATTGCCTACACCTAGTGTTAATGTTATTTAGTCTCATCCTACCCGTTACTCAAGTGTTAAGGGGATTACCCATGTGATACGATCAATCATAAGCTTGGTGACATTTCAATGTGTCTAATTACGGAGTTATTAGTGTATAAGCATATGAAAAAGAATTCCTTTTAAATAAATGTTTTATACAAAACTAACATGTCCATCATAAAACAAGGTTCATCCATAAGATAAAAACTTGTTCCTTGAACTTCAAAATGACAAGCAACAAATTTTGCTTACGCAATCATGCTTCGATTGCTCCCGACATAGCTTATCCACTAAGGATGAAAAAACACATTCCGAGATTGGTCACCTAAACTTGTCTAGGTTTCACCCACAGTCCACAATCGAGTATCATTTATTGTTAAGTTTCCCTAAACACTAAAAACAATTAGATTACTCATACCACATAGGTAATGCCAAAAGTTCTCTTAATGTTACGTGATGTACACAACATGCTAAACATTTAAGTTTTCTATGCACTAACATAGACAACTCGTTCAGCCTTTTCAAGGCACTTGATCAAGGTTTGAGGCTAGATCTTTATCAACTGGAGCATCAATAGGTTTAAGAATAATGTACTAGAGAACGTTCTAAGCTTTCCTGAATATTTAAAAATTTAGCAATATCCTAGGAACTCCTTAAGACGATTTCTACTACTGATTATTCCAATGAGTAGGACATACCTAGCTTCAATAGTGTCTTCTATATGAAAATGAAAACAACCACTACTTAATGGCTTCCAACTCTCCAAGTTGTTTCAAGCCAAGAATGTGTCATACAAAAAAATGAGAAATATAACCCCCTCCCCCTTATTGTTCTTGACACACACACAATCATAGTATGCAATTATACAATGATTTGAAAAATCGCTCAAGAGTCTTTTTAATTGTATAATCCCCTTTATTATTCTTGACAAGACATTATATGGACTTTGCAAGATGATAGATTTTGTCTTCTTAGCTGTATTGTACAAAAACAATAGTCGGATCCATATAAATCTTCTTCCTTAATATCATAACTTGGGGAAAACAATCTAGATGTCCATTTGAGTTGACCTCATAGTCCAAATGGACAATCATGGCTGAAAATACTCAATAGAAACATATCCCAACAAATGAGGTAAAGTCTCTACATAGTTTATACCCTACAATATAGGTAAAGAATTTCACCACTATATGGAACTTGAACTTATCAATTAATCCATTAGTGTAATGCATATCTTAAAAAACACACTTGTTTTCCAATTGATTTACATTGGAGATAAAAGTCAATTCTCGAACTCGATTCTTAGTATATAAGTTCATTTTACCCCTTAAAGCATGAAGACTCAGATATACCTTTCTATCTCTCTTGAATTTTGGTTCGAAGAAATTCTAAGCTTTATAGAAACCCTCATCTAGGTTTTCATCCGGTTTTGACCCACTCGGAAAGCAATCTTTTAGCATAACAATCTTAAGCTGTGTTTCTAATCCACCCGAGACACAATTTAGAACAATCACATAAGTAAATAATTTTTCTAACACTTTTATTCTGAGCATTAACTTCTTGTTTAAAGTGAAAATTGAATCAATCCGTTAATTCTAATTTCTAAGTCGAGTATCTTATATGGAGAATGATTTGCTTAATCAAGTTCATGTATCCTGATATATTATTCTCTCTAACTTGATCATTTTAAGGATTGACTCAAGATGAAATCTAAATCTAATGGATATTAGACTCGGAAAATTCCACTCTTTTAGACCAAAGATAATTAAGTGCTTAATCACTCGATTTAATCATTATCCGTACCTAATCTTAGACCAAAGTATTTTTATTCTTTGAGTACCAATTTGATTTGCTTCTATAGGTTGTTGAAACAAGACCAATCTATTTTTTGAAATACAAAAGCAACAAGTCTCTAACCGTTAAACACCAACGAGATAAAGATCAACTATTTCTTGACTTGGCTCGGACACCGTGTCGGGGTTGTTTGTTTTCAAAGCTGGAAAACTACAACTTTGAGCCTAACGGTTGTTTCCACCTTAGTTTTCAATCACCACCATATGATTGGACCATCTTTCGGAGCCAAGAACCATTACACAATGTTCATATCTCAACGGATCTTTTCGAGTGACTCGGACTAGCCATTACAATGGCTAATGAAGGTCATCGATCCATAACAAGTCTCAACGGTCACTTTGCCTTGGTGCTTATAAATAGAAGTCACTCCGTAAGACTTGAAGATTGCTGAATATATTGTCTAACACTTACTTAGTGTATTCTTACTCAATCTTCAACTTGCAACTACTAATCTATAATCTCTTACTTTCGAGTTGTAAACAATGTCTTGTAATCACTTACATTCTTTTCTTACTTTCTTTCTAAGTCCCTTGACTGAGCTATAAGGGTTAACTTAGCTCGGTTGTCCCTAAACGTAAAGGTTAATTTAGTAGGGCTAAGTCAGCTCGGTTGTCCCCGACCATAAGGGTTAACTCGGTCGGGAAGTACTAGATCGAATAAGGCAACTTCTTAGTCTAGGAAAAACTTGTAAAGGAAATGTCTAAGGGAACAATTCTGGTTTGAGTCAATCCTTTGTAATTGAGGATTTAAATAGTGGATTTGACTTAGTGCTTGGATTAGCACTTGTTCATGGTTTTCTGCTCCGAGGAGGGTTTTCACGTATTTCTAAGTGTCTTTCTTTTCGAGTCCAATCTAGACTCAAATATGTTTACGTTACGATCTGTGCAAAAAGAGTTTGATTTTTATTTAAAATCTTCCATCACCCTATTCAGCCCCCTCTAGGGTGACTTAACCTCTCTAAGAGCAAACCTTCAATTGGTGTCGAGCCTAGCCTTTCAAGAGGATCTCACAATCCAAAGGTTTAAAGATCGAATGGCTCGGAACAATGGAGAGTTCGATGAAGGAAGATCATCCATTAGACGACTTAAGTTCAAGGGGTCAAACTTTGCACATTGGAAGAAGATGATGGAATGCTTTCTAATGGATACCGATGAAGAAGTCCGGAACATCATCAAGGACGGAAACTTCATCCCAATGAAGATGGAAGGTGTAAGATCTGTGCCTAAAGAGAAATCTGAGTACACCACTGAAGAGATTGAGAAGCTCGAGAAAAAAAAAAAACATCAATGCTATGAACACACTCGATGTGTGCCATCAGCTCGAGAAGAGTACAATAGAGTCTCTACCGTGACACGACCAAAGAGGTGTGGGACACACTTGTCAACACCTATGAAGGAACAAGTCAAGTGAAGTAGGTAAAGATAAGTTAATTATCTTCATAAGTATCAGTTGTTTAAGATGGAGCCGGAAGAAAACATCTCTTGGATGTATGATCGATTCCCAAAAATTATTAACAATCTCAAGTCTCTAGGTAGAAAGATCTCATATGAGGACATGGTAAGAAAATTTCGAGAACTCTACCAAAGAGAAAATGGGGTCCTAAGATGACAACTATTGAAGAGGCTCGGAACCTCTCTCAATTGAAGCCGGACGAGCTCATTAGGAAGCTGCTTACTTATAAGATTCATCTGGAAGAAGTAGATGTCGAGGTCGGCACCAAAAAGATCATTGTGCTTGAAGGCCTCGGAAAGCGAGACATCAAAGTCCGAGCTCCTCGGAATCGGAAGAGGATCCCATGGCACTCATTCCCCGAGGCTTCAAACAGATGATGAAGTACAAGAATTGGCAAAAGAGGGCAAAGGAAAAGTTCTACAAGAAAGATAAGAAGGACAGGAAAGGTAAATACTCATCCCCTTCAAAATTCTCTTTAACTAAGAACTATGGTTGCTTTGAATGTGGCAGCTAGGAGCACATAGTCAAGGATTGTCCAAAGAGAAAGAAGGACAGAAAGAAGAAAAAGGCAATGATGGCTACCTGGAGTCCCGATGACTCATATGAAGAAGATGATTCCGATGACTCGAAGTGTCTTATCGCACCGACAGACTCGGAAGCTGAATCGGAGTTAGACAATGACAACTCGGATATTGAGGAGACGAGTCCTCGGGAGGTAATTGAATACTTAAGTTCTCCAAAGTTGATTTAGCTAGTTATATTTTTACTTTGGAAGAAAAGTCCAATTCGACTGTTCGATTTCAACGAACAACCCGAGTCTCTTACTACTAAGAGTAATGTTTTGAAAAATGAGTTAGAAAACTTGAGACAAAATCCGAAGGTACTCGAGACCGGTGCTCGAGACAATGAGACCGAGTTAGAGTCACTTAAAATAGAGAATGAGCAACTAAAAAGGAAACTCAATGACTCAAGAGCTGGTTTTAAAACTCACTCATGGGTAGAAAAACCTTGATCTTTTACTAGGCTCGAGTTTGTCTCATTCAGAAAAGAAGATCTTAGTTACAATGTCTGAAGAGGAATCTAATTCCTATTCCAGTCTTTTCAAAACTAACTCCGAACCGTGAAGTTCGGGAAGGTTGAGCACGGTCCCATTCACTCTCATGAAAAGAGGACTGAGCCCGGACCAGTTTATAAGAAAAAGCCTTCTCCACCTATTTAGAAAAGAAAGGATTTTCGGAGAAAAGAGACATAGACTCGGTTTTCTAGAAAAAGACTCAAAATTAGACCGGACCCAAAATCATTCAAATTTGGATTCCCGAAGTGCTCTTCCTCATAAAAGGACCATAGTAAAGGGAGTTACTAGGTTTGTAAGAGGAAGTGAGAAGGGTTAGTTTGTTTCTACTTTGTGGGTGACTCATAAATGAAAGGTTCACTAGTACTTAGACAGTGGCTACTCATGCCATATGTTTGGAGATCCAAAACTCTTCTCGAGTTAGAAGATCCGAAGGGAGGAAAATTCACATTTGGAGACAATAGCAAGGGCAAGATAGTTGGGATTGGCAAGATCGAGTCAAGGAAACAACTTAGTTAGCCTAGTCTACCTTGTCAAAGGGCTTAAGCACAATCTCATTAGCATTTCTCGGCTATGTGACAAAGGCCAAGAGGTAAGGTTCACTCATACCAACTGCTATATTTCGATGCAGTCGCCAAAGAGACAAACTTCTTAGGTCCGAGGTCAAGTAACACTTTTACTATCCCTCTTTCAGATTCTAGTTAGAATTTATCTTGCTTAAAAGCATCTTTGAATGATGATTCATGGACTTGGCATCGTAGACTAGGTCATTTTAGCATGCATACTATCAAGAAATGTGCATCTCATAGATTGGTTAAGGGTTTACCTAACTTTGCATTTTAAGAAAGATAATATGAAGCATGCACGAAAGGGAAGCAAGTTATATCATCTTTCAAATCACTCAAAACCGTGTCTACATCCAAAGTGCTTAAGTTAGTTCATATGGATTTGTGTGGTGAAATTCCTATCAAAAGCCTAGGAGGTAAATCATATGTACTTATTACTGTTCATGATTATTCATGATTTACTTGGGTATATTTTCTGAAGAACAAAAGTGAAGTCTTCGAAGAGTTCACTAAGATCTACAGGAAAATTCAAGTGGAGTATGAGACTCAAATCAGAAGGATTCGAACTTACATAGAAGGGAGTTCGATTACTCGAATTTACTGATTTCTATGACAAAAATGGCATCTCCTCAAACTTCTCTCGCACCAAGAACTCCTCAACAAAATGGAGTAGATAAGAGAAAGAATAGAACTCTTGAAGAAATAGGAAGGACCATGATGATTGAAATGATCTACCTCACTATTTTTGGGTTGAGGCGATCAACACAACAAATTGTACACTCAACAAATGCCTCATCGGACCCATCCTGAAGAAGACACCCTATGAGCTATACAAGGGAAAGAAACCCAACATCTCATACTTTAGACATTTTGGACGTAAATGCTTTATGCATAACAATGGTAAGGAACATCTAACTAAGTTTGATACTAGATCGGATAAAAGTATATTTCCGGGTTACTCATCTCATAGTAAAGTTTATCGAATTTTTAACAAAAGGACTAACAAAGTTGGAGAAAGTATCCATGTTGTCTTTAATGAAATTGATATTGGTCTATGGTATTTGAAGGACTCGGATCGAGATAAGTTTGATGCTAGATCGGAGAAAGTGTGCATTTCTAATTGATTTTATTCAAGAAGATGTTTATGTTGAGCTACCCCCGGATTTGAAAAGTCGAATTTCCAAACCATGTTATCAAGTTACAAAAGGCTTTATATGGTCTTAAACAAGCTCCTAGAGCTTAGTATGAAAGACTAAGCAGTTTCTTAGTTGAAAATGATTTTAAAAGAGGTCAGATTGACAAAACTCATTTCATTAAAACCAAGGGTAATGATTTTCTTATCATTCGATTTATGTTGATGATATCATTTTTGGAGCTACTAATCAAACTCTATGTCAAGAGTTTTCCGAGATGATGAGACAGGAGTTCCAAATGAGTATGATGAAAGAACTCAATTTCTTTCTTGGTCTCGCAAATTAAACAAGACAAGGATGGAATCTATGTCCATCAATCTAAGTACACCAAGGAGCTATTGAAGAAGTATAAGCTACAAGATGTGAAGCATGCAGCAACACCTATGAGTAGCAGCTTAAAACTGGACTTAGATGAGAAAAGTAAAGCGGTAGCTCGAAACTCTACTCGGGGTATAATTGGAGCCTTGCTTTATCTCACATCTAGTAGGCCGGATAACATGTTCAGTGTCTACTTTTGTTTAAGATTTCAAGCTAATCCTAAAGAATCGCATCTCAATGCAGTGAAGAGAATTTTCAAATATCTTGCAGGGACTCGGAATCTTGGTCTATGGTACTTGAAGGACTCGGAACTAACTCTCACTGGATACTCGGATACTCACTATCCTGGATACAAGGTTAATAGAAAGAGAACATCAAGAGCATGCCAATTTTTGGGTCAATCCCTCATCTCCTAGCATTCAAAAGAAGCATAACTTAATTGCTCTATCAACTACCGAGGCTTAGTACATTGCAGTTGGAGCTTACTGTGCTCGGATTCTCTAGATCAAGCAACACTTGAAGGATCTTTTATTGCCATTTACATCTATCCCAATCAAGTGTGACAATCAAAGTGTAATCAGCGTTATTAAGAATCCAATTCAAGCACTAAAAGACAAAGCATATTAAGGTCGGTATTAATTTTTGAGAGATCATTCTGAGAAAGGTGATATTGAACTTGAATTTATTCTTACTAAATTTCAAATAGCTGATATTTTCACTAAGCCTCTTAGTAAGGATTAGTTTTGTTTGATTAAGAATGAACTTGGCATGGTTAATGCATGATTATGTGATTTATTGCATAAATTATTTATTGATGATTATGTGTGATATGCCTTGAGTAGATAACAAATGCATCAGTTGAATCGGAATGAAACTAAGCTATGAGTTATCAACTTTCTTAGTGTTCTTAGTCACTTAGAAATCTTACTAAGTCAAACTTAGATTATGAGCAAAATGGACATCAAAATTCTAAGGTCATCTCTAGATCAATGGAGAATCTTAGAAAAATTTTCGAAAACTCTTTGTTCTCTTTCTCTCTCTCGTAACGTGAACAGTGAGCATAAATTAGCCATTGAAAGAAAGTTGTTGGAGAACTAGCCATTATCTGCGCAGAACGACACAACGGCTTGAGAGACGTTGCTTGGTATTCGGGCCAAAAAGTCGGTTAGAAGCCTTTTTCTCGCTATAAAGCATCACTTTACTTTCTTTTATTCACTTTACCTACTGTTTACTTGCACTCTCGATCCCTTTGCTCTCAATATTCTCTTGCTTACTCGTGCTCACTTTCTGTCTCCAATTCTCAATATTCTCAATTCTCTACTCTCTTTCTCATCTCTCTCATTCGCTCTCGATTTTGAAACCGTGGCTAAGAAAGGAGCTGCTCAAGAAGGAGGTCCGGCTACCAAGAAGGCCAAAACCAAGTCTACTTATACCGAGGCATCCCAAGGTAAAGGCAAAGAGCCTACCTCGGATCCTTCAAAACACTTTGTCACCCAATATTTCACTCGGATGACAAGTTTTTCCCTAAAAACATCGCCAAAATCGGCATGTACAACTACCTTTGCTTTTGTGAGTATATTTGTCAAGATCTAGTGGCTGAGTTCTGTGCTCACATGATCTGCCTTAGAAGGCGTCATCACTTCTCTTTTAGGGTAAAACAGTTTGCAATAATCTTCACTTCACACAATTTTTTATGTGAAGGCTCTCTTTCTTAATTCTAACCTTGTTTCATTCAATGAAGTCGTTGACGACTTCTTTGAAAAATACGCTAAAGAGGTTCCTAAGTCTAGAAAGAATTTTTCCGTGACTCGGATGAAGTCATAAGCTAGGGTTCTATGTTTTATTCTGAATAGAACTTTCTTCTCTAATCATTCTTGTAAAGAGAACCCTAATTCCAAATTTCTCAAGGTTCTTTATGATATTCTTGAGGGTTATGAAGTAGATCTCTTTCCTTTAATTCTATAGCATATGGCAATTGTGCCTGTTGACTCTAAGAAGTCTCGCTTATTTTCATTTTAGAGCACTTCGACTATTATACTCAATCGGTTCTAAGTCCCTTTTCCCTCTAACCCCAATGGTTTCTTAGAACCTACTGTCTATCTTGGCGGGACAGAGCTCATGCGTCTAGGATACTAGGAAGTTAAACATGGTGTCCGAGTTCATATGTCCGGGTTACCTCTTCCACCTCCTCCACCTCAGATTAAGACTTCTCCAAAGGTACCACTTCTACCTTGTAAACCTTCGCTTCTTAGCCCATTCCCTTTGTTGTGCTACTTGATCAATTAGCCAACAAGCTTTCTCTCACTCAAGAGTTGCAATCAACTCGAAGTCGTTCAAGGGCTTCATTCCAACTCGATTCTAATGCATAAACAAGCTTAGTTTCAACTCGGAGAGAACCAAGAACTGATTTTTGAGCTCAAGGAAATCATCAAGGACTAACGAGAATAGATCATTCGCTTCCAAGAGAGACAGTCTAAGACAGATGAGGACTTGGAATCCTCCGAAACATTCGAGGAGTCCTCCAGCCCTTCCAAGCCCAAATTAGTAGAAGCCGAGGAAAAAGCTGCAGCAGAGGAAGAAGAATAAGAAGTCGAAGGGGGAGCGAGAGGAAGAAGAAAAACAGGAAGAAGCTGGTTAGAGCGAGGGCCAGGGCAACCAAGAGCCTTAGGTGGTCTCCTCATATCACACTTAGAGTGTCTCGAAAAGGCTAGCGAAGCCGGTCAATCCAAAGCCCCTACTTCAGAATTGTCTCGAAGAAGAAGAAGAAGCAGATGATATGCCTTTGGTTCATCGAACCAAGATCTCTCCACTTCCGAACATACCCATTATGCAGCCTCCTCGCCCAATTGTTTCAACACAAGCTTGCCAGCAGCAGGCGCACAACTCGGTCTTCTACCTCGAGACACACTACCCCTCCCTCTTAATTTTCTCAGCTCAAATTTATTTATTTTGCTTTTGTCCAACATCTATTGTATTTAATTGTGCTTTCCTCCCTCGTTGTGATATTTTTGCTGAAATGCATAAGGGGAGAGAAGATAGAAAATTTTACATGTTTAGTTTAGGGGAGTTTTGCCCCGTGTTGTTAAATTTTCTTAGTTTACTTTGTTTTTTTTTTCTTGTATATATGCTTCTATCAATGAATGAATTCTATTTACGAGCATATCCGTTTTCGAGTTACATACTTTACTTTGCTTTGATAATTATAATACATGACTCTTAGACATCTTTGCTCTAATTATTGCTCTGTTCTTTATCAAGAAACATGTTCCGAGTTATGCTTTAATCTGAGTTGCACTTATATAAATTCTTATGTTCTCATTGATTCCGACTCGCTCCGATCAATTCGTTATAAAAACTTAGCTTTTTGAACTCACAAATTTCTCTTTTAAGTATGGAATGTCTTTTATCAAAAAGAGGGAGATTGAAGACTCGGGTATACCTTTCTATCTCTCTTAGGTTTTGATTCTAAGTCATTCTAAACTTTATAGAAACCCTCATCTATGTTTTCATCCGGTTTTAACCCACTCAAGAACCAGTCTTTTAGCATAACGTTCTTAATCGTGTTTCGACCCACTCAAACACAACTCGGAATAATCACATGAGTAAATAATTTCTCTATTCTAAGCACTCGAGTTCTTGTTTCAAGTGAAAATTGAATTAATGCGTTAATTCTAATTTCTAAGTTAGTATCTTTTATGGAGAATGATTTGCTTGATCAAGTTCATGTATCCTGATATATTATTCTCTCTAACTTGATCATTTTAAGGATTAACTCAAGATGGAATCTGAACCTAATGGATATTAGACTCTAAAAATTCCACTCTTTTAGGGCAAAGATAATTAAGTGCTTAATCACTCGATTAATCATTATATGTGCCTAATCTTGGACCAAAGTATTTTTATACTTTGAGTACCACTTTGATTTGCTTATGTAGGTTGTTGAAATAACCTAATATATTTTTTGAAATACAAAAGCAACCAGTTTCTAGCCGTTAAACACCAGTAGATAGAGATGAACCATTTCGGACCTGGCTCAAACACCGTGTCGGGGTTGTTCATTTCCAAAACTGGTAAACCGCAACACGATTGTTTCCACCTTAGTTTTCAATCACCGCCACATGATTGGACCATCTTTTGGAGCTAAGAGCCGTTACAAAACGTTCACATCTCAACGTATCTTTTCTAAGTGACTCGGACTAGCCGTTACAATGGCTAATGAAGCTCATCGGTCCATAACAAGTCTCAAGGGTCACTCTGCCTTGGTGCTTATAAATAGAAGCCACTCCACAAGACTTGAATATTGCTAAATATATTGTTTAACACTTACTTACCGCATTCTTAATCAATCTTCAACTTACAACTCCTAATTTGTAATCTCTTACTTTCCGAGTTGTAAACAAAGTCTTGTAATCACTTAAATTCTTTTCTCACTTTCTTTGTAAGTCCCTTGACTGAGCTGTAAGGGCTACCTCAGCCTAGTTGTCCCCGACCATAAGGGTTAACTCAGTAAGGAATTATTAGATCGGATAAGGCAACTTCGAGTCTAGGAAAAACTTACAAATGAATTGGCTAAGGGAGCAATTATGTTTTAAGTCAATCCTTTGTAATTGAGGATTCAATTAGTGGATTTGACTTGGTTCTTTATTTAGCACTGTCCGTGGTTTTCTACCTTAAGAGGGTTTCCACGTATTTCTAAGTGACTTTCTTTTCGAGTCCAATCTAGACTCGGAATGTGTTTTTGTTCTAATCTGTGCAAAAAGAGTTTGATTTTTATTTAAAATGTTCCATCACCCTATTCACCCCCTCTTCTAGGGTGACTTAGCCTCTTTAAGAGCAAACCTTTAAAGTATATTTTCACTTATTATAGCTTGGTGAATTGTTAGCCTTTACAAAAGAGATCAATATTTCTATTTCCATAATGATATTGATATTTGTCTAATGTAATAGAGGGTTCCCCCTCCCCTTTCTCATTAAAGAATCACTCCCACTATTCCTTAGAAATGTGAGATCCTTAATGTGTAGACTAATTTCGCATTAGGAGTTATAGATTAAGAACAAAACTTATTCTCGAAATAATTCTTCTAATCGGACAAAAAAATTCCACCATCTAGAACATTAAGACTTCCCTACCATCTCTTTCACTTGGAAGAATTATACTATCCACGATGACTTGGTGACCACACAAAATTATCCTACTCACCGAGAGATAGTAATATATCTTTATTGTAACTCGTACAATTTTAGATCCTTTTAAATTTACCAATACTTAGGAACTTATCCATAAGAAAATCGACATAACTAGGTTGTCAATCACAATCATGCTACCACCTAGATAGCTTTTAGACCAAGTTTTCATATTTGTGACCTAGTTATGTAGATAACTAGCAAGAAAATACAAAGAGGACCAATAAGAGTTTTATACCATTCCGTAACTTTTATGGTGTGGTGGATATACATGTTCTTAATATAATGTGAGTCATCATTCGTTTGACCATGTCAAATGATGTGCGATTTGTATGTTTCACAATAACATACAAATGTTGAGTACGAGGAATCAAAAGTAGTTTATATATATCCTTTCCCCATTTAATTCTATAAACCCATCATAAAAAGATTATTCACTATAACCATTAGTTCAAAAGAGTCTTAATCCTTCATTCCAATTGTCTCTACTCATGTCACAAAATGTTAAACACATCTAACGCTTTGTGTCCATGAGACAATAGATACTCATACCTATACTTGTGGTAGTCATTAAAATGAGAAAAGCTGAACTTTTGACATTGCCTTGTCATTTAAGGCACCGTAAATGTCTAAGTGGATCAACTGTAAGGGTTTTGATGTTGTAGAAGTCTTACAAAAAGTTCTTCTTGATCAAAATACTAACTAAACATACACATTTAGGAACTTAACCTTAGTGGATCAATCTCAAGGAACAAAAAATTAGCTAGCTAACTCATATGATCTTCGCCAAAGAAGATCAAGTCTAGCAAGTCACTTAATAAATTCGGAATCACAACGACAATGTGAAACTAAAGGCAAGTGATGAAATACATAAGTAACATCCAAGTTATTAAGAAAATTATTCAATTAAGCTTCCAATAAGCCACGACTAAAAACATCGCCACATTAACAAGAAATAAAGACTACTATCTTTCTAAAAGAAAACTTAGTTTCAATAAGTATGTAAAAAGAGATATGAAGAAACAACACATTTTCTTCGTATAGTCTTTGAACTATGATCTTACTAGTTCAAAATTTGACTTATTTCCAGATTGGTAGAAGAACTTGTCCTTACACGTCTTCTTCTATCTTGAGCAACCTCTCGAATCGTGTGAATATTTTCAGATGTTCACTATGAGCCATAATGAGCTTAACCTTCTTCTAATGCACATTATCATTAGGAAGAGCCCAAATCACGTTCAGGACTTGTTCCGCCTCAAAGATTTCTCGCCTAACAGCTTTTAGATCTCAAACCATTATACTATCATGATTCGCATATGCTTAGATATACTGCTACAAAAATCCATTTGGTACTACATCCACTCGAAGACTCGGGCTCTAAATCTAGATCATTCTGAGTACTACCTAAGGACTTAGGTACAAACCCCATCCCTCCTAAGTTTTGATTACAAGTCATTCCGAGTGTTATAGAAACTCCTGCATAAGTTTTCAATTGATTCTAACCGATTCAAAAATCACAATATTGTTTATCTTCTCACGTTGATGTTTCGAACCACTCGGACATCACTCAGATTTATCGCATGTTCAAATAATCTCTCTAACATTTTTTATCGAGGCTCGATTGCATATATTTTGAAATAAAGTGAATTACAGTGTTAATTCATCTTTCTAAGTCGGTTTGTTTGTGTGAGAGTTATTTGTCCGGATCAAGTTCTTATACCCCGATATTTTCACTCTTATAACTTGATCTTTCTTAGGACTCGACTACGATGGTATGTGAGTATAATGAATATTAGACTCGGAAAATTCCACTCTTCTAGGGCTGAAATAATTATGTACTTAATTATCTTAATTAAATTATTATTTGTGGCTAATCTTGTACCAAAGTATTTTATACTTTGAGAACCAAAATGATTTACTTTTGTAGGTTATCCAAACGAGGTTATCTTATTTTTGAGTTACAAAAGTAACCGGCTTCAAGTCGTCAATCACTAGCGAGACAAGGCTTTTCTACTTCGAACAAGGCTCACACGCTGTTTTAGGGTTGTCTGTTTCCAAAGCTGGAAAACTTCAACGCCAAGCTCAACTGTGGTTTCCACCTTACTTTTCGGACATCACCGGTTGACTGAAGCACCTTTAGGAGCTAAGAGCCATTGCACAACGTTCACATCCCAACGAATCTTTTCGAGCGACTCGGAAGAACCGATTACGGCGGCTAAGAAGGACTTCGGTTCAAAAATCATTCACAACGGCTAATCTACCTAGTCATCTATAAATAGAAGCCACCTCTCAAGACTTGAAAATTGCTGGAATTATTGTTGAAACACATTACTTAAAGCAAAAGTCATTGTATTCATATTCAATCTTCTATTTACAACTCCCAACTTGTAATTCACACTTTCGAGTTGTAAAGTCTTGTAATCGATTACATACTCGCTTACTTTCCGAGTAAGGTCCCTTGACGAGCTGTAAGGGTTAACTCAGCTCAATTGTCCCTAACTATAAAGGTTACCTCGGTTAGGAAGTATTAGATCGGATGAGGGAATTTCGAGTCTAGGAAAACTCTGTAAGGAATTGTTTAAGGGAGCAATTCTGGTTGAGTCGATCTGCTGTATTTTGTGGATTCAAAATAGTGGATTTGACTTGGTGCTTGGACTAGCACTTGTTCGTGCTTTTTGCCCCAGGAGAGTTTCCACATATCTCCGAGTTTACACTTTTTGAGTCCAATCTAGACTCGGATTATCTTGTTCATTCCTTTCAAGCTTAAATTTTCTAAGTTTGTTAAAATTTCGTCATCACCCTATTCACCCTCCCTAGGGTGACTAAGACTCTCCAAGAGCAAACCTTCATCCACTTCATATGAAAAATTTGTAATCTTCATGTAGATGTCATATCAAATCTCGTTTTGAGTCTTCTCATATGTCCTTAGCAATGAGACAATCTTCAAACACTCCAATCAAATTGTTATAGATGTTACGGAACATGATATGTTGCGCCTTACAATCCCTTTTGCTTCGGCATCATATGCCTTAAGATCCTGTTGATACTGCTCATAGCGGTATTTACAGAGCTTAAGTACAATAGTCGTTAAGATTTCTAAAACCTTATGCTCAATTAAAATAGATTAAATCCGTACGTATCGGATTTTGTAATTAGTATCATCCATCATCTCACTAGTGAACAGACCACCAATAATACTCGTTTATTGCAATGTCTACAAATATAAAGGAAGGAAATTAGACTCACTCACGTAACTAATTTATTTAAAACTCTATCATCCATATCACACATTCGAAAATTTCGCTAAGCTCATAATCATCACATGCAACATGAATTAGGAATTTTATAAATTAATTACATTGTACACGTTAAACACATTTAACAAATGATTTAATAATATCACAAAGATATTAATATATATCTCATGTAAGATATTAATATATATCTCATGTAAAACAAATTCACATTATTTTATACTAAACGAATTAATAGAATCATGCCAGTCCATAAAACTCAATTTACATGATCAATTGACTTTACGGGAAAACAAATTTGTATACTATTGTAAAACTAATAAATTGGTTCAATTGTCACTTAGGTTAAATTGAATTTATCTTGTATTACGCAAAACATATTTACATAATCTTTTAGACAATTGACATTATGTGAAACGAAATCACATAGTGTTATAAATTAAATCAATTGACATTATATATGATGAAAAAACTATATAACATATATAAAAACTAAAATATATAATTTTGTCTATATCGTAAGATATATTTAGACTACATCATATAAAATAAATTTATATATTCTTAATAACTCAGAAGATATGAAATGAATTCATCTGAAAATAATGTGATCAACTAATAAGATGTGAAACACATTCATATCATATAAAACAAATATATATATATATATATATATATATATATATATATATATATATATATATATATATATATATGTATGTATATATATATATATATATTTGATTAATAACTTAACGTTGATGTGAACATATCTACATCAAAAATAAATAATACTAAATTACTTAGTCAAAAATATTTTCTCGACATTATAAAACCATATTTATATAATATCAACCTAGTATATATGAATATATTATATAAGTATAGATTAAGCAAAACTAATTTACTATAAGTATATATAAAATATATTTATATAGTCTGATATTATATAAAACTAATTCATATAATTAAGTAAAACTCATTTACTATAAGTATATATAAAACATATTTATATAGTCTGACATTATATAAAATTAATTTATAAAGTTTAAAATCTAAAAGGATATCATGAAATAAATTTATATAATATTCACCCCATTTAGCATAATATCATATAGATGCTACAAAGATACTATAAATTTGCTATTTATAATGTCACATAGACATTAAAATTATTTTTAAACAAAATTTTATAATATTATACTATTAACATTATATAAAACAAATTTATATAATAACGACCATAACTTAAAACTTTCAGTACACGACAATTATTTCATATTTAATTAAAATATATGTATCATGTAACATATTTACTTTAAACAGATTTAGAAACAAACACATGTAATCTTAATTATAACAAATAAATTAAAAAAATTTCATAATAGTTATAATTATAAACGAATTACATACTACAGATCATCAGTTCAAATGAATTTACATAAAACTCAAAACATTATGAAATTAAGCATACATTGACATACATAATTTAACTAATAAACGAATTATAAGGTTAAATTAAGAAATATTAAAATTTAAATAAATCAACCAACTTAAAAATAAAAGAAACTTTACTAAATCAAAAGAAAGGAAACGGGCCAAAGGAGGTACAAAACCTCCAGCCCTCTGTCTCTCTCGAGAAACCCTTCGTCTCTCTCTAAAACCCATTCCTTCCTTTACCTCTTGTTGCCTCCTTTTCACCATCGCCCGACCCTCTCTATCCTAGGTAGCCATGGCCACCATTAGGGAGCCATCACTGGTTGCCACTAAAGTCGCCTTCCAAAACCCCAAAACGCCCATATAATGTGAGAATACCGTATCCCTCTCCGCCGAGGAAAATGAGACCCACAAGCCTCATCTCGTGCCATTCCAACGAAACCACCACCAACAAGGTGTAGATTGGGCGCAAAGCAACCGTTTGACCATCATCACGCTTATGAAGCGTAATAACATGGTGGTGCATGACCCACACACGCCACCATTGAGCCCCTGTTTTCTCGAAAATAAAATTGTTAAGGCATGGATCGCGTTGAAGAAGGAATTTGGGAGGAAGAAGACGGTGAAACCGGTCTTCATTAGCAGTGGGTGTGTCTCACGTGCCACCCCCTCTAGGCGATTATCCGATGGGTAAGTCTTAATTCTCTCTCCCTTTTCTTGTTCTACTTCTATCTCGTATCACTAGGAGAGGGAATCTCTGGGAATGTCAATTGGGGGAGGGTTTCAAATCTAGCGGTTGGGCCACTAATGCCATACCGGAAAAAATGGGTTGGCGTTGGGCCATTGAGGCCACGTCAAGGCGGTCGCCGCTGTCACTAAGATGGTGGGACAAGGTAGGGCAGTTGAAAGCGAGTCGAGTAGGTTGAGAAAGTCCGGAAGGAAAAATATATCAAGCGAACAAATCAGGCTTAAGCTTACAAATTGTGCAATTAAAAAATAATTAAACACATAACTATAGTCTTTGCGGACTCGGACTTTATACTTACACTTTTCCGAGTTTCATCGAGGAATCGGATATAAGACTTCATCTCTTATAGGGTTTTGATTTCAAGACATTCCATGTCCCTTAGAAACTTTTCTCGAGTGATATAGCATTTGCGCTCGAAGTGTTATAGAAACGTTTATATATGTTTACGCATGACTCGACCGACTCGGAAAGCATACTTGTTCATACCACTTCACACTCGGTTCCGAGTCACTCAACACTTAGATATTTCACATGTTCAAACACTCTACTTCACGAGCATAAAACTCAGGTCCGACTTCATATTCCGAGAATTACATTGTTATTTTACTATTCCAAGTCAACATATTTAGTTTGAACTTTGTTTAGTCTAGATCAAGTCTGTTTGCTTTGATCTTCCTCTTTGACATGATTATCTTCTAGACTAACTAAGATGGAATTTTGAGTATCATGGATATTAGACTCGGAAAATTCCATTCCTTTTCTTACTCGGATAATTAGTCACTTAATTATCTTAACTATATTATTATTTGTGTCTAATCTTGGACCAAAGTATTTTTTACTTTGAGAACCAAATTGATTTACTTTTGTAGATTATTCAAACGAGGTTATCCTAATTTTGAATTGCAAAAGTAACCAGCTTCAAACGTTAAATCACCAGCGAGACAAGACTTTTTCCACCTCCGACCTAGCCCCGGACATCGTGTCGTGGTTGTCCGTTTCCAAAACTGGAAATCTGCAACACTAAGCTCAACGGTGGTTTCCACCTTATTCTTTAAGACACCACCAAGTGGTTTTGGGACATCTAAAGGAGTCAAGAGCCGTTGCCCAACATTCATATCTCAACGGATATTTTCCGAGTGACTCGGAAAATTCATTACAACGGTCACAATGGACTTCTAGTCGGAAGATAGACACAACGTCTAAGCCGCTTGGTCATCTATAAATAGAAGCCATCCTTCAAGACAAGGAGATTGTTGAACCAATTGTTAATACACATACTTGAGCTAAAATCATTGTATTCATTCTCAATCTTCTACTTACAACTCCAATTCCGTATTTATTATTTCTCCGAGTTGTAAGGTCTTGTACTTAGTTACAAACAATCTCTTTCTTACTCTTTAAGTAAGGTCCCTTGACTCGAGCTATGTAACAGCCCGACCCTAAATCACATCAATTATTTTAAATCATATTATTTATTTTATTAATTATAAGATTTATATGATCGAGCGCGTGCACTTCAATTCGGTATCTTATATTTAAACTATTTTTATCTCGTATGTTATGCAGCTAAGGCAACGAAGTGGCCCTAATAAAAATCTCATAATAAGATTGTAATTCGTGAACATCCTTATTAAAACAAAATTAAAAGTAACAATAAAAGAAAACAAAATAAGTAAATAAATAAATAAATCAAAATAAAATCAAAATGATAAAATAACCAAATCAGATTTTTTTGGGAAAAATCCAGATTTATCCGGAATTAAAAACAAATTAAAAAAAAAAAAAAAAACCAACTTCAAATTATCCATCGGGCTTCTTCCTCGTCATTTTCATTTGGCTCTCCCCTGCTTCCTCT
Organism: Talinum fruticosum; assembly: GCA_021018815.1. Taxonomy (NCBI): domain Eukaryota; kingdom Viridiplantae; phylum Streptophyta; class Magnoliopsida; order Caryophyllales; family Talinaceae; genus Talinum; species Talinum fruticosum. The sequence goes on along the minus strand of JAITYX010000120.1, from coordinate 315,279 downwards.
TCCCTTTCCCTTCCCCGCCTCTCCACGAGTCCACTTGGCCGCACCGGTTCCGGCGACCGGCCACCGCTAACGCCGGTCGTAGCCGATGCTAATGCCGGCCAAAGGCCACCGGCCTTCTCTTTCCCTCTCTCACGCTGTTGCTCTCTCTGTCCCTCGCGTGCCTCTGCTCCCTCCCCTACCTCCACCTGCGGCCCCGCTCCCGGCCACCAAGCGCCACCGACGCCGGCTATAAGCCGACGCCGGCATCGTCGACAAGATGCCCGGCGTCTCTCTCCGCGTCTCTCTCTGTCTCGCTACCTCCCTCTCTCGCTGCTGCGCTCTACTCCCCTGCGTCACGGTTCCTCCGCCGCGGCCACCTAGCAGCCAACCCCAGCCGCAGCAGCTCGCCGGAGCGAGTCGCCGACTCGTCCGGTGGCCGCCGGCGCAGCTCGCCGCGCCACCACCCTCGTTCGTTCTTCTTGAATCCTCCTCCCGGATTTGAAGGTAAAATACCAAACCCTAAATTATCAAGTTCCTTATTTATTTAAGCAATTGTGATAGTAAATTGAAGTATATGATTTAGAAATATGTTGTTGAGTGAATTCGAAATTGATTTGGGAAAATCCGAATTGTTGTGAACGGTTGAGGTGTGGCAGTTTGATGGGTTAGTTGGCGTATGAATGTGAACGAATATGATTCCTTTGGGAAAACTGTGATCTAGTGAACGAAATTAGGGATGTTTTGGTTATATAACGGAGTAATTTGATAGATTTTGTTATATTAGAAACGATTATAGTCAACGAACGAAGGCGAATGAATGTAAGTTCTTTTGTAAAATTTTGATTCAGATGAATTGAATGGGAAGTATATTGGCGCGTATGTGAACAATTTGATGGGCTAGTTACATTTTGTAAATAGCTAGGATTGAACCATAAGGAAGAGAAAAATATGCAAGGAAATTGAAGTTGGGTAATAGATTGTGTAGAAGGCATGTAGAACATCCGAACACTTAGTGTGCGTAATTTGTTCGTAAATGCGAATTCGGTTGAGAAAATAATGCTTAGCCCTTAAAATGGTATATGTATGAATCTTGGGCGAATCGGCAAAGTTGTGAAACCTTCCGATGGAAGGCCATTTGACGGATTAATTAATTACTTAACTATGGGTTTTGAATGCGGGGAAGGGAGAAGTAGAGAATAAACTAGGAATAAGTGTTCGATTATGTATATATATATATATATATATATATATATATATATATATATATATATATATATATATATATATATATATATATATATATATATATATATACCATTTCCAATCCAAGTCAACTAACGAATTGAATTACATCAAAATCATTGATTATCTAATTGGCCTAATCAACTTCTTTAATTAGTATGCATTATGTTCAATATTTGAAACGGAATTGATGCAATGCAATTATGTAAGAAAACGTAGTTTAAATGATTATGTAATAAATATAGAAAATAAGATAAGTTGTTAAAGCTTATACAAACTCAAGCATTAAAGCTCAAGAAAACATTATTAATCATAGAAATCCATTTTAAACGGAACCGAGGCCACTTCCGTTGCCGAATAGCTGGTGACTCAAATTTCTGCAAAAAGGGGAGAAACAAATATTCTCGGCTCAGGTACGTGCATTGCCTGTGCCCTTCGAAAATTCACATATTTGAGCAACCTCAACATTTCTTATATAAATAACTAATAATGAATCATTTGCAAATCAAGTTTTGTCACCTAATTAAGTGGTCCTCGCCCAATTATCAATTACCAAGGGCTTAGGCCCGCCAATTATACCGCGCGGCGTCAACTCGGGTTATCGATCGGCCCGGGGGTGACACCTGTTCAACGATCGTATCAATTATCAAGGGGTTCCACTTTCGGATAATAACCAGCAAGCAAGTTTTACTTATATTCTCTCCCCCGATTTCAAACTAAAATGAATTGAAATCCGCGCGCTCAATCAAATTATTCTTCAAGTTATTTTACGAGTGTAGGAATGTTCGTATCGAGTTTCGACTCACTCTTCGAAATATTTTACTTGTTTTTGTTTTAGGAAGAAGCATTGGTGAACTATCAACTACTTACCAAGTCCGACAAAGGTAGACCCTAATCAGCCACGCTGCATTTGTAATTCGAAGGTGCATAGACGCTCACAGGTGATTTTACCCTCAACCGGGGTTTAGGTATGACCTTGGGAATTGTTGTACGTTGTATATTATCTTCTGGAATAGACAAAGGTCTAGGTTGTATAAATATTGTGTTGCTAAGCCAGTAAACCGTATTCCGGGATGTCCTAACTACTTGGGTAATAAGTAATTACTCCTAACAGGATCATTGGAACTATAAGAGTGGATGCACCAAATTGTATTTCATTTTATTTCAACTATTTAGCCTTGTCCTATTTTTAGGACGGCGGTAACGTCTTCAATCGATACCTTCCGCTGCGACCTTACGTATTAGTCCCTAATGAAGGGATTATTAAGTAATGGTGATTGGGGCGTTACAAGCTATAAGGGTTAACTCAGCTCGCTTGTCCCTAACTCGTAAGGGTGATCTCGGTTAGGAAGTACTAGATCGGATAAAGGAATTTCGAGTCTAGGAAAAACTTGTAAGGAGTTGTCTAAGGGAGCAACTCGGGTTGAGTCGATGTACTGTATTTTGTGGACTCAAAACAGTGGATTTGACTTCGTGCGAGGATTAGCGCGGTCCGTGGTTTTCTCGCGTCAGGAGGGTTTCCACGTACTTTCGAGTTATTACTTTTCCGAGTGCATTCTAGACTCGGACAGTTTTAAATTTACGTGTAATCTGTTTCTTCACTCTTCACTAAATTCCGAGTTAGTTATTTTCTAAGTTCATCCTTGCCTCTCGCTCACCTCGGATTCATATCTATTTTAAATTTCAAGCAAATCCCATCATCACCCTATTCAGCCCCCTCCCCCTCCCCTCTAGGGTGAGTTAGCCTCTCCAAGAGCAAACCTTTATTCTTATTCGCCTAAACTAATCGGGCAAAAGAATCGCGGCTAGAAACATGTAATCCCATGTTCCGATACCACTCGTAGGAACATAAGGTCCGACTTTAGTAATGCGGAAGTGATTAGATTAATTTTCCCACGAGTGAATTCCCGATTCACGGACTTGCCGATTAGGTTGTACTCCCAAAACCTGAATTTACCAAGCATTATTCGTTACAACTAGTTTACTCAACAACTACTAGAATCGCCAGAAACAGCGAGCCACGAATCAAACCCAAAGGCCCCTGGGATGGTAGGTTTAAACGTGAGAGACAATAGTGTAAATAGAGGAAGAAGATTAATTTCAAATTCTGGTTACTACTTAGAATTAATTACTTTCTCCACTTAAGGAGAACAATCAACCCTTAATTAATAGGTTAAAATAACTGGTAATTGATTTCCTAAATCAATTCCCTCAGTAATCGAAACTTGATTCTCAAATCAATTCAATTAAATTGTAGCCATTACCTAAAATAGCCAACAATACTTCTTGCAGCTTGTTTTCTAAATTGGTTGTATTTTGTGGCTTCATAGCATAATTACTTCTTTTGCACAAGGCATTTGCAATCATCATCATCTTGCATCGCTACTTTATTTTTACTATTTACGTGATTTGTTTGCATACCATAACCTACCGTTAAACCTGAACCAAGCAAAACAATTATTAGAAGGACCTTCCACATGGCTTAAGAGCTGATAGATATCAATTGTGGTCTTCAACGAACTCTATATGCTAAAGAAGCTAAATGCATGACCTCTATATATCGAAAGAGCGAATTGTGAGAGCTGTTGAGTGTCATTTTTCATCTTGAATAAACTATGACTTAAGTCTTCTCGATGTTCCCTGTTAAACAACCAAGACTTGCTTGCGACATCCGCCAATGGCACCTTGTCTTTGCAGAATACAAGTTAATCTGACGGTAAACTATATACTCCTTTCGTTTCAAAATATATGTCACTTTAACTAATTTTTCTTGTTTCACAATACTTGTAACTTTACAATTCAAATGACATATTAATTATTAGTTTACCAATTTTGTCCTTATTAATTGATTTGTCTCTTCTTTTTTTCATTAATGTTTTCATTTCTAATGAAATATAGGGGATAACTTGGTATTTTAACACAAAATTTATCATGAATTTTGTGTTCCTTTGATATTCTCTCATAACCTTAAAACGACATCTATTTTAAAACAGATAGAGTATCTTTTTTATTCGCCTCTTATGTTATTGTTGTTCACACTATGATTGTTATGATGTTATAGTTGTTGTTTCGTACATTTACATGAACCTTTAATAGGTGTTGTGTTGTTTGATGATGAAGGTTTGCCCTTGGAGAGGCTAAGTCACCCTAGAGGGGGTGAATATGGTGATGAGAAAATTTAAGCAAGTAATGGAAGATTAAAACTAGAATTGACTTTGTGGATAGTGTGAGTCAAGAATGAACTCGTAAAAGTACTCGACTCATAATACAATGAATGAAGGGGTTAAAGTTTCAACTAAACTTTAAGTGTGTCCGAGTCTAGATTGGACTCGGAAAAATATCAACTCGGAAATTAAGTGGAAACCCTCCTGGGACAGAAAACAACGGACAGTGCTAGTCCAAGCACCAAGTCAAATCCACTATTTTGAATCCACAAAATACGAGTAGAAAGACTCAACCAGAATTGCTCCCTTAGACAATTCCTTACAAGATTTTCCTAGACTCGAAATTACCTTATCTCGATCTAGTACTTCCTAACCGAGGTAACCTTTATAGTTAGGGACAACTGAGCTGAGTTAACCCTTACAGCTCAGTCAAGGAACCTTACTCGGAAAGTAAGAATGAGTGTTTATAAACCGATTACAAGACCTTACAACTCGTAAAGATATTAAGTACGAGTTGGAGTTGTAAGTAGAAGATTAAGTATGAATACAATGACTTTTTCTTAAGTGCGTGTATTGACAGTTGGTTCAACAATCTTCAAGTCTTGAGAGTTGGCTTCTATTTATAGATAACCGAGCAGATTAGTCATTGTGACTATCTTCCGACTGAAAGTCCTTTGTGACCGTTGCAATGGTTTTTCCGAGTCACTCGGAAAATATCCGTTGAGGTGTGAACGTTGGGCAACGACTCTTGACTTCTTTGGAAGTCCCAATCCACTGGTGGTGTCCGAAAAGTAAGGTGGAAACCACCGTTGAGCTTAGCATTGCGGATTTCCAGCTTTAGAAACAGACAACGCCGACACGGTGTATGGGCCTCGGTCGGAGGTGGAAAAAGCCTTATCTGTTGGCGATTTGACGTTTTGAAGCCGGTTACTTTTGTAATTCAAAAAATATGATAGCCTCATTTGAATAACCTACAAAAGTAAATCAATTTGGTTCTTAAAGTATAAAATACTTTGGTCCAAGATTAGACACAGATAATAATTTTAGTTAAGATAATTAAGAGCATAATTATCTAAGTTAGAAAGAAATGGTATTTTCTAAGTCTAATATCCATTATACTCAAATTTCATCCGAGTCGGTCTAGAAGTAAAGCAAGTCGGATAAATAACATCGAGTGGAAAGACTTGATCTAGACTGCCAATTTTCAAACCAAGCATGCTGACTTAGAAAGATAATTAACACAAGTAATCCAATCAAACTTAGATCATGAAGTCGGACTCGAGTTTATGCAAAACAGTAACAAGTGTTTGCACATGTAATATATCTAAGTGTTGTCCGAGTGACTCGAAACCGTGTGTAGCGACATGCAAGAGTATGCTTTCCGAGTCGGTCGAGATCAAGTGAAAATATATACGATAGATTCCGTAACACTCGGAAAAGATGCTATATCACTCAGAAAAGTTGTTAAAGCGAGATAGAATGACTTTTAATCAAAACCTTATGAGAGATGAAGTCTTATACCTGATCCCTTGATGGAACTCAGAATGATATATATGTAAGGTCCGAGTCTTCAATCTCCCCTTTTTGATGAAGGCATTCAATACTTAGACAGAAACTTTGTTAGTGATATAGATCTGGTTTTTCATCCTTTCTCAAGGAATAAGTCGGAAAAACATGATAGAATTGTGTTGAGAAAATATAGTGAATGAAACTTATATTCTATCGGAGCAAAGAAGCTGAGATTGTATAAAAAGAGCTAAAGTATCGGAGCAAGAAAATAACCGAGTATCGTAGAGCAATGACAGACGTAGTTGTCGAATTAGAGCAAAGAGAAAGAAAAAAAAATTGAGCAGGAAATTGAAACTCGTAAATAATTGCTTTAAGTAGTAAACTCATAATTATTTGCAACTCGAAGGCGGATAATAGTATTATTAATGAAATTTCATTATAATTTAAACTAAAGAGTTTACGCAAAAGAATGTGAGAGAAACTCCCCTAAACAAGACAACAAATTTTTCTAACTATTCTCCCCTTACCTTTCAAAGAAAAACAAAAAGAGGAAAAATGTATCAAGTAGATACAGATTTGATTTCTAGACAAAAAAATTAAGCGAGAGAAAAAAATTAAGATGGAGGAGATGGAGCAGTCCGAGTCAAGGTTGGTGGCCGAGCAGTGCGCCTTCGCCGATAAGATCCGGAAGATGTTGACAAGTGAGGCGGAGGTAGCACCGGGATCTCTAGAATGGGCTCGGCTCGAGTGGCTGACCCGGAACTAGGTCATCCAGAGGCTCATCCTCCTAGAACTCGGCTGACGGAGGGGTGTGCTCGGGCTGACCAGCCTACCGACCGACCATGGTTAGTAGGATCTTCCGACCCACTCAAACTACTGTCCGAGCCGATCATTTCCGGTTGAGGTTCCGGAGCACTTGGGCTCTTTGTTACCGATGCCCTTGTTCTTCTTCTTTCTCCCCTTCCTCGGATGGAGTTGCCTTAGCCGTAGGCTCCTCTTTTCTTCTTTTTCTTCTCCTCCTTCGAGGAGGATTTGGCCGGACTCGAGGATTCTTTAGAAGTGTCCGAGTCGACCGGATCATGCGCCGCCTTAGATCGCCTCCCCGAAGGAGCTCGATCAGCTCCTCTCGCTCCTTAACCGGGGCCTTCATCTTGAGGAGCACATCTTCCTGCTCTCGGATTTGGGATTGGGCGGTTTTCTAGTTAATGGTCATAGATCGAAGGACAGTCTTGAATGACCGGAGGGTGTCCTTGAACTCGGTGGACACCGAGGAAAGCTTGTCCATGATAGCGGATGACAAGGCGGAAGAAAGAATCCGAGAAACACCTGAGGTGGAGGCACTACCAGGTGAAGGAGGTAGAGAGAGAGAGGATTGAGTTTGAGTCCGAGGCGGAGAAGGAGGCCTCACTTCGAGCTATGGCCCCGGACACCCGGTTGGGTCTCCTAGTATCCATACCCAAGGAGTTCCTTTTGCGAATGACAATGGCAGCCTCGAAACCGCGTTAGGATCCGAGGGAAGAGGAACTTTGAATTGTTTGAATATGGGGGTGAGAAGAGCCCCGAAAGGAAGAGGGGTGTTCTTCTTGCTCCGAGTCTAAGCCGCACAACCTGCCATTTTCTCGACTATGGCGGGAAAGAGGTCTACATTGTATCCCTCTAGAATGTCATATAGAGCTTTGAGATGCTTGGAGTTGGGGTTCTCCTTGCTAGAATGTCTGTTAGAAGAAGGTTCTCATCAGCATAAAACAAAGAAGGTGAGCTTCGATTTGAGTTGGGTCACGGAGAAGTTTTTGTGTGATCCAGGGAATTCTTTAGTGTACTTCTCAAAGAAATCATCAGCAGACCTCGTTGAAAGGTATGGGTTGCTGTTCAAGAATATACAAGATACTTTGAAAAGACGGTGGAGAAGAGAAGTGTTTATGCGAACAGTGATGTTCTAAACTCTAGAGGTGAGGATACCCTCGGAGCTAGAAAGATTAGAATAGAACTCGAAACGAGTTCTGGGTAGATGAAATCACTAAAATAGAGGAACTTGTAAACCCCTATGGACTTTATGTGAGCCAACCACGAAAACTTAGTGGTCGGGAAGAATTTGTCATCCAACGTTAGGTGTTGGGTGACAAGAGGTTTGGAAGGAGTTGAGGGGCATTCTCGGCTTTTTGTGCGAGGTTTCTTGGTGGCGGAACCAAGAAAATTAGGGTGGGAACCTCTTTTCGGCATGTTTGTTGTTGAAAAGAGAGGAAAGAGATGATCTTTTAAAAGAGAGAGAGGAGAGAAAGCTCAACGAGAGTAAGTGAACAAAAAAACAAATTGAAAGAGTAGTAAGAGAGAGAGAGCTGAGAGCAACGGAGCTTACTTGAGATGTTCTTCTCTTAGCTTGAGAGCGACGAACGTTTCTTCAAATGCGAGAGCATATTTCGAGTTGGAGTAAGTGTGAGAGTGAGAGTAAGTAGAGAGTAAAGTAACCAAATGAAAGAAAATAGACGCTCTTTATAGAGAAATAATCGTCCTTCGCATTCGTTCGACTCGGCTTCTTCAACGGTCACCTCGGACCGGTGTGACTGTTCGTCTGTCCAATGGTTAGAATTCCAGTGATCTGTCTCTCAATGGCTAGTTTTCCGATCGAAGCGCGCGAGATAGAGAGAGAAAAAGAGAGATTTTGAAAGAAATTTCTAAAATTCTCCACTAATCTAGAGATAATTTTAGAAGTTTGATGTTTAGTTTTCTTAAAATCCGAGTCCGACTCAACTGAGTTTCGAGTGACTCGGAAATCACAAACAACTAATAACTATCAGCTCAGTATCACTGGTTCAACTAAACTAATGGCTATTAAGGAAAGTAACCACATAGCACATAATCATGCAAAGTACATGCCAAGCTCATTCCTAATAAAACAAAACTGATCCTTAATAAGGGGCTTAGTAAAGATATCGACTAATTGAAGATTGGTAGGAATGAATTCAAGTTCAATATCACCCTTTTCAGAATGATCTCTCGGAAAATGATACCGACCTCAATATGTTTAGTCTTTGAGTGCTGAACTGGATTCTTGGTGATGCTGATTGCACTTTGATTATCACACTTGATTGGAACAGATTTGAATGAAAGTCTAAGATCTTTCAAGTGTTGCTTTATCCATAAGATCCGAGCATAGCATGCCCCAGCCATAATATACTCAGCTTCGGCAGTTGATAGAGCTACTGAGTTTTGCTTCTTTGAGTGCCAAGATATCGGGGATTGACCCGGAAGCTGGCGGGCTCCTGAGGTGCTCTTTCTATCGAATTTGTATCCAGCATAGTCAACATCCGAGTATCCAGGTGAGAGTCAATTCTAAATATCCGGAGTACCATAAACCTAAATTCCGAGTCCCTGCAAGATATTTGAATATTCTCTTCACCGTAGTGAGATGTGATTCTTTTGGATTAGCTTGAAATCTTACACACGGACAAACACCAAACATTATGTCCGGCCTCATTGGATGTGAGATAGAGCAAAGATCTAATCATGCCTCAGTAGAGTTTCGATCTACTTGCTTTACCTTTCTCATTTAAGTCCAGTTTTATGCTCGTTGCTCATAGTTGTTCGTTGCATGTTTGGCATCTTGGAGTTTATACTTCTTTAGCAGTTTCTTGGTATACTTTGATTGATAGACATAGATGCCATCTTTGTCTTGCTTGATTTGTAGACCAAGGAAGAAATTGAGTTCTCCTATCATACTCATTTGAAATTCTGTCTCATTAACTCGGAAAAATCTCGACATAGAATTTCATTAGTAGCTCCAAAAATTATGTCATCAACATATATCCGAGCGATAAGGAAGTCTTTCCCCTTGGTTTTTATAAAGAGAGTCTTGTCGATCTGACCTCTTCTAAAATCATTTTGAACCAAGAAATTGCTCAGTCTTTCATACCAAGCTCCGGGAGCTTGTTTAAGACCATAAAGAGCTTTTTGCAGTTTGAAAACATGATTTGGAAATTCTGAGTTTTCAAATCTAGGGGCTGCTCAACATAGACTTCCTCTTCGATAAAACCATTAAGAAATGTGCACTTAACATCCATTTGATATAACTTGATATTCATGCTAGATGCAAATGCGAACAGGATTCTAATGGCTTCAATTCAGCAACAGGTGCAAAGGTTTCCCCACAATCAATCCCTTCTTCTTGATTGTAACCTTGAGCTACAAGTCTAGCCTTATTTCGACTACCAACCCACCTTCATCTAGTTTGTTCTTGAAAACCCATTTGGTTCCTATGACTGGGTGGTGAGAAGGTCGTTTGGTTAGAGTCCGGACTTGGTTTCTTTCGAATTGATTGAGTTCCTCTTGCATGGCCTCTACCCATTCAGGTTCATTTAGGGCCTCTAGTGCATTTTTGGGTTCTGTTAATGAAATGAATGTAGTGAGTGCACATAGATTTTGAAGAGAGGAACGAGTTCTTACCCCACTTGTTGATGTCGGATATGATGTTTTCTAGTGGGTGACTAGATGCATACTTGAAAGCTCTACCTGTTCTTTGGTTCACTAGATCTGTAGGTTGAATAGGTTGATCTTGAGTAGTCTATTCCGAGTGAGCTTGTTCATCGGATTGACCTTCAACATTCTCGGCTAGCTCTTGAGTCGTCTCATTACGAGTCCGAGTGACATGGATCCGATTCTCGATGAGCTCATTTTCATGAAAATCATCATTTCGCTGAGCTTCGGATCCGAGAATGTTGACTCACTTGGTTTTTCCTATTCAATCTCATCAAACACAATGTGGATGCTTTCTTCCACTTTGTTAGTTCTTTTATTGAAAATACGATATTCTTTGCTATGAGATGAATAACCAAGAAAAATACCTTCATCCGACCGAGCATCAAACTTGGTCGAGTGATCCTTACCATTGTTATGAACGAAACAATTACATCCAAAGGGTTTGAAGTAGGAAATATTAGGTTTCTTCCCTTTGTAGAGCTCGTATGGAGCTTTCTTCGATATGGGTCCGATGGGGCATCTGTTCAATGTGTAGTTGGCTATGTTGACTGCCTCAGCCCATAAATAGTAGGGTAGATTATGTTCAATCATCATTGTCCTAGCTATTTCTTCAAGAGTTCGGTTCTTCCTCTCCACCACTCCATTTTGTTGAGGAGTTCTTGGCGCCGAGAAGTCATGAGAGATGTCATTCTTGTCACGGAACTCTGCAAATTCCGAGTAGTCGAACTCCCTTCTATGTTCGGTTCGAATCCTCTAGATCCGAGTCTAAGACTCAACTTGGATTTTCCTGCAGAGCTTGTCTGAACTCTTTGAATGCTTCATTTTTGTGCTTAAGAAAACACACACGAGTAAATCGTGAGTAGTCATCAACAATAACAAGCACATATGATTTACCTCCAAGACTCTTGACTGGGATTTCACTACATAAATCCATATGTAACAATTCAAGCACCTTGGATGTGGAAACAGCTTTCAGAGATTTGAAAGATGATCCGACTTGTTTCCTTTTTGTGCATGTTTCACGATTTTATCTTTCTTAAATGCACAATTAGGCAATCCTCTTACTAAACCATGAGATGCAAGTTTCTTAATGGTATGCATGCTAACATGACCTAGTCTACCATGTCATGTCCATGAATCATCATGAAGAGATGCTTTTAAGCATGATAAATTCGACTCGGGTCGAAAGAGGAATAGTATAAGTGTTACCCGATCTCTTACCCGACAGACTTGATTTCCTTGATAACATCATATGAGATATAACAATTGGTCCGAGTGAATCTTACCTCTTGACCTTTGTTACATAGTTGAGAAATGCTGAGCGGATTGTATTTTAACCCTTTGACAAGGTATACTTGGGCTGACCAGATTGCTTCCTTTTCCAATCTTGCCTATCCCAATTATCTTGCCTTTGTTGTCATCTCCAAATGTGACTTTTTCTCTGTTGTATTCTTTCAACTTAGAAAAGAGTCTTGAATCTCCTGACATGTGGCGTGAGCATCCACTATCTAGGTACCAATGCCCTTTTGTTCTTTTCTCGAGCTACATGCAAGTCGAAACAAACTAACCTTTCTCACTTCCTCTAACGAACCCAAGTAACTCCCTTTACTCGTGGTCCTTTTATGAGGAAGTAGACTCTTGGGAACCCAGATTTTAATAACTTTGGGTTTGGTCCGATTATGAGTCTTTCTTTTAGAGAACCGAGTCTATGCCTCTTTCTTTTGAAAAACTTTTCTTTTATACACTTGGTGGAGAAGGTTTTCTCCTGTAAGTCGGTGCAGGCTCGGTCCTCCTTTCATTCTTATGAATGGAACTATGCTCGACCTTTCGGAACTTCACAATTCTGGAATCCATTTTGAAAATTTCCGAGTAGGAATGGGATTCCTCCTCTTTGTTAAAACCAAGACCTTCTTTTCCGAATGAGACACATTGCGATCATAAGAGCATATTAAGGTTTTTCTAACCTTGAGTAAATTTTAAAACAAGCTCTTGAGACTCGTTGATCTTTTGCTTCGATTGCTCATTTTCTCTTCGAGTGACTCGGACTCGGTCTTATTAGATTGAGCACTAGTCTTAAGTTCTCTTAGAGTAAGTCTCAGCTTTTCCAATTCGTTTTTCAAAGAGATGCTCTCGAAGTAACAAACTCAAGTTGTTCTTTAAACCGAGAAGAATCAGAATTAGACTTTTCTTCCAAAGTAAAAATATATTTGGCTAAATCAACTTTGGAGAATTTGAGGAAGTATTCAATTACCTCCCGAGGATTTGTTTTCTCACTGTCTCGAGTGATCCGAGTCTAACTCTATTTCAGCTTTCGAGTCGAGAGTGCCATCGGACATTTTGAGTCATCTCGAGTCCTCGTCATCTTCCGATGAGTCTTCATCACTCCATGTGGCCATCATAGCCTTTTTCTTCTTTCTGTCCCTCTTTCTCTTGGGATAGTCCTTGACTGTGTGTTCCTTCCTGCCACATTCAAAGCAGATCGAGTTCTTAGTGAAAGATAACTTTGAAGGGGAAGAGTGCTTACCTTTTCTATCCTTCTTGTCTTTCTTATAGAACTCTTCTCTTGGTTTCTTATCCCATCTCTTGTGCTTCATTATTCTCTTGAAGCCTCTAGCGATGAGTGCCATGGGATCCTCTTCGAGTCCGATGAACTCAGATTTGCTTCTCTCGGTTTCGAGGCTTTAAGCGCAATGTTCTTTTTGGTGCCGACCTCTGCGTCCTCCTCTTCCGAATGGATCTCGTGGGTGAGTAGCTTCCCAATGAGTTCATCCGGCTTGAATTGGGACAGGTTCCGAGCCTCTTCAATGGTCGTCACTTGGGACCCCATCTTCTCTTAGGTAGGCTTCTAAGTATCTTTCTGCATATTTCCTTGTGGAAATCTTTCTACCCAGAGATTTGAGATTATTGGTAATCTCAATGAAGTGGAAGAACATCCGAGTGATGTTTTCTTCGGCTCCATCTTGAACAGCTCATACTTGTGAAGATATTGGCTTATCTTCGCTTGTCCGACCTGGCTTGTGCCTTCATAAGTGTTGACCAGTGTATCCCACACTTCTTTGGCCGTGTCACGAGCGGACACTCGGTTGTACTCTTACGAGCCGATGGCGAACATCGGAATGTTCATCACCTTGAAGTTCTTTCGAACTTCTCCGCTTCATCAACAAGTGAACTCAGCCTTTGTCTTGGGCACGAGTCTTGTTTCTTCCATCTTCATGGAAATGTAGCTGCCTACTTGTATGATGTTCTAGACATCCTCATCATGATCCAAGCAGAAACATTCCATGAGCTTTTTCCAATGCACGAAGTTAAATCCTTTAAACTTTGGTGGTCTGCTAGAAGATCTTCCTTCATCGAACTCTCCATTGTTCCGAGCCATTTGATCTTTAAACCTTTGGACGGTTAGATCCTTTCCGAAAGGTTAGGCTTTGATACCAATTGAAGGTTTGCCCTTGGAGAGGCTAAGTCACCCTAGAGGAGAGTGAATAGGATGATGAGGAAATTTAAGCAAGTAATGGAAGATTAAAACTAGAGATGACTCTCGTGGAGAGTGTGAGTCAAGAATGAACTCAAAAAGCACCGACTCGAATACGAGTAAATGAAGGGGCTAAAGTTTCAACTAAACTTTAAGTCCATGTCGAGTCTAGATTGGACTCGGGAAAAGTATCAACTCGTAAATTACCTGGAAACCCTCCCGGGGCAGAAAACAACGGACAGTGCTAGTCCAAACACCACGTCAAATCCACTATTTTGAATCCACAAAATACGAGTAGAAAGACTCAACCAGAATTGCTCCCTTAGACAATTCCTTACAAGATTTTCCTAGACTCGAAATTACCTTATCTCGATCTAGTACTTCCTAACCGAGGTAACCTTTACGAGTTAGGGACAACCGAGCTAAGTTAACCCTTACATCTCGGTCAAGGAACCTTACTTAGAAAGTAAGAATGAGTGTTTGTAAACCGATTCAAAGACCTTACAACTCATAAAGATATTAAATACGAGTTGGAGTTATAAGTAGAAGATTGAGTATGAATACAATGACTTTTTCTTAAGTGCGTGTATTGACAGTTGGTTCAGCAATCTTCAAGTCTTGAGAGTTAACTTCTATTTATAGATAACCAATCAGATTAGCCGTTGTGACTATCTTCCGACCGAAAGTCCTTTGTGACCGTTGCAATGGATTTTCTAAGTCACTCGGAAAATATCCGTTGAGGTGTGAACGTTGGGCAACGACTCTTGACTTCTTTGGAAGTCCCAATCCACTCGGTGGTGTCTCGAAAAGTAGGGTGGAAACCACCGTTGAGCTTAGCGTTGCGGATTTCCGGTTTAGAAACAGCACAACCCCGACACGATGTATGGGCCTCGGTCGAGGTGAAAAAGCCTTATCTCGTTGGTGATTTGACGTTTTGAAGCCTAGGTTATTTTTGTAATTCAAAAATATGATAGCCTCGTTTGAATAACCTACAAAAGTAAATCAATTTGGTTCTCAAAGTATAAAATACTTTGGTCCAAGATTAGACACAGATAATAATTTTAGTTAAGATAATTAAGAGCATAATTATTTGAGTCGAAAGAAATCAAATTTTCGAGTCTAATATTCATTATACTCAAATTCCATCCGAGTCGAGTCTAAAAGTAAAGCAAGTCAAATAAATAACATCGAGTGGAAATACTTGATCTAGACTCGCCAATTTTCAAACCAAGCATGCTAACTTAGAAAGATAATTAACAGAGTAATCCAATCAAACTTAGATCATGAAGTCGGACTTAAGTTTATGCAAAATAGAACAAGTGTTTGAATATGTAATATATCCGAGTGTTGTCCGAGTGACTCGTAAGCTGTGTGTGAAGTGGCATGCAAGAGTATACTTTCCGTATCAAGTGAAAATATATACAATAAATTCCGTAACACTCGTAAAAGATGTTATATCACACGTAAAAGTCATTAAAGCGGATAAAATGACTTTTAATCAAAACATTATGAGAGATGAAGTATTATACATGATCCCTTGATGGAACTCGGAATGATATACATGTAAGGTCCGATTCTTCACTCACACTCTCCACGGAGTCATCTCTAGTTTTAATCTTCCATTACTTGCTTAAATTTTCTCATCACCCTATTCACCCCCTCGAGGATAACTTAGCCTCTCCAAGGACAAACCTTCGGATGACTTTTTGCTTTCAACTTCAAGGTTCTATTAGCCTTTTGACCTCTTGATTAATTATACTCACACTTGACTTACGAGGTATATATTTTAATTTCTAATTGTTTTTATTGCTCATTTAGAAAACCAATACATTTAATATACTTTTATACGACATTATAGGGCTATAAACTCACATTTTAATATCAATATATCCAACCAACTTAGTAGATATGATATTACTAAAGAGTGGCATTTCATGACTGAAAAGAACAAAAGTACAATTTCAAATATCAATTTTTAATCAAAGAGCATTCTAAGTTGCGTTAGTAATTTCTTAGCACTGTCTCGTCAATTTTGGTCAATCAAATTCTTAATCTAGCTACGAAAAAGCAAATACACGATCCCGAAAATTATCTGGTGCGGTATATTTTAGATTTTAGTAAGATAGACAACATTTTATACCAGGTATATGCTTCTCAAAATTGCGTGCACTTTATAACAACACAAGTTAGCCAAATTTGTAGTTTTGCGAATATATTTGATATAACTAATAAGGCATCAAAAAGTTGCATTAAAACCTAGATATTGTATAACTACATATTAATTCATTTAGCAGTTTTGGAGTCAACAATATATATATACAATGATATTAAACTAATAATATATTTATATATTTATATATATGTATATAATAACTTTTGAAGTTTCAAAATCTGTGCAGATTAGCGTTTATAAAAGAGTTTATAACCGATTAACATCTAACAACTCATAACAACTAATTATAACCATTATAACATCTACCCGCTATAATAATTAATTATAATAATAATAATAATAATAATAATAATATTATTATTATTATTATTATCATTATTATTATTATTATTATTATTATTATATTTGTTAAGAAAAAATTATTAATATTGTTATTACCATTATAATATCTTACAATAACTCATAACCGATATAGCAACTCATATCGGTTATAACCGCTATTTATAACAACTCATATCGAGTTCGAATAGCTCATAATGAGTTCATAACTGCTACAAACGTTATAATAGTTAGTTTTAACACATAAAATGAATAGCTAATTTATAATCTCTTCTCAGCAGCATATTATTATGGCCCCTGCAAAATACGCGGGCTTTCTCACTAGTACTTTGTAAAGTTAACTCTTGGTGCTTTGTACTGCATATTAAGGCTAAAATGTTTACATCCTTTGGCAAGCGAAAAATCGACTAATCTATTAGAAACACTCATAAAAATAAATAGGCAATATTAATGAAAATAGGGTGTCAAAAAAGAAAAATATCACGGAGGAGAAAGCGGTAAGGCCACGTAGATTAAATTTATCTGAAGAATGTCTTATATGTAACTCACAATATCTAATACTCATCATGCGTGCTGGTATGCAACCGTCCATTGCACCGGTTTCTTGGGGAACAAACCAAAATTACATACAGGTGCGGATATTTTCTAGGACGTTCTGTAGCGCTTTTCTCTCTCAATCTTTGCCTCTTCCTCTCTTTTATAGGCACCTCCCGGTCTCCCGTCTCCTTCTTCAATTCTCTCTCTCTTTCCGTACTCTGAAATTCTTTCTTCCATCTCTCAAGTCTTACGCAATCATGACAGCCTACCTGGGAAAGTACGCTGGTAATTTTCTCTCTTCTCTCATTCGTCTCTCTGCTCTAATCGTTTCTGCCTATTTTTATTCTTCTAAATTGAGTGCTTTAGTTTTGATTCAGCGTTCTGATTTGTTTTATGTGATTAGTTATCGTTTTATCTAATTTCGTGTGCTGTTCGTTGGGGTTGTTCTCTGTTATGCTGTGTTAATTGCGATAATTTCGTTGGCCGCTTTGAGATGGATTAAGTTATACAGTTACTATGAGTTTTTATTAGCTTTCTTTTCTTTTTTTGTAGTCTGTTACTAATTTTCAGAGTACCCTAGTTCCTGTATTCTTCAAAGTTGATTGAGTTTTATTGATTTGTGATCGATTAGCTCTGGCTTTTTTCTTTTTAGTGATTTTTGAGACTGTTTCCTCGAATTTACCGCAGTTTGTTGTACTGTAGTTGCTCTGCCTTGGCCCCCTCTTGGCGACCGGGGGATGGGGGAGGTTGTTATTTTCCTTTTTCCAAGCCAATTTGAAGTTAGTTGGACACTAATCCTTATGGAGTTATATGGTTTATTGTTTTCGACATGAAGGTTTATCTTTGCTGACTACTTGACTAGGGGTTTTCTTTCATACCTAAATTTTGTCCCAGAAATTTCCGACTGTTGTTGCCGTCCATGTTTTTGATGTCACAGTGTATTTTCACAGGACACATAGTTTTTTAGTTCCCCTGATGTAGTGCTTGATCAACGGAACTCTAACCTGAAATCTATTGCAGATGAGCTTATTGCGAATGCTGCCTACATTGCTACCCCTGGCAAGGGTATTCTAGCTGCTGATGAGTCCACTGGGACAATTGGGAAGCGTTTTGCTAGCATCAATGTCGAGAATGTGGAGGCTAACAGGAGGTCTTTCCGTGAGCTACTCTTAACTACCCCTGGCGCCCTTCAATATCTTAGTGGAGTGATCCTCTTCGAGGAAACTCTCTACCAGAAGACTGCTGCAGGTGATGAATGATTACTTTTGTTGTTAAATATCATGTCAATCATTTTGATTGGGTGTTTGATTAAAAAAATCATGATTCTCTAACCAATAATGCAATCTGACATGATTATTTGTGAAACTGACCTGATTTCATTATTCAGGTAAACCTTTTGTTGATGTCCTGAAGGAGGGTAAAGTCCTCCCTGGAATCAAAGTTGACAAGGGTACTGTCGAGCTGGCTGGAACCAATGGTGAGACTACTACCCAAGGTCTTGATGGCCTTGGTCAGCGCTGTGCCCAGTACTATTCTGCTGGTGCTAGGTTTGCTAAGTGGCGTGCTGTACTCAAGATTGGCCCAACTGAGCCATCTTCCCTTGCAATCATGGAGAATGCCAATGGGCTTGCCCGTTATGCCATCATCTGCCAGGAGAATGGTTTGGTTCCCATTGTTGAGCCTGAGATCTTGGTAGATGGACCCCATGACATCAGCAAGTGTGCTGAAGTTACCGAACGTGTGCTTGCAGCGGTCTACAAGGCTCTCAATGATCACCATGTCCTTCTTGAGGGCACCTTGTTGAAGCCAAACATGGTCACTCCTGGGTCAGAGAGCAAGAAGGTAGCCCCGGAGGTCATTGCTGAGTACACAGTCTGTGCCCTGCAGCGAACTGTCCCACCAGCTGTGCCCGGAATCATGTTCTTGTCTGGTGGGCAGAGTGAGGAGGCGGCTACCCTCAACCTCAATGCCATGAACAAGCTTCAGGCCAAGAAGCCGTGGACTCTTTCCTTCTCATATGGTCGTGCACTTCAGCAGAGTGCCCTCAAGGCATGGTCGGGCAAGGAAGAGAACAAGACGAAAGCTCAAGAGGTTTTCCTTGCTAGAGCCAAGGCTAACTCTGAGGCTACTCTGGGCAAGTATGCTGGTGGTGCTGGTGGAGCTGAGGCATCTCAGAGTCTACACGTGAAGGACTATAAGTACTAAGCCAAGTTTTGTTGACCTTTCTCTATCATCTTTGTTCCCACCAGAAAATTGCAAGTCTTTTGTCACAATGGCTTGGAGTTCAGAGTGGGTATGGTATCGTTATTTAAAATAAAGGCCTTAAGGTATAGATGTGCCCTATGAAAAAATATATATATATTTTGTGAAGAGTCTTAAAAAGAGTCTTCACATATTTAAGTTAAGAGTTACTTGTTCAAAAGGGTCTATTGTCCGTGAGATCCTAAAGAGTCTTCTCAAGATGAAGAGAGTCTTTTATTGTCGACTGTTTAGTTGCTTTTTCAGCAGACTATCTTGAACAATACCCCTTGGGAGTATGGTGATGATTAACCGATGAGACAGACTTGACATGAGTCTTTTTGAGTTAAGGGGTATCTATTCTCCGAGTGAGAAGCTGCATCTTGGTACTCTTGCTGCTCTATGCTCATTTTGGTGGTAATTGCAAAAGTTTAGCTGGAAATCTCAAGTCTGTGTATAATATCAACAAATTCATCTAATGTTAAAGCTATTCCTTGAAAAGATATTCAGCAAAACTTTTTTTTTTTTTGAGAATAGAAAAGAATAGTGTGGCAAACATGGTTGCCCTTGAAGGCTTCATGGGAACCGAAGGTTTGCTTAAGGAGAGTCTCGAGTCACCCTAGAGGGGGAGTGAATAGGGTGATAGAAAATTTTTTCGAAAATACACACTTTTGCGCGAAAAGAGGCAAAGACAGAATCCGAGTCTAATAACGAGTCGAAAAGATTGGACTCAAAAAGCAATGAATCGAAGAAGCAAGAGCACTAAGGCGTCCGAGTCTAGAATGAACTCGGAAAAACAACACGGAGATTTTACGTGGAAACCCTCCTGGGGCAGAAAACCACGGCCCGTGTCAATCCGGACACGAAGTCAAATCCACTATTTTGAGTCCACAAAATACCATGAACTTGATGTAACCCGAGTTGCTCCCTTAGACAACTCTATACAGATTTTCCTAGACTCGAAGTTACCTTATCCGATCTAGTACTTCCTAGCTGAGATAACCCTTACAGCTAGGGACAACTAAGCTGAGTTAACCTTTACAACTTAGTCAAGGGACCTTACAAAGAATGTAAGAAGTGTTTGTAACGAGTACAAGACCTTACAACTCGTAAAGTAATGAATTACAGAGTGGGAGTTGTAAGTTGAAGATTGAGAGTAAATACAATAACTTTGATCAAGTAAGTGTATAGACAATATGTTCGGCAACCTTCAAGTCTTGTGAAGTGGCTTCTTCTTATAGATAAGACCAGGCAGAGTAGCCGTTATTTTCATCTCGCTGACCGAGAGTCCTCTCGTGACCGTTGAGAAAGGCTTTACGAGTCACTCGAAAGTATCCGTTGAAATATGAACGTTGGACAACGGTTTAACTCTCTTGGAAGTCCCAAAACCATCGGTTGTGTCTTGAAAAATGAGGTGAAAACCACTCGTTAGGCTTGGCGTTCCAGCTTTCCGGATATGGAAGCGGACGGCTTCCGACACAATCTTCCGAGACTAAAGCGGGGAAGGTGAAAAGCCATATCTCGCTGGTGATTTGACGTTCGATGCCGGCTACTTTTGTAGTTTGAAAAGATATCCTCGATTGAATAACTTACAAAAGTAAAACAACTTTGGTTCTCAAAGTATAAGATACTTTGGTCCAAGGTTAGACACGAGATAACAAAATAATTTTGAAAAATTACGCAATTGATTATCCGAGTCGAAAAGAAATGGAATATTTTGAGTCTAATATCCATGATACTCGGAATTCCATATGACTTAGTCTTAAGTAAAGAAACACGTTCTATAGCAAATATCGAGTGAGAGAGAACTTGATATAGACTAAGCATGAAATGAACTATGAATGCCGACTATGCAAGCAATAGAGTAAATAACCACAAGTCGATTCTCGAGTGAGAATGGACTCGGAATAAAGAACAACTTTTCGAGTCGCTAACTAAAAAGCGATTAAAGAGATATGTGAAGGCCGAATCGCATAGAAAGGATACTATTTAATTCAAGTAAGTTTCTAAAACACAGAGAATGCCTTGGAATCAAAACTCTATATAAATGACATCGTTATACCTGATTCCTTTTGCATGACTCGAAAAGATATAGAGCAGATGTCCGAGTCTTCAGGAACTTATTCCCTCTTGTTAGCTTTGTAGATGAACTCAGGAACCACTCGGAAAGAGTTGAGTTAGAAGAAAATTCATTCATATACAAGAAATTACAAAAAGAGGGTGAACTCCCCTAAGCATAACAACATCCGAAGACTCGGATTTTACATATACATCATTCCGAGTTCCATCAAGGAATCGGATATAAGACTTCATCTCTTATAATGTTTTGATTATAAGTCATTCTAAGTGTCTTAGAAACTTTTTTGAGTGATATAGAATCTTTTTGAGTGTTACAAAAACAATTGCATTTGTTCTCACTTGATTCCGATCGACTCATAAAGCACACTCTGTTCGCACACGCTTCCGATTCACTCGGACAACACTCGGATATATTGCATGTTCAAACACTTGCTGTAATGTGCATAAACTCGAGTCCGACTTCATGATCTAAGTTTAATTGAATTATTGTGTTAATTCATCTTTCTAAGTCGCTTGCTTGTTTTGAACATTGGTAGTCTAGATAAAGTCTTTCCACTCGATGTTCTTTATCCGACTTGCTTTACTTCTAAACCGACTCGGATGGAATTTAAGTATAATGGATATTAGACTAAGAAAATTCGACTCTTTTAGGACTCGGATAATGACGCTCTTAATTATCTTAATTAAATTATTATCTCGTGTCTAATCTTGCACCAAAGTATTTTATACTTTGAGAACCAAATTGATTTACTTTTGTAGGTTATTCAAACGAGGTTATCCTACTTTTGAATTACAAAAGTAACCGGTTTCAAGATGTCAAATCACCAACAGACAAGGCTTTTCCTACTTCGACCTAGGGCCGGACACTCGTGTCGAGTTGTCTGTTTCCAAAGCCGAAAATCTGAAACGCTAAGCTCAATGGTGGTTTCCACCCTACTTTTCGGACACCACTAGTGGATTGGGACTTCCAAAGGAGTCAAGAGCCGTTGCCCAAAGATCACACCTCAACGGATATTTTCCGAGTGACTAAAAAAACCATCGCAACGGTCATAAAGGACTTCCAATCCGAAGACAGTCACAACGGCTAGTCTACTTGGTTATCTTTAAATAGAAGCCAACCCTCAAGACTTGAAGATGCTGAACCAATTGTCGAGTACAAGTACTTAAGAAAAAGTCATTATATTCATACTCAATCTTCTACTTACAACTCCAACTTTGTACTTAACATCTTTCCGAGTTGTAAGGTCTTGTAATTAGTTACAAACACTCATTCCTACTTTCCGAGTAAGGTCCCTTGACTGAGTTATAAGGGTTAAATCAGCTCGCTTGTCCCTAACTGTAAAGGTTATCTCGATTACTGAATTATTAGATTAGATAAAGGAATTTATGAGTTTAGGAAAATCTTGTAAGGAATTGTCTAAGGGAGCAATTCGGTTGAGTGTTTCTACTGTATTTTGTGGATTCAAAATAGTGGATTTGACTTGGTGCTTGGATTAGCACTTACCTTGGTTTTCTCGCCCGGAGTGTTTCCACGTAACTTTTGAGTTAGTACTTTTTGAGTTCAATATAAACTTAGACTCTCCTCGAGTCATTTCTAGTTTTATTCTTCCATCACTTGTTTAAATTTCCCCATCACCCTATTCACCCCCTCTAGGGTGACTTAGCCTCTCCAAGAGCAAACCTTCAATTGGTATCGAGCCTAGCCTTTCGAAATGATCTAACCATCCAAAGGTTTAAAGATTAAATGGCTCGGAACAATGGAGAGTTCGATGAGGGAAGATCTTTCAAGCATGTCACCAAAGTTCAAAGGATCTAACTTCGTGCACTCGGAAGAAGCTCATGGAATGTTTTCTGCTGGATCACGATGAAAATGTCCGGAACATCATATAAGTAGGAAATTACATTCCCATGAAGATGGAAGAAACAACACTCGTGCCTAAAACAAAGTCCGAGTATACCATGAAGGTTTGCTCGGGGAGAGTATGAGTCACCCTAAAGGGGGTGAATAGGGTGATAGAAAATTCTTCGCGAAAACACACTCTTTTTGACGAAAAGAGGCAAAGACAGCTTACGAGTCTAAACACGGGGTCGGAAAAGATTGGACTCGTAAAGCAATGAATCGGAAGAAACAAGAGCGAGTTAGGGCATGTCCGAGTCTAGATTGAACTCGGAAAGAGAACACAGAGAACTCGGAAAGAGAACACAGAGATTTTACGTGGAAACCCTCCCGGGGCAGAAAACCACGGCCCGTGTCAATCCGGACACGAAGTCAAATCCACTATTTTGAGTCCACAAAATACCGTGAATCGATCGAACCCGAGTTGCTCCCTTGGACAACTCTATACAAGTTTTCCTAGACTCGAAGTTACCTTATCCGATCTAGTGCTTCCTAGCTGAGATAACCCTTACAGACTAGGGACAACTAAGCTGAGTTAACCCTTACAACTTAGTCAAGGGACCTTACAAGGAATGTAAGAAGAGTTTGTAATCGAGTACAAGACCTTACAACTCGGAGAGTAATAAATTACAGAGTGGGAGTTGTAAGTTGAAGATTGAAAGTAAATACAATAACTTTGAGCAAGTATGTGTATAAACAATATGTTCGGCAACCTTCAAGTCTTGTGAAGTGGCTTCTATTTATAGATAACCAAGCGAGTAGCCGTTATCTTCATCTGCTGACCGAGAGTCTTCACGTGACCGTTGATAATGGCTTTTTGAGTCACTCGAAAGTATCCGTTGAAATATGGACGTTGGACAACGGTTTAACTCTCTTGGAAGTCCCAAAGCCATCGGTTGTGTCTTGAAAAATGAGCTAGAAACCACCGTTAGGCTTGGCGTTCCAGCTTTTCGGATATGGAAGCGGACGGCTTCGACACAATCTTCCGGGACTAAAGCGGGGAGGTGAAAAGCCATATGTACTCGGTGATTTGACGTTCGAAGCTGGCTACTTTTGTAGTTTGAAAAGATATCCTCGATTGAATAACCTACAAAAGTAAAACACTCTCGGTTCTCAAAGTATAAAATACTTTGGTCCAAGGTTAGACACGAGATAATAAAATAATTATGATAATTACGCAATTGATTATCCGAGTCGAAAAGAAATGGAATTTTACGAGTCTAATATCCATGATACTCGGAATTCCATATGACTTAGTCTTATGCGAGGAAACACGTTCTATAACGAATATCGAGTGAGAAAAGCTTAACATAGACTAAGCATGAAATGAACTACGAATACCGACTATGCAAACGATAGAATAAATAACCATAAGTCAAATTCCGAGTGAGAAACGGCGGAATACTCGGTATATTCGAAATGCGATTAGTCCGAGTGGGAGTGGACTCGGAATAAAGAACCAGTTTTCGAGTCGCTAACTGAAAAGCGATAAAAGAGATAAGTGAGGGCCGAAACACATAGAGAAAATACTATTTTACTCAAGTAAGTTTCTAAGACACGAGAGAATGCCTTGGAATTAAAACTCTACATGTATAGAATCGTTATACCCGATTCTTTTTGCATGACTCGAAGAATATTGAGCGAGTGTCCGAGTCTTCAATCTCCCCTTTTTGATGAAAGGCATTCCATACTCAAACAGAAACTTTGTTAGAGGAAAATAGATTGATTCCGAGTAGTTTGCTCATGAGTAATGCATATTGAATAAATCGGAGCAAGTATATAATATATCGAGCAAAATAAAATAAAGTATGCTTTAACATTAACTCGGAAAAGTAGAGAACTCGGAAATTAATAATGAAATGCATCACTTCATTAAAAAGAAATTACAAGGGAGGAAAAAAAAAAAAGAAACTCCCCTAAACAAGACAACCAGTTTCGACTACATTTCTCCCCCTTGCCTTTCAAAGAAAAAACAAAGTAACAAAAAGAAGGGAGAAAAGTACAAGGAATACACATTAGTTGTCCGGACAAAAAGAAAATTTTAAAGAAGAAAAGAGAATAGAGCAATCAGGACTTACGAGAGAGAGAGAGCTTCTTCAACGCTTGCGGACGATCGGGGTCACTGTTCACGTAGAAAACTTCCGCGAGAAGATTTTCGTTTGAGAGGGAAGGAGTTTTAGAATACCGAGATGAAGATGGATAGACGTTATTTATAGAAAATAACCGCGCCCGTCCACTATCCGTTAAGTAACTCCGTTTCGACTCGGCTTGTCCATCGGTCACCAAAGACCAAGTGTGACGGTTCTTCTTCAACGGTTGAGAAACAAGCGGTTTGAAATCTACGGTTATGATCTAATCGCAGCGCTCGAGAAAGAGAGAGAAAAAGATTTTGAAATTATAATCCGAAACTCTCCACTGTTCTAGAGATAGTTTCGGAAAATTTGATGTCCAAATTTCTCTACGTCCGAGTTTGACTCGGAAAGATTTCCGAGTGACTCGAAACACGAAATAACTATCAGCCCAAGTATCACGGAATCAATCGAACTAATGGTTATTAACAACGAGAGCACATAGCATAGAAATATGTAATAATCGTAACACGGAACTAAGCATTTAACATACCAAGCTCATTCCGAATAAAGCAAAATTGATCTTCACCAAGAGGCTTAGTAAAGATATCAGCTAATTGAAGATTAGTAGGAATGAACTCAAGTGCAATATCACCCTTTTACGAGTGATCGCGTAAGAAGTGATACCTAACCTCAATATGCTTTGTTTTTGAGTGCTTGGACAGGATTCTTAGTGATACCGATTGCACTTTGATTGTCACACTTGATTGGAACCGAGTTGAGAAATAGTCCAAGATCCTTCAAGTGTTGTTTTATCCGGAGGATCTGAGCACAACAAGCTCCAGCGGCAATGTATTCGGCTTACGCAGTTGATAGAGCTACTGAGTTTTGTTTCTTTGAGTGCCAGGATATTAAGGATTGACCCGAAATTGGCAAGCTCCGGATGTGCTCTTTCGATCAACTTTGTATCCTGCATAGTCTACGTCCGAGTACCCAGTCAAAGTCGGTTCTGAGTTTACGGAATACCACAGATCCTAGATTCCGAGTGCCTGCAAGATATCCGAATATTCTCTTCACCGCAATGAGATGTGATTCTTTCGGATTAGCTTGAAATCGTGCGCATAAGCAAACACTAAACACTATATCCGGCCTGCTTGAAGTAAGATATAACGGTGATCCAATCATACCTCGATAGAGTTTTTGATCTACTGCTTTACCTTTCTCATCCGAGTCGAGCTTTATCTTTGCTTGCTCATGGGGGTAGATGCGTGCTTTGCATCTTGAAGTTTATATTTCTTCAGCAGTTCCTTGGTGTATTTTGATTGATGAACAAAGATTCCATCTTTGTCTTGTTTGATTTGCAACCCAAGGAAGAAATTGAGTTCTCCCATCATACTCATTTGGAACTCTTGACTCATCAACTAAGAAAATTCTCGACACAGAAATTCATTAGTAGCACCGAAAATAATATCATCAACATATATTTGAACAATAAGAAAATCTTTCCCTTTGGTCTTTATGAATAGAGTCTTGTCGATCTGACCTCTTTTGAAATCATTTTGAACCAAGAAGCTGCTCAATCTTTCATACCAAGCACGAGGGGCTTGCTTAAGACCATAGAGAGCCTTTTGAAGTTTGAAAACATGATTTGGAAATTACGAGCTTTCAAAACCAGGAGGTCTGCTCGACATAAACTTCTTCTTCAATAAAACCATTGAGAAAGGCACACTTAACATCCATTTGATATAATTTAATATGCATGCGGGATGCAAATGGCAATGATATTCTAATGGCTTCAATTCTAGCTACTGGTGCAAAGGTTTCCCCACAATCAATTCCTTCTTCTTGATTGTAACCTTGAGCTACAAGTCTACCCTTATTTCGACTACCACTCCACCCTCATCCAGTTTGTTCTTGAAAACCCATTTGGTTCCTATAGCTGGGTGGTCGGAAGGTCGGTTGGTCGAGTCCGGACTTGGTTTCTTTCAAATTGATTTAGTTCTTCTTGCATGGCCTCTACCCATTCAAATTCATTAAGGGCCTCTAGTGCATTTTTGGGTTTAGTTAATGAGATGAATGCGGTGAATGCACATAAATTGTGTAAAGAAGAACGAGTTCT
The DNA here is from genome assembly GCA_021018815.1 of Talinum fruticosum. NCBI lineage: Eukaryota > Viridiplantae > Streptophyta > Magnoliopsida > Caryophyllales > Talinaceae > Talinum > Talinum fruticosum. Next base: position 287,989 of record JAITYX010000120.1, on the reverse strand, counting down.
TACCCCACTTGTTGATATCGAAATGATGTTTTCTTGGGGATGACTGGGAGTAAATTTGAATGCTTTACCAGTTCTTTGATTCACCAGGTTTGTGGGCTGAATTGCTTGATCTTCATAAGCTTGTTACGAGTGATCCTCTTCATTGACTTGTTCGTTACGGCGACCTCTTGAGCTGTCTCATTACGAGCTTCCTCGTTACGAGTGGTCTCAATCCGAGTCTTAGTAGGCTCATCTTCGTCATCATCCTTTCGAGCTTCGGTTACGAGTATGAAGACTCACTTGGTTTCTCCTGTTCAAGCTCATCAAACACTACGTGGATACTCTCTTCCACTTTGTTAGTTCGCTTGTTGAAGATACGATAAGCTTTGCTATGAGAGGAGTAACCTAGAAAAATACCTTCGTCGACCAGAGCATCAAACTTGGTCGGATGATCCTTACCATTGTTGTGGACAAAGCACTTACATCCGAAAGGTCCGAAATAGGAAATATTTGGCTTCTTCCCTTTGTAGAGCTCATAAGGTGTTTTCTTGGAATGGGTCCGATGAGGCATCGATTGAGAGTGTAGTTGGCTGTGTTTCATCGCCTCGACAAAAAATAGTAAGGCAAGTTGTGTTCAATCATCATTGTCCTTGCTATCTCTTCAAGGGTTCTGTTCTTTCTCTCAACTACTCCATTCTGCCGAGGAGTTACGGGTGCTTGAGAAGTTGTGAGATTCCATTCTTGTCACAAAACTACGAGAATTACGAGTAATCGAACTCCCTTCCATGGTCGGTTTGAATCTTTTGAATCCGAGTCCGAGACTCAACTTGAATCTTTCTACGAGCTTGCTGAACTCCTTGAAGGCTTCATTCTTTTGCTTGAGAAAACACACCCAGGTAAATCTTGAAAAATCATCGATAATAACAAGTATTTAAGATTTACCTTCGAGACTCTTCACGAGAATTTCACCACATAGGTCTATATGCAGTAATTCAAGCACGTTGGATGTGGAAGCTGTCTTCGAGAGATTTGAATGAAGATCGACTTGTTTCCCTACGGTGCATGCTTCACATGCTTTGTCCTTCTCAAACGCACGATTAGGTAAACCTCTAACCGGACTATGAGATGTAAGCTTTTTGATAGTATGCATGCTAATATGACCTAATCTACGATGCCAAGTCCAAGAGTCATCTTGAAGAGATGCTTTTAAACGAGGATAAGTTCGACTTGGGTCGGCAAGAGGGATGATGTAGGTATTACCTGATCTCTTACCCGAGAGTTTTATCTCTTTGGTGGTCTCATCTCGTGATGTAGCACTTGGATTGGGTGAATCTTACCTCTTGACCCTTGTCACATAGCTGGGGGATGCTAAGTAGATTGTACTTTAGCCCTTTGACAAGGTACACTTGGGCTCACCGGATTGCTTCCTTTTCCAATATTTCCAATGCCCACTATTTTACCTTTCGTTGTCATCACCAAAAGTCACCTTTCCTCCTTTATATGACTCCAGCTCGGAAAAGAGTCCTTGGTCACTCGACATGTGTCGAGAACATCTCGCTGTCCAGGTACCGGTGTCCTTTGATCTTTTACGAGTAACCTGCAAAATAGAGAGAATCTAACCCTTCTCACTTCCTCTAACGAACCCAGTAACATTCCTTATCGTGGTCCTTTTACGAGGAAGAAGGTGCTTCGGAACCCGGATTTGAATGACTTTGGGTTTTGTCCGATTCCGAGTCTTCCTCTCATAGAAGCTGAGTGCTGTGTCTCTTTCCTGTTAAAAAACTTTCCTTTTGAAACGAGGAGAAAATGGTTTCTTTTTGTAAATAGGTCCGGGTTTAGTCCTCCTTTCATTTACGTGAATGGGACCATGCTCGGCATTTTTGAACTTTACGGTTACGGAATCCTTTTGAACAATTCGGGTAAGAATTAGATTCTTCCTCTTTGTTGAAACCAAGACCTTCTTTACGAAACGAGACACATTGTGATCCCAAGAGCATGTCAAGGTTCTTCAACCTTGAGTAAACTTTAAAACCAGATCTTGAGACTCGGTGAGCTTACGTTTTAGTCGCTCATTTTCTTTCTTGAGTAACTCGGACTCGGTCTCATTAGCTTGAGCACTTGTCTTGAGTTCTCTCGAGTGTGAGTCTTAGTTTTTCTAACTCGTTTTTAAAGAAGTGCTCTCGAAGTGATTGACTCAAGTTGTTCCTTGAGATGAGAAGAATCGGAATTGGACTTTTCTTCCAAAGTAAAGATATATTTAGCTAAATCAACTTTGGAGAATTTGAGGAAGTAGTTTATTACCTCTTGAGGATCGGTTTCCTCGTTGTGCGAGTCCGAGTCGACTCTCTTTCGGCTTCCGAGTCGAAATTGCCATCGGACACTTCGAGTCATCCGAGTCCTTGTCGTCTTTAGATGAATCCTCATCGCTCCATGTTGCCATCATGGCCTTTTTCTTCTTCCTGTCCCTTCTTCATTTTGGACGAGTCCTTGACTATGTGGTCTTTGCTTGCCACATTCAAAACATCCATAATTCTTAGACAAAGATAACTTTGAGGGTGAAGAAAACTTACCTTTTCGTCTCTCTTGTCCTTTTTGTAGAATTCTTCTTTTGGTCTTTTATCCCATCTTTTATGCTTCATCATTCTTTTGAAGCCTCTTGCAATGAGTGCCATGGGATCATCTTCGAGTCGGAGGAGCTCGGACTAGCTTCTTTGGATTACGAGGCTTTAAGCGCAATGTTCCTTTTGACGAGTACCCTCGGCATCTTCTTCTTCCGGATGTATCTCATGAGTCGAAGCTTTCCGATGAGCTCGTCCGGCTTCAAGTGTGAGAGGTTCCGAGCCTCTTCTATGGCGAGTCACCTTAGGACCCCATCGTCTCTTGGGTAGGCTTACGAGAATTTTCCGGCACATTTCTTCATGGGAGATTTTCTTTCCCGGAGATTTGAGATTGTTGGTGATCTCGGTGAAGCGAATGAACATCCGAGTAATGTTCTCTTCGGCTCCATTTTGAAAAGCTCATATTTGTGAAGATACTGGTCGATCTTCACTTGTCTCACCTGACTTGTACCTTCGTAGGTGTTGACCGAGTGTCCCACACCTCTTTAGCGAGTCACGAGCGGAGACTCGATTATATTCTTCCGAGCTTATGGCGCACATGAGGATGTTCATGGCTTTGAAGTTCTTTACGAACTTCTGCGCTTCGCTGGCGTGAACTCGGCCTTTGTCTTGGGAAGGATTCCGAATTCATCTATCTCCGTTGGAATGTAGTTTCCTTGTTGTATGATTTCCCATACTTCTTCATCATGATCCATGAGGAAACATTCCATAAGCTTCTTCCAAGTGACAAAAGTTTGAACCTTTGAATTTTGGTGGCCTGTTGGAAGATCTTCCTTCGTCGAACTCTCCGGTGTTACGAGCCATCCGATCTTTAAACCTTTGGATTGTTAGATCCTTTACTGAAAGGCTAGGCTGTGATACCAATTGAACGTTTGCTCGGGGAGAGTCCGAGTCACCCTAGTGGGGGGTGAATAGGGTGATAGAAAATTCTTCGCGAAAGCACACTCTTTTGACGGAAAAGAGGCAAAGACGGTTTCGAGTCTAAACACAGGGTCGAAAAGATTGGACTCGAAAGCAATGAATCGGAAGAAACAAGAGCGAGTTAGGTCTGTTTGAGTCTAGATTGAACTCGGAAAGAGAACACGAGAGATTTTACGTGGAAACCCTCCTGGGCGGAAAACCACGGCCCGTGTCAATCCGGACACGAAGTCAAATCCACTATTTTGAGTCCACAAAATACCGTGAACCGATCGAACCCGAGTTGCTCCCTTGGACAACTCTATACAAGTTTTCCTAGACTCGAAGTTACCTTATCCGATCTAGTACTTCCTAGCTGAGATAACCCTTACAGCTAGGGACAACTAAGCTGAGTTAACCCTTACGGCTTAGTCAAGGGACCTTACAAGGAATGTAAGAAGAGTTTGTAATCGAGTACAAGACCTTACAACTCGTAGAGTAATAAATTACAGAGTGGGAGTTGTAAGTTGAAGATTGAAAGTAAATACAATAACTTTGAGCAAGTATGTGTATAAACAATATGTTCGGCAACCTTCAAGTCTTGTGAAGTGGCTTCTATTTATAGATAACCAAGCGAGTAGCCGTTATCTTCATCTCGCTGACCGAGAGTCTTCGTGACCGTTGATAATGGCTTTTGAGTCACTCGAAAGTATCCGTTGAAATATGGACGTTGGACAACGGTTTAACTCTCTTGGAAGTCCCAAAGCCATCGGTTGTGTCTTGAAAAATGAGCTAGAAACCACCGTTAGGCTTGGCGTTCCAGCTTTTCGGATATGAAAGCAGCATGACTTTTGACACAATCTTACGGGACTAAAGCGGGGAGGTGAAAAGCCATATGTGCCTGGTGATTTGACGTTCGAAGCCGGCTACTTTTGTAGTTTGAAAAGATATCCTCGATTGAATAACCTACAAAAGTAAAACACCCTCGGTTCTCAAAGTATAAAATACTTTGGTCCAAGGTTAGACACGGATAATAAAATAATTATGATAATTACGCAATTGATTATCCGAGTCGGAAAAGAAATGGAATTTTCCGAGTCTAATATCCATGATACTCGAATTCCATATGACTTAGTCTTATGCGAGGAAACACGTTCTATAACGAATATCGAGTGAGAAAAGCTTGACATAGACTAAGCATGAAATGAACTACGAATACCGACTATGCAAACGATAGAATAAATAACCATAAGTCGATTACGAGTGAGAAACGGCGGAATACTGGTATATTCGAAATGCGATTAGTCCGAGTGGGAGTGGACTCGGAATAAAGAACCGGTTTTCGAGTCGCTAACTGAAAGCGATAAAAGAGATAAGTGAGGGCCGAAACACTTAAAGAAAATACTATTTTACTCAAGTAAGTTTCTAAGACACGGAGAATGCCTTGGAATCAAAACTCTACATGTATAGAATCGTCATACCTGATTCCTTTTGCATGACTCGAAGAATATTGAGCGAGTGTCCGAGTCTTCATACCACTCGGTGAAGCGGAGAAGTTCGAAAGAACTTCAAGGCGATGAACATTCCGATGTGCGCCATCAACTTAGAAGAATACAACCGAGTGTCGACCGTGACACGACCAAAGAAGTGTGGGACACGCTTGTTAACACTTATGAAGGCACAAGCTAAGTCGAGCAAGCGAAGATAAGCCAATATCTTCACAAGTACGAGCTATTCAAGATGGAGCCGAAGAGAACATTACTCGGATGTTCATCCGTTTCACCGAGATTACCAATAATCCGACATCTCTAGGTAGAAAGATTTCCCACGAGGAAATCTGCAGAAAGATACTCGAAGTCTACCCAAGAGAAGATGGGGTCCCAAGGTGACAGACCATTAAAGAGGCTCAAAACCTATCCTTACTAAAGCCAAACGAACTTATTTGAAAGCTACTCACCCCGAGATATGAAGATTCAAACTCTATACTTACACTTTTTCTAAGTTCCATCCAGGAATCAGGTATAAGATCTCCTCTCTTATAGGGTTTTGACTTCAAGTCATTCCATGCGCCTTAGAAACTTTTCTTTGTGATATAGCATTTATTCCGAGTGTTTTAGAAATTATTTCATATGTCTTTGTGTGACTCGACTCGACTCGTAAAGCATACTTGTACTAACTCGCTCCGGGTTACTCAACACTCGGAATTATTGCATGTTCAAACACTCGTATTCACACACATAAACTCGAGTCCGACTTCATGTTCCGGGAATTACAATGTTAATTTTCTATTCCAAGTCGGCTTGTGTTGTTTGAACTTTGTTTTAGTCTAGATCAAGTTTGTTCACTTTGATATTCTTTATCTAACTTGATTCTCTTTTAGATCGGTTCGGATGGAATTTTGAGTATCATGGATATTAAACTCATAAAATTCCATTCCTTTTATGACTCGGATAATTAGTCATTTAATTATCTTAATTATATCATTATCTGTGTCTAACTTTGGACCAAAGTATTTTATACTTTGAGAACCAAATTGATTTGCTTTTGTAGGTTATTCAAACGAGGCTATTCTTTTTTTTTACCGCAAAAGTAACCGGCTTCAAAAACGTCAAATCACTAGCAAACAAGGCTTTTTCCACCTCCGACCTAGCCCCGGACACTTTTTCAAGCATTGTCCGTTTCCAAAACTGGAAATCTGCAACATTAAGCTCAACTGTGGTTTTCACCTTATTTTTCAAGACACCACCAAGTGGTTTTGGGACTTCCAAAGGAGTCAAGAACCGTTGCTCGACATTCATATCTCAATGGTTATTTTCCGGGTGACTCGGAAAATCCTTTACAACGGTCACAAAGGTCTTGTACACATACTTGAACGAAGTCATTGTATTCATTCTCAATCTTCTACTTACAACTCCAATTCCGTATTTCATAACTTTCGAGTTATAAGGTCTTGTACTCGATTACAAACACTTTCTTTCTTACTCTCTAAGTAACGTCCCTTGATCGAGTCGTAAGGGTTAACTCAGCTCGGTTGTGCCTAACTCGTAAGGGTGATCTCGGTTAAGAAGTACTAGATCGGATAAGGTAATTTCGAGTCTAGGAAAAACTTATAAGGAGTTGTCTAAGCGAGCAAGTCGAGTTAAGTCGATCTACGGTATTTTGTGGACTTAAAATAGTGGATTCGACTTCGTGCTTGGATTAGCACGGTCCATGGTTTTCTGCCCCAGGAGGGTTTCCACATACTTTCGAGTTACTACTTTTCCGAGTACATTCTCGACTCACACAGTCTGCAGTTCGTTTAATCTGTTTCCTCACTGCCATCTGAATTATGAGTTTATGCTTTTCCGAGCATATCCTTGCCGCTCACTCACATCAGATCCTTATTTGTTTTAATTTTCAAGCAAGTTTCCTCATTACCCTATTCACCCCCTCTAGGGTAATTTATACTCTCCAAGAGCAAACCTTCAAGATCCACCTGAAAAGGAGGATGCAGAGGTCAGCACTAAAAAGAACATTGCACTCGAAGGCCTCGGAAAACAGAGAAGCAAATCCGAGTTCATCTAACTCAAAAGAGGATCCTACGGCCCTTATCACCGGAGGCTTCAGAAGAATGAAGAAGCACAAGAGATAGGATAAGAAGCCAAGAGAAGAGTTCTATAAGAAAAACAAGAAGGATAGAAAAGGTAAACATTCTTCCCTTCAAAGTTATCTTTAACTAAGAACTCGAGTCTGTTTTGAATGTGGCAGACAAGGAACACATAGTCAAAGACTGCCCTGGAAGGAAGAGAGATAGAAAGAAGAAAAAGGCTATGATGGCCACTTGGAGTGATGAAGACTCATCCAAAGATGATGATGACTCGGATGATTCAAAATGTCCGATGGCACTCTCGGACTTAGAAGCCGAATCGAGTCGGACTCAGATTACTCGAGACAGTGAGGAAATAAATCCTCGGAGGTAATTGAATACTTCCTCAAATTCTCAAAAGTTGATTTAGCCAAATATATTTTTACTAGAAAAGTCCAATTCTGATTCTTCTCGGTTTAAAGAACAACTTGAGTCCATTACTTCTAAGAGCATCTCTTTGAAAAATGAATTGGAAAAACTAAGACTTACTCTAAAAGAACTCAAGACTAGTGCTCAATCTAATGAGACTGAGGCTGAGTTACTCGGAAGAGAAAATGAGCATCTAAAGCAAGAGCTCAATAAGTCTCAAGAGCTTATTCTAAAATTTACTCAAGGTTAGAAAAACCTTGATATGCGCTTAGGGTCTCAATGTGTCTCCTTCGAAAAGAAGGACTTGGTTTCAACAAAGAGGAGGAATCTAATTCCTACTCAGAACTTTTTAGAAAGGATTCCAGAACTGTGAAGTTCAGGAAGGCTGAGCATGGTCCCATTCATGAGAATGAAAGGAGGACTGAGCCCGGACCGACTTACAGGAGAAAACCTTCTCCACCGGTTTATAAAAGAAAAGTTTTCAAAAGAAAGAGACACGGACTCGGTTCTCTAAAAGAATGACTCGGAATCGGACCAAACCCATAGTTATTCAAATCTGGGTTCCCAATAGTCTACTTCCTTAGAAAAGGACCACAGTAAAGGGAGTTACTCGGGTTCGTTAGAGGAAGTGAGAAAGGTTAGTTTTTTCTGACTTGCAGGTGGCTCGTAAAATAACAAACGGGCATTGGTACTGGACAGTGGATGCTCACGTCACATGTCGGGAAATCCAAGACTCTTTTCTCGAGTTAGAAGATTACAAGGGAGGAAAAGTCACGTTTGGGGATGACGAGTAAAGGCAAGATAATAGGGATAGGCAAGATTAGAAAAGGAAGCAATCTGGTCAGCCCAGTATACCTTGTCAAATGGTTAAAATACAATCTGCTAAGCATCTCTCAACCGTGTGATAAAGGTCAAGAGGTAAGATTCACCTGCACCAATTGCTATATCTCCGATGATGCTACCAAGGAGATCAAGCTCTCAGGTAAGAGATCAGCACCAAAATCAAGCATTCAAAGAGTTCAAGCAAGCTCTGCAGATAAAATCCAAGTTGAGTCTCGGACTTAGATTCAGAGAATTCAAACCGACCATGGAAGGGAGTTCGACTACTCGGAATTTGCAGAGTTCCGTGATAAGAATAGCATCTCTCACAACTTCTCAGCACCAAGAACTCCTCAACAAAATGGAGTGGTGGAGAAGAAGAACCGAACTCTTGAAGAAATAGCTAGGACAATGATGATTGAACAGAATCTACCCTACTATTTATGGGCTGAGGCGATCAACACAAGCAAACTACACGTTGAACAAATGCCTCATCGGACCCATCCTGAAGAAATCTCCATACGAGCTCTACAAAGGGAAGAAACCCAACATTTCATACTTCAAACCCTTTAGATGTAAGCGCTTTGTTCATAACAATGGTAAGGATCACCCGACCAAGTTTGATGCTCGGTCGGATGAAGGTATTTTTCTTGGTTATTCATCTCATAGCAAAGCATATCATATTTTCAATAAAAGAATTAACAAAGTGAAAGAAAGCATCCACGTTGTGTTTGATGAGATTGAACAGGAAAAACTAAGTGAGTCAACATTCTAGACCTGAAACTCAGTAGAGATGATGATCTTGATGAAAATGAACTCATCAAGAATCAAATCAAAGTCACTCGGAAGAAGTGACTCGGAACAACATGACTCAGAATGAGACAACTCAACAGCCAGCTCAGAATGTGGAAGGTCAATCGGATGAACAAGCTCACTCATAACGGACTTCGAAGATCAACTAATTCAACCTACGGATCTGGTGAACCAGAGAACGAGTCAAGCATTCAACTATGCTTCTAGCCACCCACTAGAAAACATCTTATCTCGATATTAATAGTGGGGTAAGAACTCGTTCCTCTCTTCAAAATCTATGTGCATTCACTGCATTCATTTCATTAACTCGAACCCGAAATGCACTAGAAGCCCTTAATAAACCTGAATGGGTAGAGGCCATGCAAGAGGAGCTCAATCAATTTGAAAGAAACCAAGTCTAGACTCGATCAAATGACCTTCCGACCACCCAGTCATAGGAACCAAATGGGTTTTCAAGAACAAATTGGATGAAGGTGGGTTGGTAGTCGAAACAAGGCTAGACTTGTGGCTCAAGGTTACAAGCAGGAAGAAGGGATTGATTGTGGGGAAACCTTTGCACCTGTTGCCGAATTGAAGCCATTAGAATCCTGTTTGCATTTGCATCTAGCATGAAATCAAGTTATATCAAATGGATGTTAAGTGCACATTTCTTAATGGTTTTATCGAAGAGGAAGTCTATGTTGAGCAGCCCCTGGATTTGAAAACTCGGAATTTCAAAATCATGTTTTCAAATTGCAAAAAGCTCTTTATGGTCTTACACAAGCTTCCGGAGCTTGGTATGAAAGATCGAGCAATTTCTTGGTTCAAAATGATTTTAGAAGAGGTTAGATTGATAAGACTCTTTTTATAAAAACCAAGGGGAAAGGCTTTCTTATTGCTCATATCTATGTTGATGACATAATTTTTGGAGCTACTAATGAAATTATGTGTCGAGATTTTTCCGAGTTAATGAGACAGGAATTTCAAATGAGTATAGTGGGAGAACTCCATTTCTTCCTTGGTCTACGAATCAAGCAAGACAAAGATGATATCTATATCCATCAATCAAAGTATACCAAGGAGCTGCTGAAGAAGTACAAACTTCAAGATGCAAAACATGCAGCGAACACCTATGAGCAACGACCATAAAACTTGACTCGGACGAGAAAGGTAAAGCAGTAGATCGAAACTCTACCGAGGTATGTTTGGATCTTTGCTATATCTTACTTCTAGTAGGCCGGACATAATGTTTAGTGTCCGTCCGTGTGCAAGATTTGAAGCTAATCCAAAAGAATCACATCTCACCGCAATGAAGAGAATATTTAGATATCTTGCAGGGACTCGGAATTTAGGTCTATGGTACTCTAGAGACTCGGAACCGACTCTCACTCGGATACTCGGTTGCTTGACTATGCTGGATATAAAGTTGACAGAAAGAGCACATCGAGAGCCTGTCGGCTTCTAGGTCAATCCTTGATATCTTGGCACTTAAAGAAGCAAAACTCAGTAGCTCTATCAACTACTGAAGCTGAGTATATTGCGATCTGGAGCATCGTTGTGCTCAAATTTTATAAGTTTCCTCGAGTCCAGCCAAATCCTCCTCTCGAAGGGGAGAAGAAGGAGAAGAAGAAGAAGAAGAGGAGCCTGCGGCTGAGGTAGCTTCATCTCGTGGAAGGGGAGAAGGAAGCGGAACAAGCGATAGCAGCAACGAGAGGGCCAAGGTGCTCCGGAACCTCAACCGGAAGTGATCGGCTCGGATAGTAGTCCGAGGGGGTCGGAAGACCCTGCCGACCATGGTCGGTCGGCAGCCGATCAGCCTCGAGCACACCCCTCCATCGGTCGAGTTCCGGGAGGATGAGCCTCCGGACGACCTAGTTCCGGGTCGACCACTCGGAGCCGAGCGAATTCCGGAGATCCCGGTGCTACCACCTCCTCGTTCATCTATATCTTCGGGATCTTATCACCGAAGGCGCACTCGCACGTCCACCATCCTCGACATAGACTGCTCCCTCTCCTCCATCTTAAAATTTTTTTTGCTGTTTGAATTTTTTTTTTATTTTGTCCAAACATACAAATCTGTATCTTCTTGATACATTCTTCCTCATTTTGTTTCTGTTGAAAGGCGAGGGGAGAATAGTTAGAAAAATTTGTTGTCTTTTTTAAGGGAGTTTCTCTCACCCGCTTTTGTGTAAATTTTTAGTTTAAATTATAATTAAATTTCAGTTTCATATTTATTGCTTTCCGAGTTGCAATTATTTCGAGTTTATTACTTCGAAGTTTCAATTCAGTCTATTGCTCTATTCCTCAACAATTTTTTTGCTCCGATACTTTAGATCTTTTTTATGCAATCGAAGCTTCTTTGCTCCGATAGAATATAAGTTTCATTCACTCGTATCTACTCTATACAATTCCATCATGTTTTTCTGACTTATCCTTTGAGAAATGATGAAAAACCAAATCTATATCACTAACAAAGTTTCTATCTAAGTATGGAATACCTTTCATCAAAAAGGGGAGATTGAAGACTCGGACTTTACATATACATCATTCTGAGTTCCATCAAGGAATTAGGTATAAGACTTCATCTCTTATAAGGTTTTGATTACAAGTCATTCTAAGTGTCTTAGAAACTTTTCCGAGTGATATAAAAGCTTTTCCGAGTGTTACGAAACCACTTGCATTTGTTCTCACTTGATTCTAACCGACTCGGAAAGCACACTCTGTTCGCACACGCTTTGAGTCACTCGGATAACACTAAGATATATTGCATGTTCAAACACTTGCTCTAATGTGCATAAACTCGAGTCCGACTTTATGATCTAAGTTTAATTGAATTATTGTGTCAATTCATCTTTCTAAGTCGCTTACTTGTTTTGAACATTGGTAGTCTAGATCAAGTCTTTCCACTCGATGTTCTTTATCCGACTTACTTTACTTCTAGACTAACTCGGATGGAATTTGAGTATAATGGATATTAGACGACCGAAAATTCCACTCTTTTAGGACTCGGATAATGACGCTCTTAATTATCTTAATTAAATTATTGTCTATGTCTAATCTTGGACCAAAGTATTTTATACTTTGAGAACCAAATTGATTTACTTTTGTAGGTTATTCAAACAAGGTTATCCTACTTTTGAATTACAAAAGTAATCGGTTTCAAGATGTTAAATCACCAGCGAGACAAGGCTTTTCCTACTTCGATCTAGGCCCGGACACTACGTCGGGGTTGCTTGTTTCCAAAACCGGAAATCTGAAACGCTAAGCACAACGGTGTTTTCCACCCTACTTTTCGGACACCACCAGTGGATTGGGACTTCCAAAGGAGTCAAGAGCCGTTGCCCAACCATCACACCTCAACGAATATTTTACGAGTGACTCGGAAAAATCATCGCAACGAGTCACAAAGGGCTTCTAGTCCGAAGATAGTCACAACGGCTAGTATGCTTGGTTATCTATAAATAGAAGCCAGCTCTCAAGAATTGAAGATTGCTAAACTAACTCTCAATACACGTACTTAAGCAAAAGTCATTGTATTCATAGTCAATCTTCTACTTATGACTCCAACTTTGTACTTAACATCTTTCCGAGTTGTAAGGTCTTGGAATCGATTACAAACACTCATTCTTACTTTCTGAATAAGGTCCCTTGACCGAGCTGTAATGGTTAACTCAGCTCGGTTGTCCCTAACTTGTAAAGGTTATCTCGGTTAGGAATTACTAGATTAGATAAGGGAATTTACGAGTCTAGGAAAATCTTGTAAGGAATTGTCTAAGGGAGCACTTCTAGTTGACTCTTTCTACTCTGTTTTGTGGATTCAAAATAGTGGATTTGACTTGGTGCTTAGATTAGCACCGACCGTGGTTTTCTACCCCGGGAGGGTTTCCATGTGTTTAGAGACAACGGAGTCCAAGTATTATGTGTCGGAAATTCCAAATTCGGAATACTGCATTTTACTTTTGTTTAAGAAGAAAAGGGGCCGAAGGCTTGAAGATGACATTAAAATGTTACATTTCATGATCATGAGCATCAAAGTGCTGCATTTAAGCTCCACAAAACACTCCACATGAGAGTAGGAGCTTTTTCTCTCAAAACGACGTCGTGGCCAACGCCTGCAACCCCGATTTTTAAGTGAAACGCTGCATTTTGGCTTGGAAAATTCTTTGTAAACATGATAGGGCAAGAAACCTTAGGCATGCCCGGTTGCTGCCGCCGTGAACCGGGTTCCGTCCGGTTCTATCGTTGCTTTATCCGGTTCAATCTTGTGAGATTATGGCCCGGTTTGTTTACAGCTGCTTGGACGGCTGGTCGAGTGTAAACCGTAGGTCATTTGTGACCTAACTCTCTCCCGATAAATAGAGAGCATTGGCTCTCATTCCCATATAGCTTTCTCCTATGTATAATACTACAAAAAGCTAACCGGAGCACTCATACCTAAACATTACACTACCAAAATCAATTCCTCTTTCTTACTTACTCGTTGTTGAATCCGTGAAAAGAGCTAAAGAATATTCGAGTGATTCTGATCTTTGGGCGCTTATTCAACTGATCTTTCCTACTCCTTACATATTCACCTTTTACATAATTCAAAAATAAGCCCTTTTCGTTGATTTGTCGTTGTCGCATCAAGAGATCTAGTGTAGAGATCCAGATTAGCAAGGTCGGATAATCCGAGGGCAATTGTTCGATCTTCAAACAGGTATTTAATTTATGTTTTATTTATCGCTTTCCGTACTATGGATTAAAAAGATGTAATCGCTTCTTTCAATTCCTCCCTACCCGATGTTATCTTTTAGTTTTCCGCTTTTTCTTCCTTTATCACTTTCTTTACCTCTTTCTTTATTGCTTTCCTTTAATTCGGTTTGGTTGCTTTTAATTCCGTTTAGCATGCTGTATGTTTGTGTTTATCACGTTATTTTAGTATACTACTCAATCTAGTAATGGTCGTCTTCGGACGGACGGAATGGAAGGGTTTTGCCTATATTTCGTACCCTTACCCCGAATCCGATTCTCGGTTTAAAGACCGATGGAGTAATTTATAACCTCTTTTAATCTTAGTTTTCCCATACTAAAATTGAAAGAGCAAGCCTTTGTTTTTGTTAGTTTTCTTCCTAAAACCGATTTGTGACTCCGTTTTTGTGCTTTGTTCTTATTAAAAATGCATCCTGATTATTTTCTGGTTGCAGGGTAAAAAAAAGAGATCTGAATCTGCTCGCAAGCGAGAGGCCGATGCTGACTATTTTCAGTTATTAAAAAGAATGTTCAATTATTTTCTTCTTAAAATCGTTGAGTGCAGGCGGCAGCTGCAGTGGGTGGTCGCGGCTAAGGCTTGGGTCCAGCTGGTGTTTTCACATTGGCATGTCCCTAAAGCCTTATGGCGAAACAATAGCTTATAATTTTATTTGTTCTACAATTAGGAGATAATATCCTGGGTGTTCTAAAAATAATTTATAAAATTAAAATGATTAATAAAACACCAATCAATTCATTTTGATTTAACTTGTTAACTTGACTTAATAAAATTCGGGACTCTTAATAAAAGGTTCATCCCCACTTTTTAAAATCCATCTTCAAAACCCTAAATCATTCTTTCCACTTTCTAAAAACCCTTACGCATAAGGCACGTGAGGAAGCTAGGTCTGGTCCCGGTTCTCTGCGGTCATGGTTCCTACAAGTGGCCACTCCACTGGGGATAAATATTTTATTAAGAGGGCGAAACTTGAAAACTTGAGTAGTGTATTTTAATGGTGTGTTTGCATCAAGCATCCCTTATTTAGCAACCTTTGAACATAGTTTAAATATTATTTTTAGAGCCTTAGGAAAAGTTTATTCTACCCCTATTTACCGTTTTTAGAATGAGGCTCCCACTAAATCCTAGGCGAGCCCAACTAGGCTTGATTGCCCAAGATTATGATACCTATTCCCTCATAGCACACACTCTTGGGTCAAACCATTTCGTTCACCGAGAGGCACCGAGGATTCTACCCTTTACTCCTGTCGTGCCCCACACGGAGGACTAAATTCTCGGACTATGAGTCACAATGTATCCTAACGTGTCTAAACCTCTATTGAGCATAGAAATTTTTGACTATTAGGTGCTCCCCTTGCCTTCATTTGCATTCTTGAATGAGTGTGTGTGTTTTAGATTTAATTCTTTACTTGCGAGCCTTTAGGAATAAGTGAGGAGTGCTGATTAGCCCTTGCATGGGTGAAAATAAAACACTTTAATAAATTCCATCCAAAAGTCAAAATTCACTTTTTTTTTACTAGGGTTAGTCCATCATTTGCACTTTCGAGTCATACTAAAATTTTTCTTTGAGCGGTCTACGTAGTTACCGCCTGTCGATCCAAAAGGGGTCTTGCCTAAGATTCCCTTTATCTTCAATCGTGTAGTTTTTCTTCCTTTCTCTTTTCTTCATTCACATTTTCCATTATTACATTTACATTAGCCAAATAAAATTCATCTCATATTAAGTGAGTCCATTTTGCGTTCATATTAGCCAAATTAAATTCATCTTATATTAGGTGAGTCCATTTTGCATTCGTATTAACCACATCAAATTTATCTCATATTAGGTGAATCCATTTTTGTTTGCATTTATATTAGCCAAATCAAATTCAAATCATATTAGGTGAGTTCATTTTGCATTTGCATTAGCGATTAAACACCAGCAGACAGAAAACAACTATTTCTGGACCTGGCTCGGACACCGTGTCGGGGTTATTTGTTTCCAAAACTGGAAAATTACAACTTTGAGTCTAACGGTTATTTCCACCTTAGTTTTCAATCACCACCAGATGATTGGACCATCTTTTAGAGCCAAGAACCGATGTACAACGTTCACATCTCAATAGATATTTTCTAACCGGTCGAGAATAGCCGTTCCAACGGCTAGTGAAGATCACCTATCCAGAACCAGTCTCAATGGTCATTATTCCTTGATGTTTATAAATAGAAGCCATTCCACAAGAGTTGAAGATTGCTGCTGAACAAATTGCTAAAGACTTGCTTAGTACATTCTTAATCAATCTTCGACTTACAACTACTAATATGTAATCTCTTACTTTCTAAGTTGTAAAGAAAGTCTTGTAATCACATACATTCTTTTCTCACTTTCTTTCTAAGTCCTGTGACTAAGCTGTAAGGGCTAACTCAGCTCGGTTTTCCCTAACTGTAAGCGTTAACTCAGGCAGAAAGTACTAAATCGAGTAAGGCAACTTCGAGTCTAGGAAAAACTTGTAAAGGGATTGTCTAAGGGAGCAATTCTAGTAGGAGTTAGTCCTTTGTAGTTGAGGATTCAATTAGTGGATTTGACTTGGTGCTTAGGTTAGCACTGTCCGTGGTATTCTGTCCCGGGAGGGTTTCCATGTATTTCTAAGTATCTTTCTTTCGAGTCCAATCTAGACTCGGAATCTGTTTCTGTTATGTTCTATGAAAAAGAGTTTGATCTTTATTTAAAATCTTTTATCACCCTATTCACCCCTCTCTAGGGTGACTTAGTCTTTCCAAGATCAAACCTTCAATTGGTATTAGAGTGTAGCCTTTCAAGAGGATCTCATAATCCAAAGGTCTAAAGATCGAATGGCTTAGAACAATGGAGAGTTTGATGAAGGAAGATTATCTACTAGACTACCCAAGTTCAAGGGATCAAACTTTGCACATTGGAAGAAGATGATGGAATGCTTTGTAATGGATAATGATGAAGAAGTCCGGAATATCATCCAGAATGGAAACTTCATACCAATGAAGATAGAAGGTGTAAGATTTGTGCCTAAAGAGAAATCTGAGTACACCACTAAAGAGATTGAGAAGTTCGGAAAGAACTTCAAAGCTATGAACACATTGATGTGTGCCATCAGCTTAGAAGAATACAACAAAGTCTCTGCTTGTGACATAGCCAAAGTGGTATGGGACACACTTGTCAACACCTATGAAGGAACAAGTCAAGTGAAGTAGGCGAAGATAAGTCAATATCTTCATAAGTATCGATTGTTCAAGATGGAGCCGAAGAAAACATCTCTCGGATGTATGCTCGATTCACGAGAGATTACTAACAATCTCAAGTCTCCGGGTAGAAAAATCTCTCACGAAGAAATGATTAGAAAAATTCTGAGAAGTCTCGCTAAAGAGAAGATGGGGTCCCAAGGTGACAAATTTCTCCATTTACAATGTGAGAGCTTCCACCTTGTTGGCCAAAAGAGCCACTGCATCCACGTTATGCTTTACACGCTCTCGATCATCTCTTCTAACGCCCTAATTGTAGGCATTGGAAGCCATCTCCTCTAACAGAGCATCAGCTTGCTCTGTTGTCTTCTTCATAAAGGTGCCCCCGAAGCATTATCCACGAGATAGACGCACCGAATCTGAAAGCCCCTCATAAAAATTTGAATGAGCTTCTATGGCTGAATACCATGATGAAGGCACTTTCATTGAATCCCTTTGAATCGCTCTCATGCTTCAAATAGAGACTCTTTGGGATGTTGCTTGAACTAAATGATGTCAAGTCTCAACTTGGATGCCTTGCCCGGTGGAAAGAACCGATTGAGGAAGGCAAGGTTCAACTCATCCCGAGTACGGAAAGAGTTGGGAGCACAATTTTCGAGCCAGTTCTTTGCCTTATCGGTGAGGGAAAAAGGAAAGAACTTCAATCTAATGTACTCGTCATTTACTCCCGCCATCTTGATCATGCCACACCGCTCAAGAAATGAATTGACGTGCTTGATGGGGTTCTCTCGCAAGTGACCCTCTAAACCGATTCCGCTTAATGAGGTTTATGAAACCGGGCTTGAAATCAAAGTGGTTGCCTCTAGTAGATCGGGCAACACAATAGCAAAGCCCCGTACCTATGGTAGGAGCTGAGTAGAATTGAAGGGTACGAGGTAAGGGTGGATTTCCAGCCATATTTTGCTTCTTTCTTCGCCTAGGAGCTACACCACTTATGTGCCTAATAGTTGCTTCAATTTCGGGATCAAGAGGTGCTAATTCTTCACCTCTATGATTCCTTCTAAGCATACACTCAAGAAACTATACCAAGCGTAAATAGGCTCAAGGAAAGATAAAAGCAAAAAGAAGAAGAAAATTTTAAAAAATAAAAAGCTCAATTCAAAAGTGTCACGTTACTTAGACTAGGGAGTGGCGCTAGCTCCCTAGCAACGACGCCATTTTTGTTGTGTACTATAGATAGTACGGTCTGTCGGTCTCGGGGAGGTAGGTCTTATACAAGTCCGAGGTCAATGTCCTTTTGAACTAAGAAAAGGAACAGTTTAAATTGTTTGGGAACGTAAACACTTAAAGAATAAAGTAAAATCGGATAAAGAAAACCTTAGGCAAGGATTTACCAAGCTAACATGCCAACAATTTTAATTACATGCTTCTACACTATTCACAACTCGAGATGAACTAGGGAATCGATGTAGTTCAAACCACCTAAGCCTTCTCTCAACGATCATTAAGCTAACTTAATTGAATTAATTGTTGTTCTCACACAATCAAAACCAAAGAATTACATGATTATCGAATCTTCCCTTAATAACAACCTAAATTATTGTCATATCTAAGTTGTAATCATCCAACAAGTTGAAGTAGAACTAAGCTTCTTCTCTTGAAGTCTACTCAATTCCCAAAAACAATAAAGGCAGGATTCTCTCGAACCTCACACCAATTCAATAAGTATCAACAAGTTGGAAATTCATCAAATAATTGCAAATTAGCATCAAAGCATAAATTACGATTAAACTAGCATATTAGTGGCAAATCCCCAACCTAAGTTGGAAATTTAGCCACACATATTCATGACATATGACAGCAAATAGAGGAATGAACACCAAAATAAAGAATGAATGATAAAAGTAGAGATAAGAATAATAATACCGTAAACTTGAATTAGATTGCGATTAATTGAAAATAACTCCAAGCTTTGATCTCTTAACAATGGAAATAAGTGCTCAAAAGTAGAGAAAAACTAGCCTAGAAACGTAGAATAAAAGTCCGATGCGAGAGAATAACAATTTACTGGAATAAAAGAGGCGGATAAACGAAATCGCCGATTGGCACCGGTAGTGTTGAAACCGTGCTTAACCCGAGCAAGCTCACGACGTCTTAAATTAAATTCGAATTCCTAGCATGGCTCGTGCAAACTTTCGCATTGCCCGTGCTGACCTTTTCGGCTTCAGCAGAGCATGTGCTAGGTCTTCTTTTCCTCCTTTCCTTCGAGCATAGCCAGTGCTATCGCTTGTGCCGACTTGGCTTGATCTCTTTCTTCACTCTCCAACCTTCCATAGCCTCTTGTTCTTTTCCTTAGCACTTTGAAGGATTTATTCTTCATCATAAAAGGAGGGATTACCTAAAAACATATAAATTCGCACACTTGAATCACAAATGAAGAAAGTAAGCGAAATTAAATAAGAATTTAGGTGACAAGGCCTTTGAAGTGTCGAAATTAGCCAATTAGAGAACGTAAAAGAATGTAAAATTCTGGTTTATCGGGTCCCAAGGTGACAACCATTGAAGAGGCTTAGAACCTTTCTTAAATAAAGTCGGATGAGCTCATTGGGAAGCTACTTACTCATTAGATTCACCTAGAAGAACAGGACACCGAGGTCGGCACCAAAAATAACGTTGCGCTGAAGGCCTCGGAAAGTAGACATCAAAGTCCGAGCTTCTCAAAATCGGAAGAGGATCCCATTGCACTCATTGTGCGAGGCTTCAAAAAGATGATGAAGTTCAAGAAGTGGTAAAGAGGTCAAAGGAAGAGTACTACAAGAAAGATAACAAGGACAAGAAAGGTAAATACTCGTCCCCTTCAAAGTTATGTTTAACTAAGAACTCTGGTTGCTTTGAATATGGCAACAAGGAGCACATAGTCAAGGACTTGTCCAAAGAGAAAGAAGGACAGAGAGAAGAAAAAGGCTATGATGGCTACGTGGAGTGATGATGACTCATTTGAAGAAGATGATTCCGATGACTTGAAGTGTCTTATGGCACCGACGGACTTAGAAGCTGAATCGAGTCGAGATAATGACAACTCGGATATTGAGGAGACAAGTCCTTAGGAGGTAATTGAATACGTCCTTAAGTTCTCCAAAGTTGATTTAGCTAGATATATTTTTAATTTGGAAGAAATGTCCAATTCCGATTCTTCGGACTTCAAAGAACAACTTGAGTCTCTTACTCGCTGAGAGTAATGTTTTGAAAAATGAATTAGAAAACTTGAGACAAAATCTTAAGGTACTCGAGACCAGTGCACAAGATAATGAGACTGAGTCCGAGTCACTCAAGACAGAGAATGAGCACCTGAAAAGGAAGCATAATGAGTCATAAGAGCTGGTTTTAAAACTCACTTAAGGTCGGAAAAACCTTGATCTTTTACTCGGTTCTAAGTGTGTCTCATTTAGAAAAGAAGGTCTTGGTTGAAATGCTGAAAAGGAATCTAATTCCTATTCTAGTCTTTTCAAAGCCGAGTCCAGAATTGTGAAGTTTAGGAAGGCTAAGCACAGTCCCATTCACTCTCACGAAAAGAGGACTGAGCCTGGACCAGTTTACAGGAAAAAGCCTTCTCCAACTGTTTACAAAAGAAAGGATTTTCAAAGAAAAGAGATATTGACTCAATTTTCTAGAACGAAGACTCATAATCGGACCGGACCCAAAATCATTTAAATCTGGGTTCCCAAAAGTGCTCTTCCTCGGAAAAAGGAGTTACTAGGTTCGTAAGAGGAAGTGAGAAGGCTTAGTTTGTTTCTATTTTGCAAGTGATTTAGAAATGAAAGGGTCACTGGTACTTAGACAATGATTGCTCATCACATTTGGAGACAATAGTAAAGGAGGCAAAGTCACATTTGGAGACAATAGCAAAGGGAAGATAATTGGGATTGGCAAGACTGGTCAAGGAAACAACTCAGTCAGTCCAGTCTACCTCGTCAAAGGGCTTAAGTACAATCTTCTTAGCATTTCTCAGCTTTGTGACAAAGGCCAAAAGGTAAGGTTCACTCATACCAATTGCTATATTTCGATGTAGTCACCAAGGAGACGAAGCTCTCGGTGTCCGAGGTTAGGTAACACTTATAATATTCCTCTTTCGATTCTAGTCGAATTTATCATGCTTAAAAGCATCCTTGAATGATGATTCATGGACTTGGCATCGTAAGACTAGGTCATATTAGGATGCATACTATCAAGAGACTTGCATCTCATGGATTTGTTAGGAGTTTACCTAACTGTGCATTTACGGAAGATAAAAACTATGAAACATACATGAAAAGGAAGCATGTTAGATCATCTTTCAAATCACTCAAAGCTGCGTCTACATCCAAAGTGCTTGAGTTAGTTCATATGGATTTGTGTGGTGAAATTCCTATGAAAAGCCTAGGAGATAAACCATATCTACTTGTTGTTGATGATTATTCAAGATTTACCTGGGTGTGTTTTCTGAGAACAAGAGTGAACCCTTCAAAGTGTTCACTAAGATCCGAAGGAAAATTCAGGTGGAGTCCGAGATTCGGATCGAAAGATTCGAACTTACCATCAAAGGGAGTTCGTCTACTCGGAATTTGCAGATTTCGTGACAAGAATGACTTCTCCCACAACTTCTCTGCACCAAGAACTCCTAAACAGAATGGAGTAGTGTAGAGAAAGAATAGAACTCTTGAAGAAATATGAAGGACTATGATGATAGAAAATGATCTACCCTACCATTTATGGGCTGAGGCGATCAACACATCAAACTATACGCTCAACGGATGCTTCACTGCGACCCATCTCGAAGAAGACACGCTATGAGCTATACAAGGGAAAAAAAAACCCAACATTTCCTACTTTAGACCATTCAGATGTAAATGCTTTATGCGTAACAATGGTAAGGAACATCTAACTAAGTTTAATGCTAGATGAAGTATATTTACGGGTTACTCATCTCATAGTAAAGCTTATCGAATTTTTAACAAAAGAACTAACAAAGTGGAAGAAAGTATCCACGTTGTCTTTCATGAGATTGATCTTGGCTGGATAAGTGAATCCACATTGTGAGATCTTAATCTTAACAGAGATGAAGATGACATTGTTAAAGTTGAGCTCAAAAAGAGTCATAACGGAAGAACCGAGGCAACTCATAATGAGGTAACTCGAACGAGCCAACTTAGAATGTTGTGACTCGGAATGAACAAGTTCAAGAGTCAGCTCGGAATCGTTGAAGAACAAGTCGATACAGAGGCTCAGCAAGAACAACCAACCGAAGATCAACCTATTCAACCAACAAACTTGGTAAATCGGAGGACAGGGAGACCTTTCAAATATGCATCTAGCTACCCACCCGAGAACATACTTTCCGATATCAACAATGGGGTAAGAACTCGATCCACTTTGCATAATCTGTGTGCATTTTCTACATTCGTATCATTAATAGAAACTAAAAATGCACTAGAGGCCCTACATGAACCTGAATGGGTAGTGGCCATGGAAGAAAAGCTTAATCAATTTAAAAGAAACTAAGTTTGGATACTGACCAAACAACCTTCTAACCACCCAAGTAATAGGAACCAAATGGGTTTTCAAAAACAAAGCAAACGAGGAAGGGTTGATAGTCGAAATAAAGCTAGACTGGTTGCTCGGAGGTATAAACAAGAGGAGGGAATTGATTATGGGAAACCTTTGCACCTGTTGCTAGGATTGAGGTTATATTCAAGAAGAGGTTTATGTTGAGCAACCCCTTGGATTTAAAAACTCGGAATTTCCAAATCATGTTTTCAAGTTGCAAAAGGCTTTATATGGTCTTAAAAAGCTCCTAGAGCTTGTTATGAAAGACTAAGCACTTTCCTGGTTGAAAATGATTTCAAAAGAGGTCAGATTGACATAACTCTTTTCATAAAAACCAAGGGGAATGATTTTCATATCATTCAGATTTATGTTAATGATAATCATTTTTGGAGCTACTAATGAAACTCTATGATAAGAGTTTTTGAGTTGATGAGACAGGATTTCCAAATGAGTACGATGGGAGAACTCCATTTCTTTCTTGGTCTCGCAAATCAAACAAGACAAGAATGGCATCTATGTCCATCAATCTAAGTACACCAAGGAGCTATTGAAGACATACAAGCTACAAGATGTGAAGCATGCAGCAACACCTATGAATAGCAGTTTGAAACTCAGCTCGGACGAGAAAGGTAAAACTATAGATCGAAACTCTACAAAGGTATGATTGGATCCTTGCTTTATCTCACATCTAGTAGGCCGGATATCATGTTCAATGTCTCCCTTTCTACAAGATTTGAAGCTAATCCCAAAGAATCACATTTCACTGCAGGTGAAGAGAATTTTTAGATATCTTGTAGGGACTTAGAATCATGGTCTATGGTTTTTCAAAGAACTCAGTAACTAACTCTCACTAGATACTCGGATGCCGACTATGCTGGATACAAGCTTAATAGAAAGAGCACATCAGGGTCATGCCCATTTCTGGGCCAATCCTTTATCTCTTGGCACTAAAAGAAGCATAACTCGGTCACTCTATCAACTGTTGAGGTTGAGTACATTGCAGTTGGAACATGCTCGTGCTCATATGCTCTGGATCAAGCAAGCACTTCAAGGATCTTGGATTATCATTCACATCTATCCCAATTAAGTGTGACAATCAAAGTGCAATCAACATCAATAAGAATCCAGTTCAAGCACTCAAAAACAAAGCATATTGAGAGACCATTATGAGAAAGGTGATATTGAACTTGAATTTATTCCTACTAAATTTCGGTTAGCTAATATTTTAACTAAGCCTCTTATTGAGGATCAGCGTTACTTTATTAGGAATGAACTTGGCATTATTAATGCATGATTATGTGATTTATTGCTTGAGTTACTTTTTCATGATTGAGTGATATATGCCTTGAGTAGATAACAAATAGATTAGTCGACTCAAAATGAGACCGAGCTATGCTTTATAGATTTTCCGGGAGTGTTCCGAGTCACTCAAACACTTTACCGAGTCAAACTTAGATTAAGAGCAACATAGATATCAAAATTCTAAGGTCATCTCTAGATAAATGGAGAATCTTAGAAATGCTTTCGAAAACTCTTTCTTCTCTGTGTGTGTGTGTGTGTGTGTGTGTGTGTCACGCGAACAGTCGCAGAAACTACCCATTAGAAGAAAGCCATTGGAGAAACTAGCCGTTACTATGCAGAGTGACTCAATAGTGTTAGAACCGTTGCTTGGTATTCAAGTCGAAAGTCGAGTAGGAAGCCCTTTTCTGCTGTAAATAGCACCGCTTTACTTTCTTTTGTTCACTTTATCAACTTATTGCTCGCACCCTTGGTCTTTTCAGCTACAAACTCTCTCGCTCACTTGTGTTATCTCTCCGATTCTCTATTCTCTCTCTACTTTCTCAATCTCTCTCTAATCTCTTCGCGAACATGCCTAAGAGAGAAATTGCTCAAGAAGGAGGTTCGGCCACAAGAAGGCCGGAACTAAGTCTACTCAATCTAAGACTTCATAAGGTAAAGGTAAAGAGCTTGCCTAAAATCCACCAAAGCACTTTTTCGCCCAACACTTTATCCTAGACGATAAATTTTTCCCTAAAACTTCTTTTTCTTGGCTAAAACACATCCTCATAACAAGAGTGTATCATATCTTTGTTTACGTGAGTACATTTACCGAGACCTAGTGTCTAAGTTCTACGTTCACATGTCCGCCTCATAAGGCGTCATCACCTCTTTCGTCCAAGGTAAGACCGTTCGCATCAATCTTCGCTTACTTCACATACTTTTTAATGTGAAGGCCCTCTTTCTTAATTCTAATCCTGTTCCTTTCAATGAAGTCATTAACAACTTCTTTGAAAAATATGCCAAAGAGGTTCCTGAGTCTAGAAAGAACTTTTATGTGACTTAGATGAAGTCGAAGCTAGGCTTCGTGTTTTATTCCGATGAGAACTTTTTTCTCTTATTATTCTTGTAAAGAGAACCCCAAATCCAAAGTTCTCAAGCTTCTCTACGATATTCTTGAGGGCTACGAAGTAGGCGTCTTTCCTATTATTCTAGAGCGGATGGCAACCGTGCTCGCTAGCTTAAAGAAGTCCGCTCGTACCCTTTCGGAGAACTCCGTGATCTGCTGTTTTCAAACAGCTTTAGATCCCTTTTCCTCTCGACCCCAATGCTTGCTTGAAAACTGCTGTTTATCTTGGCAGGACTGAGCTTACGGGTCTAGGATACCGATAAATTAAACCTGGTGTTTGGGTTCATTCGTCCGAGTTACCTCCTCTACCTCCTCCACCTTAGACTCGACTACTTCGGAGGTACCGCTTCTACTTACTTGGACCTTCGCTTCTCAACCCATTCCTTCTGTTGAGCTACTTTCTTAAACAACCAAAAAGTTTTCCTCTTTGGCTGAAGAGTTGCAATAAACTCTACGGTCATTCAAGGGTTTCATTCCAACACATCTTATAATGTAGAAATAAGCATAGTCTCAGCTCAAAGAGAACTAAGAGTTGATTTCGAGCTCAATAAGGTCATCAAAGAACAATGAGAACAGATTAATCGCCTCCAAAGCGCAGGTCTAAGGTCTGTTGAGGACTCGGAATCCTCTAAAACTTCGAAATACATAGGGGAGAGAGAAAAAGATAGCAAATTAGGTGTTTAGTTTAGGGGAGTTTCCCTTTCCTTTCCTGAGCTAAGAGTTTATTTATTTTTTACTTTTGTATATATGTTTCTTGTACTTAATGAAATATCTATTTACGAGCACATCTATTTCTAAGTTATATTTTTGTCCGCTCTAATACTTGACTCTTTAACATATCTCGCTCTAATTACAACCAGATATATGTTCTAAGTTATGCTTTGATCCGAGTTGCACCTATAAATATCTTATGTTCTGATTATAATTTTCTTTTGTTGTGATCAATTCGTGATGAAAACATAACTATTTGAACTAACAAGTTTCTCTCTTAAGTATGAAATACCTTTCATCAAAAAGGGGAGATGAAGACTCGGGTATAACTTTTTATCTCTCTTGGGTTTTGATTCTCATGTCATTCTGAGCCTTATAGAAACTCATATCCAAGTTTTCATCCCGGTCCGACCCACTCGAAACCAGTCTTTTAGCATATCACTCGAACTTTGTTTCGACCCACTAAGACATCATTCGGAACCATCGCATGAGTAAATAATTTCTTTACTGCGTTTATTCCGAGCACTTACTTCATGATTCGAGTTAAAGTGAATTACAATGTTAATTCTAATTTCTAAGTCGGTTTATTTATGGAGAATCATTTGGTCGTTCAAACTCACATATCCCGATATTTTATTCTTTTTAACTTGATCATTGTTAAGGATTGACTCAAGATGGAATCCGAACCTAATGGATATTAGACTTAGAAAATTCCACTCTTTTAGGCCAAAGACAATTAAGTGCTTAATTACTCCGATTTAATTATTATTTGTGCTTAATCTTGGACCAAAGTATTATTATACTTTGAGGACCACTTTGATTTGCTTTTGTAGGTTGTTTAAACAAGTGTAATCTAAAGTTGAAAAGCAAAAGCAAGCGGTTTCAGGCTGTTAAACACCAGCGAGATAGAAAACAACTATTTTTGGACTCGGCTCGGACATTGTGTCGGGGTTGTTTGTTTCCAAAACCGAAAACGACAACTTTAAGTCTAACGGTTGTTTCCACCTCGGCTTTTAATCACCACCGGATGATTGGACCATGTTTTGGAGCCAAGAATCGTTGTACAACATTTTCATCTCGATGGATCTTTTATGAGTGATCGAGAATAGCCGTTACAACGGCTAGTGAAGATACCCTAGTGCTAGACTCGAGAAGAGGATGCGCTCCTAGGCTAACAGACAAATTCCTTGCCCTCCTCAGCGTTAATCCAAGTGACATAGTTGAACCCTTCAATATCAACGTCGGTGATAAACCTAGATGCATCAAACTCGTGGTTGTGATATATCTCATGTAGTATGGAAATCGAGTTCCCTTCTAAATTACCTTATTGTCCAAACAAGAGACCAAAAAGGTTATTTCCAGCAAGATTGGTCTAGTCTGGTGTGGACTGTCCCTCTTTAAGGAGGTAGGGTGCCTCCTCTTCCAGTAATGTAACAGTCACTAAAAATCTCCAGATCCAGTACTAAGATGCCTTTTTCCTTGATGTAATAGGTCTCAGGAAAACCATAATAAGGGAAGTTGTCTCCTTTTCTTAAAAACTGCCCATTTAGAGTATAGGGAAAGGGCTTAATAGAGCATACCGTGTGTGGTGCAGTCCTCTTTGTTTGAAATTCCCATATGGCTTGAGCTATCTCGTTAGTAGTAGTTGATTGCCTAGTCCAAAGTTCTAGTTTTTAATGGGTTCAAGGGGTGGAAAAATATGGTAGTATGCCCTTCAACCTACAATAAGACCTGGAAAATACCCCTTCTTCCTAAGTATCGAATTGACACTAGGGTTGCCATAAGGGTTAAGGGTAGAAGGTGCTTCATCCTTTTCTATGGTAGAGACGGTTTCAAATCCATACAATTCTTCATCATTGGCATCATGCTCGATCTCCACTACGGACTCCATGGAAGTTATAGTAGCAAAGAGATTATGCCCATTGACGATTATGACTTGACCTTTAATGATTATCTTGACTTTCCGATGCAATGTAGAGGGCTCCGCTCGATGATCATGCAACCAAAGGCATCCTAGAAGCGGATTGAAGGTAGGTGGGATATCGAAGACTTGGAATTTGATATTCCTCTCCACTTGTCCCTATATTGATTGGCAAGGTCACTGTTCCCAAGGATGTCCTTTTAGAATTATCATAAGCTCAAAGATGGACAGATCTGTTTAGAGAGTTGCTACCTATTTCCTAACCTTCTAGCAGTTCTCCAAGGATATATGTTTACTGCTGATCCATTGTCTACGAAGGTTAGGGGAACAAACTTGTTGATGTAAGTTACAGATTATGTAAAGGGCCTTGTTGTGTGTAACACCTTCTTTTAGGAAATCTTTCGATCAAAAGTGATGGTAGCATCCCCACTATTAATTAATCTTACTACTTCCTCTAGTGTGGTTTCACGAGAAACTTCGATCTTGTTAAGCACGTCTATTCAAGCCTCGTATATGTTTACGGGAAGAAAATATTAATTGTCAAATATAGATATCGACTTTTAATTTATGAAGTTACCTGAGAATTGGGTCTTCTTCCTTTATACCTTCAAGTTCTTTTAGGGCTTCCCGAGTCCATTATGGACCCAAGGGTGCATTATGCCATCTAGATGTAGTAAGGAATTGAATTATAGGATTCTTAGTGTCTCCCCAAAAGTCTTCTTCTTCCAAGGGTGGTGTGCCCTAGAAGTCGTCACTACCGTCATCGTTCTTGTTTCGTGTTTCATAAACATCTTCTTCATCACTTACCCATAAACCTAGACTTTTGGATCCAATGGAGGTAAACTAAGAAGTGGTTTTGGCTTGGTAACATCTTGGATAAAAATAGACGGATCCCACCGACCTGGAGTGGGTTCGGTGAAATAAGCTAAGGTGCCGCTAAAGAGATTTTTATTATTGCTTGGTTTCTAGGCAGCCTTAGGCAAAGGTAGTTGGCCATTTCGAAACATGCTTTCTAGTTTGTTCTTGAATGTCAAACATTGTTCGAGTATCATGTCCTCGTGGACGATGGTATTTTCAAAATTTCCCTGCGTCCCAATTTTTGGATTGTTTCACGATTTCGATTATGCTATAATAGGTGACAATTCTATCTTCCTTTTCTCCAAGAGATGGTCAAGGGCTTTGGTACACGTAGTGTCAATAGGAGTGTAGTCAGTATACTTGTTGAGGGCATTGACATCTGCACCCCTAGTAGCATTGCCAATATTGGAGGTTTTCTTATATTTGGAATGATAATTACCTTTATATCCAGTCATGACTTTTGTGGTTGCGGTAGACAACTCTTCTTGTATCAGACAAATCAGCATCTCTAAGGGTTGAAAAGTTCGTCATGGGTAGAAATTCGAGGTGCTGATTGTAATTGGGTTGAAGGTTTTTACGATAATTCAAACTTGGTCCTTCTCGGAGGGTCGATCAACCGTATGGGCTGCCTTGGCTCTCCATTTCGTAAGAAAATCGGTGAAACTTTCTTTCTCGCCTTGCTTGATTAATTCGAAGTCTCTAAGGGTAGTAGGTAAATCGGTGTTATAGCAGTATTAATGGAGGAACTCCTTGGACAAATCTGTCTAATTGGAAACCTTGCGTTGGTCAACCGCATTGTACCACTTTATTACATTAATATCAAATGTCCATGGAAGATGATATGGTAAGTGTCTTCATGAGTGTTCTTAAGAGTCATTGCTCCCAAGAAGTTGAGTACATGATGATGGGAATTTTCGGAACCTTTGAATTTGATATCGGGCATGGTAAACTTAGGAGGTAGTTTGCTCTTAAGGATTGAAGTGAATCCCTTATGATCAAAGTAGTGATTACCGAACATGGATGACTCCCTCAACATCCGTTCTATCTTATCTAAACGAGAATTAGGCTGCAAATTGGATTCATGTTTAAGGGATTTGCATTTATGACCACTTGGAGGAGACAAAACAGGTGGAGGTGGCACAATCAAGGTTGTCTCCCTTCTCACACGTTCAGACTTCTTCGGCCTCTTCCGTTTTTTACGCTCGTCTTCCTCATCTCACTTACTAGCCTCAATAGCCCTTGTGATAGCCTTAAGATCCCTCGATATTGATGATATCTACTCTCCTTGATCATTAAACCTGGTTTCCACCTTAGCTATATTGTCATTAAGTACAATGAGGCTAAGATACTGCTTTGGCTTAGGATCCATTGGAAGGGAACTTTTTTAGGTACTCGTCTTAGAACAAGGAGTAGACTGTGACGGTGTGGTATGCACCGACATAGATCGCGAAGTAGAAAGAAAGGTATATGTGTCGGACTCCTTGGTGAGACATTATAATCTTTTAGCGTTCGATTCCAATGATACTCGATTGTCGTAGACTTCCCTATTCTGCAACCAAAAGGATGAAGTTTAGGACCATGTGTGAGAAGATCACTTTTGAGAGGAAGGGACTTAAGTGCAAGACCCGAAGGAACTAAGGATGCTTTTATTTGGATGCACATAAAGAATATGATGATGATATGGTGGATGACTTAATCGAGATGATTCTATGATTTGGCTAGTGCACAACTGAAATGCATAGATGATTATTCCTAATGAAAGATGAATTTGATTTGGCTAAATGAGAAATGAAAATGCAAGATAGACTCACCTAATTTAAGATGATGATAATCTAACAAATGTATAATCCTTAAAGAAAAGATGCTTCTTATATGATAATGCATTTCCCTATTTGTGATGAATTCTGGACTCGATGCAAAAATGAAAGGAATGGACCTATCTAATAGAAAATGATTTTATTGGGCTAATGCAAATGGACTGCACCTAATATGAGATGATTTTATTTGGCTAATGCAAATGGACTCACCTAATATTAGATGAGTTTATTTGGCTAATGCAAATAGAGAATAATGTGAATGAATGAAAAGGACTAGACATAAGGAAAGAGAAGGGGACTTCTGGTAAGACCTTTTCAAATAACAATTTCTTAGACTGCTAAAAGAATTTTTTGAAATGACATGCAAATGCAAACAATGGAACAACCTTAATAGGAGAGGGAATTTTGACATTTGGGTAAATGCACATAATGGACCGACTCTAGGAAATTCATTTAAGTTTTTTATTTTCACCCATGTAAGGGTCTAATAAGCACTCCTCACATATTCCTAAAGGCTCAAAAATAGAAGATTAAATCTAAAACACACACACACACTCATTCAAGCATGCACATGAAGTCCGGGTGACACCTAAAAGGTCCAAAAGTTCTATGGTCAAAGAGTTTTAAGAGTTTGGATACATGGTGACACATAATATGAGAATTTAGTCCCCCATGGGTTACACGGATAAGGATAACAACCAGAATTCTCGGTGCCTCTTGGTGAACTAAAGGGTTTAGCCTAAGAATGCGTGCTACAAGGAAGGAGGTACCGTTTTCTCGGGTAATCAAGCCTGGTTGGGCCCCCTAAAGGAACCCGTGGGAGCCTCTCTCTACAATGGGTAGACAGGGGATACAATAAAGTTTTCCTAGTGGTCCAAAATAGTATTTAAACTAGTTCAAAGGCTACTAAATGTAGGATGTCTAATGCAAGCACATCATTAAAACTCACTACTCAAATTTTCAAGTTTCGCCCTCATAGTAAAAAGCTTATCCCCAGCGGAGTTGCCACAGTAGAAACCGTGGTCAGCCGAGGCCCACCAAGCTTCCCCACTTGTGTCATGTCTCTTTTTAAAGATTGATTTTGAAGATGATTTTGAAAGTCGACATTGGAATGTAGGGATGAACCTTTGATTAAGATTTTCGAGTTTTATTAAATATGATTAGGCAAAGTTTGAATGGCGGTTTTATTGATTATTTTATTTTAGTAATTATTTTAAGAATTGCTTGGGATCTTATTTTCTAATTAAGGAATAAATAAAGCTAGGGTTTTAGTCTTGTCATGAGGCTTTAGGGCCGGACTAGTGTGAAAACACCAATCCGGGCCGAAGCCTCACTTGCCGACCACGAAGTACGAGCGAGTAACATGTGCCGGCGGAGGTAGGCGCCAGCCGGAGGCATGGGCTGATAGAGTCGGCCTCGGCCTCTGCCTTGGTGGGTAAATCCAGAACCTCGGCTTACGGTTCCTACAACCAGAAAACACCGATATGCAAATTTGAATTAAACAAAGCGTAAAATAAGGGATTCGCTAGCCGGTTTTAGGAAAGAAAAACTAACAAAAATAAAATTAAAGATTCGCTCTCTCGATCTTAGTATGGGAAAACTAAGACCGTAAAAGGCTACAAATGACTCCATCGGTTTTGAACCGAGAATCGGATTCGGGGCGAGGGTACGAAACATAGGAACAAATCCTTTCATTCCGCTCGTCCGAAGACGACCATTACTGGTTCGAGCAGTGAATTAAAATGATGTAAAACAAACAAGCAAGCGGCATGCGAAGCAAAATTAAAAGCATCTTAACATAATAAAGAAAGCAATAAAGAAAGCGGTAAAGAAAGCGATAAAAGAAAGAAAAACGAGAAATAACACAATTACATCAGTCGGGAGGAATTAAAAAGAGCGATTACATCTCTTTAACCACAATATGAAAAGCGATAAAAAGCATGAAAGTAAATAAACGGTTCGAAGGCTGAAAAATTGCCCTCAAGTTGTCCCTCCTTGCTTATCTAGATCTCGAAACTGTATCTCTTGATTCAACGACGACAAGAAAAAGAAAAGGGCTTGTTTTTGTAAGATATGTGCATAGGGTATGGTAATGATCGAGTTGAATAAGTGCCTAGAGATCAGAATTGTTGAATATTCTTGAGCTCTTTGCACAGATTCAATAGTGAAAAGTAATAATTAGATGAATGCTTAAGATTGGTTTCGACAGAGTGATGTTTAGCTGAGAGTATTCTAGTTAACTTTTGGCAGGATGATGCTAAGGTAGGAAGCCATATGGGAATGAGGGTCAAGGCTCTCTATTTATAGGAGAGGACCTAGGTCACAAATGACGTATGATTTTCCTCCATTCAACCAGCCAAACCGTAATAAACTGGGCTAAATCTTAAGAGATAGAACTAGATAAGAAGGGGATAAAACCGGATAGAATTCGGTTGGCGTGCGCCGCCAACCGGCCGCCCTAGGGTTTCGTGCCTTGGTTGTGTCTCCAATGACTCTCTAAGCTAAAATGCAGCATTCCACTTGATGCTTTTAGAAGGCAGGCGGTGGCCACGACGTCGTTCGAGGGAAGCTCCTAGTCTCGTGTGGATCTGTCTTGTGAAGCTAAAACGCAACACTTTGATGCTCCCGATCATGAAATGGAATGTTTTAGCGTCGTGTTCGGTCTTTAGCTCCTTGTACTCGGATAAAAGTAGAATCCAAGTACTCGAACTTTGAATTTCTTGGCACATAGCATCGGACTTGAAATTCTCTAAATGCTCGGCCTGGTTCTTGGATGGTTCGAAAGAAAGAGGATTTTTTACCGACCCACGGCAAAAGGATATTTATTTGGTGCTTGGGGTTTTTTGTGGTTTACTAGCTTATGTTGCACCAATCAATCATAGTCCTAGATCTAGATCCTCGAACAGGACTCGGGATTATCATCATCGGACCAATAAATAAAAATACAAAAATAAATAGATAAAGGATTACAATTTTCGAGTGTCTACAGTGTCCGTATTGGTGCGACAAGCTTTACCGCGGACCACATCGTCACACTCTACTCGTTCTAAGACAGGACCTAGAAAGAGTTCCCTTCCAATGGATCCTAACCCGCAACAGTATCTTAACCTCGGTTTGCTTAATGAGAATATAGCTAAGGTGGAAACCAGGTTGAATGATCAAGAAAAATAGATATTGCTTATATCAAGGGACCTTAAGACTATCATCGGGGTTATTGAGGCTAGTAAGGGAGATGAGGAAGCTGAATGTTTGAGAAGGGAAACAGACCTCGGTTTAGCCACCTCCACCTATTTTGTCTCCTCCAAGTAGTCCTAAATAGAAATACCCTAAACTTGAATCCAAATCTCAGCCTAATTCTCATTTAGATCAGATAGAATAGATGTTAAGGAATCGTCCCTGTTCAACAATCATTACTTTGATCATAAGGGATTAACTTCAATTCGTCAGGGTAAATTACCTCAAAAGTTTAGCATGCCCGATATCAAATTCAAAGGTTCCGAGAATCCCTATCATCACGTACACAACTTCTTGGGAGCAATGACTCTTAACAAAATTCCTTAAGACACTTACCACATCATTTTCACTGGACATTTGATATCGATGTAATGAAGTGGTATAACGCGGTTGACCCACGTAAGTTAACCAATTAGATAGATCTATGCAAGGAGTTCCTCCATCAATACTCCTATAACATTGATTTATCTTTTACTCTTAGAGACTTGGAATTAATCAAGCAAGGCGAGAAGGAAAGTTTTATGGATTTTCTTACCGGATAGAGAGCAAAGGCATCCCATATGGTTTATCGACCCTTTGAGAAGGACCAAGGTCGAATCATAGTAAAAATCCTTTAGCCCAATTACCATCAGCAACTCAAATTTCTACCCATGATCAACTTTTCAACCCTTAGAGATGTTGGTTTCCTGATAGAAGAAGAGTCGTCTACCGTGACCACAAAAGTCGCGATCGGGTACCGTGGAAATTATCATTCCAAAGATAAGAAAACCTCCAATATCGGCAATGCTACAAGGGGTGCGAGATGTCAATGCCCTCAACAGTATACTGACTACACTCCTATTTATACTACTTACACCAAGGCCCTTGACTGTCTCTTGGAAAACGGGAAGATAGAATTGCCACCTATTAGAGCGAGAATCGAAATCGTGAAATAATCCAAAAATTTGGACGCGGGAAAATTTTGCAAGTACCACGCGCACGAGAACATGGTACGAAACAAGTGTTGGACATTGAAAAAGACACTAGAAAGCATGTTTTGAAATGGCTAACTAGCCTTGCCTTAGGCTTCCGAGAAACCAAGCACTAATAAAAACCCTTTTAGAGGTACTTTAGCCATCTTCACTAAACCCATTCCAGGTCAATGCGATCCGTCTATATTTATCCAAGATGTTACTGAATCAAAACCACTTCTTAGCTTACCTCCATTAGATCCATTAGATCCGGAAGTCCAGGGGTTGTGGGTAAGTGATGAAAAAGATGTCTACAAAATAAGAAGCAATAGCGATAACAATAGTGACGACTTCCGGGGCACACCTCCCGTGGAAGAAGAAGACTTTAGGGGGACACTAAGAGTCCTACAATTCAATTCCTTACTAGATCTGGATGACATACTCGCACCCTTGCGTCCATAACGGACTCGGGAAGCCCCAAAAGAGCCTCGAAGCTACAAAGGAAGAAGACCCAATCATGAAGCAACTTTAGAAATTAAAAGCCAATATCTCAATTTGACAATTAGTATCTCGCTTCCTAGAAACGTAGACAGGCTTTAATTAATGCACTTAGCAAGATCGAAGTTTCTCCCGAAACCACACCAAAGGAACTAGTAGGATTGGTTAATAGTGGGGACCAAATCATCACCTTTGATCGAAGGATCTTCTAGAAGAAGGTATTGCACACAATAATGCCTTTTACTTAATCGTAACATGCATCAACAAGTTTGTTCCCCTAACCTTGGTAGATAATGGATTAGTAGTCAATGTATGTCCTTGGAGAACTGTTAGAAGCTTAGGAATTAGGGAGCAACAACTCTCTAAACAAACTGTTCATGTTCAAGCTTATGATAATTCTAAAAGGACACTCGTGGGAACAAGTGACCTTGCCAATCAATCTAGGGTCAATGGAGAGAAATATCAAATTCCAAGTTTTAGATATCCCATCTACCTTCATTATGCTTCTAGGACACCCTTGGTTGCATAATCATCGAGCGGTGCCCTCTACACTACATCGAAGGTCAAGATGATCATTAAAGGTTAAGTCATAACCGTCAACAGAGATAATCTTTGTGCTACTATCACTTCCAAATAATTTGTAGTGGAGATCGAGGACGATGCCAATGATGAAGAACTTTATGGATTTGAAACCATTGCTACCTTATAAAGGGATGAAGCATCTTTTACCTGTAGCCCTTACGGCAACCCTAGTGTCCATTCGATACTTAGGAAGCAGGGGTATTTTCTAGGTCTTATTGCAAGTCGAAGGGCATACCGCCATATTTTTCCACCCCTTGAACCCACAATAATTATAACTACGGACTAGGCTATGAACCTACTGCTAAGGAGATAGCTCAAGCCAAGTGGGAGGTTTAAGGAAAGAGGACTGCACCACACATAGTCCGCTCTATTAAACCCTTTCCCTATACTCGAATGGGCACTTTCTAAGAGAAGGAGACAACTTCCCTTATTACGGTTTTCCTTAGCCTCACTACATCAAGGAAAAAAGCATCCTAGTACTT
Organism: Talinum fruticosum; assembly: GCA_021018815.1. Lineage (NCBI taxonomy): Eukaryota > Viridiplantae > Streptophyta > Magnoliopsida > Caryophyllales > Talinaceae > Talinum > Talinum fruticosum. The sequence goes on along the minus strand of JAITYX010000120.1, from coordinate 251,902 downwards.
GGTCTAGAGATTTTCAATGATTGCTATATTATGGAAGAAGAGGAACCTTACCTCCTTAAAGAGGGACAGTCCATGTCGAGTACACCAATCTCGCCGGAAACAACCTTTTCGGTCTTCCGTTCAACCTAGAGGGTAATTTATAAGGGAACTCGGTCTCGATGCTGTCGAGAGTTATGTCGCACCCACAATTCGATCCGTCTAGGTTCATCACCGACGTTGATATTGAAGGGTCCAAGCATGTTAGCCTATGAGTGCATCCTCTTTCCGAGTTTAGTGATAGGGCTTGTACTTCTCCTTCTGTTGTTTTTAGTTCTTTTCCTAGTTATGTTGTTTCGAGTCTAATGTACTCGTTGCTTCATTTAATAAAGTGAACCTTTCTGCTTAGTCCTTGCCTCCTTTTGCTCTTAATTGTTTTGCCTCTAATGATGAACAAGAAATTCCTAAAGAACTAATAAAAGTCGTGGAAGATCATGAATATCGCTCACTAATAATAGAGGAAACAATAACAATTAATCTAGGGTTAGTTGATCAACCCCAAGAAGTTAAGATCGGGAAAACTTTGGAACCAGAAGAGCATAAGCAATTCACTTTGCTCCTTATAGAATTATCGATGTCTTTGCATGGTCCTACAAAGACATGTCGGGTATAGATCCGAGTATAGCATAACAAAAATTTATGCTTTATGAGGATGCGAAGCCAGTAAAGAAAAAGTTGAGGAGGATGAAACTAGAATGGGCTTTGAAGATTAAAGAACGAGGTTTAGAAGCGGTTAGAGGTTGGGTTCATTAAGGTAGTTCACTATCCTTAGTGGGTAGCAAATATAGTTCTAGTCCCGAAGAAAGATGGCGGGTTTCGTATATGCGTCGACTTCGGGGATTTAAACAAGGTCGGTCTTAAAGATGATTTACCATTGCCTCATACCGATCTTGTGGTAGATAATACAGTGAGTCATGCTTCGGTCTCGTCCATGGGTGGTTATGCTTGGGTATAATCGGGTGAAGAAGATATGGAGAAGACAACCTTAATCACTCAATGGGGAGCTTATTATTATATGATGATGCCATTTGGGCTCAAAAATATTGGTGCAATGTATTAGAAGATAGCAACAATACTATTGCATGATATGATCCGTAAAGAAGCTGAAGTCCATGTAGATGATATGATCATAAAATCCAAAGATAAGACAAGCGCACTTACCCAACCCGAGGAAATTCTTCCACGGACTCAAGAAGTATAACATGCACCTTAATCCTCAAAAGTGTGCCTTTGGAGTGACCTCGGGTAAACTGCTAGGCTATGTTGTTAGTCTTAGAGGACTTGAAGTTGATCTATCCATGATCAAAGCCATTCCGGAGTTCCCTCCACTAAGAACAGAAAAAGAGATAAGGATCTCGAGCCCATTTAGGATACCCGGTGCTAACAAGCATTCGAGAAGGTTAAGGAATACCTGGCTAATCCTCCAATGTTAGTTCAACCCCAATCAGCGAAACCTTTACTTGTATATGTCACCACAACGAAACAACTATAGGAGCCATGCTAGCTCAATGAGATAGGAAAGAAGAATGCGTGATCTACTATCTAAGTAAGAGGTTCATGGATTATAAGACTAGATACATGTCATTAGAGAAGACACCATTGGCATTAGTCCGGCTACGAAGAAGCTTAGAAACTACATGTTAGCCCACACGGTACATGTAGTAGCACCTATGTATCCTATTAAGTACATACTTGAGCAACCGACTATTAGCGGTAAGATAGCGTGATGGACTATCAAGCTATCGGAATTCGAACTCATGTTTGCCCCTTAAAAGCGATCAAAGGAAGGATAGTGTTAGAATTCTTAGCTGATTTGCACTGTGCTTAAATCGCAACCCGAACACCTTCACTTTCTAGACAAGGATATTTTGCAAGTAGAGATGGACGTTTTGACAATGTACTTTGATGGCACCTCGAATCGAAGGGCTTTGGAGTAAGAAAGCTTTTAGTCTCGCCGAAGGGAGCACATACTCCCATTTCGAGTCAAACTAGACTTCGAGGTCACGAATAATGTTGTAGAGTATGAGGCTTGTATCATAGGACTTGAGGCTACAATAGAGATTGGTGTCAATAATATCGGGGTTTTCGGTGATTTCAGTTTGATCATCAACCGGATTTAACAAAGGTGGAAGGTACATAGTGAAGCCTTATCACCCTACCAAGAATACTTGACAGAATTATCTAAACGCTTTGAGAACATCTCTTTCACTTACCTTCCTAGGGATGATAATCAATTTGCGGATGCATTAGCTAAGTTAGCATCCATGATCAATATCGCTATCTGGCATTCACCTAATGCTCATTCATATTGAGTGACGGAGTCATCCCGCACACATCTGCGCATTAGAAGTGTCTAATATTGAACATATCAATTGATTTCATCACATTTATTAGTATTTGGACAAGCAAGAGTATCCCTTGGACTCCACACCTAGAGCCCAACGAGCCATCAAGATGTTGGCCGGCCGGTTCTTCATCGGTTAGGGGCAATTGTTTAAGAAAACTAATTTTGGGATTAACTTACTTTGTGTCAATCAAAATGAAGCAAAGTACCGTATGGAGGAGATTCATGGTGGTGAGTGTGGACCTCATATGAATGATAGGATGTTGGTCCACAAGGTTCGGAGGCTTGGTTATTGTCTGGTCAACCATAGCATCGATCTGTCATGACTTTGTTAGAAGGTGCCATAAAAGTCGGTGTATGTAGACTTACAACCCCAACCACCGTCATTTCTTACAACGTTATCCTTACCCTGGCCATTTTAAATTTGGGGAATAGACATTATTAGCAAGGTGACTCCTAAAGGAACAAGCGGTCATGAATTTGTGTTAGTAGCAATCGACCACTTTACCAAATGGGTAGAGGCGGCTTCCTATGCAACTTTCACGTCAAAGCGGTAGCCAAATTCATCATTCGAATATTATCTATCGTTATGGGGTGTCCGACGAGTTAATTCTTGATCATGGAAGCCATTTTAAGAAGTAGCAGATTTGTTGGGTAGGTATAACATCCGGCATCACAAATCTTCCCCATATCGTCCTCAAACCAACGGAGAAAATGGCGAGTTACCTATAAAGATTGGCCGATAAATTGCCTTGTGCTTTGTGGGGATATAGAACTTCCATGAGAACCTATATGGGAGCAACGTCTTATTCTTTATTTTATGGCATGGAAGCAGTCCTTCCAATTGAAATTGTAATTCCCTCGTTTAGTATAATTCCCGAGAGCCAAATTCGAAGCAAATTGGGCCAAAGCATGTTATGAGGACTTAGTTTTACCTGGATGCGAGGCAACTCAACGCCTTACATAATGTCCAAATATAATAGGTTGGCATATGCAAGGGATTTAATAAGAAGGTTAAGCCTCGACATTTGGAAATTGGGGATTTGGTCCTTAAGGAAATAAGAGCACTAATTCGAGACCCGTGAGGAAAAGTTTAAGCCCAATTGGTAAGGTCCGTTTATACTTAGTCGGATTTTACCCGGTGGAGCGGTCAAATTAACTCGATTTGGATGGAGAAGAGATTTTCCTGTATGCCAGCTTAGATCAATTGAAGAAATATTACGCCTAGCATACCCCTAGGTAGTAGACCGAGTCCGATCCAACCAGGCTAGGCCAAGGCGGCGCCGACTACCACCAGGACAATAGTGGGCTGGTCGGGCCATAGTTATCCCTCTTATTCTGGTTTTTCCTTTGATTATCTCGGTTTATTTATTTTATGGATGGCCCAATTAGGCAATCCATCGGTATCTTTTATTTAAGGGCGGTCCAGTTAGGCGATCCAATTCATCTATTTGTTATTTTTATCTCTAAGTGTGCAATAAAAATATAAAAGTATAGCACAATACTTACTTTTATTTAATAAAAGGAAAGCCTACTACTTACCTAAATACATAGCTAAAGGAAAATAATTGCAAGCATACTACTTGTAAATAAAAATAAACAACTGTTCTAAAGAGGCGAAACTAATCCCCCTTTCTTTTATTTTATCCTAAGAGTCCGAGCCCTAATCTATCTTTACTTTCTTTCCCTTAGGATCTCTAGACTCAGCTTCTTCATCTTGGGTGTATTCTTTCAATTCTTGAATTCGGCGGGGCCTCCTTTCTTCAAGTTCTTTAGCTTACGCTTCTCTTCGATGAGCATGGCAGCCATCCGAGGGTTTATTTCGCGAATTTGCAAAAGAGTAGCAGCAAGGATATCTTCTTCAGGATTAATCTCTCCGAGTCTTAGTGCTTTTCGTCGTTTGGGATTTACTTTTATTATCCACTCTACATAATAGAGAGAAACAGATGATGTTAGGTTTGCCTTCGAGTGGTCGGCAAGTCTGCAGGAGTTAGCAGCTTCGGTAGACCTCTCCGATATTCGAGGCCATGACTAGTCCGTTTAGGGCCACCATGCCCTTTGAACAAGTCAAAGGTAGTGGGCCAGATACAATCCAATAGTGGTATTACTTGCTCTCTACCCATTTGCCGCAACGCACGGCTAGAGAAGTAATACGTTCTCTCTATTAGGCCTAGTAGACGTATGAACAGGTGTTGTGAGGCATGTGTTTTAAACTGGGACACCTTTGAATGTTTAACATACCATAGAAGATCATTGGTGTGATTTCTAAGGTATTCCTCCCACTAAGACACTCGGGTGATTAGCTACCACTAGGTTTGATTTTCGCTAGCGTAAGTGAGTCGTTAGGTATATATCTAACTTTGAAGGAGCATTAATAAACTTAAGATGGTCCATCAAGCGGATCTCGCATATCACATATGCAAAATCAAATGTTAGTGTCCTGCACGATCAAAGCCCAACTCTTTTAGGCCCAACAAGATAAAAATAAAAATAATAATAAATAGCTACAAAAAGAAGAGACGAAAGTTAGAATCTTTTGGGCACAAGCTGCCGGCGTCTCGGCCTCGACGCCGGAAACGCCTTATGGCTGGCACCACTGACCGGTCTACATTAGCTTGCTTTCGTTTGTTGTTTTGTGCTTACCTGCAATAACAGGGGCTCCGCGGAAGTTCTGTTCGGCATTGGCTTCAACTTGGTTTAAGCCAATCATTGTTTCATCTACTATTAGTGCGGTTAGGGAAAAATAATCCTCCAACTGTTCCAATACATTCGATAGGACCGTGGGTGCCAAGTCTTCATGGCCTCCTACTAGCAAAAATCCACCTATCATACAAGTGATGATAGCCCACCGCCTACGAATGATAATGGATTCAGCACGAGTATACATGTTGCGGTACTGCTTCATTAGATTGGTCAAACTCACCCGGTTCTAATAGGTAATTGTATTTCTCGTGAAGGTTTTCCGAAGATTTGGGAATAACTGGTTTTGTTCGCTTAAAATTGCCTAGTGTATCATCGAACTCTTCAGGTAGGGGCACAGTTCCTTATCCGGAACCTAAACACATGGCTATGAGGATCCCGAGTAGGCCACAACAACTCTTAGGAAGGGCCAATGGATCTTCACCTAGCGAATGCTTGAATAGGACATTCAGCCCATAATTGGTTAACCCAGATATATCCATGTTACTTATCTCATGCATCCACTGGGTTAACTCGGTCATGTAATTCATGGTTTTGAATGTAAGCGGGAGATATAATGTGTTTTTAGTTTGGCTCGATGAAAGCTTTTGCGTTCGTATTTCTTCCGCACTACACAGATCCTATTTATAGGGGTTTTTGTGGAGTTCTCGGAGTCCTATTGCAACTCAATCACCGAATCAATCCCAACTGCGCCGAGTACTTGGAGGTAGCCGGCATCGATCGGTTATGGCCCAACCCATTTTCACGGTTCTTTGTGGCCCGAGCAATCCTTGGACTGTTTTTGCCTCGGCCCATGGCGCATACTATGGACCATGCACTTGATATTTTCCTTTTATCTTTTTATTATGTTCTTTTATGGGGAATGGGGGCTAGTGCATTTTTTTAAAATTTGTCTTTGTACCTTTTTTCCTAAGTTTTGTGGATCATATTAAATAAAAGAAAATTTTTTTTAGAATAGAGTCCTGCATTTCATCCCATTGCATAAGAGTCTTCATTACAAAATAAAAATACATTAATAAACAAACACCCTACAAGGATTCATTAATCAATAAGCAACGAAAGTAGCAAGGATTCTTCTATGAATCACCATCGAGTCATCATCGAAGATGTAATTCCCGAAGTCATCCAAGACGGATGCAAAGAATCAGCCACCTTCATCACCTTGATATGAGCTACCTCCTTGGTCCCGAGATTGAGAAGCCTCATGGGTTGGACCGCTATAAGAAGAACGATGGAAATAAAGAGGGTTCCTGTGATGATCGAAGGCCTACAAATAGGTACGTTCAAGCTATCCCCGGGAATAGATACGTCCCGCATCGAAGCGCTAGGTATGGAAGTGCTCGGTCCTGCCTCGAAAGCACTCTTATGATGATCACACGGTGAAGAACGTCGTGAAGAACCTTATCTAGCATTACTACTAGAAGGTGTTGGTTGATAAGGAGCATGTGTCTTGGGTACATCGGTAGATTGCTGGCGAGAGGTGCTCTAGATCGACACCTCTACAAAATCAAAGGAGCGATTAGAAAATCACTAAAAGCTTAATAAAATTAGCACTCTATTAATAAAGGACTTACTCGAAAATTAAGAAAAGATTGCCCGAGTAAAAAGTTTTGGATTCCCCGGAGAGCATATTGAAAACCGATAGACATGGTTGTTGATTGCTCCCAGTTATACTACAAAGTTCATTCAATGATATCAGTAAGAAAATTATCTTTAGCATACAACTAAAGAGAAGAGCATATAACTCTTACCCTCGCCAATTCCTAGGGAAGGGATGCCTAACACATTCCTCTTCCGGGATTTCGAGAATTCTTACGAAACGAGGAGATTCCCGAGAAAAGTAATATCCACATCAATACTTGGGATATGGATATCGGTAGGAGTGAGCTGCCAAAAACAAAAGATGATGATTAATTTCCATGCCGAAATTCAAGTTACAAAGAAGAAATTGAGAACTCACCAATTGGTTCACAATACGTGCTGCATGATGGGCGTAATATGTGTTCAAATTCAAGAATGAAGTAAATGGATACCCCACCATAGCCGCCGCTTGCTCATTTAGAGGGAGAGAACAAAGGTCGAACATGATCGGAGGTAGATCAACCGGAAAAACGGAGACCGCGTATTGACTCGGATTTGAGCGAGTGACCATCCGCCCAAGATACCACCAAAACCAAACGGACCTTCAAACAAGATCCTTCTTTCGCTTAATTCCATTGCCATAAGGATAGTTTGAAGGAGTTAAAGTTGGGCCTAAGGATGGAAATTAGCCTACACACAAGAATTATCAAGAAATCAGCTAGCAACGATGAAGAGCAACAGGAAAAATTCAAGGCTGGTGTGCACCATGGGAAGCCCCACAGGTAGTGGTACGAGCTATAGGCAAAGTCAAAGGACTAAAAATGTGGTAAAAGGTTCTCTTAAGCACGTTTTGGAGCAAGTTTTTAGAAGAGAAGAAGCATATCGAGTCCACACGGTTGAGGGCTAACCTCAAGAAATCTATTCCATGAATCTTAGGGCATTGAAGATAGACTTTGGTCCATGACGCGAATGCTTGAAAATATGAGCCGATTTGTTGAACCTGGAGAGAGATGCGAGAAATATTTGTACAACCACGGCTACATTTTGACAAATCAAGTAAGGCTTTTTATCCCCGTAAGATGAAAAGAATAAATATTAGAAAATTTCAGCATACCTCAATAATCTTCCATAAGCCATTAAAGGGAAGATAATTAGTGGAATCCCGCTCTGTTTTGTGTGCCACACATCGGCACGGAGGCCCCTAATCGGGTAAGTCTATATGGGAGCACCCTAATTAAGCTCCTTTATTTTATCAAGGTCCACTAAGTTCACCAAATAGTAAACATGAACCTTGGCGGCCTGGTCGGAAAAGAGGATCGTACTCAAGAGAAGAGCAAGCACGATCCTGATTTGTTGTTGAGGAGAATGTTGAGGCCGGAAAACAACATCCTCAAAAGCCTCGAAAAGAACAATATACTTAAAGTGATAATTATGTGGAAATTTATCGGCTATAGGGCCAAAGAGGTGACAAAGGTAGTCACGATTTTTGTACAAATTTTGGTCATAGGCTAGAGGTTCTCCCGAAAAGCCCAAACCGGATAAAATAGTAAAGTCAAAAGGAGTTATGTTCATCCCACCGAATGGGAGGTGGAACGTGTTCGTAGTATCCCAAAAACGCTAACTAATGGCTATAATGGTATCTCTCTCCCTCTTATCGGTAAGGTGATATAAAGTGATGTAAACAGGTTCGAACCTAGCATTGTACATGACATTCTCGGGAGGAAAGTTCATCCTCCCGCATGTCTCCATGAACTTGGGAATGGCTCCACTACTTCGAATTGAGCCTTTCCGCAAGACAAAATCCAACAAGATTTTGGGTTAGGGAGTTCTTCTAAACTAGAAAATGAAGAAGTTTAAGCACATTAGCTTACCCAAGAGGAAATAGCTAGCGAGGAAACATGGTTTTCAGCCTCAACTAGAAGGTCACTTGGATTCCATACCTTTTGAGGATGCCATTCTTGCTCGAGGAAAGAGTCTTGAGTAAGACTCTCTACTCTAGTTCTCCTAGTAGGATGAGCTTTTCTTCCGGACATCATAAAGACGAGAAATTTTTGAGAACCAACTAGTTTTTAAGAAGGACCAAAGCAAGGAAACACAAGAGAATAACAAGAGTAAGAAGAAGAGTTGGTGCGCAAAATGAAACACACCATGCACTCCCTTTTATAGGCAAATTCGGTCAAGGCATTGAAGCACATACAACAAGAGCTAAGAAAGTAGTGGGCAACCAAGGGAATCCGGTAGGACACGCCAGGGGCCACGTCTGCTAAAGGCTGGCGGCGCCGGCCACAAGGCGCTTAGAGGTATAATCGGAGACGACCTTTGAAGCCTAACCCACCTCCCTAGTTTATTCAAGCTTGCCCAATTGAGACGTGATCTTTGTCTCCTTATGCATGCAAGTGGGAGTTTTGGGCCCACTAATAAGCTTTTCCGAAACAGTTTTATCAGTCGTTTTTTACTAAATTACTCGGGTAAAACACCGAACTTTTGTGAATTCGGTTGTGCAAGTAACAAGTGTGCTAGCATAACAAATTATTTAGCCAAGCTTCGGATCAAAGAAGGATCGGAGTTTCAGCACCAAGATATACCAAGCTTCAGGCTCTTATTAAGCCAAGCTTAGAATCCTTTACCCAACTTCGAGCTCAAGCATCGCGATCAAGTTTAGGTTCCCTTTAGCGTCTACTTTGACCCTTCGTCTCTTAGACTCGGTCCGAGACACCTAAAAAGTGTCATCCTTTATCTCTTTATTTCTGTATTTTGTTTTGTTGTTCCGATGATGATAATCTCGAGTCCTATTTGAGGATATAAATCTAAGATTGTGATCGATTGCTGCAACATAAACCAATAAACCACAAAAAAAACCCCAACACCACATAAACGACCTTTCGCCTTGGGTTGGTTCAAAAATGGTTCTTCTTTCGGACCATCCAAGAACCAGGCCAAGCCTTTAGAGATTGTGGAGTTCGAGCCTTTAGAGATTGTGGTGTCCGATGCTGTGTGCCGGGAAATTCCAAGTTTAGAGTATCGCATTCTACTTTTGTCTAATCGGACAAGGAGCTAAAGACGTGAAGACGGTGTTAAAGCATTGTATTTCATGATCACGAGCATCAAAGTCTTGCCACAAGATAGCCCATACGAGGCTAGAAGCTTCTCCCCTCAAAACGACGTCGGGCCGGCGCTCGCCTTCTAGAAGCATCAAGTGGAACGCTGTGTTTTGGCTTGGAGAGTCCTTTGGAGACACAACTAGGGCACGAAACCCTAGGGCGCCCAGGTGGTCGGCACTTGCCAATCGAATTCTATCCGGTTGTATCACCTTCCGATCCGGTTCTATCTCTCGAGATTTGGCCCGGTTTATTTTCAACTTGTTTGGACGGCTGAATGGAGGCAAACCTTAGGTCATTTGTGACGTAGGTCCTATCCTAGAAATAGAGAGCCTTGGCTCTCATTCCCACAAGGCTTCTTGCTTTAGCATCACGCTACGTAAAGCTAACTAGAATACTCTTATCTAAACGTTACTCCGTCGAAATCAATCTTAAGAATTCATCTAATTATTGCTTACAGCCGTTGAATCCATGCAAAGAGCTAAAGAACATTCAATTATTCTAATCTCTAGCCACTTATTCAATTGATCGTTACTATACCCTACGCATATATCTCACAAAAGCAAGCCCTTTTTCTTTTACTTGTCGTCGTTACATCGAGAGATCCGAGTGTAGAGATCTAGATTAGCAAGGTGGGAGGGCAATTATTCAGCCTTCGAATAATTTATTTACTTTCATGCTTTTTATCGCGTTACGTATTATGGTTTAAGAGATGTAATCACTTCTTTTAATTCCTTCCCGACTAATATAATTCTTTTATTTCTCACTTTTCTATTCTCTATCTCTTTCTTTACCGCTTTCTTTTTGCTTTCTTTATTATATTTAGTTGGTTTTATTTATCGTCGTAATATGCCATTTGCTTATTTGTCTTACATCATTTTAATACACTACTCGAATTAGCGATGGCCGTCTTCGGACACGCGAAATGGAAAGGTTTTCCCTATGTTTCATACCCTCACCCCCAAATCCGATTCTCGGTTCAAAGACCGATGGAGTCATTTTTTAAGCCTCTTTTAGTCTTAGTCTTCCCAAACTCGGATTAGAAGGGCAAAATTTATTTTCTTTTGTTTTTACTAGTTTTTCTTTCCTAAAAATTGATTGGCAACTCCTTTATTTTATGCTTTGTTCTATTCAAATTTTCATCTCGGTGTTTTCTCGGTTGCACGAACAGTAAGGTGAAGTCCTGGATCTCGCCCACCAATGCAAAGGCCGAGACCGACTCCATCAACCCTCGCCTCGGCCGGTATCCGCCATCGCCCGGCACGGTGGCAGCCTATACCGGGTAGTCGGCAAGTGAGGCTTCAGTCCATATTGGTGTTTTCACACCAATCTAGCCCTAAAGCCTCACGGCAGGATCAAAACCCTAATTTTACTTATTCCTAAATTAGAAAATAAGATGCCAAGAATTTTGAAAATAATTACTAAAATAAAAATAATAAAACCATCACTCAAACTTTGACTAATTAGATTTAATAAAACTCATAAAATCTTAATAAAAGGTTCATCCTAAATTTCTAAAATGCATCTTTAAAAACCCTAAATCATTTCCTATCTTTTCTAAAACCCTTACACCAAAAAGGCCATCGTAGGAAGCTCGGCCCGGTCCCGGTGCGGGCCCAAGGTCGTGGTTCCTACAAGTATAATCATGTGAAGATGGCTGAAAAGGATATGGAACAGATGACCTTCATCACTCAATGGGGGACATAATGCTATGTGGTGATGCCATTTGGGCTCAAAAACGCTGGTGCAACATACAAGAGGATAGCGAGACCTTATTCCATGATATAATCCACAAAGAAGTTGAAGTTTACATGGATGACATGATCATAAAGTCCAAAGATAGGGCATGGCACGTACCTAGCCTAAGTAAATTCTTCCGGAGACTCGGGAAATACAATATGCACCCTAATCCTTAAAAGTGCGCCTTTGGAGTAGCCTCGGCTAAACTACGCAGTTATGTTGTTAGTCTTAGAGGAATTGAAGTTGATCCACCCAAGATCAAAGCCATTCAAGAGATCCTTCCGCCAAGCATAGAAAAAGAGATAAAGGGTTTCCTAGGACGTTTACACTACATCGGTCGTTTCATATCAAAACCGACTATGGTCTCGTTAACCTATTTTCAAGAACTTGAAGAAAGGATGTGAGCCCATTTGGGATACCAAGTGCCGGAATTCCTAACTAATCCTTCAGTGCTAGTTCAACCCTAACGAGGGAAACCTTTGCTTCGTATCTCAAGCATAATGGAAACGACCATGGGAGCCATGGTAGCTCAACAGGACGGGAAAGAAGAGCGTGCAATTTACTACCTATGTAAGAAGTTCCTAGATTATGAGGCTAGATACACGCCATTAGAGAAGACATCATCGGCACTAGTTTGGGCTACTAAGAAGCTCATGCACTACATGTTAGCCCACACGGTACATGTGGTGGCACCTATCGATCACATTAAGTACATACTTGAGCAACCAACTATGATTAGCAAGATAGCAAGATGAACTGTCATGCTATCAAAATTTGAATTCAAGTTTGTCCCTAAAAAGCGATCAAAGGAAGGATAGTTTTGGAATTCTTAGCTAATCTACCCATACGTGAATCATAACTCGAACACCTTGACTTTCCAAATGAAGATATCTTACAAATAGAGGTGGACGTTTTGACAATGTACTTCAATGGCGCTTCTAATCGAAGGGCTTTGGAATAGGGATTCTTCTAGTCTTACCGGAGGGAGCACACACTCCCATTTCGGTCAAACTAGACTTCGAAGTCACCAACAACGCCGCAGAGTACGAAGCTTGTATCACAGGACTTGAAGCTGCTACAAAGATTGAGATTAAGAATATCGGGGTTTTCGGTCATTCTAATTTGATCATCAATTAGATTTTACAAAGGTGGAAGGTCCATTGTGAAGCCTAGGCACCCTACCAAGCATATCCGATGGAATTATCCTAACATTTTGAGAACATCTCTTTCACCTACCCCCTAAGGATGATAACCGATTCTTGAATACATTAGCTATGTTAGCATCCATGATCAATATCCTCGCTAGTGTTTATTCAATGCTCGTCCACATTGAGAGATGGAGTCACCCTGCAAACATCTGCGCGTTAGAGGTGTCTAATACCGACCACACCGGTTGGTATCATGACATTTATCGAGTATCTAGGTAAGCAAGAATACCCCTTAGACTCCACCCCTAGAACCCAATAAGCTATTTTCGATTTGGGGAAGAGACATTATTGGTAAGGTTATCCCTAAAGGAATAGGTGGTTATGAATTCATGCTAGTAGCAATCGATTACTTCACAAAATGGGTAGAGGCGGCTTCTTACACAACTTTGACATCGAAATAGGTAGCAAGGTTTGTTACATAAAATATCATATGTCGTTATCGGGTGCCCCATGAGCTTATTAGTAACCATGGTAGTCATTTTAAGAAGGAGGTAGCAAATTTGTTGTACAAGTACAAGATCCAGCATTATAGATCTTCCCCTATCGTCCTCATACCAACGGAGCGAGTCGAAGCCGCTAGTAAAAATATTCGTAAAATAGTGGATTAGCCCGAGAAGTTACCTTTCGCTTTGAGGGATTATCGAACGTCTATTAGATCCTCTACGGGAGCAACATCTTACTCCCTATTTTATGGCATGGAAGCAATCCATTCAATAGAAATTACTATTCCTCGCTAAGGATAATTGCTAAAAGTCGATTCCGAAGTAGAGTAGGCTAGAACACGCTATGAAAAGTTAGTACTATTGGATGAGAGAGGCCTCAACACCCTACACATTGTCCAAATATACTAGGCGCATATATCGAGGGCATTTAATAAGAAAGTTAAGCCTCAAAATCTACAAATTGGAGATTTAGTCCTTAAGGAAATAAAAGTGCCAATTCAGGACCCATGAGGGAAATTTGAACCCAATCGGCAAGGCCCGTTTATACTTAGTCGGATCTTACCAGTGGAGCAATGAAATCAACCGATTTGGATAGAGAAGAGATTTTTCAGTATACAAATTTAGATCAGTTGAAGAAGTATTATGTGTAGCACGACCCTAGATAGTAGGCCGAGCCCGGCTCAACTAGGCTAGGATATAGCAGAGGCGGTCATCACCCGGACAACAAGTGGGCTTCAAAGCTGAGTTCTTTCTTTTGACTCCGTAATTTACTTTTAACTATTTAATTAGATGGTTCCCTTTGTTATTTCGTGGGCGGTCCAATTAGGCTGTCAAATTTTTTTTACCTTTAGTTGAGCGATAAAATGTAAAAGTATAGCATAATACATACTTTTATTTAATAACATGTAAGCATACTACTTACCCGAATACATAGCTAATAAAGGGAAATCATTGCAAGCCCACCACTTGTAAAACAATAATAAATTTCTTGTAAGAGGCAAAACTAAACCTCCTTCTCTTTTGTTCTATCCTAAGTTCTATCAAAAAGATCTAAGCCCTAGTTTATCTACTTTCTTTCCTTTGGAGTCACTAGACTCAGCTTCATCATCCTAGGTGCGTTCCTTCAATTCCTTAATTCTGCGTGCCCTCCTCTCTTCAGCTCCTTTGGCTTCGGTTTCTCTTCGGCGGACGCGTTCAGCCACTCAAGGATTTATTTTGCGAATATGGAGAAGGGCAACAAGCAGGGATAACTTCTTCGAGATCCATCTCTCTAGTTCTCGATGACTTACACCATTGGGGATCCGCTTCATCATCCACTCTAGATAATAGGAGGAAACATAAAGGTTTGGCTTGTCGGGAGGTGTCAATAACTTTGCAGGTTCGTCCGGTTAGAGTTACCAAACCCTTTGAACAATTCAAAGGTAACAAGCTAGATGCATTCCAACAACGGAATCATTTGCTCTCTTCCCATTCTGTCGCAACACACGGTCGGGAAGTAGTAGGTACTGCTTTCTAGGCCAACCAATTGTATAAAGGGATGCTGCCACCAAGGAGTTGGGTTCTTGAGCTACTCCTCCCACCAAGGAGCCGGCTGATTAGCTACCACATCCTCTCGATTTTCGTTGGTATAAGTGAACCGCTAAGTATGCATCGGTTTTGGAGGAGCCTAAATTAGCTTTAGGTGCTCCATTAACTAGATCCGCACATCACGTATACAAATTAAAATAAGTGTCATGCACGGTCGATGTCTAATCTTTTTAGGCCTCATAGGAGCAAAATAAAATAACATAAAATAAAAAACGAAGCGAAAAAAAAGAAAAGGAGCGAAAATTTAGAGACTTTCAACGTGAACCGGAGGCCTTTCAGCCTCGCCAGTGCCCGACAACCGACCTGGTCCACACTTGTTTGGTCTCATCTCGCCATTATATGCTTACCTACAACAATAGGGCCCTTCCACAAAAGTCTTCCTTAGAATTCAATTCAACCCGGCCTAACCCTATGATTGTCTCAGCAACTATTAGAGGAGTTAGAGAATAATAATTCTCTCATTGTTCAACTAAACTTAGTAATGCCGCTGGTACCAAGTCCCTATGACCTTCTACTAGTACGAATGCACCTACCGGACAGGTGATAATGGCTCGCCGCCTCAAGATAATGATTGCCTCGGAATAGGCATACATGTTCCAATAGTGTTTCATCGGGTTGGTCAAATTTACTCGATTCCCAACAAGAATCCACCCTGCATTCTTATTGCTCGGTTTCAACAAGTATTTGTAAGTCTAGCGGACGTTTTCGATGACTTGGGTAAAACTGGTTTTGAATGCCTATAACCGCTTAGTATGGCATCAAATTCCTGAGGCAGGGGGCATAGTTCCTTACCCCCAAACCCGAAGACGTGATGGTGAGGGTCTTGAAAGGCCATATCAACTCTTAAGAAAGTCCAAGTACACCTTTACTTGGTGAATGCTCGAATAGGACATTGAACCCATAATTTGATAACTCGAATCTGTTCATATCTTTTGGAAGGAAATAGAAGACATAGAATGCTCGTAGTTTGATTTGCGTAAGGTTTTGAGTTAAGAACTTTTTGTTAAGCACCAACGTGGATCCTATTTATAGGAGCTTTCGGAGATTTAAGAGTCCTACTATACGTCCACAACAACCTACTTCACCGAGCACCCTGGATTTCACGGGTGACCGGCGCCCGCCACTGCCTAGGTTAGCCCGGTTCGCAGTTTTCTTTAGCCCGAGCACTCCTTGGACCTTATTATTTTCTACCCCAGATCCGTTCTAATATTTTAGACCATGCACTTGAGATTTTCCTTTTTTCTTATTATTATTTTTCTTTTGGGGGAATTGGGGCTAGTGCAATTTTTTTCGATTTGTCTTTATAATTTTCCTTAGTGTTTTGTATAATACTAAATAAAAGAATGCATTTCTTAGAATTGAGTTGTCTTGCATTTCATCCCATTGCATAAGAGTCATCATTACAAAGCAAATATTAAATAAGCAAACACCCTACAAGGGACTCCCTAATCATCAACGATGGAAGTGATGAGGAATCTTCTAATCATCGCCATCGGAATCGTCGTCAAAGATATAGTTCTAAGTATACCTGGCAATCGGGTCATTCGGTTCGGGTTCGGTTCGGGTTAGTTCGGTTCGGGTTAATTTCGGATCGATCTTGTTCGGCTCCGGTTCGGTTTCGGGTTCGGTCAACTTCGGTTCGGGTCAACTTCGGGTCGATCTTGTTCGGGTTCGGTTCGGTTTCGGTTCGGGTCAACTTCGGTTCGGTTCAACTTCGGGTCAATCTCGTTCGGGTTCAATTCGGGTTAATTTTCGGATTGCGTCATAATCGGGTCACTTTTTGGGTCAAAATCGATTCAAAATTATGTCACTATAGCTACAAAAGTCTATCCTCAAAAAAAAAAGTGGGTTGGGTCACTTTTATTTGGGTTAAATCGATTCGGGTCCGATTCGGTTCGGGTCATTTTCGGTTCGGTTCGGTTTCGGTTCGGGTCATTTTAGTTCGGGTCGGAATCGGGTTCATTAGATTTCGAGTCGGTTCGGTTCAAGTCGGTTCATTTCGGTTTCGGGTCAAAATCGGTTCAACTGTTTCGGATGTCGGTTCGGTTTGGGTTTCGGGTCGTTCGGGTTGACCCATTCGGTTCGGGTCGGTTTTGCCAGTGTCTAGTTCTAAGATAGATATGGAGAACTGCCCACCTTCATCACCTTTACAGGAACTACCTCTGGTCCCATGATTGTGAAGCTTCATGGCTTGGCCTCTCGTATGAAGATCGAGGGAAATAAAGATGATTTTTGCGATGATCGAAAGCACTGTAAGGGCAAGATATCTATGCGCTCCTCTAAAAAACTACGCCCGCATCGGAAGCATTAGGCTCGGAAGTGCTAGGTCCTTCCTCGAAAGCACTCCTATGATACCCGCACCGTGAAGAACGTCGAGAAAAACCTTGTCTAGCAGTACTACTAGAAGGAGTTTGTTGGTCGGATTGTTGTGTTTGTGCCCGGTGCCGCAGGATAACTCTCGGATGGAGGTGCCCTAGATCGATAACGCTACAAGAATGAAAGGGCAATTAGCACTCACTAAAGGCACGATAAAATTAGCGCTCCACTAATGGCAACTTACCCGAAAAGATGGGAAAGATTGCCTAGTAAGGAAGCTTTGGATTCCTTAGAGAATAGATTGATGATTGATGGACATAGTTCGAGATTGTTCTCGGTCGTACATATAAAATATGCTATGGTGTTAGCCAAACATACTTTTAGTATAAAACTAAAAGTGAAGAGCATGAAACTCTTATTCCTCGCCAATTCCTAGGGAATGAATACCCAACACATTCTTCCTCCAAGATTTCGGTGATTCTTATGTAATGAGGAGTCCCCGGGAAGAGTAACATCGACATCAAGGCTTGGAATATGGATGTCTATTGGTGTAAGTTGCCAAAAGATGAAGTTAATTTCCAAGCAAGATATTTAAATGTGATAAGAAAAATTTGAAAACTCACCGGTTGGGTCATAATCCGTGCCGCGTGGTGGCATAGGATGCGTTCAAGTTTAGGAATGAGGTATGAGGATACCCTACAATAGCAGACCACTTGCTCATTTAGAGGAAGGGAGCGAAAGTAGAATATGGTCAAGGGTGGATCGACCGGAACAAACATAGGCCATGTGTTAACCCAGATTTGAGGTGTAACCCTCTCCTCAAGATACCAACAAAACCCAAAGGGAACTTCAAACAAGATCCTCCTTTTACTCAATTCCTATGCAAGTGGGAGTTTTGAGGCTCACCAATCGGCTTTTGGATAAGATTTTTCGATCTGTTTTGGACTGAATTATTAAGGTAAGACACTAAAGTTCCATCAATTTGATTATAGACTAACAAGTATGTTAGAACAATAGATCATTTAGCCAAGCTTTTGATTAAACAAAAATCAAGGTTTCAACATTAAAATATACCAAGCTTCGAGGCTCTAATCAAGCCATGCTTAGGACCCTCTTGTCGGACTTAAGAACATATGCATCGCGATCAATACTTAAGAACATATGCATCGCGATCAAGTCAAGGCCCCATTTTGGACTTCAGGTTCAATTACAACCAATTCCAAGTATCAAGCAATAACTAATATAAAAAATCGAGGTAACATACCCTTTACTTGTCTACTTTGACCATTTGTCTTTTTAGACTTAATCAAAGTGGGGGCTAATTGCGGACACCTAAAAAGTGTCGTCTCTTATCTTTTAATTTGACATTTTATTCCGTTAACCCGATGATGAACTCCCAAGTCCTGTTTGAGGATTTGGATTTTGGACTGTGTTCGATTGGTGCGGCGAAGCCGATAACCCACAAAAACCGACAAGCACCAAATAAATAGCCTTTTTCCTTGGGTCGATCCGAAAATCCCCTTTTCTTTGGAACGATCCAAGAATTGAGCCAAGCCTTCAAAGACAACGGAGTCCGAGTACTTTGTGCCGAGAAATTCCAAGTTCGGAATACTACGTCGTCCAATCGGACAAAGAGCTAAAGACCGGAAGACGGCGTTAAAACATTGCATTTCATGATCACGAACATCAAAGTGTTGCGTTTAGGCTCCGCAAAATAGTCCACATGAGACTAAGAGCTTTTCCCCTCAAAAGGACATCGTGGTCGACACCTGTAACCCTAGAGTTTTAAGTGAAATGTCTGCGTTTTGGCTTAGAGAATCCTTTGAAAACATGGTAGGGCATGAAACCCTAGGCACGCCCGGGTGGTCGGCGCTATGAACCAGGTTCTATCCGATTCTATCCTTCCTTTATCCAGTTCAATCTTGTGAGATTCTAGCTTAGTTTATTTGCAGTGCTTGGACTGCTGGCCGAGTGTAAACCCTAGGTTATTTGTAACCTAGGTCTTTCCCTATAACTAGAGCTTTTTGTTTTTATTAGTTTTCTTCCCAAACCTAACTGGAAACTCTATTTTTACGCATTATTCTTATTGAAAATGCATCCCGATTATTTTCCGATTGCATGGTAAAAAAAAAAAAAAAAGAGATCTAGATCTGTCTCGCAAGCCGGAGGCCAAGGCTGACTATTTCAACCAGGCCCTCGGTCGGCGCCTGCGACCGTCGAGGGCGAGCTGCTGCCTGCACTGGGTGGTCGATGGCTAAAGCTTGGGTCTAGACCGGTGTTTTCAAACCGGTCTATCCCTAAAGCCTCGGGCGTAAATGCTAGTTTTTAATTTTTTCTTCTTCAATTCGGAGTTAATATCCCAGGAATTCTAAAAATAATGTACGGAATTAAAATGATTAATAAAACGCCAATCAATTTAATCCGATTTAACTTGTTAACTTGACTTAATAAAATTCACGACTCTTAATAAAAGGTTCATCCCCACTTTTTAAAATCCATCTTCAAAACCCTAAATCATTCTTTCCACTTTCTTAAAAACCTTACGTTAAAAAAGGCATGTGAGGAAGCGCAGTTCGATCCCGATTCCGGCCCGCGACCATGGTTCCTACACCCGATAGGTGATTTCTTACTAGTAAGAGGTCATACGGATATGGCTCCTGCTGTATTGTTGTGTTTCGTTGAGCACCTGGAGGATCATTTCTCCCGAACTCCACTTATCGTTGTTGAGATTATCATAGGGTTGGATAGGGTTGAACCAAATCTAAACAAGGACTTCGCTGGCAGGCCCCTATTATTCCAGGTCGAAGAAAACAACATTTGGAAACAAAACGGCGAGGCTAGGTGCACGGTGCTCGGACATGGGTAGCATTCGGCACCGACGAGGGTGAAAATTCTCCGATTTTGCCCAAAGTCTCGATTTTTCATTTTTTGTCCTTTTTTTCATTTTTAATTTTGCTCGTGTTGGGCCGTAACTAAGAATGAATTCTACCGTGGAGGACTTTAATGATTTTTCTATATGTTGCATGCAGATTTGGTTGGTGGAGCGGCTTCAACAGGTGCAAGCTCCTGGAGATGTGGACTTATACCTTACTACGCAATTGCATTAGCGAACGAATGAGTTAGGTTAGTGATCATCTCACTTCTTGGTAGCAAGCTTGGTTCAAAGCCGATAATCCCATTGAATAGTACATCAAGCACTCGAACGTGTCCTAATTTAGGACACACACTGAGCAACATCCTTTTGTACATTTGTTGGGTCTAAAACCAGTACGTACTACTTCCACGATCATGTATTGCGGAAAATGAGGCGAGAACGAGCAATTTCTTATCCAGATTGTGTTTGGCGTGCCACCTTTGAACTGTTTGCGAGGCTTTGCGGGTTAAGGTAGGTTTCGACATGGCTAGAGTATTGGATGAACCTGCCCAAGTTGTTCAAACCTATAGATAAGCGAACTATTACGGTTTCGAATATTATCCGGAGTGGAAGACAAAAGTAGGCTCCAAGCATCGCAAGACACCGAGGATTCAAGAACGGGATCCCGGAGGAGTTGTTCCCGCTTCGTACTACTTGATTCACGAAACAAACCCCCAAATTGATGAACGAGCTCACGGGAGAGAGACTGAGGCAAAAAAGTTGAAGAGAGGAGGACCCGCAGGATTGAGGATTTAAAGAAACACACCCAAAAGGATGCAGCTAAGTCTAGCGATCCGAGAAGGGAAGAAATAAGAATTAGAGAATTTTAGTTTTGCCTCTTTAGAACAATTTATTTTCCAAGTAGTATGCTTGTATTTTCCCTTTTATTAGCTATGTATTCAATTAAGTAGTAAACTTACCTTTTTATTAATAAAAGTAACTTTTATGCTCACTTTTATGCTTCATTTATTTTTATCGCTCACCTATAGGAATAAATGAAAAATTTTGACCACCTAATTGGACCATCCTTAAAATAACAATTAAAAAATTAATTAAGCATGTGGACCGTCTAATTGGACGGGTAGACATTAAATACAAAATATGGCCGGAAGGGTTGCTTGGGCGGGCCGGTTTGTCGTTGCCCGAACCGTGGCCGCTGCCGCCTATAATACAACCTGGTTGGGTTGGGCTTAGCCCATTGTGGGGATTACTTAGTGTTATGCTAAACATAGTATTTCTTAAGTTAATCTAAGTTCGTATATTGAAAAATCTTTTCACCGTCCAAATCGATCAACTTTATTGCTCCTCCTAGCGAGTATTTGAGTAAGTACAAATGGACCAGTGCCAATTGGGCCTAAATTTTCCTCAAGGATCCTAAATTGGTGCCCTAATCTCCTTAAGGACCATATCCCCAACCTTTAGATTATGAGGCTTCACTTTTTTATTAAATGCCCTTGATATACGTGCCTGGTATATTTGGACATTATGTAAGGCATTCAAGCGCCTTTTATCCAAGCAACACTAACTCTTCGTAACATGCCTTAGCCATTCCGATTCAAGAATCTGACTTTCTACAATGATTCATAGTGAAGGAATGGTGATTTCTATTTGAAGGACTACTTCTATGCCATACACTAGGGAGTAGGGTGTTGCTCCCATGGAGGTTCCGATAGAGGTCCGGTCGCCCAGTAAAGCAAAGGGTAACTGTTCAAGCCAATCCTTATAGCCGATCTGTCATTTTCTCCACTATCTTATGAATATTTTTGTTGGCGACCTCGCTCTGCTTTGTTGGTCCGAGGGCGATAGTGAGAATATTTGTGGTGTTTAATCTTGTATTTGTCTAATAAATTCACTATTTCCTTCGCAAAGTGACTACCATGGTCAATAATCGGTTCATGGGGTACCCCATATAGACTAATAATATTCCGATACTTAACTTAGCCACATGTTTTGATGTTAACATTGCATAAGAGGCTGCTTCTACCCATATAGTAAAGTAGTCAATTGCTTCTAACACAAATTTGTGACCACCCGTTTCTTTAGGGGTCACTTTTCCAATAATATCAATGCCCCAAACAGAAAATGGCCAGGGCGATGCAAGTGCTTGTTAGAAAGGATGGTGGCTGGTGCTACATGTTTACATACGATTGACACTTGTGGCACTTCTTAACAAATTCAAGGCGAGTATGCTGCCATGGTCAACCGAGTAGTATCCTAACCTCGAATTTTTTAAACCAACATTCTTCAATTCATATCGGGTCTACATTACTCATTATGAATATCATTCATGATATTCTCGACTTCATGTTGGTTCACACAAAGTAAGTTGATTCATGTGTTGGTTTTCTTTACAGCTGTCCTTGGTTGATGAAGATTTGAGCTGCTAGCATATAGATAACTTGTTGGGCTCTAGGTGTGGTGGTCGAAGGGTATTCTTGTTTCTCCAAATACTTTTAAATGTCATGGTACCAACCGGTTTGGTCGAGTACTATACACTTGTAGTGCGTATTATGCGCATGCTAACTCTGTCGTTCTATTTGAATGGGCATTGAATGAATGCCACTAGGGATATTAATCATGGATGCCAATTTAGCTAAAGCATCCAGTGAATTGATTGTCATCCATAGAAAGGTAGGTATATGATATACTTTCAAAGTGTTTGTTGTTAATTCTATCAAATGTGCCTGGTAGGGTGCCAAGGCTTCACTACATACCTTCCATTTCCATGAGATCTATGCATGCTTCGTACTCTAAGGTGTTGTTGGTGACCTAAAAATCCAACTTGACTCAAATGGGAGTATGTGCTCCCTCCGGAGAGACTAAAAATATCCCTACTTCAAAGCCCTTCTAATTGGAAGCGCTGTCAAAGTACATAGTCCACACATCAACCTCCACTTGTAGGATGTTTTCATCCGGGAAATCGAGGTGTTTAGGTTGCGGTTTAGTTATAGGTAGATCAACTAGGAATTTCGACACTACCTTTTCTTTGATTAGCCTTCTAACGGACATACTTGAGTTTGAACTCGATAACATGATTGTCCATCTAGCTATCTTGCAACTCATGGTTGGTTGCTCAAGAATGTACTTAATAAGATCCATCGGTGCTACCACATGTATCGTGTGGACCATCATGTAGTGCCTAAGCTTCTTGGTAGCCTAGACTAATGCCAATGATGTCTTTTGTAATGACGTGTGTAAACACAAATTTCGAGTCTAAAATAAATAAAGACAGAAAATTAGGAAACAAATATAATTGGTATTGATTTTCTTTGTTTTGGTACAATCACTATATTATACACAATTGATGTAATCCTCTTATTCATTCTCCCTATAACTTCAACGATTCGAGGGCGTTGTAGCTTAATCTCAAACTTTGGTATGGAGACGGATCATGAACGGTGGGTGGTTCTTGATCCGGATGAACTGAAACTCTTGAATCTGAATTCTTTGAAGATTTAGGTATAACTCTCTATCTCTCTTGGGTTTTAATTCTAAGTCATTCTAAGCTTTATAGAAAGTTCTATCTAAGTTTTCATGTTGTTCCGACCCACTCGGAAAACATGTTCTTGCATATCTCTCACAACTGTGTTTCGACTCACTCGGACATCACTCGAACTATTGCATGAATAAATAATTTCTCTAACTCACTTATTCCGAGCACTCGACTTCTTGTTTCATGTTAAAATGAATTACCTCGATAATTTTATGTTTTAGTTAGTCTATTTCGGAGAATCATTTGTTGGATGAAGTTAATGTATCATGATATTTTATTCTTTCTAACTTGATCATTTAAAGATTGACTCAAGATGGAATCCGAACCTAATGGATATTAGACTCGGAAAATTTCACTCTTTTAGGCCAAAGATAATTAAGTGCTTAATTACTTATTTAATTATTATTTGTGCCTAATCTTGGATCAAAGTATTCTTATACTTTGAGTACCACTTTGATTTGCTTTTATAGGTTGTTTAAACAAGCCTACTGTACTTTTGAACTACAAAAGCAATCGGTTTCAAGCTCGTTAAACACCAAGCAAACAGAAACGATTATTTCTTGACATGGCTCAAACACCGTGTTAGGGTTGTTTATTTCCAAAACTAGAAAACTGCAACTTTGAGTCTAATGGTTGTTTCCACCTCAGTCCTCAATCACCACCGGATGAATAATCTTTTACAGCTAAGAGTCGTTGCACAACGTTCACATCCCAATGGATCTCTTCCGAGTGACTTAGAATAGTTATTATAAATAGAAGATCACAAGTCTAGAACCAGACACAACGGTCATTCTACCTAGGTACTTATAAATGGAAGTCAACTCACAAGACTTGGAGGTTGCCAAAATTATTGTTGAACCGATTGCTGGTCTCATTCGTACTCAATCTTCTACTTACAACTTCAAAAATTTATAATTCTTACTTTCCGAGTTGTAAAGAAAGTCTTGTAATCACTTACATTCTTTTCTTACTTTCTTTGTATGTCCTATGACTTAGCTATAAGGGTTAACTCAGCTTAGTTGCCCTTGATCGTAAGGGTTAACTCGGTTAGGAAGTACTAGATCGGATAAGGGAACTTCTAAGTCTAGGAAAAACTTGTAAAGAAATTGTCTAAGGGAGCAATTCTTGTTAGAGTCGAGTCCTTTGTAGTTGAGGATTCAATTAGCTGATTTGACTTGGGGCGTGGATTAGCAATGTCCGTGGTTTTCTCGCCCTATGAGGGTTTCCACGTACTTCGTTTGTCTATCTTTCGAGTCGAATCTAAACTCGGAATATACTTCTGCTCACTTATGTGCAAAAAGAGTTTGATTTTATTTAATATCAATAATATAGAAACCAATTTTAATTATGATTAAAAACAACATTTAACGATCGTTAACGGGCATCGTGTGTTTGGGCGTCATTGTATGTACCACCTTTTACTACGGTTCACAACCGTAGTCATAAGTCAATATATGATGACAGTTCGAGATGGAAAAACCCTAGTCATAGGTCAATGTATGACGACGTTTTCTTCATCTTAACCGTTGTCATAGGCCTTGCTCTGTAGTTGGACAAACTTGATACAGAGCACCTATGACGACGGTTCCTTCATTTGAACCCATCGGATGAGCCTATGATTATGGTTCTACATTAAGAACCGTCATTAGAAGTCTGATTTTTTTAAAATAAGTTTTCTCATATTTGCTTGCCCTCTATATAGTACAAAAGAAAAAAAAACATATACAAACACATATACAAACCACAATCCAATACACTCTTCACCGGAATATATACAAAACAACATACTCATTACATTTTGTATACAGGCATTCCTCTTCACCGGAATATATATACAAAACAACAAACAAATATATAAACCACAATCCTATGTACATATTTATACATATAACTGTGTATGACTACTAAAATCACAAACTTGACCTATCAAATAATAAAGAATAATTATAATATATATACTTGTTCCTTTATACGGTTGTACACAAACTCAGCCCAACCTTGTTTTAACTCGTTGAGCACTTCATCCGTATAGGGAGTGGGTGGCCTCTTTCCTGGGAAATATTGTAACCAATGCTGAAAAAAGAATATATAATAATCAATTACAAGTGCAACTATACCTCTTTGGGACTAGCATTTCGAGTTTGGTCACAATCTCTTTCATGTACTTGAGAATGTAGAAGTTGCACTCCACATTCCCTGGTTGTTTATGGCACTACAATAATAAAATAGATTTCCAACACATAGAGAATTAATTAATACTTATGTATGTAGCAAGTAATATGAAATGAAAAACAACTAAAGTAGACTCTAATAACCAAGAGAACCTCACCTTGACGGGGACAATTAGTGGTTGTGCTTTCTTATTCACTTGTTTGTCCTTGACGGCTCCGCCAAAATAATAACGAGACTAGAGCTCTATTTTTTAATCGGAAAATTAAAATTCAAGTTAACACATACCATTGAACGATTACTAATTAACAAAACAACATAAAATGATTAAAAGTATGAACTCAAGTCTCGACGACATCCTTGATATCTTCCCTCATATCACGATCTAGAGGACCAAGGAAGTACGCCATCATAGCCTTTGGATATATTGAAGCAAGCATCCAATGGTGGCTATAAATAACACATTTTTATATAAGCATATGTATAAAACCATAAAAAACTTCATCGATTAATTAATTCATTATTTGTCCACTTACCTCTCATTGAACGTTGCAAGTAACAATGTTTTATCATTTGCAGCATCTTTTAAGACGTCAAATATATACTCGTTCATCACGATTCAGCTCGACTCCTTGAATAACGGAAGTAGGGTTCGAAACCGAACGAAGTACTTGTCAATCTCGTGTTGCCACCTTACATATTAATATGTAGTTAGAAATTGAAATTAATTAGTAAAAAAACTGATTATGAATATATTAACTCTCATCATGCCAAGCATAATAGCGGATTTCCGATTTCCTCCATGCGCAAAACCGCAGTATGTCGTTCGGAAAGACAAAGACCAACATATCCACTTCACGTAGCCCAAACACGTGAACTGGCGTGCTACGAGATGATCTAGTCCTCTGTTGGTAGAGTCTGCACATAACTTTCCGAGTATCACACCAATCAATGCTAGACTCCTCAATGGATTTGAGAGGAGACTTCTTCGGACAACGAACAGGCGCCACCGAACGTTTGCTTGTGCCACTGGCGCCCTTCATCCCACTCTCGGATCTGTCCCCGATATCCTAGTCAATAATAAATACAAAAATGAGAAATATATATATATATATGTGATTTTACAACACCTAAATCTAATATTTTTCATACAAATGAATTACCGTAGTGAGGATGACCAAACTCTTGGGCCAACAAAGAAAACCGTTGACTACGTCGTGAGCAGTGTGGAGCTCCGCTCCTCATATCGGCAACTCACGGTTGCCTTTCCCATGTATGACCTCTTTGACACTCACCCTCACCTCATCAGCTACAAGGGGTGTCCCCTTAATGACAAAATCTACCTTCCATGGGAAAACAACACCCAATGCCACAACATGCTCTAGGTGAGAGTGATGAGAAGTTAACTTGCAATTCACTGCCTATATAAGAATAAGTAAACATTTGACATAGAAGTTAAATAACCTAAAAACCTTGAAAATAAACGGACAGAGTTTTCCCATAAAAGTAATCATTTTCCTGGGACAATGGCCCTCATCCGAAACAACAAAAACATACTAAATAAGTAATTACTCAACAACCACATGTCGAGTTATGCGACAACAAAAACATACTATAAGTGATTATTAAACAAGATTATACATTAATTAGTGAAAATATAAATATGCATATAAATATAATTAGGTTGCAAAATCTCAATTACCTCTGCCGGAACATCGAATTCGTCGACGGGTGAGCTCGCGTTCATGTTGGCCGGTGTGTGGGGTGAGAAAGGACATACAACATCAAAGTTGCTCGATAACGACATACCCATGCTGGTGAAGTACAACCTCATATGGGAATGCATCTCGCCCGCATTTGCGCCCTCATCTCATCCATCTATGCAGCCATTTGGGACATTTAGGACTACATTTGGGCCATTTAGGCCTCCGTATGTGCTTAGCTGGAAGAGACAGGGCGTTTCTTCTAAGCCTCAAAGTGCTCGACTATCCCCACCCACCCAACGACGGCTCGAACACTACTTGGATGCTCATGTCATTGTAGGGCCAAGGCTAGCTTGTCCCTCCTCCCAGTGGTGTTAGTGACTTCTAAAGTCGATGTTTGTGACAAAGGCTTACGTAAGAAGAAAAAAATATTATCATTCCAAAAATTCATAAAATAAACCGATAAGTTCTCAAAATAAATAAAGAGAAATAGTAAAAAAAAAACTCACGAATCGGCAAGAAATAGCTTCTACATTGGCTGTAGTTAAGGTAACATCTTTCTTCTTTCTTCCTTCGATCCACGACTCGTCCCTATCGATAACGAGCTGCGAAGTATCTATGGTGGATCCTTCACCGGATGTGATTTGAAGTTGTTCAAGCTTTTGCTTGTACAACCTCTCCTCCAACTTCGCGTATCCCCAGGGGATAGCACATGAAGGTACGAATTGCTCTTAATCCTTTTCCGATTAGCTTCACTTATTGCGTGCGCAAGTAATATTTAAGGCAACAAAAATATCGGGGCATAACACTTATATATCTTCCTTTTTATATCAAGTCGACAACCAACATCACACTATATGTATATGAGATTCAATATTGAATGAATTACCATGTATTCCGAGAGAGGTGACATGTGACTCGGACGATCTCCGAGTCCTCCTCGGTGATACAATTGTAGACCTCCCAAGGTCTACCTTCTTGTTTTATCTCGCTTTGTTTTGTAAACCCATATAGCGGCAATGCAATATTTGAAGTCTTTAAACATTTCTGTCGCCGACATGAAGGTCTTGTGTTTCACGAGAGGGGATCCGAGATTCATTAATGTTCAAGTTGAACGTTCTCCGAAACACAAGAACGATATGTACTCATTTACCTAAATATCGTTCCATAGGTTGTCCTCAATGGAATCAAGGATGTCAGCCCATTTTCTAAAGTTGATATTCACGTGGCAACGAGTTGCCGCAGCAATGTAGCTTATAAAGGTAGCTTTATTCTCATTTACAACATTTCGTCAGCTATTAAAATCAACTTCGTGTAAGGAGAGTTAGATCATCTTTACTCGGACCAACTTCTCCTTGTTCATTATAGTTCGCCCCTGTATTTTTTGTACTTTTGGAAGAATCCATCTTATACTCTAAGAAATTATACAACTCTTGATAAATAAACATGTACAACAATTTTTTGATAGAAACACATAAGTTAGGTCGGGCAGCAATCAACATGGGCTTACCGTGTAGTCCGGCACGGCCCGTGCTTGGCTGCCCGGAACCCCGGTTCCTTAGATTTGGTCGTTTTTGTCTCTTCTCTTTTTTTCATAATTCTATCCATTCACATTCCTCAAATATAATATTAATTTACATATTTTCTCTCAAGCATCGTGAAAAATAAGACTCCTAAAATACACTTTCGAGTTTATATATGAAATTGGAAAGCACTCTCTACACTTTCGGGTTTCATGAAAATGCGGAAAATGACAAGGCAAATAATAACATAATTAAAAACCCGCGAGTGGAATTTAAGGCAAAATGCTAAAGATTAAGAGAAAGAGACAAACCTTGTGGTGCCAAGAAAGAGGACTCGGCGAGAGAGGTGCAGCCACACGAAGAGAGTGAGGTCGAAGAGAGAGGTGCGACCACACAAAGAGAGTGAGGTCGGCAAGAGCGGTACAGACACACAGAGAGAGTGAGGTTGAAAAGAGAGGTCGGTGAAAAAGTGCTCCACCAACAAGCTGGAAACGGAGAGACAATAAGTAGGGGGAGTGCAACCACAACCTGAAACCGCAGAGTAGTACCGAAACTACCAAGCAACCGCGGAGAGAAGAGAACCGAAGCGAGAGAGTATGCGATTGAAAAATGAGAAACTGTATAGAATCGGCGTTGGGCGAGGGTTTTGGTATAGAACTTTTGACTACGGTTCAATACGAATAACTGTCATCCGAAGTACTTAGACTACTGTTCAATAGTTGAACTGTCGTCATAGATAAGTCTATGGCGACGGTCCCGTAAAAAAACTATAATCTAAGGTTTAGTAGAAACTATAGACAACGGTTGTTTTGTTGAACCGTCGTCATATATACATCAAAAACCGTATTTTTATATGTAATGTCACAGGTCCATTTTTCATGACGGTTTATCCGTTTAACCGTCCTTAAATACCCGTTGTTAAAAGTGGTTTACGTAGTAGTGAATCTTCCATCACCCTATTCACCCCCTAGGGTGACTTAATATCTCCAAGAGCAAACCTTCAATTGCTATCGAGCCTAGCCATTCAAGAGGATCTCAAAATCCAATGGTTTAAAGATCAAATGGCTCGGAACAATGGAGAGCTCAATGAAGGAAGATCATCTAATAAACCACCCAAGTTCAGGGGTCAAACTTTGCATATTGGAAGAAGATGATAGCTTGCTTCCTGATGGATAACGATGAAGATGTTTGGAACATCATCAAGGATAGGAACTACATTCCAATGAAGATGGAAGGTGTAAGATATGTTCCTAAAGAGAAATCTAAGTACACCACTCGAATGAATAAGTCAAGTGAAGCAGGCGAAGATAAGTCAATATCTTCACAAGTATTTGCTATTCAAGATGGAGCGAGAAGAGAACATCACTCGGACGTATGCTTGGTTCACAGAGATTACTAACAATCTTAAGTCTCCGAGTAGAAAGATCTCACAAGAGGAAATGGTACGAAAAATTATGAGAAGTCTACCAAAGAGAAAATGAGGTCCCAAGATGAATGTCATTGAAGAGGCTCATAACCTCTCTCAATTAAAGCCGGACGAGCTCCTTAGCAAGCTTCTTACTCATGAGATTCATCCGGAAGAAGAGGACGCCAAGGTCAGCACCAAACAACAACTTGAGTCTCTTACTTCTTAGAGAAATGTTTTGAAACATGAGTTAGAAAACCTAAGACGGAATCCGAAAGTACTCGAGACCGAGTGCTCAAGGCAATGACACTTAGTTTAAGTCACTCAAAACAGAGAATGAGCAATTGAAAATGAAGCTTAATAAGTCTCAAGAGCTTGTGTTAAAACTCAATCAATGTTAGAAAAACCTTGATCTTTACTTGGCTCTTAGTGTGTCTCTTTTAGGAATTAAGGACTTGGTTACAATGTTGAAGAGGAATCTAATTCCTATTCTAGTCTTTTCAAAACTAATTCCGAAATGTAAAGTTCCGGAAGGCTGAGCACGGTTCCATTTAGACTCATGAAAAGAGGACTCGAGCCAATTCCAGTTTACCGGAAAAAGCCTTCTCTACCTATTTACAAAAGAAAGGATTTTCAAGGAAAAGAGACACAAACTCGGTTTCCTAGAAAGAAGACTCGAGAATCGGACCGGATCCAAAATCATTCAAATCTGGGTTCCCAAAAGTGCTCTTCCTCAAGAAAGGACCACGATAAAGGGAGTTACTATGTTTATAAGAGGAAGTGAGAAGGGTTAGTTTGGTTTTGTTTTGCGGGTGACTCAGAAATGAAAGGGTCACCGATACTTAAACGGTGGTTGCTCACGCCATATGTCCGGAGATTCAAGGCTCTCCTTAGAGTTAGAAGATCTAAAGGGAGGTAAAGTCACGTTTGGAGACAATAGCAAAGGCAAGATACACTACTAGAAATTGAATTTCTAACGACGATGCTTTAACGACCACTCATAAAATTAGTAGGTAAAAGTTACTAATAACGATAGAATTATTTTTTGTCGTTTAATTTCATCAAATAACTATCCTTAGATAACGAATGTAAACAAGGGTCGTTATTACTTTAATATGTTGGTCGTTAATACTATTAATACTCAAAAAGTTAATTATTATTATTTCCTTTTCTAAGGTAAAATTATTGAAGGCAAAAATTAAACTAGGATTTTCCTCCTAAGTTAAAATTATTAGGGGAACATTAAACTAGATTTTTCTTAAGTGAAAATTGACAAAGTAATTGATTAATGATTTAAAAAAAATTGATGACCATTTATGTGTTATGTTCTATGTTCGTTCATCACCAGCGAAACCCACCTCTTCCCTCTCGCACTCCTCGCACTACTCTCACCCAGATGAAACCCACTCCTCTTCCCTCTCGCAAGCACTCTCACGCAGCAAACCCCACCCCTTTTCCATCTCACCCTCTCAAATCGTCGGTCGTCGACAGCCCTCCCTCCACCCTCCTCATTTATATGGTCTCTCTCTCTCTACCTCTCCGACACTCAGTCATCTCGCCCAATCTCATGTTTAAACAGGTACTTTTGATTCAGTTTTCTTGTTTATGTATAATTTTTGATGGGTTTTTGGTTTGTGTTGAGGATGGGATCTAATCCTAGGTTTTCTTAATTGAATTTGATTTCCTCTTGCTCACTTAAGTTCGTTCATCACCCAGCAAAAACCGTTGCTCGCTCAATCCAGGTACGAGGGTTTTTGTTCTCCAAATTATACCCTAATTTTGCAATTGATTTTTGCTTTGTTTTTAGTCTTTTATTCTTTTACATGTTGTGCGATTATGTGTCCACCATTCTAAATTTTTTGGGTAAAATTGGAGGTTCAAAATTGCCTATGCCTGTTGAATTTATGTCTCAATCGAGAACGACCTTTTATACCTCTGTACATCATATCATGGAATAGCTCATTGGCTGATGGTTTGGTTGATTGTGCTTTTATACAATAGCAATAAAATCACAATATAAAGAGTAAGAGAAGAAAAGATAAAAAGTTGACAATATTTCAAGGAACCAACACATGGCATAGTAGTTTTCTAGTCATAGCACAAAAACAAAATATTACAGCAAGAAATTCTATAATAGAAGGATGGCTTATTGACATGTCAACTACGGTTGCGTTCGGTTCGAGTTGATGTCAAATCACCCCAAGTAGATGTATCTAAATTAAGAGCCTACAATGATGAAAGTTTTGGTGTAACCCCTTCAAATACTTCCTTAGACTTGGATGGTTCGATTGTATCACTCTAGAATATTCAATTGATTGGCCCCTACAGTTATTTTTCACACAGGAAGTACTAGTATTCCGATTGTTCGCTACGCCTTAAACGAACACAAATGGAGTTAAAAAGTTATGGGCGTCTCGTTATGAAGGTTTGCTCGGGAGAGTCCGAGTCACCCTAGAGGGGGTGAATAGGGTGATGAAAATTCTTTGCAAAAGCGCACACCTTTTGACGAGAGAAGAGACAAAGACAGATTCCGAGTCTAAGCAAGGAGTCGGAAAATAATGGACTCGGAATGTAATGAATCGGAGTAAACACGTTCAGCAGGGATGTCCGAGTCTAGAATGAACTCGGAAATAGAACACGAGAGAATTTACGTGGAAACCCTCCCGGGGCAGAAAACCACGGCCCGTGTCAATCCAGACACGAAGTCAAATCCACTATTTTGAGTCCACAAAATACCGTGAACTTGATCGAACCCGAGTTGCTCCCTTAGACAACTCTATACAAGTTTTCCTAGACTCGAAATTCCCTTATCTCGATCTAGTACTTCCTAGCTGAGATAACCCTTACAGCTAGGGACAACTAAGCTGAGTTAACCCTTACAGCTTAGTCAAGGGACCTTACAAAGAATGTAAGAAGTGTTTGTAATCGAGTACAAGACCTTACAACTCGAAAGTAATGAATTACGAGTAGGAGTTGTAAGTTGAAGATTGAAAGTAAATACAATAACTTTGTTCAAGTTGAAGTATTGACAATATGTTCGGCTCTCTTCAAGTCTTGTGAAGTGGCTTCTATTTATAGATAACCAGGTAGAGTAGCCGTTATCTTCATCTCGCTGACCGAGAGTCCTCTCGTGACCGTTGATAAGGGCTTTCGAGTCACTCGGAAAGTATCCGTTGAAATATGGTCGTTGGACAACGGTTTAACTCTCTTGGAAGTCCCAAAACCATCGGTTGTGTCTTGAAAAGTGTGGTGAAAACCATCGTTAAGCTTGACCTTCCAGTTTTCGGATATGGAAGCGCAGGCGACTTCGACACAATCTTCCGAGACTAGAGCGATGTAGGTGAAAAGCCATCTCTGCTGGTGATTTGATGTTCGAAGCCGGCTACTTTTGTAGTTTGAAAAAGATATCCTCGATTGAATAACCTACAAAAGTAAAACAACTTTGGTTCTCAAAGTATAAAATACTTTGGTCCAAGGTTAGACACGGATAATAATATAATCATGATAATTAACCAACAGATTATCCGAGTCGGAGAAGAAATGGAATTTTCGAGTCTAATATCCATGATACTCGAATTCCATATGACTTAGTCTGAAGCAAAGAATCAAGTTCCATAACGAATATCGAGTGGGAAATACTTGATGTAAACTAAGCACGAAAAGAACTACGAATGCCGACTTTGCAAGCAATAGAGTAAATAAACACAAGTCGGATTCGAGTGAGAGTGGACTCGGAATAAAGAACAAGTTTTACGAGTCGCTAACTAAAAAGCGATTAAAGAGATAAGTGAAGACCAAATCGCATAGAAAAGATACTATTTCACTCAAGTAAGTTTCTAAGACACGAGAGAATGCCTTGGAATCAAAACACTATATGAATGTCATCGTTATACCCGATTCCTTTTGCATGACTCGGAAAGATATAGAACAGATGTCCGAGTCTTCATGTTATGCATCAAGGCCACAATGATTTTGCTAATCGTCGGAATGATCGGGAAAAGTACTCAACATCTAAGCAGAGACGATAGCGTTTTAGACCAATGTTTCATTAGAGAGCATATGGCTTTTCTTATAAGGAATCTTCAGTTTTATTTCCAGGTATTGACAACAAATTGTGCTTTAGTTATGTGTATATTTGTTATACATGTACAAAGTCCATGCAATTACACAAATTATAGTTTTAATAGCTTTGATGTTATAATTAATTTTGTTTACTATAGATAGAGTTGCTTCATTAATCACTGTCACAAGCAAGAAATACAATTTATGATCAATACTCCACTCCCTAAAAAAAGTAGTAGAAGAAGAAAAGAAATCTTTATAATTTTATATTTGTTGGTTTGAAAGTGTCCGTGACTTTTATCCCTAACAATCCTTGCTCCATATATGTCCGAGTTATTGAAGATAGAGAGATTCATGTGAATCCTGCATTTTTAAGATTGCGAGGTTCATATGATTGTTGTAACAACAAATAAATAAAAAGAAAACAAAAAAGATCATGTCCAATTCACTTCACTCATGATAAGATATTGAACTATGGTATTTGAAGGATGTTTCTCGAGAAATCCGTGAATAGATGGATATTTATAACACCTCGTTTGCTTGATTATTCAATGAATGAATTTACTTGAATGCCTTGGTGATAAGAAGCTCGGTTATAAGTGACTTCCTAATTCGCTTTCATAGTAAGTTCTTCGTTGGTAAAGTGCTTTCTCCTTCTACGCTTTGCTTGTTGCTTAGATTATGTCTCTAATTAGAACTAAAATAAAGAGTGAAAGAAATATCGAAGGTTGATCATTGTGTTTTGTGGATGATGGGGATGTTCTCCAATAGCTCTATATTTCAAAACATCGGGATTAATGGCAATGCAAAATTCTTTATATTTTCCTCATCAACGACTCGTTATTCTTGCTATATTTCGAACATCGGGATTCAAGAAGTGTACATGTGTGTCATGTTGAACATGATAATTGTGCTAGAAAGAAAATGCAATGGAAATGCACAATCTAAATACCGATGTGTAGTGATTTCTAGGAGGATGAGTAAACACTAGGATCCAACCCCTATCCTTCCTCTCCAAATGAAAAAAGAGCGAAAAATTAGAAATGCAATATTACAATTTAGTGGTTTCATGCTCATTCTTGGTCACACTTGTGTTTTCTTGTGCGAAATATTGTGACGAACTATTATATGCAAACTTTATGGTTTTAATATCTTCCAAGAAAAAGACAAGCTACATTTAAATCGAGATACGTTTCGGAAGACCCTTCTCTTTCACAAATCGAGGTACATTCGTTGTTTTTCTTAAGACTCAATTTAAAAACACATGAATTGTCATTATTGGTTGTGTTATTACGTGGCCTCGTGGTCGTTGAGTATGTTCAAGATTGTCTCTTATAATTATACTAATGCATGTTCGTGCAAAACTAAAGGTTTCTATTTGTTGTCTTGCTTGGGATGAATGTGGTGTATAAATTGAGTTATGTGGGGTCTTTTGGTTGTCATATTGGTTGTGTTATTCTCCGGCCTTTGGCCATCTTGAGTAATTTTTGAAGGTATTTTGTAGGGTTTGAGGCATATGTATATATTATTTTTTTCCTTGGTTTTGTATATATTCAATTTGTATATGCTTTTTGTAAGGATTCTCTAGAACTTAGAATTCTTACACTTTTATCCTTTACTTTGTACGTGCTTGAAGCAACGAGATCCTCGATGCGAGTTCTAGCATTTTCATTATTTAAATGATTGAAGATGCGAAAGCACTCTATTCCCCTACCCCTTTTCTTAATATTATTTGAACATTTATATGAACAAGAACAATTTTTGTTTCTAGAATTGTTTTGTTAAGTTTCGAGTTGTTTTTAATGTTACGATTACATGCTTTGTACCAAATATTTACAAATTAATGATTTTTATATATATTTAAATTTGTTGTTACTATTTCTTAGATTTATTTTTATTAATCATATTATCTTATTGAACGACATTATTAACGACTGAAAACAATTGGCATTTAAATAATGTAGTAGTGATTTTCATTAACGAAAATATTTTGTCGCTAATCTTGCTTTGAAAATGTCACGACAAACAAACACGATCGTTAATGATAATAATTATAAAATTTCAATTTTAAATTTTACAAATAGACAACAAACAATTTGGTCATTATTAATATTTTTTGGTCGTTGATTAGTTAACTTATAATGACCATGTGTATTTTCATCGTTATTCTAATAACAACGAAAATTTTGATTTCGTCGCTAAAACTAATAACGCGGGACAAATAACGACATACGACGACCAACATTTTTTGGTCGTTAGAGCTTTTAACGACCATAAATCATGCTTTTAACGACCAAATTGTTCGTCGTTAGAAAGTATTTTTCTAATAGTAATAGTAGGGATTGGCAATATTGGTCAAGGAAACAACTCGGTCAGCCCAGTCTACCTTAACAAAGGGCTTAAGTACAATCTTCTTAGCATTTCTCAACTATGTGACAAAGGTCAAGAGGTAAGGTTCACTCATACCAACTGCTACATTTCGATGCGAGTCACCAAAGAAATAAAGCTCTCGGATCTAAGGTCAGGTAACACTTATACTATCCCTCTTTCGATTCTAGTCGAATTTATCTTGCTTAAAAGCATCTCTGAATTATGATTCATGGACTTAGCATCGTAGACTAGGTCATATTAGCATGCACACTATCAAGAAACTTGCATCTTATGGATTGGTTAGGGGTTGACCTAGTTGTGTATTTAAGAAAGATAAAATCGTGAAGCATGCACGAATGGAAAGCAAGTCGGATCATCTTTCAAACCACTCAAAACTGTATCTACATGCAAAGTACTTGAGTTAGTTCATATGGATTTGTGTGGTGAAATTCCTATGAAAAGCTTAAGAGGTAAATCTTATGTGTTTGTCATTGTTGATGATTTTTCACGATTTACTTAGGTGTGTTTTTCGAAGAACAAGAATGAAGCCTTCAAAGAGTTTACTAAGATCTGCAGGAAAATTCAAGTGGAGTCTTAGACTCAAATCAAAAGGATTCGAACTTACCATGTAAGGGAGTTCGACTACTCGGAATTTGCAGATTTTTGTGACAAAAATGGCATCTCCCACAACTTCTCTCGCACCAAGAACTCCTCAACAAAATGGAGTAGTGGAGAGAAAAAACATAACTCTTAAAGAAATAGGAAGGACCATGATGATTGAAAATGATCTACCTTACTATTTACTGGGCTGAGGCAGCAACACAATGAAATTATACGCTCAACAAATTCCTCATCGGACCCATTTTAAAGAAGACACCCTATGAGTCTGTATAAGGGAAAGAAGCTCGACATCTCCTACTTCAGACCATTTGGATGTAAATGCTACATGTAGAACAATGGTAAGGAACATTGTACTAAGTTTGATGCTAGATCGGATGAAGGTATATTTCTAGGTTACTCATCTCATAGTAAAGCTTATCGTGTGTTTAACAAAAGGACTAACAAAGTGGAAGAAAGTATCCACATTGTCTTTGATGAGATTGATCTTGGCATGATAAGTGAATGAACCTTCTTAGATCTTAAGCTTAACAGAGATGAAGATAACCTTGCTGAAGCTGAGCTTAGAAAGAGTCAAAACAGAAGAACTAAGGCAACTTAGAACGAGCCAACTCGGAATGTTGTGACTCGGAATGAACAAGTTCGAGAGTCGGCGCTGAATGTTGAAGAACAAGCCAACATAGAGGCTCAGCAAGAACAATCAACTGAAGATCAACCTATTCAACCAACAAACTTGGTAAAAGAGGACAGGTAGAGCTTTCAAGTATGCATCTAGTCACCCACCTAAAAACATACCTTCGATATCAATAATGGGGTAAGAACTCGATCTTCTTTACATAATTTGTGTGCATTCTCTTCATTCATATCATTAACAGAACCTAAGAATGCACTAGAGGCCCTAAATGAACCTGAATGGGTAGAGGCCATATAAGAAGAGCTTAATCAATTTGAAAGAAACCAAGTCCGGACTTTGATCAAACGACCTTCGACCACCCGAGTAATAGGAACCAAATGGGTTTTCAAGAATAAACTGGATGAGGAAGGGTTAGTTGTCAGAAATAAGGCTAGACTAATTGCTCAAGGATATAACCAAGATAAAGGAATTGATTGTGGAGAAACCTTTGCACCTGTTGCTAGGATTGAGGCAATCAAAATTCTCTTAGCATTTGCATCTAGCATGAACATCAAGCTTTATCAAATGGATGTCAAATGCGTGTTTCTTAATGGTTTTATTCAAGAAGAAGTATATGTTGAGCAACCCCTAGATTTGAAAACTCAAAATTTCGAAATCATGTTTGCAAGTTACAAAAGGATTTATATGGTCTTAAACAAGCTCCTAGAGCTTGGTATGAAAGACTACTGCTTGTTTCTTGGTTGAAAATGATTTCAAAAGAGGTCAGATTGACAAAACTCTTTTCACAAAAACCAAGGGGAGTGATTTTCTTATCATACATAGATATCTTGATGATATTATCACTACTACAAGAATCACTTTTAACGATGGTTAAAAGGACAAATCGTCATAAAAAATGGACCAGTGGCATTTTTGTAAATAAGCGGCGTTGTTTAACACCTATAACTACGATTCTTTCAATGAACCATCGTCATAGGTAGAACTGTCAACTTTTAAATAAGGTTCTATAAAAGAACCATAGTGATAAATAACTTTTTACTACAGTTCTTTAATTAAAACATAGTTAAAAATCTAAGGCACACATTTGAATTTAATTGAATTGTTTTAAAGTTACTTTTGACCACGGTTCTTTGATTGAACTATAGTCAAAAGTCCTCATATCTCAATTAATCCCCTCCCTCCCCCCCAACACTCTCTCTCACTCATCCCCCTCATTTCCTTATATCTCGAAACCCCCTCCCCCTCTCTCTCTCATCCCCTCATTTCTCGGATCCGAAATCGCCCTTCCCCCGCTCTCTCTCTCCTTCCTCACTCACTCTCTCTCTATCTCTCTCTCTCTCTCTCTCCCTCTTCCTCCAGCTCCGGCATCAAATGGTTGTCTATCTCTCTCTTCCTCCGGCTACGGCGTCAATTCCAACGAAAGCTCTCTCTCTCTCTTCCTCTAGCATCGGCTTTAATGGCAACCAAGGCATTATTAGCTTCAATGGCCGACTCATCCCGATCTTTAAGAGAGCGCTAACTTCTCCTCCTCTTCGCTCACTCCCGCTCTAAATCGCCATCTCGTGCCCAAGCTCCGCCACTGCGCCTGTCGCCGCGAGGAAGAGCGGGACACTTTACCCACCGAGCCTCCTCCTTGGTTCGTAATCCTCTCCTTCCTCTATCTCTCTCTCTCTCTCGGACAATGAGATTCAAGAGGCAGATTAATTATATCTCCATGGTTCGTTGTTAGATGTTTTGATTTTTCCATTTGTTGTGATTTTGTTAGGTTCTACCCTTTTAGATTTTTGGGTTTTAACTCATTTGTTCTCTCGCAATTTGTTCTAATTTTGCTTCCATGGTTCATTGTTAGACTTGTAATTAAAGAGTTAAAGTCTTTTTGATGTTCGTTATTAGATGTGTAATTGAAGAGTTGAAGTCTCTTGGATCCTCACATTCCGAGTCTTTCCATGTTGACGAGTGAAGAAGGTTGTTTCATTTGAGGTGATTAATTAGTTTAGATCCGATTCCGTTTAGACTTGTTATTATAATGTATTAGTTTACATCCGATTTCGTTCTTGCCTTGTAATCTTAAAGGTTCCGGGAAATTTGTCAAAATTCCCCTCCAACAATTTCATATGTATTTAGATCCGATTTGTTTTTGTTACTCAGCTTTTTCTTCTCTCTATTTCGGTTTTAGTTTTAGATCCAAAAATTTTCAGATCTAAAAGTTCTCTACATTTCAAAAAAATTCAAATGTATGACAACAGTTCTTTAAAAGAACCGTCATCCTAGGTGAGAGAGCCGTCATTATAGCTGACTTATGACGACAGTTATCTCGGGAGAACCGTCATTATAGGTGACCTATGATGACGATTCTTTAGAAGAACCGTCGTCATAGGTGTTCTTTTACTACGGTTTTGAACCATAGTAAAAGACACTACATACAACGACGACCACATACACAATGTCGATTAACCGTCATTAAAGGTTGTTTTTAACCGTAGTTAAAAGTGGTTTCTATAGTAGTGTATCTTTGGAGTTACTAATGAAACTCTACGCCAAGAGTTTTCTAAGTTGATGAGACAAGAGTTCCAAATGAGTATGATGGGAGAACTCAATTTCTTTCTTGGTCCGCAAATCAAACAAGATAAGGATGGAATCTATGTTTATCAATCTATGTACACCAAGGAGCTATTGAAGAAAAACAAGCTACAAGATGTGAAGCATGCAGCAACACCTTTGAGTTCTCTATGTTTTAAAAAAATTCAAACGTATGACAACAGCTTCTTTAGAAGAACCGTCGTCCTAGGTGAGAGAACCGTCGTTATAGCTGACTTATGACGACAGTTCTCTCGGGAGAACCGTCATTCTAGGTGACCTATGACGACGATTCTTTAGAAGAACTGTCGTCATATGTGTTCTTTTACAACGGTTTTTGAACCATAGTAAAAGACGCTACATACAACGACGACCACATATACAATGTCGATTAACCGTCATTAAAGGTCGTTTTTAACCGTAGTTAAAAGTGGTTTCTATAGTAGTGTATCTTTGGAGTTACTAATGAAACTCTACGCCAAGAGTTTTCTAAGTTGATGAGACAAGAGTTCCAAATGAGTATGATGGGAGAACTCAATTTCTTTCTTGGTCCGCAAATCAAACAAGACAAGGATGGAATCTATGTTTATCAATCTATGTACACCAAGGAGCTATTGAAGAAAAACAAGCTACAAGATGTGAAGCATGCAAGCAACACCTTTGAGTAGCGAGTTTGAAATTCTACATAGGTATGATTGGATCTCTATTTTTTTATCTCACATCTAGTAGGCTAGATATCATGTTTAGTGTCTACCTTTGTGCAAGATTTTAATCTAATCTAAAAGAATCACATATCATTGCGGTGAAGAGAATTTTTAAATATCTTGCAGGGACTCGGAATCTTGGTCTATGGTTTTCAAAAGACTCGAATTAACCCTCACTCGGATACTCGGATGCTTGATCGTGCTGGATATAAGGTTGATAGAAAGAGCACTTCAGGAGCATGCCAATTTCTTGGACAATCCCTCATCTCCTGGAACTCAAAGAAATAGAACTCGGTTGCTCTATCAACTGCTGAGGCTGAGTACATTGCAGATGGAGCTTACCGTGCTCGGATTCTATGGATCAAGCAGCACTTGAAAGATCTTGGACTATCATTCATATCCATCCCAATCAAGTGTGACAATCAAAGTGCAATCGGTATTAGTAAGAATCCAGTTCAGCACTCAAAGACTAAGTATATTGAGGTCACGTATCATTTTCCGAGAGACCATTCTGAGAAAGGTGATATTGAGCTTGAATGTATTCCTACTAAGTTTCGGTTAGCTGATATTTTCACTAAGCCTCTTAGTGAGGATCA
Organism: Talinum fruticosum; assembly: GCA_021018815.1. Lineage (NCBI taxonomy): Eukaryota > Viridiplantae > Streptophyta > Magnoliopsida > Caryophyllales > Talinaceae > Talinum > Talinum fruticosum. The sequence goes on along the minus strand of JAITYX010000120.1, from coordinate 210,081 downwards.
GTTTTGTTTTATTAGGAATGAAATTGGCATGATTAATGCATGATTATAAGATTTATTGCATGATTTACTCTTTCATGATTATGTGTTATATGCCTTAAATAGATAACAAATGGATTAGTTGATTCAAAGTAAAACCGAGCTATGAGTTATTAGTACTCTTCGATGTTCTTAGTCACTTAGAAAACTTACCGAGTCGGACTCGGATTATAAGCAAAATGGACACCAAAATTCCGAGGTCATCTCAAGATAAATGGAGAATCTTACAAATGTTTTCGAAAACTCTCTCTCTCTCTCTCTCTCTCTCTCTCTCTCTCTCACTCACGTGAATAGTCACTAGAAACTAGTTGTTGGAAGAAAGTTGTTGGAAAACTAGCCATTACTGTGTAGAGCGACACAACGGTCTCGAGAACCGTTGTTTGATACTTGAGTGAGAAAGACAGTTGGAAGCCTTTTCGTTGTAATTAGCACCACTTCACTTTCTTTTCTCTACTTTGCATACTTATTAATTTCACTCTCGCACTCTTGCTATCTTCGCTCTCAAACTCTCTCTCACTCACTCACTCGTGTTCTCTCTCTGAATTTCAAACCTTTTTATTCTCTATTCTCTATTCTCTCTCTCAATCACTATTTCTTTAATCTCTTTGCAAACATGGCTAAAAGAGGTGCTACTCAAGAAGGAGGTTCGGCCACTAAGAAGGCCGGAATTAAGTCTACTCGATCCGAGATTTCGTAAGGTAAGGGAAAGAACTCCGCCTCGATCCTCCAAAATTCTTTGTCGCTTAGCATTTCATTTTAGACGACAAATTCTTTCCGTCCACCTCCTTCTCGTGGTTGAAACACATCACAAAAACGGTATGTACAAGTATCTTTGTTTTTATGAATACATCTATCCGGACCTAGTGTCCGAATTCTACTCTCATATGAGTGCCAACGAAGGCCTCATTACCTTTATTGTTCAGGGTAAGACCATTCACATCAACATTGCATTACTTTACAAACTTTTCGATGTGAAGACTCTTTTTCTAAACTCCAACCTTGTTCCCGTCAATGACGTTGCGGGTGATTTCTTTGAAAAGTTCACTAAAGAGGTTCCTAAGTCCATAAAGAATATCTCTATGACTCAAATGAAGTCGAAGCAAGACTTCTTTACTTCATTCCGATGAGAACTTTCTTCTCTCATTATTCCTATAAAGAGAACCCCAACTCAAAAGTTCTCAAGGTTCTCTATGATATTCTTGAGGGCTACAAAATAGACCTCTTTCCTTCAATTCTAGAGCGGATGGCAACCGTGCCTGCTCGTTTTAAGAAATATGCTCCTTTTCCTTTTGGGGCACTTCGATCGCTGTTTTCAAGCGGTTTCAGGTCCCTCTTCCCTATGATCCCATGGCTTGCTTGGAACCTATTGTCTATTTGGGTATGAATGAGCTTACGGTGTTAGGATACCAGGAAGTCAAACCTAGTGTATGGATTCATGTGTCCGAGTTACCTCCTCTACCTCCTCCTCCTCGGACTCATGCAACTTTAGATGTCCCACTATTGCCTACTAGACCTTCTACTTCTCAACATATTCCTTTTGTTGAGTTATTTGCACAAATAGTAAACAAATTTGCTTCTTTGGCGGAGTATTTTCAATCAACTCTAAAAATCATGAAAACATTCATTCCAACCTTGGTTATGATGCAAAAACAAGCTCACTCTCAGCTCCGAGAGAACCAAGAACTAATTTATGAGCTCAAGGAGATCATCAAAGAACAACGCAATCAGATCGGACGTTTCCACGAGTGTAGGTCCATGGTAGTTGAGGATTGAGAAACCACTTACACTTCGAAGAGTCCTCCAGCTACGATAAAGCACCATTACCTGAAGTTGAGAAACCAGCTAAAGCCGAGGAAGAAGTTGAAGCCGAGGAAGAAGAAGAAGAAGTCGAAGAAGGAGAAATAGAAGAAGAAAACAAAGGGGAAGAAGTCGCTCGGTCTAAGGATTAGGGCAACAAAGAGCGTGTGTTGATCTCTTTTGATCATGCTCAAGGTGGCTCAATAGAGGTTAACGATGCTTGGTAAGTCAAAAGCCCCTGCCTCGAAGCCCAGCCAGCGGTTGTCTTTGAGGAAGAAGAAGAAGTTGAGGATGATATGCCTTTGGTTCCCGGAACCGGGACATCTCTACTTCTTGATGTACCAATTCTATAGCCTCCTCGCTCAACTACTTCCACTCAAGCATATAGGCGAAGGCGCACTACTCGCTCCTCAACCTCAAGGCAACCTGCCCCTCCCTCTTAATCTATTTTTTTAACTCGGATGTCCAACATCATTTTTGTAATTATTTGGTCTTTCCTTCCTCCTTTTGGTATTTGCTTGAAATGCATAAGGGGAGAGAAACATATAGAAAATTTTAGATGTTTGATCTAGGGGAGTTTTTCCCTTTTCCGAGTTAAGTATTTTTCGTTTCTTATATATATGACTCCGGCAATGAATGAAATTTATTTTCCGAGCATATCTGTTTTGAGTTAGCTCGATACTTGACTCTTTAACATATTTGTTTCGAGTTATATATTTTTTTACTTTAATAGCTCTTCTACTTGACTCTTTAACATATCTCGCTCCGATCAATTTTTCCTTGCTCGATTAATATCAAGAAACATGTTCCGAGTTATGTTTTGATCTCGAGCTGCACTTAACTATATCTTAAGTTCCGATTAAGATCTTCTTTTGCTCTCATCAATTCCTTTCGAAAACTTAACTAATTCAACCGACAAGTTTCTATCTTAAGTATGGAATACCTTTCATCAAAAAGGGGAGATTGAAGATTCAATACAATTCTCTATCTCACTTGGGTTTTGATTCAAAGTCATTCTAAGTTTTATAGAAACTTCTATCTAAGTTTTCGTTCGTTCTAACCCACTAAGAAAGCACGTGTAACACCCCAAAATACCCCTAGGAGTATTACATCGCCGAGTTCCCTAAAGGAACTCCCTAGGCTCTTTACGGTGTCAATTTAGCTGTCTAAGCTCAACTTAAAGATAATAAGGATGGTTTTCCAAAAGAATCGAGATTTCCTAAAAATTTTGGCAGAGTTCTATTTGTAATGTGGACTAACCCTTAGGCTTAAAGCTCTAAAACCCCGCATAAAAGGCATAACATAACTCAATGAGCCACACGCTCGAGTATACAACTCAATGGCCACACGTCAAAGTTCAACCAATCATGCGATAAAACTTAAAATAATCTAAATGGTTTAATATACATCCGGTAAAAACTACATGTACTAAATTACAAATACAATACTTAGAAATATAAGAAATGCACATTCGCAATTCGAATCACTCAAGCAACCAACAAACGGCAATCAACGGAGTCCAGATTAAGCTAAGTACTACACACCTAAGAATGCACCTGCAACACCTGGGGAAAAGGGGTAAATTTGTGGGTGTGAGCAATAAACCACGGGCTCACCGGAGTCTTACACCCTTAAAATAGAAATTCTTTACACATACTACTCATACTAATGAAATCCGTGAAAACGTAATAACATTATACAAATCTAGATACTTTCAATGAAATCTCTTGCAATGTAAATATCAAGACTCTTTAATCACTTAAAAGCACGATTTCACATTCATGAACAATTCTTTTAGGACTGAATCAACTTTCAACAAGGTGGGGCAACCACCTACACTTTCTTTCAAAGGCTTTCAATCGAAACTAAATCATTTCTACTAAATCACTTTTCATGAATCACTTTCAATGAATCTCTTTTGGTGAATCACTTCCCGGGTTGCGGACTCAAACTAGCACTTCACAATTTCTCATAGTTTCTCCGATTTCTCTAGTTTCTCCGGGGCACGACCCCAAATAAAAGGCTCCGGGACCTATCTATAAAGATTCCAATCGGGCGTCCCGCTACCTAGGACCCCTAGCTAGCCGCCCTAGCTAGAATCCTTCCTTGTGCTAAACAATCCAGGCAAAGTCGATTCACAACAGTTTCTTTAACACGTTCACTTATCAAGCTTGTTTCAAACAACATTCTCAAATCAATTTCACTTCTTAAAAGTACGTTTTCACGTTTGAAAATCATGTATCACACAAGTCACATTCAAGTATCATTTTGCGTAAAACATAGAACTTCTTTCAAAACCAACTTTTGGACAATGTTTAACACAATCACTTGCATAGATAGCTACAATTCAACACGGATAGTCATTCTCGGCTTCTCTTCAACTAAACCTTTCTCAATTCTCCCATTTAGTAACATTAATTCCTTTTTCCGAGCCACAATAACCACAAGTAGTTACCATTAATCTCACATGTCCCAATTTTTCACAATTTGCCACCTTTGCTTCAATGTTTTCCGATTACGCCTCCACATTACTAATCGGCCTTTTCTTACTCATACTTAGTCAGATAGCTCTCATTCTTCACTACTAAAATTCCTCTAGCTCCCTTCATCTCCAAGTCCGATTTGCTCTAATCTTAAGTTTCTATCTCATTAATCGCTCTTTCTTGTCCAAACTCAATGATATAACTCTTAATCTCTTTTCCTCGCTCCACTTCCGCTAGCTTCGCTTATCTTTGAATTTAGTTCAACCTCAAGGATTTAATTTTCTTTTGAACTCAATTATCCTACTACTCACTCACCTCTCACTCCCATGCCTCAATTGTGCATCACTCGGTGTGAATTCACACTCCTCTTCTTAACTCGTTATTTCCCAATATAAGTCGTTACCTTCCAACGCAAAGAACTTAGGAAATCTCCGGAGTTTAACTCGAAGCAACAATTCACAATTCGGACCCAAATCAACCTTTCTTCATTTCTAAGTGCTAATTGAGACCTTCACAATACTCGTTATACCTACGCAACCTAATTCTTTCTAAACTTTCAGCATCTCAACTCAACCCTAACCAACTACTAAGCTCCTTCGATTTCGATTCGGACTTAACAGTTCAATTCGATTTTCTCATAACCTAATTCAATCTTAACCACTTCCTAACTTCATTCTATCACATAAACATTCAATCATCAAAACAAAACTGATTTGGGTTTCGAAATTAATAATAGTTTAGAGTATAAGACTACCCACCTCGGTTCGGGGATTGACAGCTTGCTTGAGGTTCGAGTTTGCTTGGTCGGTTTCTCCCTTTTCTTCCCCTTTCCCTGCTGCCAGCCGGTTTCGTCGCCTTCCTCCGCATCCGCCACCGTCGCTGCAGTCACGCGCTCACCGGCGGCCTCCTCGGCCCTCACGTTCGCTTTCCTTTTCCTGGTCTCGGTTTTCCCTCCTTCGGGCCTCGCCGTTTCCCTCATGATCGCCGGTCGCTTCGCCGCCGCTGCCGTTCGAACGTCGGCCTCCGGTCGCTTTCTTGGTCGCTCGCCTTCCCTCTCTCGCTCTATCTCCCTCGCCTTCCCTCTCTCGCTCTATCTCCCTCGCTCGGCCTCTCTCTCTCTCCCATTGCTTGCTTCGTTCGGCCCCCTTCGTTCCTTTTCCTTTGCTCCTTTCTTTTCCTATTTCGATGGCTACATCAGGTGTAGCCAACACCTACTCGCTCAACACTAATCCTCTCCAAATTTGTTTATTTATTTATTTTTGTTTAAGGGGTAATTAAGTATAAGTCTCGCTCTAGGCTTATATTTTGTTTACTAGCAACGAAACGAGCAATCACCCTTATTAATTAAGCTATATAAACACATAAACACATAATAATGACATAATACAAGTTATGTACAAATACTTAGCTTAATTTAACTATAAAATTAATCTACTCAAAATTCCAGGTCTCACAGACACGTTCTTGCATATCTCTCATAATCGTGGTTCGACTCACTCATACATCACTCGAAGTTTCGCATGAACAAATAATATCTTTAACTCACTTATTCCGAGCACCGACTTCTTGTTTCAAGTTAAAATGAATTACCATGTAATTCTATGTTTTATGTCGATCTATTTACGGTGAATCATTTGTTGGATCAAGTTCATGTATCCGATATTTTATTCTTTCTAACTTGATCATTTAAGGATTGACTCAAGATGGAATCTAAACCTAATGGATATTAGACTCGGAAAATTCCACTCTTTTAGGCCAAAGATAATTAAATGCTTAATTACTATGATTTAATTATTATCTCGTGCCTAATCTTGGAGGTTGCCAAAATTATTGTTGAACCAATTGTCTGGTCTCATTCTTACTCAATCTTCTACTTACAACTCCAAATCAGTAATTCTTACTTTACGAGTTGTCAAGAAAGTCTTGTAATCACTTACATTCTTTTCTTACTTTCTTTGTAAGTCCCTTGATTGAGGTGTAAGGGTTAACTCAGCTTAGTTGCCCTCGATCGTAAGAGTTAACTTAGTCACGAAGTACTAGATCGAGATAAGGAAACTTCGAGTTTAGGAAAAACTTGTAAAGAAATTGTCTAAAGGAGCAATTCGGTTAGAGTCGAGTCCTTTGTAGTTGAGGATTCAATTAGTGGATTTGACTTGGTGATTGGATTAGCACTGTCCGTAGTTTTTGCCCCGGGGGGTTTCCACGTACTTTTGTTTGTCTATCTTTCTAAGTCCAATCTAAACTTAGAATTTGCTTACGCTTACTTCGTGCAAAAAGAGTTTGATTTTATTTAAAATCTTCCATCACCCTAATCGCCCCTCCTCTAGGGTGACTTAATCTCTCCAAGAGCAAACCTTTATTCTTGAATTTGGTTTACGAATGGTTGCGAACCTTGATCCTTTATGCTAGGTAGATGGATGATGTTTGCGAGTCTAAGCTTTCGATTTTGTAGAAGGTGAATGTGTGTGAAAAATGAGTGGAGGGCCTCTATTTAGTAACTATTTCCTAAAAGAAATATGTTCTATTTACTACGTCATTAGTGACGGTGGAAGCTTCTAATTAGTCGAATTTAATTTCTTTCAATTTTAATTTTAAAGACTTTCCAAAACTAAATTTACGCGTGGTAATTTGCAATAGATCGAATAAAAATAATTTAATTTTCAACATGGTAGCAAATAGTTGGCTTCCAAATTTTTGCCTCCTACAAATGCCCCTTCGAGAGTCGACTATGTGCATGAGCTTTTTGAATGTTGACGCAATTGAATCTTAAATACTTGCAAGGTGATTGACATACGTCACCCATAATCGCCATCTTGATTTGGAATCTTTTAATATGACACGAGATTATACCGAAACCACCCAAGTCACATATTTGGACTTGTTTGGATATAATTCTTGAGACTATGCTACATGGAGAAATTGAAATTTGATATTAGCTCTTTGTGTATTGTGAGAAAGAGTGGAGAGAAACATGATAATAGAGCATAGAGAAACATGATAATAAGCATGAACTAAGGCCAACGCAAGTACAAAATAGCTTGGAGTATAATAAGCTTATACGGTTCCACGGTTTTTCAAGAGTACTTAAATTTGTTTTTTTTTTTTTTAACTTTTTTTACAATCCAAGAGCTTGTGGATGAGGCAAACCCCTAATATGCCGCGACTCACTTATTCAAAAGTCATTTATTCAAAATCTTCATATTAATATTATGTGAAGTTTGTGGTTGTGGGTCATAGCCAAACACGCCCTTTTTCTCTTTCTTCAATTGTTCAAAACTCAATTTTTGCAGCAACTCTTTCTCTCTCATCAGCTATTGCTTGCCTCTCTCACCAAAATCTTCCCCATTTCTCTACGGTTCTCTTTCTCCGTCCCCAAATTCAAGATCAAGCAAATCGAGCGTAAAATTCACCAAATCATAAGCTTTGCCAGATTTCCACTACCCCTTCTCATCATCGGTCATCCTTCAAGCGCGTCTAGGACAAGTTACGGTTTTGGGACCAGAAGGATCAGTCAGCGGGTAGCTTAACGGTTGAGCAGCAGTGCCGTGGTGTCAACATCGCGCGAGCATGGGGAGCGCGGGATCAGAAGGATCAGTCAGCTCCAATTTTTTTTTTTTTTGTCAAATTGAATGAAATGGGTTCGAATTGGAAGATGGTAATTCAATAAATCGGGATTATTTGGCGTGGTGGGCATGATTTGGAAAATATATGTGAGCTGTTTCCTACTCAATTTGGGTTGGAGGAACTAAACCGAATCCCATTCAGAATTGGGTTCAAACTCTAGGATTAATAATAAGGGCAGAAGCTCATGGAGATTTATGACAATTTCATTTGAAGCCGGACTCTTGTGGATTCTTCTTATGCTGGAGAGAGTCAAAGACCGAATCCTCTTCAGAATTGGTTTCTCACACACTCACAAGCTGCAGAAATCCATGAAATTTTGAATTCCTTTTTTTAACAACTTTTTTAATCCGCAAGATTGTCCATAACTTGAGCGGATAGAACTTCGAAGTAGTTGTAATTTACTGAAATTGTTAAACTCAGACCAATACGTGAATATATAAAAGGACATACGTTCATGCTTCCCGTACATTTATTCTTCTTCCTCTGTTCTTCTTAATTTGGGTTTGAAAATTTTTGTTTGTCTCCAAAGCTTAAAGGTTCTTCTTCTCTTGTCCTTCAATTGAAACGTGATTGGAGTATTGCGTTGTTTCAGATCTGATTCTTTTTTCTTAAACGGTAAAGCTTCAAATTTGATGTGGTATTGCTTATGCTCGCTGATGATGAATTCTTCATAGCCTTTGCTCTTTCTTTACTTTCTCAGCTTTGCTATGACTGCCCCTTTTTTTTTTTTTTTTGCCTGTTGGTAGAAGACCTTCACTCGGCTGAATCAATCTGTACAAATACTATTAAGATATTTCCAGTTAACTACGTAGAGCCCGAATTTGGGTCAAGATAGCACTTCAGTGTAATTTACCAACATTTGACTAATTTGAGGAGGCTTCCCCGAAAACTTTCCTTCTGCTTATTTTTATTTGGGTTAACTATCTATTAACTAGAATTTTTTTCTCACCCCTAAGTGGAAGTAATATTGCACCTTGACGATCCTTGACCCTTGGTTAATCCTTTCCATGTTTTACCCCTTTTAGGGTATATGAATGGGTTAAACTTTCTTTACGTCATGGAAATTTGAAGATTTAATTTTCGGTTAACCCCTTACATGTTTCACCCTATTTAGGGTACATGAACGGATTACACCTTTTTACGTCATCTAAATTTGAAGACTTGATTTTCACTTAATCCCTTACATGTTTCACCCTCTTTAGGGTATATGAAAGGGTTAAACCTTCTTTACTTCATGCGAATTTGAAGACTTGATTTTCAATTAACTCCTTACATGTTTTACCCCCTTTAGTGTATATGAACGGGATTAAACCTTCTTTATATTATGTGAAATTGAAGACTTGATTTTCAGTTAACCCGTTACATGTTTTACCCCTTTAGGGTAAATGAATAGGTTAAACCTTCTTTATGTCATGCGAATTTGAATACTTGATTTTCAGTTGACACCTTACATGTTTTATCCCCTTTAAGTTACATGAACGGGTTAAACCTTCTTTACGTCATCCGAATTTGAAGACTTAATTTTACTGTTAACCACTTACATGTTTTACCCCTTGTAGGGTACATGAACGAGTTAAATCTTTTTTATGTCATGCGAATTTGAAGACTTGATTTTTGGTTAACCTCTTACATGTTTTACCCTCTTTAGGGTACATGAACGGGTTAAACCTTCTTTACGACATGCAAATTTGAATAGTTGATTTTCGGTTAACCCCTTACATGCTTGACCCTTTTATGGTACATGAACGGGTTAAAAATTCTTTATGTCATGCGAATTTGAAGACTTGATTTTTATTAACCTCTTACATGTTTTACCCTTTCTAGGGTACATAAACGAGTTAAACATTCTTTACGTCATGCAAAGTTAAAGACTTGATTTTCACTTAACCTCTTACATGCTTGACCCTTGTATGGTACATGAAGACTCGGACACTCGCTCAATACTTTTCCGAGTTGTATAAAAGGAATCAGGTATAACAATCTCGTACTTATAGAGTTTTGATTTCAAGGCATTCTCTGTTTCTTAGAAACTTTTCCGAGTAACATGGTATCTTCTCTAAGTGATATAGCTTTCACTTCATGTATTTCGTGCTTATCCTTGAGTGACTCGAAACCCGATACTTTGTTTTGAGTCTCTCGTCACTCAGATTTATCGCATGTTGAATAGACTGGTATTCCGCTCAAATCGACTCCTTTCTATAAGGTCTATCTTGTTGAAGTCGAGTACTCCCGATCTGTTTCATGCTTAGTCTATATCAAGGTATATCACTCGATGTTCTTTACTTAACTTGATTCTTTGCTCGGACTAGCTCGATGAAATTTTGAGTTACATGGATATTAGACTCGGAAAATTCCATTTCGTTTCGACTCGGATAATCGGTTGCTTAATTATCGTAATTATTTTATTATCTCGTGTCTAATCTTGGACCAAAATATTTTATACTTTGAGAACCAAAATTGATTTACTTTTGTAGGTTATTCAAACGAGGATACGTTTTCGAAATACAAAAGTAACCGGCTTCAAAATGTCAAATCACTAGCAGACATGGCTTTTCACCTTCTCTACTCCGAGTCCCGGAAGATTGTGTCGAGTCATGCTGTTTCCAAATCTGGAAAAGCTGGAACGATAAGCTTAACGATGGTTTCCACCTTATCTTTCAAGACACCGCCAGTAGTTTTGGGACTTCCAAGAGAGTTTAAATCGTTGTCCAACATTCACATTTCAACGGATACTTTCCGAGTGACTCGAAAGCTTACATCAACGGTCACAAAGGACTCTCGGTCGGCGAGATGAAGATAACGGCTACTCTGCCTGGTCATCTATAAATAAAAGCCACCTCACAAGACTTGAAGATTGCCAAAATTATTGTTAATACACGTACTTGAGCAAAGTCATTGTATTTATTCTCAATCTTCTACTTACAACTCCCACTCAGTAAATCTTTACTTTACGAATTGTAAGGTCTTGTACTTAGTTACAAACACTTTCTTACTTTCTCTGTAAGGTCCCTTGACCGAGCTGTAAGGGTTAACTCAGCTTAGTTCTCCCTAGCTGTAAGGGTTATCTCAGCTAGGAAGTACTAGATCGAGATAAGGGAATTTACGAGTCTAGGAAAACTTGTAAAGAGTTGTCTAAGGGAGCAACTCGGGTTCGATCAGTTCACGGTATTTTATGGACTCAAAATAGTGGATTTGACTTCGTGCTTGGATTAGCACGGTCCGTGGTTTTCTGCCCCAGGAGGGTTTCCACGTAATCTCAAAGTGTTATCTTTTTGAGTTCATTCTAGACTTGGACTGTGTTATAGCTCCTGCTTAACTTACTTATTTATTCGTGATAGCATTTACGAGTCCAAACTTTTCGTCCCTGCTGATTGACTCGGAACTCCGTCTCTGTCTCATCTTTGACAAAAGAGCTAAAGTTTCCACGAAAAACTTCCATCACCCTATTCCCCCCTCTAGGGTGACTCGGACTCTCCCTAAGCAAGCCTTCAATTGGTATCGAGCCTAGCCTTTCGGAAAGGATCTAACCATCCAAAGGTCTAAAGATCAAATGGCTCGGAACAACGAGAGTTCGACGAAGGAAGATCTTCCAACGAGCCACCAAAATTCAAAGGATCAAACTTTGGGCACTTGGAAGAAACTTATGGAATGTTTCCTTATGGATCATGATGATAAGGTATGGGAAATCATACAACAAGGAAACTACATTCCAATGAAGACAGATGAATTCGAGAATCCTTCCCAAGATAAAAGCGGAATTTACACCGGCGAAGCGAGAAGTTCGAAAGAACTTCAAGGCAATGAACATCCTTATGTGCGCCATCGACTCCGAGGAATATAATAGAGTATCTCGCCTGTGATTCCGCCAAAGAGGTATGGGACACACTCGGTCAACACCTATGAAGGCACAAGCCGGGTCGGACAAGCGAAGATTACTCAATATCTTCATAAGTACGAGCTATTCAAGACGGAGCCGGAAGAGAACATTACTCGGATGTTCATTCGATTTACGGAGATTACCAACAATCTCAAGTCTCTGGGTAAGAAGATCACACACGAGGAAATGTGCGGAAAGATACTCGAAGTCTACCCAAGAGAAGATGGGGTCCCAAAGTGGCTGCCATAGAGGAGGCTCGGAACCTCTCACTCTTAAAGCCGGACGAGCTCATCGGGAAGCTTCTCACTCACGAAATCCATCTAGAAGAGGAGGATGCTGAGGGCGTACCAAAAGGAACATTGCACTGAAAGCTTCGAGAATCCAAAGAAGAAAATCTGAGCTCCTCGACTCGGAAGACAATCCCATGGCACTCATTACAAGAGCCTTCAAGAGAATAATGAAGCACAAAAGATGGGATAAAAGGCCAAAGGAAGAATTCTACAAGAAAGACAAGAGGGACAGAAAAGGTAAGTACTCTTCACCCTCAAAGTTATCTTTATCTAAGCATTCTGGATGTTTTGAGTGTGACAACAAAGACCACATAGTCAAAGACTGTCCAAAAAGAAAAAGGGACAAAAAGAAGAAGAAGGCCATGATGGCAACATGGAGCGATGAAGACTCATCGGAAGATGACGATGACTCGGACGACTCAAAGTGTCCGATGGCAATCTCGACTCGAAGCCGAAGGAGAGTCGGACTCGGACTCGAACAATGAGGAAACTAATCCTCAAGAGGTCACTCGGAAAAGATCAAAGGACACCGGTACCTTGACGAGTGGATGTTCCCGCCACATGTCGGGAGATGCGGGACTCTTTTACGAGTTGGAAAAACATAAAGGAGGAAAAGTCACATTTGGAGATGATAGCAAAGGCAAGATAGTTGGGATAAGCAAGATTGGAAAAGGAAGAAATCTGGTCGAGTCCAGTCTACCTTGTCAAAGGATTAAAGTACAATCCGCTCGGCATCTCTCAACTATGTGATAAAGGTCAAGAGGTAAGATTCACTCGGACCAATTGCTACATTTTTTATGTCACTGCCAAAGAGATCAAGCTTTTAGGTAAGAGATCAGGTAACACCTATATCATTCCTCTTTCGATCCTAGTCAAAATTTGTCGTGCTTAAAAGCATCTCTACATGATGATTCATGGTCATGGCATCGTAGATTAGGCCATATTAGCATGCATACTATCAAAAAGCTGGCATCTCATGGTGCGGTTAGGGGCTTACCTAAGCTGTGTTTTTGAGAAAGATAAAGTATGTGAAGCATGCACCGAGAGGAAACAAGTCGGATCTTCATTCAAATCTCTGAAGACAGTTTCCACATCCAAAGTGCTTGAGCTACTGCATATGGACTTATGTGGTGAAATTCCCATTAAGAGTCTTGGAGGTAAATCTTACATATTCATTATTATTGATGATTATTCTCGATTTACCTAGGTGTGTTTTCTTAAGCACAAAAATGAAGCCTTCAAGGAGTTGCTTGTAGAAAAATCCAAGTTGAGTCTCGGACTCGGATCCGGAGGATTCGAACCGACCATAGAAGGGAGTTTGACTACTCGGAATTCTCGAGTTTTGTGACAAAAATGGAATCTCTCACAACTTCTCAGCATCCAGAACTCCTCAACATAATGGAGTAGTAGAGAGAAAGAACAGAACCCCTGAAGAAATAGCAAGAACGACGATGATTGAGCACAACTTTCCTTATTATTTACAGGCTGAGGCGGTCAACACGACCAACTATACTTTGAATAGATGCCTCATCGGACCCATATAGAAGAAAGCACCTTACGAGCTCTACAAGGGGAAGAAACCAAATATTTCCTACTTCCGACCATTTGGATGTAAGTGCTTCGTTCACAACAATGGTAAGGATCACTCGACCAAGTTTGATGCTCGGTCGAGATGAAGGTATTTTTTCGGGTTATTCTTCTCACAGACAAGGCTTATCGTATTTTCAATAAGAGAACTAACAAAGTGGAAGAAAGTATCCACATTGTGTTTGATGAGCTTGAACAGGAGAAACCAAGCGAGTCTTCAAACTCGGAATTGAAGCTCGGTAGAGATGATGACGAAGCTGAACCCACAAAGACTTAGACTCAACCGGCTTAAAATGAGGTCACTCGAACGAAGTGACTCGAGAATGAGGCAACTCAAGAGCTCACTCGGAACGAACAAGCCAATGAAGAAGATCACTCGGAACAAGCTTCGAAGATCAAGCGGTTCAGCCCACAAATCTCATGAATCGAGAAGCTGGTAAAGCATTCAAGTTTACTTCTAGTCATCCACTAGAAAATATAATTTCGATATCAACAGGTGGGGTAAGAACTCGCTCCTCTCTTCAAAATCTATGTGCATTCACTGCATTCATCTCATTAACTCGAACCTAGAAATGCACTAGAGGCCCTTAATGAACCTGAATGGGTAGAGGCCATGCAAGAGGAACTCAATCAATTTGAAAGAAACCAAGTTTGAACTCGACCAACCGACCTTCGACCACCCAATTATAGGAACCAAATGGGTTTTCAAAAACAAACTGGATAAGGGTGGAGTGGTAGTCAGAAACAAGGCTAGACTTATAGCTCAAGGATACAATCAAGAAGAAGGAATTGATTGTGGGGAAACATTTGCACTTGTTGCCAGAATCGAAGCTATTAAAATTACGTTGGCATTCGCATCGAGCCTGAATATTAAGTTATATCAAATGGATGTTAAGTGTGTGTTTCTCAATGGTTTTATTGAAGAGGAAGTCTATGTCGAGCAGCCTCCTGGTTTTGAAAACTAAGAATTTCCAAATCATGTTTTAAAACTTCAAAAGGCACTCTATGGTCTTAAACAAGCCCCTCGAGCTTGGTATGAAAGACCGAGTAGCTTCTTGGTCCAAAATGATTTTAAAAGAGGTCGGATCGATAAGACTCTCTTCATGAAGACCAAGGGGAAAGATTTCCTTATTGTTCAAATCTATGTTGATGATATTATCTTCGATGCTACTAATGAATTTACGTGCCGAGAATTTTCCGAGTTGATGAGTCGAGAATTCCAAATGAGTATTATAACGCCCCAATCACCATTACTTAATAATCCCTTCATTAGGGACTTGTTATGTAAGGTTGCAGCTGAAGGTAACAATCGAAGGCGTTACCGCCATCCTAAAAATAGGACAAGGCTAAATAATTGAAATAAAATGAAATACGGTTTGGGCATCCACGGTTATATTTCAAAAATGCTTGTTAGGAGTAACTACTTATTACCCAAGTAGCTATGTCATCCCAAAATACGGTTTACGGGTTTAGCAATACAATATTTATACAACTTAGACTTTTGTTTAATCCACAAGATAATGTACAATGTATAATAATTCCCAAGGTCATACCTAAACCCTGGTTGAGGGTAAAATCACTGTAAGCGTCTATGCACCTTCGAATTGCGGATGCAACGTGGTTGACTAAGGTTTGCCTTCGTCGGACTTGGTAAATGGTTGATTGTTCACCAATGCTTCTTCCTAAAACAAAAACAGTAAAATATTTCGAAGAATGAGTCGAAACTCGGTACGAACATTCCTGCACTGTAAAACAACTTTGAAAATATTTTAATTGAGCGCGCGCATTTCAATTCATTTTAGTTTGAAATCGGGGAGAGAATATAAGTAAAACTTGCTTGCTAGGTTATTATCCGAAAGTGGAACCCCTTGGTAATTGATACGATCGTTGAACAGGTGCTCACCCCGGGCCGACCAGATAACCCGAGTTGACGCCGCGCGCAGTATAATTGGTGGGCCTAAGCCTTCATAATTGATAATTGGGCGGGGACCACTTAATTAGGTGGCAAAACTTGATTTGCGAATGATTCATTATTAGTTATATATATGAGAAATGTTGAGATTTGATGAAACATGTGAGTTTTCGAAAGGTACGAGCAATGAACGTACACGAGCCGAGAATATTTGTTTCTCCCCTTTTGCGAAATTTGAGTCACCAGCTATTCCGCAACGGAAGTGGCCTCGGTTACGTTTAAAATGGTTTTCTAGGGTTAATAATGTTTTCTTGAGTTTTAATGCTTGAGTTTGTATAAGCTTTAACAATTTATTTCATTTCCTATATTCGTATGAAAATCGATTAAACTAATGTTTGTATTACTCAGCTTTCTTTGCGTTGATTCCGTTTCAATTATTGAATACAATTTATATTAATTAAAGAGGATGATTAGGCTAACTAAATACCCAATGATGTTGGTGTGATTCGATTTGCTAGTTGACTTGGATTGAAAATGGTGTACATATATATACACAAACACTTATTTTTAATTCATTCCCCACTTCTCCCTTCTCTGTACTCGGAACTCATAGTCAAGTGGTTAATTAATCCGTCAAATGCCTTTCCATAGGAAGGTTTCACAATTTGCCGAATTGCCAAAAGTTCATACATATACCACTTTAAGGTCATAAGCGTTGTTCTCCCGACGGACTTCACATTCACAGCCACCATTAGGTATGCCTAATGCTCAATTATTTTCCATGCCTGTACACTTGCACATTATCGAATTTCAACTTTTACGCACACATTCCCCTTTGTTTGCTCAATATAACGATTTTCAAAATGTAACAATTCCACCAAATTGTTCAATTCGATAATAAAACATCCTCAATCTCATTCACTAGTTCATAAATTCCCAAAACGAGTCACATTCATTCACATTCGCACAATCAATTCATCAAAATACCAAACCTAAATCCTCCACACCAATTCGAATTTTCCCAAATTAATCTTTAAATTCACTCCAGAAACATATTTATAAATCGGATAATTCAATTTCACAACTATAATTGCTCAAATAAATAATGAACTTGATAATTTAGGGTTTAGAGTTTTACCTTCGAATTCACGGAGGAGGAGTCAAGGAGAGGAAGGAGGGGATGTTGGTGGTGCACGGTAGCTCCGGCAAGCTGCGGGCAGCACCGCCGTCGAGCTCCGACGGCCGAGCTGCGGCTGATGGTTGGGCAGCAGAGTGGGTCGCGGCAATGGTGAGGTAGGGCATCTGCCGCGCGCGAGAGAGGCGTCAAGCGTCTCCCTAACGACGCCGGCGTCGGCTTCTAGCCGGCGTTGGTGGCGCTGGTGGCCGAGAGCGAGCCACGAGTGGAGGCAGGGGAAGGAGCGAGAGGCACGCGAGGAGGAGAAAGAGAGAGCGCTAGCGTCGAGAGGAGGCCGGTGCTAGTGTCGGCTTCGCCCAGGCATTGGTGGTGCCCGGTCGCCGGAACCGGCACGACCGAGGGAGGCTTGGAGAGGCGGGCGAAGCGGGGAGAGGTAGGGAAGAACGAGGGAGGGAGCACGGGAGAGAGGATGAGCTCGAGTGAGGAATGAAATGAATTTTTAAGCTGCCTACACATTCCGAGAGAATTCTTTCTCTAGATTTTTCCTTAGAAAAATCTAATTTGGTTATTTTATTATTTTGATTTATTTCTTTATTTACTTATTTTGTTTTCTTTTATTGTTACTTTTAATTTTGTTTTTAATAACAATGTTCACAAATTAAAATCTTATTATGAGATTTTTATTAGGGCCACTCCGTCGCCTTAGCTGCATAACACATGTATAAGGATAATGTAAATACAAAATATCAAATTGAACTGCACGCGCTGAATTATATAAATAGTGTAATTAATAAAATAAATAATGTGATTTAGGGTCGGGTTGTTACAAGTATGATGGGAGAACTCAATTTCTTCCTTGGTTTACAAATCAAACAAGACAAAGATGAGATCTATGTCCATCAATCAAAGTATACCAAGGAACTGCTGAAGAAATATAAACTTCAAGATGCAAAGCACGCATCTACACCTATGAGCAACGACGATAAAACTTGACTCATATGAGAAAGGTAAAGCAACATATCGAAACTCTATCGAGGTATGATTGGATCTTTGCTATATCTTACTTCTAGCCGGCCTGATATAATGTTCGGTGTTTGCTTATGCGCAAGATTTCAAGCTAATCCAAAAGAATCACATCTCACTCGCGGTGAAGAGAATATTTAGATATCTTGCAGGTACTCGGAACTTAAGTCTATGGTATTCCGGAGACTCGGAACCGACTCTCACTGGATACTCGGATGCGGACTACGCTGGATATAAAGTTGATCGAAAGAGCACTTTTGGAGCTTGCCAATTTCGGGTCAATCCCTAATATCCCGGCACTCAAAGAAGCAAAACTCGGTAGCTCTATCAACTGCTGAAGCTGAGTATATTGCAGTTGGAGCTCGTTGCGCTCAGATTCTATGGATAAAACAACACTTAAAAGATCTTGGACTGTCCTTCAAAACAGTACCAATCAAGTGTGACAATCTGTAACACCCCGTCCTTAAGAAAATAATTAACTTTAAATACATTCAAGATTAGCATGAGCGCGTGCATTTCAAATTCCAAATATTTTCATATTACACATGTGTGTGTACATATGTATATATATATATATCTATCAATGTTGTTTAAAATGCAGGAACCGGATGATGACAATGACGACGCACGAACATACTCTATAAATTTGAATGATTTAAAAGATAATTAACACTATTACGTAACTAATTTATTTTGGGTTCTAAAAATTCTTAAACAAATAAAACAAATATAATTTCTATAAACTTAATATTGCTAAAAATAAAATTCCTAGATTAAGATAAGCTTAAATAGAAAAGATGATGATAAGTATTAAGAGGGGGAATTAGAGTCTGGGTTAGGATAAGCCTGCAAGAGAGATGGGCCGAGAGAAGGGTTTAGGTTGGATGGCCCATTGCAAGAGGGGAGGAGAGGGAGTATAAAAACGTAAAGAAATCTAAAGCTGTCATTTTTTCCCTAAACCTAAAACCCGATAATCCACAAACCTCCTTTCTCTCTCTCTCTCTCTCTCTCTCACCCGACGCCCTGCCTCGCTCTCGCGTCCCACCTCCACCACTAGCTGGCAGTACCGGCGGCTCTCGGCGGTGCCGATCGCCACCACCGGCTAGCTACCGGCACCGCCACCATCATCTTCACCGGGTTCCTCATCAAACACCTAACAACTCATCCTTCCCTTCGCTGCCTCCTCCGCCTCCCTCTTCCCGCTCGTTTCAGCCACCGGAAACACCACTACGACACACCGACAGCCGCCGCTACTACCTTCCGCCGCGCTGCCGCCGCCTCAACCACCAAACACCAGCACACCGCCATCCTTACTCCCGCCTCTGCTCGAGTTTGCGCCTGCCTCTACCGAGTTTGCCCTAATTTAGTCACGGTGCCTTCGGTTGGTCTCGGTTTCCCGGTTTCGGTCCCTGTCCGACTATCGCCACCTTGACCGGGCACCGACGCCGCGCTACTCCCGGGACTGCTCCGGTCGCCGACTGCCGCTCTGTTTCGGTGCTCCTCGATCTTCCACCACCACCTTCAACCACCTCAAAAACCCCTCAAAAATTAACCCCGTTAACTTTGGTTTTTAGGGTAATTTTTCATCTTTTAATTTAATTTCTTAGAGTAAATTTCGGTTTCGGTTCGTTTAATTAAATTCTTAGGTTAATTTTTCAGATTCGAGTTCTTCATTTCTTTTGATTTAAGTATTTAAGTTGTAATTAGTTGTTCTTTCCTGCTTGGAGTTTAAAAGTTTGGTTATGGTATGTACGTAAATGATGCATGGAGACTGGGAGAAATTTGGTGAGATCTGAATATATCGAACTTGAAGAAGGATTGTGGAAATCCCTGTATGAAGGACATTTATGGACAAATCCTGTCACAAGGACAGATCCTGGATAGATTGAGTTACGGATTAATTTAGATGACCTTTTGACTTAATGGTGAGCTTAGAGGAAGCTGTGAAAGCTGAAGGGTTATGAGAGTATTATGCTAAAGAATTGGCACCTTGGTTTCTCCCATTATAAAAACAGAATAATCAAGAAATAATTAATATAAATAAATAAATCAAGATATATATATGATAGCTAAATAGTATCGGTAATTAAAAAGTAAACCTTTCTTTAGTTTTAAAACAAGTATCATTATCATTTATTAATAGTATTAGTCGAGAAGGATGAGACATTATCCGATGTTAACATGTACATATATTTAACTTTGTATTTTATAAAAGGGAAATAAATAAACCTTATAGGTTAGAATTAACCTTAATACTATGTAGGAGAAAACTATGTTTATTGAGGTTAATGTCTATATATATATATATATATATATATATATATATATATATACATGCATGTATTTAGAAGAAAGCTCTATATATATTTTTAAGTATATATATATGTATATACTTATGCATGGTATAGAATAAAATGAATAGATTGTATATATTAAAGATATCATTAGTACCCTTTAAAAAAGGTACTTTGTTAATTTTCATTTCAGAATATATTTGAAGTAATTTAATAAATAAGAAATAAAA
Source organism: Talinum fruticosum (assembly GCA_021018815.1). NCBI lineage: Eukaryota > Viridiplantae > Streptophyta > Magnoliopsida > Caryophyllales > Talinaceae > Talinum > Talinum fruticosum. The sequence goes on along the minus strand of JAITYX010000120.1, from coordinate 189,793 downwards.
ATTCAGTTTATTAATAAAACTCTTATATCCTTAATTAAGGTCATCCAGCGCCGGCGTCGTGCGTTCATCCGGATTCCGCCCGAAAAGAAAAAGGAGGAACGTCAACAAGGTACGTTCATTGATCGTGCCCTTCAGTGTTTTATTTACAAATCAAGGCCGGGTATGGCCGTCATTAACAACAATGAAGAATTGTTTGCAAATGATATTTGCCATCATTAATATGGACCCGCCCATCAAGTGCCAATACTTGGTACGCCCAATATCCAGGTTAGTAACCCCGTACCGGTTAACCGCCTTCAACCGGACTATCCGATCGGTGCAGGTGTGTGCACATGCATTTAGGGAAACCCGATGATTGTAAAGGGATCCATTCGGATAATCAATTAGCAACAATTTTACATTGTTCACTCTCCCTCATTTACAAATGAATTGAAATGCATGCGCTCAACTCAATTACTTCATAACTATTATTTTACTTGCATGATAGTGAACGTATTGAGCTTCGGCTCACATTTCGAAAATGTTTTCTTGTTTTGTTTTAGGTAAAGGTGTGGAAGATTTGAAGCAAAGGTCTGCTAAGGATTTAGAGGCTCGCGAGTGACAACCCGGTTGGAGTATCAAGGGTTAAGTGCCGTTGTCGTAGTTTACCGGACGAGTAGTCTATACTTATGCTTAATCTTCGTACAAGTTAAAGTTTATGCCTTATCATGAGACACTTGCTGTTAATGGCAAAAGCAAGTAACCGGGGTTAGAAACGTATCTATTGTTATAGCCTTGCCCTTTCCTCCGGTAAGGGCGGCGGTAATGCCCTCGACCTACTTTTCACTGCGCTAATCATCGGCTAGCGGCTTGCTTAGTCTAAAACCGGTGATTATGGGTTTGGGGCGTTACACAATCAAAGTGCAATCAGCTTCACCAAGAATCCAGTCCAGCACTCGAAGACAAAGCATATCGAGGTGACGTTGAACTTGAGTTCATTCCTACTAATCTTCAATTAGCTGATATCTTTACTAAGCCTCTTGGTGAAGATCAATTTTGTTTCATTCGGAATGAGCTTGGTATGTTAAATGCATGATTATGTGCTATGTGTTTTCAAATTATCAATAACCATTAGCTTAGTTGATTTAGTGATACTTGGGTTAGTAGTTATTTCTTGTTTCGAGTCACTCGGAACCCATTACGAGTCACACTCAAACATAGAGAAAAATTTGGACTTCAAATTTTCTGAAATTATATCTAGAATAGTGGAGAGTTTCGGAATATATTTTCAAAATCTTTTCTCTCTCTCTCTCAGCGCTATGATCGGACGATAGCCGTGGATCTCTAACCACTGAAATCTTAACCGTTGAAGAGAACCGTCACACCGGTCTTCGATGACTGATGGACAAGCCGAGTCGAACGGAGTTATACTTAACGGATAGTTGATGGGCGCGTTTCTTTTCTATAAATAGCGTCTATTCATCTTCGTCTCGGTATTCTACATTTCATCTCTTTCAAACGAAACTTTTCGCGGAAGATTTCTACGTACACAGTGATCTTTGAACTTCTTCAAGCGACGAAAAGGCCATCTCAAGTAAGTTTCGATCTGCTTTCACTGTTTCTTCTACTCTTTTTCGTTTCTTCTCATCTACCTCTTCCTCTCTTTTCTTCAAAAGTTTCATCTTTCCTTCCACCTATGAAAATGCCTAAAAGAGGTAACCATCTCGACTTCCAAGTCTCTTCCCCCTCCAAAAAGCCTCACACCAAAACTCCGAAAGCTCAACCCCTCCAAACCCATCACCCGAGCACCTTGCGCTGGACGACAAATTCTTTCCTCAACCAAATTTTCTTGGTTGGCTCACATTCAAACCACCGGCGCATATAACTTTATGTGCTTCAGCGAGTTCATCTATCCCGAACTCGTTTCGAGTTCTACACTCACCTCACCTCCTCGGAAAATGATCTAACATCCCGGGTTCAAAACATCACTGTTCGAATAAACACCTCTCTCCTCCACCGCTTGTTCAAGGTTTCTTGCCTTTTCTTGAACAGCAACCCCATTCCTTTCACTTGAAGTTGTCGACGACTTCTTTGAAAAATACGCCAAAGAATTCCCTGAGTCCCGGAAAAACTTTTCGGTGACCCAATTGAAGTCGAAGCACGCCTTCGTGCTTTCTGCTGATGAGAACTTTCTTCTCTCGGAATTCTAGCAAGGAGAACCCCAACTCCAAGCACCTCAAATCTCTTTTTGACATTCTTGAGGGCTATGAAGTAGACCTGTTCCCCTCCATAATTGAGCGGATGGCAGTTGTGCCGGCTTAACACCAAACAAAGAAGAACACCTCCCTTCCCTTCGGTGCTCTTCTCACCCTTGTCTTCAATCAATTCCAAGTTCCTCTCCCTCGGACCCCAACGCTGTATGCGAGGTTGCCGTTGTTGTCGGCAAAAGGAACTTCGAGGGTACGGATACCGAGAAACTAACCCCGGTGTCCGGGTACATAACTCGGAGCCGAGGCCTCCTTCTCCGCCTCGGACTCGGAAATCAACCCCTCTCTCTCTCGCCCTCTCCACGTGTTGGTGCCTCCACCTCAGGTGCCTCCAAATCTCTCTCTGCTCTTTTGTCCCCGGTTTTATGGACAAAATCAGCTCTGTGTCCACTTGTCTTCCAGGACACGCTCCGGTCTTCCAAACTTGCCATCCAAAACTTGAATATCAACCAAAAGACCGCCCAATCCCAAATCCGAGAGTAGCAAACTCGATTCTTGAGATGAGGGAGGCTGGTGAAGGAGCGAAGGAGCTGATCGAGCTCCTCGAGAGAGAAGGTCCAAGGCGGCTCGGGACCATGGTGACTTAGACGTGTCCGAAGCGTCTTCGAGCCCGAGTCGACCTCCTCGGATAGCGGGGAAGAAGAAGAAGAAGGCTGCAGATGTAGAAGCGACGAGCGCGAGGAGCCTGCGGTGAGGCGGCTCCATCCGGGCAAGGGAGGAACACAAGGAAGAAGCGATGGGAAGCTGCCGAGGGTAAGACTGCTCCACAAGCTCATATAGCAGTACTCGGCTCGGACGGTGAGTCCGGGTGGGTCGAAGACCTAGTTGCACCGGCGGGTTAGGCTGAGCAGCCCCCTCCAGCTACCAAGGTTCAACGGGAAGAACCCCTTGATCCACTCGTTACGGGTCGGCCACTCGGAGCCGAGCCCCGATGATCATACCGGTTCTCCCTCCGCCGCGCTCAAGCACATCGTTAAGATCTTAACAGCGCTGGCATACCTCCAACCCCTCCGCTTCCACTCAAAAATCCCCCTCTCCCTCGTAGGTGCCATGCACTGAGTCATAATTCCTCGGTCCGCAGATTCTTCTTTCGAGAGATTTTCATTTTCTTTCTTTTGTCCGGACATCGAGTTGTACTAATTGTTCTTTTCTTCCCTTCTTTTTGTTGTTTTGTTTTTTTTGGTGGAAGGCAAGGGGAGAAATAGAGTCGGAAAAACTTGTTGTCTTGTTTAGGGGAGTTTTTCCCTCCTTTTGAATATATATTTTCTTTAACTTTAATGGACTAATGCATTTCATTATTAATTTTTGAGTTCATTATTGTTAGCATGCTTTTCCGAGTTAACATTAATTCCTTGATAAAGCATACTTCACTTTATGCTCCGATACATTAAGTATGTCTTACTCATCTCATCTCATGCGCAACTACTCGGAATCGGATCTTTTTCACTAACAAAGTTTCTATCTAAGTATGGAATGCCTTTCATCAAAAGGGGGAGATTGAAGACTCGAGACATCTGCTCAATACTTTTCCGAGTTGTATAAAAGGAATCGGGTATAACAATCTTGTACTTATAGAGTTTTGATTTCAAGGCATTCTCTGTTTCTTAGAAACTTTTCTGAGTAACATGGTATCTTCTCTAAGTGATATAGCTTTCACTTCATGTATTTCGTGCTTATCCTTGAGTGACTCGAAACCCGATACTTTGTTACGAGTCCCTCATCACTCAGATTTATCGCATGTTGAATAGACTGGTATTCCGCTCGGATCCGACTCCTTTCTATAAGGTCTATCTTGTTGAAGTCGGTACTCCCGATCTGTTTCATGCTTAGTCTATATCAAGTTATATAACTCGATGTTCTTTACTTAACTTGATTCTTTGCTCGGACTAGCTCGATGGAATTTTGAGTTACATGGATATTAGACTCGGAAAATTCCATTTCGTTTCGACTCGGATAATCGGTTGCTTAATTATCGTAATTATTTTATTATCCGTGTCTAATCTTGGACCAAAGTATTTTATACTTTGAGAACCGAAATTGATTTACTTTTGTAGGTTATTTAAACGAGGATACGTTTTTGAAATACAAAAGTAACCAAGCTTCAAAATGTCAAATCACCGATAGACATGGCTTTTCACCTTCTCTACTCCGAGTCCCGGAAGATTGTGTCGAGTCTGTCTGTTTCCAAATCTGGAAAAGCTGGAACGATAAGCTTAACGATGGTTTCCACCTTATCTTTCAAGACACCGCCGATAGTTTTGGGACTTCCAAGAGAGTTTAAACCATTGTCCAACGTTCACATTTCAACGGATACTTTCGAGTGACTCGAAAGCTTACGTCAATGGTCACAAAGGACTCTCGGTCGGCAGATGAAGATAACGGCTACTCTGCCTGGTCATCTATAAATAAAAGCCACCTCACAAGACTTGAAGATTGCCAAAATTATTGTTAATACACGTACTTGAGCAAAGTCATTGTATTTATTCTCAATCTTCTACTTACAACTCCCACTCTGTAAATCTTTACTTTACGAGTTGTAAGGTCTTGTACTTAGTTACAAACACTTTCTTACTTTCTCTGTAAGGTCCCTTGACTGAGCTGTAAGGGTTAACTCAGCTTAGTTGTCCCTAGCTGTAAGGGTTATCTCAGCTAGGAAGTACTAGATCGAGATAAGGGAATTTCGATTCTAGGAAAACTTGTAAAGAGTTGTCTAAGGGAGCAACTCGGGTTCGATCGGTTCACGGTATTTTGTGGACTCAAAATAGTGGATTTGACTTCGTGCTTGGATTAGCACGGTCCGTGGTTTTCTGCCCCGGGAGGGTTTCCACGTAATCTCTAAGTGTTATCTTTCCGAGTTCATTCTAGACTCGGACCGTGTTATAGCTCTCGCTAACTTACTTATTTATTCGTGATAGCATTTACGAGTCCAAACTTTTCCGACCTCGCTGATTGACTCGGAACCTGTCTCTGTCTCATCTTTGACAAAAGAGCTAAAGTTTCCACGAAAAACATCCATCACCCTATTCACCCCCTCTAGGGTGACTCGGACTCTCCCGAGAAAACCTTCGGTACATGAACGGTTAAAGCTCATTAACGTCACGTATATTTAAAGATTTTACTTTTAGTTAACCCCTGCATGTTTTGCCCTCTTTAGGATACATGAATGGGTTAAACCTTATTTCAATGACTAAAGGATCTATTTGATGACTTGGGAATCTTTAATTTGAATGACTTGAGAGTCTTTTAGACTTACAATTTATTTGACTTTATAGTTTTGAGTTTAAGTTACTTGAAAGTCTTGAGCATATTTGACTTGAGAGTCTTTAATTTGAGTCACTTGAGGGTCCTTTTAGTGACTTGAGAGTCTCTAATTTGGGTCACTTGAGAGTCTTGCATTTGTTTGATTTGAGAGTATTGAATTTGTGTGACTTGAGAGTCTTAAATTTGTGTGACTTAAGAGTCTTGAGTTTACGTCACTTGAGAGTAACTTGATAGTCTTGAATTTATGTGACTTGAGAGTCTTGAGTTTACGTGACTTAAGAGTCTTGAACTTATGTGACTTGAGAGACTTGAATTTGTGTGACTTACGAGTCCTTAATTTACATGACTTGAGAGTCTTGAATTTATATGACTCAAGAGTCTTGCTAACTTGGGAGTCTTGAGTATATTGTAGTAGAGACAAACTTAATGTCAAGTTTACGAATATTAAAAAAACACCAACATACTTTTTTTTTGTGCGGTCTGTGCTAAAGTTTATTCTTAAACTGCCTACATACCTTAAGGGAATACAATACCCTAAAGGATCAAGCCAGCCGTAGTTCAAACTGAAAGGAATGAATTATTTTATTAAATTTTTTTCTCGTTCATAGTTTATACTCTTGTAGGTCGGGAGTAGAACATTAATTTCAACTTGAAAGAATGAGCAGACTTAGGCTCTTGCTTAGGAGCTTACAAGTGACAATGTCAAGGATAATAAAGCTTTAAAAATTTTCCATTTGTGGGACCAAGTCATACTCCTTCGATGTCGACTATCATGTAGGCACCATTCGTGTAGACTTCTCGCACCATATAGGGACTATCCCACTTTGAAGTGAACTTGTTTCCAGTCTTGTGAGACATGATGATCACCTTTCTTACTACAAGTACCTAATCTCCTACTTCAAACGAGCGCAGTCGAACTTCTTTGTTGAATGCCCATGATAAGCAAGCTTGATAACATTCTAACTTCTATTAGGCCTGATGTCTTTTTTGTTTTTATGCAAGGCTTCCAGCTTAGCTAGACGAAGCTTGTGATTTTCATCTTCAAGAGTTTAAGGAGTTTCCTTAAGCCTTTAAGTCCGAATCTTCACGTTCTAAAATTATTATGTGATGGATGAAGTTACTTCTCCTTGCTCCACATCCCTTTTAGGACTAGAGTCACCTCGTTGACCCGTAAAGACCACAATGCGTCTTTCTACTCTCAGCGAGCCATCTGTCTTTACATCTAGTGTTGAAACGCACTTCATACAGGAAGGGATAAAACTTTGTACCTCATTTGTATTGCCAAGAAGATGGAACATCGAGTTTTTCTATTGAAGATCCGATGGCTTAGACACATCTTCCTCTTTTTAATTCTCGCTGAAGATCGAGGGTCTTGATTGCCCACTTCCTTTTATTCTATAGAATACCGAGGGATTGGGATTTTGGCCTCCCCTATTCTTGTGAACACGAAAGGGCATCTTTTCGAGATAGACAACTACAACCTATCGAACACCGAGGACCTTGCGGTAGAGTTGGACATCATCATCATTGTCCTCCACCTCTTCTTCATTTTCAAGCTCTAAACATGAATTATGTTCACCGTGACTTTCTCAAAGAAATTTTTTGGGAAGAACTCCTCTAAGGTGATTGGAACAAGTGGATCTTATTCAAATAAGTCAACAAGTTAGATTATCTGTTTTTGCATACCTTTGACTTTTTCTTGTTTTTTGTATGCCTAAGAATGGTCATGAAAGTGGAGAGTTCTCTAATTGGATGGAGGTACAATTGGTCTCAGCTGTGCAATCCACATCAAATATGATCTTCCCATCTTCGACCAACTGCATAGTACACTCCTTGAGCGTGATACACTCCTGAAGAGGGTGACTAATAACCCTATGGTATCGATAGTATTTTATATTAGAAGTCTTTCCTACATCTTTTGGCCGCTTTGGTTCAGAAAGTTCAATCACCTTGTTCCCTAACAAGTCATCCAGACATTCTTGACAAGTCCGAGTCCGGGAATGGGTACTTCTTCTCTCGAAGCACTTTTAGTGTGGGATGTTTCTTCGCGGCATCCTTATACTATATGATCTTCTTTTGGTCCGACTTAGGCTTCCTAAAAATTTGCACCGGCTCTCCATTGGAAAAATACATTGACTCTATTTTTGAAAACTTAGTACTCTTCTTGTACTTGCCTTGATCCTTCCTTGATTCATACGAGGAGAAAGACTTATTGCGGCGACTTGATATCGTCATTTCAATGTTATAAGCCTTGGTAGCCAATTCTTAGAATGTCCTTGGCTTGCTTACTTGTAGAACGTAAAGCAAGTCCCATTCCATTCCTTGAGTACACATCTCTACGGGAGATGCTTCGGATAATCGATCCTTACATTCGAGGCTAAGGGCTCTCCAACGATTGATGTAATCGAGAATTGGTTCCTCTTTCTATTGGCTTGCATTAGTCGACTCTGTCATATTAACAACACGTTAAGTTCTATTGAACTCGTTAAGGAATTCTCATTCCATCTACTCCCAACTATTAATGGATTCTGGCTTCAAGTTCGTGTACTAGTCAAAAGAAATTCCCTTAAGAGTTTTAACAAATTGCTTTACCAACTTATCCCCTTCGTACCGAGCATTTTTGTATGTTTCGATGAAGTGTGCAATGTGCTACTTAAGATTGCCTTTACCATCAAACTATTAGAACTTCAGTGGTTGATAGCCATGCGACATTCTTAGGGCATCGATCCTAGTATAGGGCTTCGTGTATAAGTGAGACTTACGAGGCCCTTCTTATAGTTAATTTTTAACCGCCTTTGTAATTAAGCTCTTAATTGGTCAACGGACATTAAAGTTAGTGGAGTATCCTTCCCTTCGTAGTCATATTCTTCATCGCGGTTAGACTCCTTATTGGACTCCTCATTTTCGGAGCCTTTGTTAGAGGCTTTAGATGACCGTTTCTCAAACTTCTTTGTTAAACGAGCTATTTGCTCGCTTTGAAGCTTAATCTATGCATCCTTTTCTACACTCTCTTTAGCAAGTCTGGCTAGTGCCTTCTTTATCTCGTTCAATTGTTCTTCAACATTAATGGCTCCTGTCACCATTATTGGCATGATGACAAGTGTTAGAGGATTCAGCTTCAGATTGAGAGAACAACGAGTCCTTAGGAGATGGAGGTGCGGAATCCCGCTATCATAACCATCATCTTTTTCACCGGAAAGCATGAAGATAGGGTTGGTGTGAGCTTGGAGTTCGTCCATTCCACGAGGAATTGTCCGCTTCAAGTTGAAGACATGAACAACTTACTCCTTCAAACTAACATGCGACACAATTTGATTGACTCCATTAAGCGAGGTTGGAGTCAAGGTTTCGAGTGGACGTAGGCTGCAGCGGTGCAGCTACGCTTGGTTCCTTTACGAGCAACAACGATAAAAGCTCTTGCCATACTTCGATCATCATTCGCAAGATGTATTGCTAGCGTTAGTGGATCCTTGAGAAGCGGATCCAATAGTTTTGTTCTTTGAAGATTCGACGACGGTATTCTTGGGAGCCATGTGTTCTTTAAAGGTGTAGAGTGCTGATTTGTTTGGAAAAAGAGATGACGAGCGAGAGATGTCCCACCGACCGTGCCAAAATTTGTACACACGAATTTCGAGTCTAAAATAAATAAATATAGAAAATTAAGAAACAAATATAATTTGTATTAATTTTCTTTATTTGTGTACAATCGTTGTATTAAATACAATTAATGTAATCCTCTTATTCAATCTCTCCGTAACTTCAATGATTTGAGGGAGTTGTAGCTTGATCTCGAACGTTGGTGCTCGAGCCGGATGATGAACGCTGGGTAGTTCTTGATCCGAATGAGATGAAAGGCTTCAATCTGAATTCTTGAATTTGGTTTCGAATGGTTACGAGACCTTGATCCTTGACGCTCGATAGTTGCTCTGGATTTTGTAGAGGATGAATATGTGTAAAAAATGAGGGGAGGACCTCTATTTATATCTTTTGGAGATAAGGTTTGTGTTGGGTTTTGAGCCCGGCCCGTAATTTAGTAATTATTTCTTAAAAGCAATGTCTATTATTTACTATGTCATTAGTGACACATAGAAGCTTCTAATTAGCTGCAATTTAATTTCTTTTGATTTTAGTTTTAGAGGCTTTTTGAAGTCAATTTTACCTGTGGCAATTTAAAATAGGTCGAATAAAAATAATTTAACTTTCCACGCGGTGGCAAATAGTTGGCTTTCGAATTTTTGCCTCTTACAACTTGTATCTAATCTCATAATCTAAGAATTTCTTGCTTATATAATATATTGCGTACTATTCCATTCCATCCCACCGAGCTAACATGGTTCTCATCGCGATTTTTGTTGTAGCGAGGTATAGGAGTAGAGGCTTCCCCGGTCGGGGCGGAACTAACACCGATGGATTGGCTAGATACTCATTAACCTTCTTGAATGCGTTTTGGCACTCATCATCCCAAATAGGCTTAGGCCCTTTTTTAACTTCTTGAAAATGAGTTCACAAACTATAGTCGGTTTTGATATAAAACGACTAATGTACTCGTAAATGCCCCAGAAACCTCGTATCTCCTTTTCTGTCTTCGGTAGTGGAATCTCTTGGATAGCTTTGATCTTGGATGGATCAACTTCAATACCTCTAAGACTAACCACACAGCCTAACAGTTTGCTCGAGGTTACCCCCAAAAGCACACTTTTAAGGGTTAAGGCGCATATTGTACTTTCTTAGTCTTTCGATGAATTTTCTAAGGATGGGTATGTTCCCTGCCCTTTCTTTGAACTTGATGATCATATTGTCCACTTAAACTTTGACCTCCTTATGTATCATGTCGTGTAGTAATGTTGTGGTCGTTCTTTGATATGTAGTGCCAGCATTCTTAAGTACAAATGGCATCACTACATAGCAATACGTCCCCCATTGAGTGATGAAGGTCATCTTCTTCATGTCCTCCTCGGCCATTTTCACCTAATTGTACCGAGCGTAACCGTCCATAAATAAGAGCAAGGCGTGTCCCATTGTATTATCTACAAGGATGTCGATATGGGGTAGCAGGAAATCATCTTTAGGGCTCACCTTATTTAAATCCTCGAAGTCAACACACATCAAGACCCTTCCATCCTTTTTGGAACTGGCAATATGTTTGCAATTATAGGAACCACATTCGGGACCCGACCGAGCTTCCCACGGGTTGGGGCAAATTTTTAAAAGTGGAAATGATTTTAGGTTTTTGAAGGTGAATTTGAGAAAGTGCGGATGAACGTCTTATTTAGATTTTCGAATTTTAGTAAATCAAGTTAAAGAAAATTAAATTAGATTGAGTGGCAGTTTTATTCATTATTTTATTTTAGAAATTATTTTGAAAAATCTCAAGATATTATTTCTTAACCGAAAAATAAAGAAAATTAGGGTTTTGTTTCTACCATGAGGCTTTAGGGCCAAACCGACCACTTGGTGCTGGCTAGTGGTTGGTGGCGTCAACCACGGGCCATGGCCGAGGAAATCAGCCACGGCCTTTTGCATGGCGAGCGGTTCTAGAATCCCCTTTTTATCTTTCAATCGAAATAGCCGAGATGTAATATTGAAGAATTAAATAAGAAATAGGAGTCGCTAGTAAGTTTTTAGGAAGGAAAAACTAATAAAAAGAAAAATAAAATTTTCTCTTCCAGTCTTAGTATTGGAAAACTAAGACTGTAAAAAGTGACTCCATCGATCTAGAACCGAGAATTGGATTCGGGGCGAGGGTATGAAACATAAGGAAAAGCCCTTCCTTTCCGTCCGTCAAACGATGGCCATTACTAGTTTGAGTAGTAAATTTACATAATGTATTAAACACAAGCACACAACATCCGATACGGAATTAAAAGCAATGAAAACAATGATGCAAGCAATAAAAAGCGAATATGAAAAGCGAAAAGAAAGTAAATGCAAAAAGGAAAAGAAAAGCGGAAAGAAAAGAAAGCGAGAAATTAAAAGGTTACATCGGGTGGGGAGGAATTAAAAGCGATGAAATTTCTTATCCACAATATGGAAAATAGTAAAAAGCATGAAATAAAATAAACCATTTTGAAGGCTGAATTGGTGTCCTCAGGTTGTCCCACTCGTTGATCTAGATCTCGGATCTAGATCCGGTGATACGACGCTGGTGATTCGAGAAGGCCTTTTGTAGATTTTTATGGAGATGAGTAGGTCAAAAGATGAATGATGGAGTTTTCAGGTTCATATGTAGTAGAAGTACGGAGTAGAATAAGAATATGTTGAAAAGGGACCAAGAGATTAGAATACATATGGGAGCCTTCAATAGCTCTTAGTCGGGTTTTAGTAGCATAACATTAAGGAATTATCCATATCCAGAATGAGAGCCTAAGCTCTTTATTTATAGGGAGAGGTTTAGGTCATAAATGACCTAGGGTTTGTATGCAGCCAGCCGTCCAAAGCCGAATAAAATTAGCTACGTAAAACCGGGCCAAAAATGAAGTCACTCTAGGGTTTCATGCCCATTTGTGCTGCAACAGGATTCCCTAGCCAAAACATAACATGTCTCTAGCGCTGACCAACAATATAAATAAACTAGGTTAGGCGCGTCGGCCACAACATCGTTTTAAGGGAAGTATACTTCGTGTCTCTCGCCGACTATTTTGGAGCAAAACGCAAGCACTTTGATACTTGTGGTCATGAAATGCGACACTTAATGTCATCTTGATGTCTTCAGCTCCTTGTCGGTTGGACAAAAGTGAAATGCAGATGTTCTAAGCCTGAAATTTTCCTATACGAGGCACTCGGACTTCGTTGGCTCTAGAGGTTTGACCCGAGCTTGGACCGTTTGAAAGAAAAGGGATTTTTTGACCGACCCAAGGCGGAATGTTATTTATTTGGTGCTAAGGGTTCTTTGTGGTTTATCGGCTTCGTCGAACTAATCAAACACCGACCGTGATCCAAATCCACACACAAGACTCGAAATCTCATCATTGGGCCAACAATATAAATACGTAATTAAAAGAGATAAGTGATGACACACTTTAGGTGTCTACAATTAGCCCTCACTTGGACCGAGTCTAAAAGGCGAATGGTCAAAGTAGACACTAAAGGATACATATCTCGATTTTGTACATTTTCTTGAATGTTGATTGTTACGTAGCATCTAGAATTGATTGCTATCAAACCCGAACATTAAGACAGGGGCTGGACTTGATTGCGATGCATTTGTTCGAAGTCCAAGAAGAGGGTCCTATGCCCGGCTTGATCGGAGCCTAAAGCTTGACAGATTGTTAACATGAAACTCGACTGTCTTTGATCCGAAGCTTAGTTTGATAATCAGCTGTACTAATGTGCTTGTTAGTGGATAATCCTACGCACATCATATGGGACAAATTTGATCCGGCTTGTGATTTTCTATCTCTTTCTTTCTTACGTAGTTGAATTTCTTAAATGGAAATTAATTTCATCTTTTGTATAGCTTCTTCCGGAGGATATCCACGTTTAAGGTCTTGATGTGGATGTTTCTTTGTTTGGGAATCTCCTCGTTATGTAAGATCCCTAAAATCCCCGAGGAAGAATGTGTTCAGCATCCTTTTCCTAGAAACTAATGAGGGGTAAGAGTTTCATGCACTTTACTTTTAGTTCCATACTAAAAGTATCTTGTTAATACCATTAAATCTTGTAGTTATACATCAGATTTCAATATGCCCTTAGTGGTATTTGAGACTTCTTCTCGGGGAGGACCTTCCCAACCATCCGGGTGAGTCCTAGTTAGTGAAATGCTAACTTTATTGAGCTTTTAGTGGATATGCTAATTGCTTCACTACTTTTGCAGAGACGTCGGTCTAAAACGTCTTCATCGGGAGGCCTCCTTGGTGGTTAGGGAGTTCAAACACAACCATCCGGCCAACAAGCATCTTCTGGTGGTAGATTTAGAATGTGTACTTCTCGACGTTCTTCATAGCATGCACATCATCGGAATGATTCTGAAGCGGGCCCTAGTTGTTCGGTGTCGGGCCTAGTTTTACTTAAGAGCATATGGATATCCCACCTCTCCAAGCGCTTGATTAGCATGAAAACCCAATTGACTTCCACCAGGCATCTTATAGTGAGCCTTTTCATACAGCTTGTCAATCCCGGGACCATGGGGCTAGCTCTTCGCACGGTGGTGGAGATGGTCGATTTTTCAAGTCTATCTTGGAGGACTTCGAGAATTATATCTTCGATGATCCTTTCGATGGCGAAGATTAGTTGATCCCTTAGAGGCTGCTTTGTTTGTTTAATGTTGAGTATATTGTAAACTTCTTTGACTCTATACAATGACATGGAATGCAAAGCCTTCATTCTAAAAATGCTTTCTTTTATTAATATGGTGCGAAAAAATCATAGGAAAAATTACAAAGACAAATCGAAAAAAATGCACTAGCCTTTATTCCTAAAAATAAAAAAAAAAAAAAATGATAAATGGGAATTTGTAAGTGCATGGTCCAAAAATAATTACTTGACCGAAAATGGGCCAGGGTAGGAATAAATAATGGCCCAAAGAGTGTTCGGGGCCAAAAAGAAAAGGCGAACCGGCCGGCGCTTGCTACGCAAGAAACCTTGGCGCTAACGAACGCTAGTGGTGATGGTGCAGTAGGACTCTTGTGCCTTGAAACTACTATAAATTGATCCTTGCTAAACACCAAAAATTATGCCTTTTGAACCTTCTTCTCGCTAATCCTTAAAGAAACTTCCTATGAAAATTTTCCAAGTGCCTTTAGTTGCCTTCAAAAATAAACTTCATGACTGACTTATCTCGTTGGATGCATGAGATGACAAACATTGAGAAGGTAGGCTTGTCACAATATGTGCTGAATACTTTATTCGAGTATTCACCAAGTGAAAGTCTACTGGACTTTCTTAAGGGCTGCCGTGGCCTCATCGGAATCCTCACCACCACGTTTTTAGGTTTCGGGATAAGGAATTGTGTCCCTCGCTTGAAGAGTTTGATACTATACTCGGGCATCCAAAGCCGTACCAAACCTGTCGTACCCAAATCCTTTGAAAATCTGCACGAAACCTATAAATACCTTCTGAAGCTAAGTATTAAATCTAGGTCTGGATTCTTATCGGGAATCGGGTGAATCTAATGAACTCGATAAAACATTACTATTAGATGTATGCATCAGCATAGTCTATCATTATCCCAAGAGGGTGAGCTATCATCACTTATTTAATAGGTGGTTTTTTTTAGTAGGAGGCCTCGGGGACATGGCGCCTATGACACTATTGCGCTTAGTTGAGAAACCGGAAGATTACCGCTTCCTAACTCCACTAATAGTTGCTAAAACTATAATAGCATTAGACCAGGTCGAGGCTAACTCGAAAGAGGATTTCATTGGGAGCCCCTTGTTGCAAATAAACGACCGAGACCAAGGAGTCGGAACCGGTCGGCAGCGCGACCAAGGGACGATTGTCTAGCACTGCCGAGGCTTAAAAGCCTTCGATTTTGTGTCGAAAGTCTCTACTTTTCGCCTTTTAATTCTTTTTCTCTTTTTTATTTTATTTTTGCTCCTATTGGGCCTTCAAGAAAGGTTGAATTTTTACCATGCAGGACTCTTATTATATGTGTTTTTCTCGTTGTGTGATTTGATTAGTGGAGCATCTACAACCGATCCATGCTCTTGCAAGAGTAGAAACATATCCGGCAATACACTTCGTCGGCGCAAGCGTGTAGAGGCGGTAACCGATCACCCTACTTCATGGTGGGAGGAATACCTTCAAAACCATAGTAATACTATAGGTTTGTAAATCGCACACTTGAAAGTGTCCCAATTTAGGACACATACTTGGACAACAACCTTTTGTGTGCTTTGTGGGTTTAAAAACCAGTACCTACTACTTCCCCGACTTTATATTGCGGTAAATGGGAAGAGAGCAGGAATTCCCCTTCTAGACTATATTTAGCCTATCAACTTTGAGCTGTTCGAAGGGTTTGGTAATACTACGCGAGTTAAATCATGGCCTCGAATATTGGATGAACTCCGCTAAAGCCGTTGCAACCTCGCAGTGAGTTGACTACTATCGTATCCGCGTATTATCCGGATTGGATAACAGAGGTGGACCCCGAATGTCGCAAGGCACCGAGGGCTTAAGAGCTGGATCCCCAAGGAGTTGTTCCTATTGCTGCACCATTCTAAATACGCGAAGTAAATCCTTGGATACATGAACGTGCCCGTAGAAGAGAATCGAAGCCAAGGAAGTCTGAAGAGAGTAGGGCCTATAAAATTGAGGAGCTGAAGAAGCGTACCCAGGATGATAGAGCCAAGTCTAGTGATCCAAAAGGGAAGAAAGTGAAGATAGACTAAGGCTCGCTTTTTGTTTTTGTAAGGAGAATTGTTAGGAAGAAATAAAAGAATTTAGGAAGTTTAGTTTCACCTCTTTAGAACAATTTTATTTTTAAGTAGTATGCTTGTTTTTCCTTTTTTATTAGTTATTTACTTAAGTAGTAGGCTTATCTTTTATTAAATAAAATTAAGTTTTATGCTCACTTTTACAATTTATTATTTTTATCGCTCACCTAGAGGTGTAAATAAATTGGATCGTCCTAAATAAAAAATAATTGAAATAATTAAAGGATTAATTCAATCAGCGGGACTTCTAGTTGGACCGTCAAAAATAAAATACTAATTAATTTAAACAGATTGTCTAGTTCAACTATCAAAGTAAACAATTAAAGAGTTTGGGGAAATCATTCGGCCCAACTAGCCCACCATTGTCCGGGTGGTGGCCAGCGCTGCCATGGCGTGGCTCTGCTAGGGACGAGCTTGGCCCATTGTTTAGGGTCGTGCTCAACGTAATATTTTTAAGTTGATCCAGCATTTCTATACTCGAAAGACCTCTTTGCTATCTAAATTAATTAATTTTGCTGCCGCGCCTGGCAGTATTTGACTTAGTATAAATGGGCCACTACTATAGAAACGACTTTTAACTACGGTTAAAAATGACCTTTAACGACAGTTAACAGGCGTTGTGTATGTGGACGTCGTTGTATGTACCACCTTTTGACTATGATTTTGAACCGTAATCATAGGTCCCTACATGACGACGGTTCTTAACGAAAAACCGTAGTAAAAGCCTATCTATGACGACGCTTCTTTCTTCTAAATCGTCGTCATAGGCCATCCCATGTAGTTGATACAGAACTCCTGTCACGACGGTCCGGAAGAATGAACCGTCGTCATATGTCTGAATTTTTTTAATAATTGTTCTCGTGTTTGCTTGTCCTTTCTACAAGTACAAAAATCATATACACATATACAACCTACGTCGAATACACTCTTCACCAAAACAGATTACAAAACAACATACTCATCACATTTTATATATATATGGTACAAGTTAGTGTAAAAATACATAAGTAAAATATATATATATATATATATATATTGACTACTAAAATCTCAAACTTTACCAATCAACAATACTGTAAATATATACCTATTTCTGTATAAGTTTATATATAAATTGTGCCCAACCTTGTTTTAACTGGTTGATCACTTCATCCATATAGGGAGTGGGTGGCTTCTTTCGTGGAAAATATCGTAACCAATGCTGTAAAAGACATATTAATTAGGTCAAGTAGTGCAAGAGTGTTAATCAAGCTAAAAAAGAATATAATGAATTACAAGTGCAAGTATACCTCTTTGGGACTACTATTTAAATCATATTCGGTCACAATCTCTTTCATGTACTCGTAGAGTGTAGAAGCCGCACTCCATGCTCCCCAGCTTGTATATGGCACTACAATGAAAATACATTCCCAACACATAGAGAATTAATTAGTTAGACATACCATTGAATATACATATTAATTAGGTCGAGTAGCGAGTAGTGCAAGAGTGTTAATCAAGCTGAAAAGAGAACCTCACCTTGACGAGGACAATTATTGGTTGTGCTTTCTTCACACAATTGTCTTTGATGCCACCACGATAATAATAACGGAATAGAGCACTATTTTTGAATCGGAAAAATAAAATTCAAGTTAGACATACCATTGAACAAATTACTAATTAACAAATCATCATAAAATGATTAAAAGTATGAACTCACGCTTCGATGACGTCCTTTACATCTTCCCTCACATCATGACCCAAAGGATCAAGCCAATAGGCGATATTAGCCCTTGGATATAGGGTAGCAATCATCCAATGTTGGCTACATAACTAGAAATAACACATTTTCATAAGTATAACACCATATTAAACTTCAGTTAATTAGCTCATTATTTTGCACATTTACCTCTCATTGAACGCTACCAAGTACCATGTTTTATCCCTCACAGTTTCTTTCATGACGTCGAAGATATAGGCGACTCGATCGTCATGAGTCTACCCAACTCCTTGAATAATGGAAGGGTTCGAAACCGAATGAAGTCCTTCCCAATCTCATGCAACCACCTTACATATTAATTGTATGTAGTTAGAAATTGAAATTAATAGTAAAAAAAAATAGCGATTATGAACATATTGAAGGTTTGCTCGGGAAGAGACTAAGTCACCCTAGAGGGGGTGCATAGGGTGATGGAAGATTTTTCTTCAGAAACAAACTCTTTTGAACAAAGAACGAGACGTAAGCCGATTCCGAGTCTATATTGGGGTCGGAAAAGTATGAACTCGGAATTTCGGTGAAGAGTAAAGAAGCGATTAAACTGAAACTTTGAATCTGTCCGAGTCTAGAATGTACTCGAAAGTGAAGACACGAAAGTACGTGGCAACCCTCCCGGGACAGAAAACCACGGACCGTGCTAGTCCAAGCACGAAGTCAAATCCACTATTTTGAGTCCACAAAATATAGTAGATCGATCGAACCCGAGTTGCTCCCTTAGACAACTCTTTACAAGTTTTTCCTAAACTCGAAATTCCCTTATCCGATCTAGTACTTCCTAGCTGAGATAACCCTTACAGTTAGGGACAACCGAGCTGAGTTAACCCTTACGGCTCGGTTAAGGGACCTTACTTAGAGAGTAAAAAGAAGGTGTTTGTAATCGAGTACAAGACCTTACAACTCATAATATAATGAATTACAGAGTAAGAGTTGTAAGAAGAAGATTGAGAATGAATACAATGACTATTGATTAAGTAAGTGTATTGACAATATGTTCGACAATCTCCAAGTCTTGAGAGTTGGCTTCTATATATAGATGACCGGGCAACATAGCCTTTATCTCCATCTACCGACTGGAAGTCCTTTGTGACCGTTGTCAAGGATCTTTTGAGTCACTCGGAAAGTATCCGTTGAGATATGAACATTGGGCAACGGTTCTTGACTCTTTTAGAAATCCCAAAACCATTGGTGGTGTCTTGAAAGATAAGGTGGAAACCACCGTTTAGCTTGGTCTTGCGGATTTCCAGCTTTGGAAACAGACAGCCTTGACACGGTCTTACGGGGTTAGGTCGGAGGTGGAAAAAGCCTTGTCTGCTGGTGATTTGACGTTTTGAAGCCGGTTACGTTTGTATTTCAAAAAGTTTGTCCTTATTTGAATAACCTACAAAAGTAAATCAAATTGGTTCTCAAAGTATAAAATACTTTGGTCCAAGATTAGACATAAATAATAACATAATTAAGATAATTAACTAACTAATTATCCGAGTCGGAAAAGGAATGGAATTTTCTGAGTCTAATATCCATGAAACTCAAAATTCCATCCGAGTTAGTCTAGGCGAGAATCAAGTTAAATAAAGGAATATTAGAGTGGACAAACTTGATCTAGACTAAGCATGGTTCGGACTAGAAGCGCCGACTATAACGAGAATAAAACCCGTAACATGAAGTCGGACTCGAGTGCGGTTATGCGAATACTAGTCATCTGAACATGCAATAATTCTAAGTGATGAGAGACTCGGAACCGAGTGAAACAACGTGAGTGCATATATGTTTTCCGAGTCACACAAAGACAAGCAAAAATACATGAAATAATTGCTATATCACTTAGAGGAAATACTATATCACTCAAAAAAGTTTCTAAGGTACAGAGAATGACTTGGAATCAAAACTCTATCATTGAGAAAGTCTTATACCTAATTCCCTTGATAGAACTCAAAAATGTGCGGAGTAAAGTCCGAGTCTTCAATCTCCCCTTTTGATGAAAGGCATTCCATACTTAGACAGAAACTTTGTTAGTGATATCGATCTGTTTTTGTATACTTGCGTAGAAAATATGATAAGTAAAGCATACTTAAAGTATCAAATCATAAAGAATAGATACTCAGCAATTATCAATGAAATGCATTTATTTTAATGATGCTAACTCGAAATGTTTGCATTAAACAATAAGCTCGAGAGAATTTGAAAGGAATGCATTAATTCATTAAAGTGAAAGAAAGTATATACAGAGATAGTGAGTGAGAAACTCCCCTAAACAAGACAACAAGTTTTCTTATCTATATTCTCCCCTTGCCTTTCAGCAAAAAAAAAAAAAAGAAAAGGGAAGAGTACAACAAGTAGTACATATTTGATGTCCGGACAAAAGAGATAAGTAAAAGGAAAAGAAATTTCAGGAAGAAGAAGAATCGCGCAGACTTTGGAATTGTGACACAGTTCATGGCGCCTAAGAGGGAGAAGGGATTGTCCGAGTAAAAGAGGAAGGACGAGTGGTACGCCGGCGCTGGTAAGATCTTGACAATGTGCTTGAGCATGGCGGAGGGAGGACAGGGATCGCCATCAAGAACTCGGCTACGAGTGGCTGACCCGAACGAGAGGATCCAGAGGTTTCTTCATATGGAGCTCGGTAGGCTGGAGGGGTGCGCTTAGTCCGACCCGCTGCAGTTTTGTCTTGTACAGCTAGGTCTTCGACCCACTCGGACTGCCTGTCCGAGTCGAGTACTTCTAGTTGAGCTTGAGGAGCATTTTGACCCTCGACTGGTCCTTCTTCTTCTTCTTTTTGTTCATCCCCTTGCCCGGAAGGAGCTGCCTCGGCCGCGAGCTCCTCGGCATCTGCTTCTTCTTGGTCTTCTTCTCCGTCCTCCCCGCTAGCCGAGGAGGTCTTGGCTAGGGTCGAGGACACTTTAGATGTGTCCGAGTCGCCATGGTCCTGAGCTGCCTTGGACGGTCTCTCCTGGAGGAGCTCGATCAGCTCCTTCTACTCCTTCACCAGGGCCTTCATCTTAATAAGCGGGTCTTGCTTGCTCTCGGATTTGAGATTGGGCTGTTTTTGGTTGATGGTTATGGACTGATAGACAGTCTTGAATGACCGGAGCATGTCCTTAAATTCCAAGGACACAGAGTTGATTTTGTCCATGAAAGCGGAGGACAAAACGGAGGAGAGAGACTTAGAGGCACCTGAGGTGGAAACACCACCAGGTGGGGCAGGGAGAGAAAGGGGGTGTCTTTCCGAGTCCGAGGCGGAGAAGGTGGCCTCAACTCGAGTTGTGTACCCGGATACCAGGTTGGCTTTCCTGATATCCATACCCCTGAAGTTCCTTTTTGCCGACAACAACGGCAGCCTCGGAGATAGCGTTTGGGTCTAAGGGGAGAGGAACCTTGAATTATTTGAAGACAAGAGTGAGAAGAGCACCGAAAGGAAGAGGGGTGTTCTTCTTATTTTGGAGTTGAGCTGGCATAGCTGCCATTTGCTCGATAATGGAAGGAAAGAGGTCTACTTCGTAGCCCTTAAGAATGTCAAAAGAGCTTTTAGATGCTTGGAATTGGGGTTTTCCTTGCTAGAATGCTGAGAGAAGAAAGTTCTTATCGGCAGGAAGCACAAAAGACGTGCTTCGACCTTAGCTGAGTCACGAAAAGTTTTTGTGTGACTCGGGGAACTCTTTTGCGTACTTTTCAAAGAAGTCGTCGGCGACTTCGAGTGAAAGGAATAGGGTGCTATTCAAGAAAAGAGAGGAGACCTTGAACAAGCGATGGAGAAGGGAAGTGTTTATACGAACGGTTATGTTTTGAACCCTCGAGGTTAGAACACCTTCGGAGTTTGTAAGATGAGTGCAAAACTCGGATGCGAGTTCGGGGTAGATGAACTCGCTGAAACAAAGAAAGTTATAAACCCCGAGTTATTTAGATGTGGGGCAACCACGAGAATTTGGTGGTTGGGAAGAACTTATCATCCAGCACAAGATGCTTTGGGTGACGAGAGGTTTTGAGTTGGAGGAGCCTTCTTGGCTTTTTGTGCGGGGCTTCTTTGAGGAAGAGCGAAGAAAGTCGGGATGAGAACCTCTTTTCGGCATTTTGGATGAGAAAAGAGAGAAAAGTGAAACCTTGAGAGAGAGTAGAAGAGAATAGGTCGATGAGAGTGAAAGTAAAAGAGTAGAAGAAAAAGTTGAGAGCGAGTCGAGCTTACTCGAGATGAGCTTCACGAAGCTTGAAAATGTCTAGAAGTCACTCGTAGACGTAGAGAGCTTGTGCGCGAAGTTTTGATCTAGAGAAAGAGAGAGAGTAAATGAAATGTAAAGTAGCGAGATGAAGGAGAATAGGAGCTATTTATAGGAAAATAATCGTCCTTTAATATCCGTTCGACTCGGCTCTTTCATCGGTCACCTCGGACCGGTGTGACGGTTCTCTTTTCAACGGTTAGAATTCTAGCGGTTTGTCTTCCAACGGCTAGTTGTCCGATCACAGCAGCGTGAGAGAAATAGATTTTGAAAATAAATTCTGAAATTCTCCACTTATCTAGAGATGATTTCGGAGATTTGATGTCCACTTTGATCAACAATCTGAGTTTGACTCAGCTTAGTTTCGAGTGACTCGAAACTACACACAAATAATAACTATCGGCTCGGTATCACTAAGTCAACTGAAATAATAGTTATTAATGAAATGTAAACACATAACACATAATCATATAATGAGATTTTCACATAAGAAGCACATAATTATGCATTTAACATTCCAAGCTCATTCCTAATGAAACAAAGCTGATCTTCACTAAGAGGCTTAGTCAAAATATTAGCTAATTGAAGATTAGTAGGAATGAATTTAAGTTGAATATCACCTTTCTCAAAATGGTCTCTCAAGAAATGATACCTGACCTCAATGTGTTTTGTTTTTGAGTGCTTGAACCGGATTTTTGGTGATGCTGATTGCACTTTGATTATCACACTTGATTGGAACTGATTTGAAAGAAAGTCCAAGATCTCTCAAGTGTAACAGTTCTTCTAAGTCGCTCGGAAAAGATCCGTTGGATCTGTGAACGTTGTGCAATGGTTCTTGGCTCCTAAGGGTGCTCCATTCAACTGATGTTGTCCGAAAAGTAAGGTGGAAACCATCGTTGAGCTTAGCATTGAAGTTTTCCAGCTTTGAAAACGGACAACCGTGACACGGCCTTCCGAGCTTTATTTAAAAGTAGAAAAGCCTTGTCTGCTGGTGATTGACGACTTGAAGCCGATTACTTTTGTAATTAAAAAATAAGATAACCTCGTTTGGATAACCTACAAAAGTAAAAATTTTGGTTCTCAAAGTATAAAATACTTTGGTCCAAGATATACATTGGTCCAAGATTAGGCACGAGATAATAATTTAATTAAGATAATTAAGTGCATAATTATCTCGAGCCTAGAAGAGTGGAATTTTCCGAGTCTAATATTCATTATACTCATATTCCATCGGAGTCATTCCTACGAAAGATCAAGTTATAAGAGTGAAAACATTAGAGTATAAGCACTTGATCCGGACAAATAATTCTCAAACAAACATACTCGACTTAGATAGGTGAATTAACATTGTAATTCTCTTTACTTCAAAATATGTAGTCGGAACTCGGATAATAACTGTTAGAGAGATTATTTGTACATGCGATAAATCTGAGTGATGTCCGAGTGACTTAGAAACATCAATGTGAGAAGATAGTCAAGAATGTGTGTTCGAGTCGGTCGGAATCGAATGAAAACTTATGCAGGAGTTTTTACAACACTTAGAATGACTTGTAATAAAAACTTAGGAAGGATGAGGTTTGTAATCGAGTCCTTAGGTAGCACTCAAAATGATCCGAATTCGAGTCCGAGTCTTCAATCTCCCCTTTTTGATGAAAGGCATTCCATTCTTAGATAGAAACTTTGTTAGTAAAAATAATCATGAGTTTTTCATTCTTGCTGAGTAGAATATATAAGAGTACGAGGTAGTGAATGAAGTGATTCATAGTTAGAGCATTTCTACGAATATATCGGAGCAAGATAGAAGAAAAAAATATATTAGCGAGATATATCGGAGCGAGAATACACTAATTAAGAAATTAAAACTCGGAAATCAGTATGCTCGAAAATAAGAACTTTATTGATATATATACAAAAGCGAAAAGAATATACATAGAAAAGAGTGTGTGAAAACTCCCCTAACCAAGACAACAATTTTTTCTAGTATTCTCCCCTTGCCTTTCAACAAAAAAACAACAAAAAAGGGAAGAATGTATCAAGCTGATACAATTGATTTCTGGAAAAAAAATAAAAATAAAATAAGAGAAAAAGATATTAAGATGGTGGAGCTAGGGCGGTTTGTATTAAGGCGAGATGAGCGAGTAGTGTGGCGACGTTGGTATGCTTGTGAAGACGTGGAAGATCCGGGCAGCGGCAACGACTGGAATCTCTGGAAATGGCTCGGCTCCGAGTGGTCGACCCAAAACTAAGCCGTCCAAACGCTCATCCTCTTGGAAGGTGACAAAGGGAGGTGCTTCTTCAGGCTTGACCGATGTTAATTGTCCAACATCCACAGGGTCTTCCGACCTACTCGGACTACTTGTCTAAGCTAATCAGCTCCGGTTGAGGAACGTCGGCACCTTGTCCCTCGGCTTCTTCCTCCTTCTCCTCTTCCTTCTCTTCATCCTTCTCTTCCTCCTTCTCCTCAAAAAGAGCTGCTCTAACCACAACTTCCTCTTCTTCTTCTACTCGCCTCTCCGAATGGAGACTTGGCAGGACTTGAGGACTTCTCAAATGTATCGAGTTTTCCGGGTCCTGAGTAGCCTTCGTACGCCTCTCTCGGAGGAGTTCAAGCTGCTCCTATTCCTCCTTAACCAAATTTTTCATTTCGAGGAGCACATCCTGTTGCTCTCGAATTTGAGATTGGGCCGTCTTACGGTTGATGGTCATGTTCGAAGAACAATTTTGAAGGAGAGGAGAGTGTCCCGGATTTCTGCGGACACGAAGTGAGCTTGTCTATTAGAGCTTTAGACAAGGTAGGCATGGGTTCAAGATGAGGACCTAAGGTGGAAGTACTGCCAGGTGGAGGAGGGAGTGAGAGGTGAGTTTGAGTCTAAGTTTGAGGCGAGAGGGAAATGGGCCTAAATTATGAGCTATAGTCCCGGACACGAGGTTGGGTTTCTTGGTACTCGTATCTAAGAAGCTCTTTTCCGCCAATGACGATGGTAGCCTCGGACACTTCATTTGGTTCGAGGGGAGGGGAACCTTAAATTTCTTAAAAATAAGGGTTAGAAGGGCTCCGAAGGGAAGAGGGGTGGATTTCTTTGACCGAGTTGGCACGGTGGCCATTTGCTTGATTATAGCTAAAAAGAGGTCTACATCGTAGCCCTCAAGGATATCGAATAAAGCTTTGAGAATCTTTGAGTTAGGATTCTCTTTGTTGGAATAATGAGAGAAGAAAGTTCTCATCAAAAGGAAGCACGAAGTCTAGACTCGGTCTTCATTAGAGTCACGGAAAAGTTCTTTCGCGACTCGGGGACTTCCTTGGTGTAATTTTCATAGAATTCATCGGCAATCTCGTTGAAAGGGATGGGATTGCAGTTGAGGAAGGTAGAAAAGACTTTGAAAAGACGATGGAGGAGAGAGAGATTTATGTGTACCACGGTGTTGCGAACTTTAGAGGTGATGACCCCCTCGGAACAAGAAAGGTTTGAATAGAACTCAGCAACGAGTTCTAGGTAAATGAACTCACCGAAGAAGAGAAAGTTATAGACTCCGAGTGGTTTTTATGTGCTTTAACCATGAAAAGGTTGTGGTTGGAAAGAACTTGTCATCCAACGTGAGATGTTGGGTGACCAGAATTTTGGAGGGGTTAGAAGGACCCACTTGGGTTTGCTTGGTTCTAGGTTTCTTTGTTCTAGACCCTAGAAAGTGTGGAGCTGAACCTCTCTTAGGCGTAGCTGAAGTGTTTTGAGATGAAAGAGAGTAAATTCGAAGAAAAGAGAGAGAGAGAGAGAGAGAGAGAGTATTGAAAGTGCTAAGAGCGCCGAGAGTGCTGAGAGTTTAGATTGCGAGAGTAAGTGAGCGAGAGTTTAGGTTAGCAGAGTGTAAAGTAATGAAATGGAGGAAAAGGGATCCTATTTATAGGGAAAGGAATGTCCTTCGATATTCGTTCTAACTTAAACCACCAACGGTCGCCTCGAGACAGGTGAGACGGTTACTGTCTCCAACGGTTAGAATTCCGAGTGTCTTTCTCCCAATGGCTAGTTCACTGATCGATGTGCGTGGTAGAGAGAGAGAAAAGGAGAAATTTTAAAAGAAATTTTTGAAATTCTCCACTAATCTAGAGATAATTTTAGGAGTTTGAAGTCTATTTTTCTCAAACACCGAGTCCGACTCGATAAGGTTTCGAGTGACTTAGAAAGCGCAAACAAATAATAACTCCTAGCTCGGTTTCACTAGGTCAATCGAACCAATTGTCATTAAGACAAAGAAAGGAAACATGTAACACATAATCATGCAAGATAATTTCACTTAGAAAAACACATAATCATGCATTTATCTCACCAAGCTCATTCAAAATAAAACAAAGCTGATCCTCACTAAGTGGCTTAGTGAAGATATCAGCTAACTAAAATTTTGTAGGAGTGAATTCAAGTTCAATATCACCTTTCTCATAATGGTCTCTCGAAAGTGATACCTGACCTCAATATGCTTTGTCTTTGAGTGTTGGACTACATTCTTAGTGATGTTGATTGCACTCGATTATTACACTTGATTGAAATCGATTTGAAAGAAAGTAAAAGATCTTTCAAGTGTTGTTTGATCCATAGAATCTGTGCACATGATGCTCCAGCTGAAATGTACTCGGCTTCAGCGAGTTAATAGAGTAGCGAGTTACTGCTTCTTTGAGTGCCAATATATAAGGGATTGACCTAGAAACTTACATGCTCCTGATGTGCTCTTTCTATCAACCTTGTATCCAGCATAGTCGGCATCTAAGTATCTAGTGAAGGTCGGTTCCGAATCTCTTGAGAACCATAGACTTAGATTCTAAGTCCCTACAAGATATCTAAAAATTCTCTTCACCGCAATGAGATGTGATTCTTTTGGATTAGCTTGGAATCTTGCACACGGACAAACACTCAACAGAATGTCCGGCCTCATTGGATGTGAGATATAGCAGAGATCCAATCATACCTTGATAGAGTTTCGATCTACTCGCTTTACGTTTTTCATCCGAGTCTAGTTTCACGTTGCTACTCATAGGTGTTCGTTGCATGTTGTACATCTTGAAGCTTGTACTTCTTCAGCAACTCCTTAGCATACTTAGATTGATGGACATAGATTCCATCTTTATCTTGTTTGATTTGTAAACCAAGAGAGAAATTGACCTCTCCTATCATGCTCATTTGGAATTCTGTCTCATTAACTCGGAAAAATCTATTGTCCGGTTCACCAGATTTGCTGGTTGAACTGGTTGATCTTCAGTGATCTAATTTGATTGAGCTTGCTCATCTATTTGATCTTCGGCATTCGAGCAGTCTCTTGAGCTGGTTCAATCTAAGTCATCTCATTCCGAGCTGCTTCCTTTTGAGTTTATCCGAGCTAAGTTTTAGCAAGATCATTTTCATCTCGACTGAGTTTCAAATATGAGAACGTTGAGTCACTTGGTTTTCCCTGATCAATCTCATCAAAACACACCGTGGATGCTTTCTTCCACTTTGTTAGGTCTTTTATTGAAAATGCGATATGCTTTACTATGAGATGAATAACCAAGAAAGATACCTTCATATGACCGAGCATTAAACTTGGTCGGGTGGACTTTACCATTATTGTGACCATAGCACTTACATCCGAAGGGTTTGAAGTATGAGATGTTGGGTTTTTTCCCTTGTAGAACTCGTATGGAGTTTTCTTCGAATGTGTCCGATGAGGCATCCGTTCGGTGTGTAGTTTCTTTGTGTTGATCGCCTCGGCCCGAAATAGTAAGGTAGATCATGTTCAATCATCATTGTCCTTCCTATTTCTTCAAGAGTTCAGTTCTTTCTCTCCACTTGCTCCATTCTATTAAGGAGTTCTAGGTGCTGAGAAGTTGTGAGAGATACCATTCTTATCACGGAACTATGCAAATTCGAGTAATCGTACTCGCTTCCATGGTCGGTTTGAATTCTTCGATCCGAGTCCGAGACTCTACTTGAATTTTCTCGTAGAGCTTGCTGAACTCTTTGAAAGCTTCATTTTTGTGCTTAATAAAACAAACCCAGGTAAATCGAGAGTAGTCATCAACAATCACAAGTACATATGCTTGACCTCCGAGACTCTTTCTTGGAATTTCACCACATAAATCCATATGTAACATTTGAAGCACTATGGATGTGGAAACGATTTTGAGAGATTTGAAAGATGATTTGACCTATTTGCCTTTTGTGCATGCTTCACAAATTTTATATTTCTTAAATGCACAGTTGGGTAAACCTCCGACTAAACCATGAGATGCAAGCTTTTTGATACTATGCATGCTAACATGACCTAGTCTACAATGCCATGTCCAAGAATCGTCATGTAATGATTCTTTTAAATAAGATAGGTTATGACTTGGATCATAAAGAGGAATAGTATAGGTATTACCTAATCTCTTACATGAGAGCTTAGTCTCTTTGGTGGTTGCATCGAGAGATATTGCAATTTATCCGAGTGAACCTTACCTCTTGACCCTTGTCGCACAATTGAGTGATGCTTGAGTATATTGTACTTTAATCCCTTGACAAGATAGACCGGGCTGACCAGGTTATCTCATTTCCCAATCTTGCCTATTCCAACTATCTTGCCCTTACTATCATCTCCAAAAGTGACTTTACCTCCTTTATAGTCTTCCAACTCAAAAAGAGTCTTGAATCTCCTAACATATGGTGTGAGCATCCACTTGTCTAGGTACCAATAACCTTTTGTCCTTTTATGAGTTACCTACAAGTCGAAATACAATAACCCTTCTCACTTCCTCTAACGAACCCAGTAACTCCCTTTACTCGTGGTCTCTTTTACGAGGAAGAAGACTCTTGGGAACCTAGATTTGAATAACTTTGGGTTTAGTCTAATTATGAGTCTTCCTTTTAGAGAATTGAGTCTGTGTCTCTTTCTTTTGAAAATCTTTTCTTTTATAAATGGGTGGAGAAGGTTTTCTCCTATAAACTGATTTGGGCTCAGTCCTCCTTTCATATTTATGAATACGATCATGCTCAGCCTTCCTAAAATTCACAGTTCCGGAATCCTTTTTGAAAAGATTTGAGTAGGAATTAGATTCCTGCTCTTCGTTAAAACCAAGTCCTTTTTTCTGAAGGAGACATACCGAGAGCCTAAGAGCATGTCAAGGTTTTTCTGACCTTGAGTAAATTTCAAAAGAAGCTCTTGAGACTCATTGAGCTTTTTTTAAGACGCTAATTTTTTCTTTTGAGTAACTCAAACTAAGTCTCATTAAATTGAGTTCTCTTAGAGTAAGTCTCGGTTTTTCCTATTCATATTTCAAACCAATGCTCTCGAAGTAAGAGACTCAAGTCTGTTCTTTAAATTGATAAGGATCAAACTTGGACTTTTGAGAAAGTATTGAATTACATCCCGAGGATTTGTCTCCTCGATGTCCGAGTTATCTAAATTTGACTCGGATTCGGCTTACGAGTCCGTTCGTGCCATCGGACGCTTTGAGTCATCAGAATCTTCATCTTCTTCAGATGAGTCTTCATCACTCCATGTGGCCATCATAGCCTTCTTCTTCTTTCTATCCGTCTTTCTCCTTGGACAGTCTTTGACTATATGATCTTTGATGCCACATTCAAAACAGACCGAGTTCTTAGTTAAAGATAACTTTGAAAGGGAGGAGTGTTTACCTTTTACTGTCCTTCTTATCTTTCTTGTAGAACTCTTCCCTTGGCCTCTTCTTCCGTTTCTTGTGCTTCATCATTCTTTTGAAGCCTTGTGCAATGAGTGTCATGGGATCTTCTTCGAATTTGAAGAACTCAGATTTCCTCCTCTGCTTTCTCGGGCTTTCGGCGCGATGTTCTTTTTGTGCTGACCTCAACATCCTCTTCTCCTAGATGGATTTCATGGGTAAGTAGCTTCCCAATCAGTTCGTCCGGCTTTAGTTGAGAGAGGTTCCGAGCTTCCTCAATGCCTGGCACCTTGGGACCCCATCTTCTCTTTAGTAGACTTCATAGAATTTTTTTGCACATTTCTTCATGAGAAATCTTTCTACGCGAGGATTTGAGATTGTTTGTAATCTTAGTGAAGCGTATAAACATATGATTGATGTTTTCTTCTAGCTCCATCTTGAACAGCTCATATTTGTGATGATATTGACTTATCTTCGCTTGTCTCACTTGTCTTGTTCCTTCATATGTGTTGACAAGAGTGTCCCACACATCTTTAGTTGTGTCACAAGTCGACACTTTGTTGTATTCTTTTGAGTCGATAGCACACATCAAAATATTCATTGCTTTAAAGTTCTTTCCGAACTTTTCGACTCTTCATTGGTGTATTCAAACTTGGCTTTAGGCACAAGTCTTATGTCTTCCATCTTCATTGGAATGTAATGGCCTTCTTATATGATGTTCCAAACAACTTCGTCCCTGTCTAGTAGAAAGCATTCCATTAGCTTCTTCCAGCGTACAAAATTTGATCCTTTGAACTTAGGTGGTCTGCTGGAAGATCTTTCTTCATCGAACTCTCCGTTGTTCTAAGCCATCTGATCTTTAGACCTTTGGATTGCTCCCTTCAAAATCCACTATTTTGAATACACAATGATCGACTTCAACCGAATTGCTCCCTTCAACAATTCCTTACACGGTTTTCCTATACTCGAAATTCCCTTATCCGATCTAATACTTCCTAACTGAGGTAACCTTTATAGCTAGGGACATTTGAGCTTAGTTAACCCTTACAGCTCGAGTAACGGGAGCTTATTCAGAAAGTAAGAAGAGTATGTAACCGATTACAATACTTTACAACTCACAAAAATATGAATTACAAGTTGGGAGTTGTAAATAGAAGATCGAGTATTAGAACAATGACTTTTGCTTAAGTAATGTGTTTCAACAATAGTTCCAGCAATCTTGAAGTCTTAAGAGGTGCCTTCTATTTATACATGACCAAGCAGATTAGCCGTTGTGACTAATTTATGAACGAAGTCCTTCTTGACCATTGTAACGGTTCTTCGAGTCGCTCAAAAAGATCTGTTGGCATGTGAGCGTTGTGCAACGGCTCTTGGCTCCTAAGGGTGCTCCAATCAACTGGTGTTGTCTAAAAGTAAGGTGGAAACCACCGATAAGCTTAGCTTTGAAGTTTTCCGGTTTTGGAAATAGATAACCACGACACGGGGTGTTCGAAGTAGAAAAGCCTTGTCTGCTGGTGATTGACGACTTGAAGCCGATTACTTTTGTAATTGAAAAATAAGATAACCTCGTTTAGATAACCTACAAAAGTAAACAATTTTAGTTCTCAAAGTATAAAATACTTTGGTCCAAGATTAGGCACATATAATAATTTAATTAAGATAATTAAGTGCATAATTATCTCGGGCCTAGAAGAGTGAAATTTTACGAGTCTAATATTTATTATACTCGGATTCCATCGAGTCGATCCTAAGAAAGATCAAGTTATAAGAGTGAAAACATCGAGTATAAGCACTTGATCCGGAGAAATAATTCTCAAACAAACATATCGGTGAATTAACACTTGTAATTCTCTTGACTTCAAAATACGCGATCGGAACTCGGATAATAAGTGTTAGAGAGATTATTTGTACATGCGATAAACTCGAGTGATGTCCGAGTGACTTAGAAACATCAATGTGAGAAGATAGACAATAATGTGTTTTACGAGTCGGTCGGAATCGAATGAAAACTTATGCACGAGTTTCTAAAACACTCGGCGTGACTTGTAATAAAAACTTTGGAGGGATGAGGTTTGTACACGAGTCCTTAGGTAGTACTCGGAATGATCCGAATTCGAGTCCGAGTCTTCACATGTAAATAACGACACTCATCCGGAAAAAAAACATGCATGTAAATATAATTAGGTTGCAAAATTTTAATTACGTACCTCCGCCACAACTTCGAATTGGTCAACGGTTGAGCTTGCATTCACGTTGGCCGGTGTGTGGGGTGATAATGGTATGCCCGTGTCGGTGATGAAGTATGAACTTATCCGGGCCTCAATCTCTGCCACCTTTGTAGCCATTTGGCACATTTGGAGTCTGTTGGAGCTCAATAATGGAATGTGGAGACTCTATATGGGACCTCATTTAGGCCATTTCGACCTTTATAAACGCTTGGGTGGAAGTGACAAAGCCTCTTCCTAGCCCCAAAGTGCTCAACTATCCCCAAGCGCTCAACTATGGCTCGAACACGACTGCGATACTTATCTCTTTGTTGGGCCAAGGCTAACTTATCCCTCCTCCTAGTGGTGTCAATGTATTCGAAGTCGATGCACTGCGACAAAGACTACTCTAAGAAAAAGAAAAATATTATCATTTGACAGTTTCATAAATATTAAAACTCATAAGTAGTTATCAAAATAAATAAAGGAAATAATAAAAAACCTCACGAGTCGGTGAGAAATAGCTTCTACATTGGGCATAGTGAAGGTTCCATCTTTCTTCTTTCTTCCTTCGACCCACAGCTCGTCCTTATCAACAACGAGTTGCGAAGTATCTATGTTGGAACCTTCACCGAATGTTGTTTGAAGTTGTTCAAGATTTTGCTTGTACAACCTCTCCTCTAACTTTGCGTATCCCCATGGGATGGCACATGAGGGTATGGATTGCTCTTAATCGTCTTCCGGTTGGAACCTTCACCGGATGTTGTTTGAAGTTGTTCAAGCTTTTGCTTGTACAACCTCTCCTCTAACTTTGCGTATCCCCACGGGACAGCACATGAGGGTACTGATTACTCTTAATCGTCTTCCGGTTGGCTTCACCTATCACTGCGCAAGTTATTAAGACAACGAAAATATCGAGTGCATAACACTTCAATCGAAAATATTAAATGTTACTAAAGTATATCTCACCACTAACATGGAGAGCAATGTCTTTTTGTGATGTGGGCTACTGCAATTCTACTAGGTACTTAAATTTCTAGCATGTACAATGTAGGTAGAAAATTTATTAAAGTCTGTCTCTTTAATAATTTTATTAACTTTTTAAAATTTTTAAATATAAATTTTAATAACTTATTTTAACGACGTTATGAGAATTAACGGTTAGCAATAACAAAGGTTCATTGTTACTACCTATATTCATATTCTTGCATTTGCAAATCTTTTGTAATGTTCATGTGGATTGTTTTTCCCTACATTTTACCGCATAAGAAGGTACCATGATTGATTTATACCGGATGTAGAATTAAGGTCTTTGTTAATAACTTTATTCAAAAATTTTGTTAGATTTATTAAGATGATACCCACTATGTATTAGATATTTATTAATATATTTCGTCTTAGTATTCAAACCCTCTATTTTCTCCTCGGACTACCCATTAATTTTTTATACAATCATTGATGTAGTATCTAAAAAAGGTATCAAAGTAATGAAATTATCTTTGTATTCCGAGAGAGGTGACATGTGCTTCAAATGATCTCCACTCCTCCTCCGTGATACTATTGTAGACCTCCCAAAGTTTACCTTCTTATTTTATCTGCCTTATTTTGTACACCCATATAGCGGCTATGTACGTAGTTCATTTACTTGAATATCGTTCCAAAGTTTGTCCTAAATGGAATCGGGGACGCCAACCCATTTCCTGTAGTTGATGTTCACGTGGGAGCGGGTTGCCGAATCAATGTAGCTCACAAAGGGAGCTTTACGCTCACCTACGGCATTCTCGTGGCTATCAAAATCGACCCGTGTAAGGAGAGTTCGATCGTCTTTACTCCGGACCAACTTCTCCTTGTTCATCATAGTTCGTCCTCTTGATTTTTTGTACTTTTAGAAGAATTATACAACTCTCTATAAATAAACATGTACAATAACTCTTCTCTTATTTTCATATTCTAATCCATTCACAATTTATAAGATTAATCTACAAAATTTTCTCTAAAACACCGCGAAATATAAAACTCCTAAATTACATTTTCGAGTTTAGATCTAAAATTAGAAAGTATTATCTACACTTTCGAGTTTCATGAAAATGTCGAAAAGGACAAGGCAAACAATAACAATGGAATGGGCAAAATGCTAAACATGAAGCGAAAGAGACTAACATGGTGGTGCACGAAAGAGAAGTCGGCAAGACAGGTGCAGCCACACGGACGAAGTGAGGTCGAAAGAGAAGTCGGCAAGAGAGTGGCGCACCAACAACCGAAAACACGGACGAGTGAGTGGGGTAGAGTGCAAGCACGTCCGGAAACCTCGGAGAGAATGAGTGGGAAGCCAATGGAAACCACCAGAAACCACCACGGAGAAAAGAGCAACCGAAGAGAGGCGTTGGGTGAGAGTAACAAAAGTAAGACTTGGTGTTGGCCGAGGGTTTTTTGCGGAACTTTAGACAACGGTTCACTACCGAGAACCGTCGTCTAAAGTTCTTAGACTACTGGTTCTTTAACCGAACCCTCATCATAGGTGTATCTTAGGAAGACTTAGTTTCTAACTCTAAGTCATTCGAGTACTACATAAAAACTCGGGTATAAGTCCTATCTCTCTTAAGTTTTGATTTCAAGCCATTTTGAGTACTATACAAACTCGTGTCTAAGTTTTCATTCTGTTTTGACTTATCGAGAAAGCACCTTATTGTATATCTTCTACACTCGACTCACTCCGATATCACTCAAAACTATCGCATGCTCAAATAATTTCTCTAACACTCTTATTCCGAATACTCATCTGCATATTTCAACGCAAAGAGAATTACAATGTTAATTCCTTATCCTAAGTCTGTTTATTTCTTTAAGAATTATTTGACCGAGATCAAGTTGTTAAACTTTGATGTTTTATTCTTTTAACTTGACCATCCTTTGGATTGACTTGGATGGAATTTGAGTATATTGAAGATTAGACTCGGAAAATTCCATTCTTTTAGGCCAAAAGATAATCAAGTATTTAATTGTTTTAATTTAATTATTATCTATGCCTAATCTTGGACCAAAATATTTATACTATGAGAACGAATGTGGTTTGCTTTTTGTAGGTTATTCAAATGAGGCTAACTCATTTTTAAAATACAAAAGCAACCGATTTCTAGCTGTCAAACACCAGCGGACAAGTTTTACCTACTTCTTGACATAGCTCGGACACCGTGTCGGGGTTGTCTATTTCCAAAGCTGGAAAACTCTAACTCTAGGCTTAACGGTTGTTTCCACCACAACTTTCAGTCACCACCATGTGATTGGACTATCTCTTGGAGCCAAGAGAGGTTGCATAACGTTCATATCACAACGGATCTTTTATGAGTGACTCGGAAGAGCCTTTAAAACGGCTAGTGAAGACTTCGATCCAGAAATGAGCCTCAACGGCCACTCGCTTGGGTGTTGATAAATAGAAGCCACTTTGCAAGACGTGAAGGTTGTCGAATTATTGTTAAAAACCTATTATAGGATTCATTCTTTTTTAAATCTTCTATTCGAACTCCAAGTTTTTATTTCATATTTTTTAAGTTGTAAAGAAAGTCTTGTAATCCAGTCACATTCTTTTCTTACTTTCCGAGTAAGGTCCCTTGACTGAGCTATAAGGGCTAACTTAGCTCAATTGTCCCTGATTGTAAAGGTTACCTCAATCGGGAAGTATTAGATCATATAAGGTAACTTCGAGTCTAGGAAAACATTGTAAGGAATTGTTTAAGGTAGCAATTCTGGTAGAGTCAATCCTTGTATTTTGTGGATTCAAAATAGTGGACTTAACTTGGTGCTTGGATTAGCACTGTACGTGGTTTTCACGCCCAGGAGGGTTTCCACGTAAATCTATGATATCACTTTTCCGAGTCCAATATAGACTTAGAATTTGCTTCGTTTAGCTGATTTGTTGCAAAAATCGTTTAAATTTCTCCATCACCCTATTCACCCCCTCTATGGTGACTTGGACTCTCCACGAGGAAACCTTCATCTTAACCGTCGTTAAAGATCGTGGGTGTATTTTTCAATCCATTCCTTGTCAAGTGATGAAGAAAATTAATGCATTCAAGCTTATGTTGTCCTCTATTGCTCGTACACTACACCACTACTATCCCACCCTTACACCTCTTTTGTTTTTTTTTTTTTTTGGGTCTTCCTCTCCCTTTGTTCCTCTCTTTCTCTTTTATCAATCTTCAAGTTAGTTATCTCGGTTAATAAAGTTTTGGATTGGCCATTTGTTATACACAATCATTGGTGAAAGTGAAATAATAACAACTTTGTTCCCGCTTTTGTAAAGTTCGTGGATATTTAAAGGTAAGTTGCTTAAATTCACTAGTATTTTTACAAGTATAGACATCGATTTTAAAAGATTCACACAAAAGATTTCAAATTTAAATTTATACTATTAATTCTATTAGTTCCACTAAGAGAAAACATATTAAGGATTCGATATAATAACCTTATATTTAAATTCGAAATTGTAAACCGACTAATTTTATATAGCTTAGTTGTATGTTAACTGAAAAAGTTTGTTTTTCCAACCATGTAAAATGGATTGAAAAAAACCGTGGTATAAATTCAGTAGAAAATTTAGAGGAAGGTGGTTTATGTTCAACCGTCGTCATATATACTTTAAAACTGCATTTTTTACGAAAATGTCACCAGTCCATTTTTCATGACGATTTGTCCTTTTAACCATCGTTAAAAGTGATTCGTGTAGTAGTAGACCTTGCCAGTTAGTCCTGAATTTTCCTTGAGGATCTTGGATTGGTGCTCTAATCTCCTTTAGGACCAAATCCCCCACTTGTAGATTTCGAGGCTTTACCTTCTTGTTAAATGCCCTTAATATATGTGCCTGGTATATTTGGACATTATGCAAGGCATTGAGGCGCCTTTCATCCAGCAACACTAACTCTTCGTAGCGTGCATTAGCCCACTTTGCTTCGGAATTTGATTCTCAACAATGATTCGTAACAAGGGGATGGCAATTTCTAGGGGATGGCAATTTCTTTTGGAAGGACTGCTTCCATTCCATATACTAGGGAGTAAGGTGCTGCTTCCATAGAGGTTCTAATGGAGGTTTGATAGCCCCATAAAGCGAAGGGCAACTTGTCATGCCAATCTTTATAGTCGACAACCATCTTCTCCACCATTTTGCGAATGTTCTTATTAACGACCCCGATCGCTCGGTTGGTCCGAGGATGATAGAGAGAAGACTTACGGTATTTGATCTTATATTTCTCAAGTAAGTCTGCTACTTCCTTCTTGAAGTGACTACCATGGTCATTGATAAATTCATGAGGTACCTCATATCGACAAATGATGTTGTGAGTAATGAATTTGGCCACCTGCTTTGACGTAAAGGTTGTATAAGAGGCTTATTCTATCCACTTGGTGAAGTAGTCAATTGCTACTAACACGAATTTGTGACCTCCCATTCCTTTAGGCGTCACTTTGCCAATAATGTCAATTCCCCAAAGCGAGAATGGCCGGGGTGATGTCGGTTTCGTGAGAAACGATGGTGGTTGGTGTTGTAAATTTGCATACACCGATTACTTATGGCATTTCTTAACAAACTCATGGCAATTTGTTGCCATGGTACACGAGTAGTATCCAAGTCTTTGAATCTTTTGAACCAACATTTTTCCATTCATATGGGGCCCCCATTTCTCACCATGAATTTCATCCATGATGTGCTTTGCTTCATGTTGGTTGACACAAAGTAAGCTAATCCTTGTAGTGGTTTTCTTGTACAACTGCCCTTATTTAATGAAAAGCCGAGTTGCCAACATCCCGATGGCTCATTGAGCTCTAGGTGTGGAGTCCAACGGATATTCCCGCTTATCCGGATACTGATAGATGTCATGATACCAACTGGTTTCATCGGTATTAAACACTTCTAATACGTAGACGTGCACGGGCGACTCAGTCGCTCCATGTGGACGGGCATTAAATGAATGCCATTAGAGATATTGATCATGGATGCTAACCTAGCAAAAGCATCCGTGAATTGGTTATCATCCCTAGGAAGGTAGGTGTAAGAAATATTTTCATCTAGTATGTTGAGGTGTTGGGTTTGCGATTTAGTTATACGTAAATCGGCTAGGAATTCTATCACTACCATTCCTATTATCTCGTTTTGAGGGACATACTTTAGTTCAATTTTTGCTAACATGATAGTCCATCATGCTATCTTATTGCTGATAGTTGGTTGCTCAAGGATGTACTTGGATGGGATCCATTGGTGCTACCACATGTACTATGTGGGCTAACATGTAGTGATTGAGCTTCTTGGTAGCCCATACTAATCCCGGACTATGTCTTCTCTAATAGCGTGTATCTAGTCTCGTAATGTAAGAATTTCTTTCTTAGATAATAAACCACGTACTTTTCCTTTCCGTCTCGTTGAGCTAGCATAGCTCCTATAGCTGTCTCTGTTGTGGTGAGGTATAAAAGTAAAGGTTTCCCTAGTTGGGGCGGAATTAGCACTGAAGGGTAAGCTAGATATTTCTTAACCTTCTTGAATGTTTTTGGCACTCGGTCTCCTAAATGGGCTCTCTTCACCTTCTTCAAAAAGGTTCACGAGACCATAGTCAATTCTAATATGAAATTACTAATGTACTCGTAAACGTCCCAGGAATCCCCGTATCTCCTTCTCTATCTTCGGTGGTGCAATCTCATGAATAGCTTTGATCGTGGAATGAATCAACTTCGATTCCTCTAAGATCGATAACGTAGCCTAACAGACTTGCCGGAGATTAAACCGAAGGCACACTTTTGAGGATTAATGTAACACCCCTAGACGCACCCTAGGAGTATTACATGCCGGGGTTCCCGAGAGGAACCCCTAAGGCCGCTTAGGGTCTCAACTTGGGGGTTAATAACCCTTTATTGGATTGGCGGAAGCGTAATTCTAGGTTTTCAAAGGGTTTTACGGAAATTTCGGTAGAGTTTCCTCTGTAAGCTGGCTAAACCCATAGGCTTAAAGCCTTAACCCTGCACGAAACACAATCTAAAACTCAACGAGCCACACGCTCGGAGAAACACAACACAACTCAACGAGTCACACGCTCGGAGTATTCACATAGGGCTTTTACATATTATACAAAGGTAAAACTTAAGTTCAAGTACAACTGGTCTTTACAAACATCTTTACGAGACAAAAGACAGAAAAACAAACAGTAAGTCCGGCATCTCCTATTCGTCCGTTATTTCCAAAAGCCAAAGGCAACTCCTGCCGGTCTTAACTTCGTACCGAAATGTTGGTGATGTCATGAGCTCACTAGCCCAGTGAATAATCCAAACCCAACCCCGGTTACACTTTGCACATTAGTTCATTAACAAACACACGTAAGTTCACAATTCATTCGTAACATGCAATTTAGAACATACACGCTTAAGACATGCGAGATTCTAACTTACCAACTTACCGAGAAGTACAAGGACATCATTTATTCATGAATTCAATCAAACATGCTTCATTCGTCTTTCTACGCAAGTAAATCATATAATCATTCATCATGCAAATCATTCGTCACGTAAATCACATCTTAGTTCTTATGGCACACATTCCTTATGAAAACAAGGTCCGATCTTCTTCTTATTCTTTTTCTTGAGTTCAATCATGCATTTCATAAATCATTGGTTCTTTCTTTCTTATTCGATATGCACGATCATTCGTTCCTTCATATCATAGTCCTTAAATATTCTTAGTTTCGAATGGAAAGAAGATTTATGCACTGCTCTAAAGACCCAGTTCTTGGAGCCAAAACAATTCGTGGGCTCGGTTCACGGAGGCATACAATTCGTGGCCTCGAGGCATAACAATTCGTGGCCTCAAGGCAGCCTCCCATCCCCGAAGGACGCATACTTGTCAATTCTTAGTGGAAGCAATTCAATTCGTGGCTTCGGGTTGACGAGACACTTCTATGGCCATAGCTTCGAGAGGGTTCTTTAATTCGTGGGGTCTTAGATCAATAACACAATCCTTTCTCCCTTCTTTAGTTCTTTAAGTTTCTTATCTTCTTATTACTTATACATAAGATATACTTAATTCATATAATTCATGCTCAATGCGTTCATGC
Source organism: Talinum fruticosum (assembly GCA_021018815.1). Classification (NCBI taxonomy): domain Eukaryota; kingdom Viridiplantae; phylum Streptophyta; class Magnoliopsida; order Caryophyllales; family Talinaceae; genus Talinum; species Talinum fruticosum. The sequence goes on along the minus strand of JAITYX010000120.1, from coordinate 150,016 downwards.
GTAACTTCTTCAAAACAAGCAATTCACATAAGCAAGTTCCGACTCCAACACAATCCATTCATAGCACATACGCATGCTTATGTCATTTATCACCGATGTAATTCAAGATAAGCACATAATCACATAAACATGCCAACTAGGATCTCCATCCATGAATTCATCGTTTTCATGATCGCGTATTATCGCGTATAAGTGGTATATGGTTCTATAACTTTCCTTAATCGATGAATATCTTTTAATCCAGCCACAAAGCTTCTTAAATCTCAGTTCTTAATTCGAGTTACTCACTTATATGCGATTTAGCCCAAAACAGAACATTTTCACTTAATATTGCATATCTCCCAATCTACTCATCCAATGCATACGAAATTTTACAGGAATTTCTCATAAATCATCAGGAAGCTGCAGTAAAAGTGTCAGGAAATTTGAGCTACACATGACTTCGCAACAATTCGAGACAGCATGCTTAATTCATAAAAATCTACACATAAATCATGAAATTCAATTTCCTGATTTTTCTCAATAATTCGGTTCAAGCTTAACTTCACTAAATTCTCAATCACACAGCTCAATAATCATGCTCAACAATGCTCAAATATCATTAAATTCATGAACTAGGCATAAATCGCAACATGCTTTTCAATTCGTGAGTTGCTTAGTTTCGTGAATTTAGGCCTCTAGCTTCTTCAATTAACTTAGGGTTTCCAATTTCATGCATCAATTTCCAAGTTTCATCCACCTAATTCATTTTATTCTAGAGGATGAATTCAGATTACTCACCTTAAATTCTTAGAGGTTCTAAGAATTCGGTTCTACGAGGTTTCGGATTGGGTTTCGATTTCTCTTACGCCTTTCAATTTCTAGTCAAACTCCTGCTCTTTCAACCCTTCTTCTTCCCTCACCCTCTCGCTTCTTCCTCTCGCTGCCTCGGTCCCGGTCTCCAACTTCCCTGTTTCGGTCGATTCAGGTCCCCTTCGTCCCCCTCCTCGCGCTCACCGGCCGTCGGCCGCTGTTCCGTGCCCACCGAGCCGCCTTCCTCGGCCCTCGCGTTCGCTGGCCGCGGAACCCCTTCGGTCCCCTCGTTCGCTCGGCCTCTCTGCTCTTCCCTTTCTTCGTTACTGCTCGGCCTCCCGAGCTCTTGTTCGCCCACCAGCAGCGGTGTCCTCGCCGTTCGGGTAGCCACCGACCCGGGCCTCTTGGCTCTTGCCTCCCTCTCGCTCGGTCTCTCTACTCTCCTCTGTCTTCGCTCCGTTATGCTTCCTCTTTGCTCTGCTTCTTTCCTGTCCCTTTTTCTTTCCTTGCTTACGCTTCTTCGTTCCTCTTCTAATGTCTCAGCCCCCTTCTCTCTCCTCTTCTCCTAATTACACACAATGGGCTTGTTGCCTAATTCCAATTGGACCCCCTCTCTCTCTTTGCTTAATCTTGACAGCTCCTCCTCACCTGCCAGCAATCCCCATTCTCATTCCCTTTTTCTTTTTTTTTTTTTTTTTTTATTTGGGCCCAACTAGCTTCTCAAGGCCCAATAAGCTAGCCCATGCTCGGTTTCGGTTCTCGGGTTTCTAATTCCGACTCGGAAAAATTCTAATAATTCACTACCGTGCAAGCGCTCGAAATTTCGGGTCTCACAATTAAGAAGCATGTTGTATTTTCTCAGTCTTTCAAAGAATTTTCTAAGGCTAGGTAAGTACCTTCCCTATCCTTAGACTTAATTTAAGGATGTCCATATGAGGCAGCGTGAAGTCATCTTTGGGACTTACTTTATTTAGATCCTCGAAGTCGACACACATCCGAACTATGCCATCCTTTTTCGAGACTAATATTATGTTTGCTACCCATTAAGGATAGTGGACTACTTTAATGAACCCAATCTCTAACTCGCTTCGAACCTCTTCCTTAATCTTTAGCGCCAACTCGGGTTTCATCCTCCTAAGTTTACGCTAAGCGGCTTACATCTTCATAAAATGGAATTTTGTGTTCCGCTATACTTGGATCTATCCCCGACATGTCTTTGTTGGACCATGCAAAGACATATGTGAACTCTGCAAGGAGCAAAGTAAATTGCTTCTGCTCTTTTGGATCCAATGTTTTCCTAATCTTGACCTCTTAAGGTTGATCAACTAATCCTAGGTTAATTGTTATTGTTTCCTCTATTATTAGTGTACGATTTTCATGATCTTCCATAACTTTTATTAATTCTTTAGGGATTTCTTGTTCATCACTAGAGGAAAAATAATTGAAAATAGGAGGAGGCAAAGAGTAAGCCGAAAGGTTCATCTTATTTAATGAACAAATGAGTAAATTAGACTCAGTGACAAAAGATGCGGGAATTGGAAACAATAGAATTAGAAAAAGAACTAGAAGCAACAACAAAAGAAACAAAAGCCTTAGTACTAGACTTAGGAAAGGGATGTGCTCCTAAGCAAACAGCGAATTCTTGGCCCTCTTTAGCATGAATCCAAGTAATGTGTTTGGATCCTTCATTGTTGGCATCGGTGATGAATCCGGACGAATCGAACTGCGGGTGCAATATGGCTCGAGACGATGCACGAGACCGAATTCCCCTCTACATTCTTCTCGTGTCCGAATAATATATTGAAGATGTTATTCCTAGCCAAGTTGGTCTAGTTTGGTGTGGTCTCGTCCCTATTAGGGGCTAGGGTGCCTCCTTTTCTAATATATACAACAATCGTTGAAAATCTCCAAGCCAGTACCGGAATACCCTTATCTTTGAGGTAATAAGGCTCAAGAAAACTATAGTAGGGAAGTCGTCCCCTTCTTTCAAGAATTGCCCATTTAGAGTACGAGGAAAAGGCTTGATGGAGTACACTGTGTGAGGCACGAGTCCTTCTAGTATGAACTTCCCACTTGGCTTGGCCATTTCTTTAGTAGTAACTTGATAGCCTAGCCCTAATTTGTAATTGTTAGTGGGTTCAAGGGGTGGAAGATAGGGTGGTATGCCTTTTGGCCTACAGACTAGGCCTGAAAAATACCCCTTCTTCCTAAGCATCAAGTGGATGCTAGGATTTGCATAAGGATTGAAGTTAAGAGGTGCTTCATTCTTCTCTAAGGTAGCGACAGTCTTAAATCCGTATAGTTCTTCGTCGTTGGCATCATGCTCAATCTCGACCACAAATTCTTTGAAGGTGATAATAGCACGGAGATTGTCCCCTGTTGATGGTTACAACTTGACATTTGATTATCATTTTAACTTTCTAATGCAGTATAGTGGGCACTTGCTTGATGATCATGTAACCAGGGGCATCCTAGAAGCAAATTAAATGTAGCTGGGATATCTAGGACTTGGAAGTTGATATTCTCCACCATAAGCCCTACGTTGAGTGGCAACGTCAACGTTCCCAAGACTGTTCTCTTAGAATTGTCATAAGCCCGGAGATGGATAGTTTGTTTGGAGAATTATTGCTCTCGATTCCTAACCTTCGGTGGTCCTCCAAGGATAAACATTCACAGCTAATCCATTGTCTACCAAGGTTAAGCGAATGAACTTGTTGATGCAAGTTACCGTTAAATAAACGGCATTGTTGTATGCAACACCTTCTTCAAGGAGATCCTTTTGATCGAAAATAATGGTTCCAAGCCCACTTGTTTAACAATTTCACTACTTCCTAAGGTGTGGTTTCAGCAGAGACTTCAATCTTGCTATGTGCATCAATCAAAGCCTATCTATGTTTTTGGGAAGCAAATATGAGTTGCCATATTGAAATGTCAACATTTAACATTTCAAGTCGCTTTAGGATTGTGTCTTCTTTTTAGCGACTTTAGGTTCTTTTGGGGCTTTATATGATCATTGTGCACCCAAGGGTGCATTATGTTGTCCAGATCTAGTAAGCAATTAGATTCTCGGACCTTTAGGTTCTCCTCAAATGTCTTCTTCTTCTAAGGGTGGTGTGCCCCGAAATCATCATCGTTGTCGTCATTGTTTCTAGTTTCGTAGACATCTTGTTCGTTACTTATCCAGAGCCCATGGACTTCCGGATCTAAAGGAGGAAAGGTAAGAAGTGGTTTGGACTCATCAATTCCTTGAATGAAGATAGACGGATCCCATTGACCAGGAATGGGTTCAGCGAAAATAACTAAGGTATCGCTAAAATCATTATTATTATTACTCGGTTTCGAGTGGCCTTAGGAAGAGGGAGTTGACTGTTGCGGAACATGCTCTCCCACTTGTTGTTGAATGTCTAACATTGCTCGATATCGTGTCCTCGTACACAATGGTATTTGCAAAATTTTCCAACGTCCTAGTTTTTAGACTATTTTGAGGTTTCGATTACTGCTCTTATTGTCTCGCTAGTGATTAATAGCTTGAAGCCCGTTACTTTTGTAATTCAAAAATAAGATAACCTCGTTTGGATAACCTAAAAAAGTAAATCATTTTGGTTCTTAAAGTATAAAATACTTTGGTCCAAGATTAGGCATAGATAATAATTTAATTAGGATAATTAAGTGCATAATTATCTCAACCCTAGAAGAGTGGAATTTTACGAGTCCAATATTCATTATATTCAAATTCCATCGAGTCAATCCTAAGAAAGATCAAGTTATAAGAGTGAAAACATCGAGTATACAGATTTGATCCGGATAAATAACTCTCAATCAAACATACTGACTTAGAAAGATGAATTAACACCTGTAATTCACGTTACTCCAACATATGCAATCGGAACTTAGATAAAGAGTGTTTAGAGAGATTATTTGATCATGCAATAAATCCGAGTGATGTGTGAGTGACTCGGAATCGTCAATGTGAGAGAATAGAAAAGAATGTGATTTCCGAGTCAGTCGGAATCAAATGAAAACTTATGCGGGAGTTTCTATAACACTCGAATGACGTGTAATCAAAACTTAGGAGGGATGATGTTTGTACCTGAGTCTTTGGGTAGTACTCGGAATGATCTAATTTCGAGTCCTAGTCTTCAATCTCCCCTTTTTGATGAAAGGCATTCCATACTTAGATAAAAACATTGTTAAAAAAATCATAAGTTTTCATTCTTACTTAGTAGAATATCCCATAATATAATGTGATGAATGAAGTGATTCGTACTTAGGATATTTGTACGGATAACCCATACGATTAAGAATCATGAGTGATTATATCGAGTGAGATAGAGAGAAAAAAATAATGCGAGTTGATATATTAGAGCAAGACTAAATAATAAGAAATTCAAACTCGAAAGAGTGAACTCGAAATAAGTATGCTCGTAAATAAAACTTCATTCAAATATATAATAAACAAGGAAAATACACAGAAAAGAGGGTGAGAAAACTCCCCTAAACAAGACAAAAATTTTTCTTAGTATTCTCCCCCTTGCCTTGCAGCAAAAAACAAAAAATTGGGAAGAATGTATCAAGTTGATACAATTGATGTCCGGACGAGAAAAAAAAAACAAAAAAAGAGAGAAAAAAATTACGATGGTGGATTCGAGGCGGTCCGAGTTGAGGTCGATGAGCGTGCGGTGCGCCTGCGCTAGTATGCTTGTGATGAAGTTGAAGATGCGGGCGGCGGCAGCACTAGTATGTCCGGAAGTGGCTCAGCTCCGAGTGGCTAACCCGGAACTAGGTCGTCCAGAGGCCCATCCTCTTGAAACGTGATAGAGGAGGGTGCTTCTTCCGGCTTGACTGTTGCGGATTGTCCAACATCCGCGGGGTTGTCCGACACACTCAAGCTGCTCGTCTAAGCTTATCGGTTCTAGTTGAGGAACTACAACACCCTGTCCCTCGGCTTCTTCTTCCTTGTCCCCTCCTTCCTCCTTCTCCACTTCCTTCTTTTCTTCCTCCTTCTCCTCGGAAGGAGCTGCTTTAGCCGCAGCTTCCTCTTCTTCTTCTGCTTGCCTCTCCGGTATGAGACTTGGCGGGGCTTGAGGACTTTTCGGACGTGTCCGAGTTGTGCAGGTCCTGAGTGGCCTTCGATTACCTCTCTCGGAGAAGTTCAAGCATCTCCTGCTGCTCCTTAACTAAATTCTTCATTTCGAGGAGCACATCTTGTTGCTTGTTGAATACGAGATTGGGTCATTTTTAGTTGATGGTCATGTTACGAAGAACAATTTTGAAGGAGCGGAGAGTGTCCCCGAATTCCATGGACACATAAGTGAGCTTGTCTATCGGTGTGGTAGACAAAGCAGCGGCTCTTTTCTACCATAGACCCGGACACCGAGGTTGGGTTTCTTGTTACCCGTATCCAAGAAGCTCTTTTACGCCAATGATGATGGCAGCCTCGGACACTTTCTTTAGGTCTAAATGGAGCGAAACCTTGAATTGTTTAAAAACAAGGCTAAGAAGGGCTCCAAAAGCAAGAGCGGTGGATTTCTTTGTCCGAGCTGGCACAATGGCCATCTACTCGATTATGGCGGGAACGAGGTCTACGTCATAGAAAGCTTTGAGAATCTTTGAGTTAGGATTCTCTTTCTTTGGAATGATGGGAAAAGAAGGTTCTTATCGGCAAGAAGCACTGAGAACTCTAACCTTAGTCTTCATCTAAGTCATAGAAAAATTCTTGCCTAACTCGGGGACTTCTTTGGCATATTTTTCGAAGAACTCATCAGCAATTTCGTTGAAAGGGATGGGGTTGCTTGTTGAGAAAGATAGAACAGGACTTTGAAAAGTTGATGGAGGAGAGATACATTTATACGAACCACGGTGTTGCAAACTCTTGAGGTGATGATCCCCTCGAGCAAGAAAGGTTTGAATAGAACTCAGCAATGAGTTACGGGTATATGAACTCACTGAAACATAGAAAGTTATATACATCGATGGTTTTGATGTGTTTTAACCACGAAAAGGTTGTGGTTAGAAAGAATTCGTCATCCAACATAAGATGTTGGGTGATGAGGATTTTGGAGGGGTTAGAAGGAACCTCTTGGTTCTTGGTTCTAGGCATCTTAGTTGCGAGATCCTACAAAGTCCGGAGCGGAACCTCTCTTACGCATGGCTAAGATGTTTAAGCAAAAGAAGGTGAGCTTCGAAGAAACGAGAGAGCGAAAGAGAGTACTAAGAGTGTTGAGAATGCTTGAGAGCTTATATTGCAAGAGTGAGTACGCGAGAGTTTAGGTTAGTAGAGAGTAAAGTAGCGAAATGAAGGAAAATGGATGCTATTTATAGCAAAAGAAATGTCCTTCGATATTCGTTCCGACCCAAATCTCCAACGGTCGCCTCAAACCAGGTGTGTCCGTTCTACTCTCTAACGGTTAGAATTCCAGTGTACTGTCTCCCAATTGTTAGCTCACTTATCGATGCGCGCGGTAGAGAGAAAGAAAAGAGAAATTTTTGAAAAAAATTTTGAAATTCTTCACTAATCTAGAGATGATTTCGAAGTTTGAAGTCTAATTTTCTCAAAAGCTGAGTCGGACTCAGTAAAATTTCTAAGTGACTCAAAAAACACGAACAAATAATAACTCCTAGCTTAGTATCACTGGGTCAATTGAACTAATTGTTATTAAGACAAAGAAAAGAACATGTAAAACATAATTATGCAAGATAATTTCACTTAGAAGAACACATAATCATGCATTTATCATGCCAAGTTCATTCCTAATAAAAAAAAGCTGATCCTCACTAAGTGGCTTACTAAAGATATCGGCTAATTGAAATTTTGTAGGAATGAATTCAAGTTCAATATCACCTTTCTCAGAATGGTCTCTCAAAAAATGATATCTAACCTCAATATGCTTTGTCTTTGAGTGCTCGACTAGATTCTTAGTAATGCTGATTGCACTCGATTATCATACTTGATCGGAATTGATTTGAATAAAAGTCCAAGGTCTTTCAAGTGTTTCTTGATCCATAGAATCCGAGCACGAGCATACTCCAATTGTAATGTACTCGGCTTCAGCAATTAATAGAGCAACTAAGTTTTGCTTCTTTGAGTGCCAAGATATAAGGGACTCGACCTAGAAGCTGGCATGCTCATATGGTGCTCTTTCTATATACCTTGTATCCAGGCATAGTCGGCGTCCGAGTATCTAGTGAGGGTCGGTTACGAGTCTCTTGAGAACCATAGACCTAGATTCCGAGTTCCTGCAAGATATCTAAAAATTCTCTTCGCCGCAGTGAGATGTGATTCTTTTCTATTAGCTTGGAATCTTGCAAACAGATATACACTAAACATAATGTCCGGCCTACTTGGATGTGAGATATAGTAGACATCCCATCATACCTCGATAGAGTTTCGATCTACTTCTTTACCTTTTTTGTCCGAGTCCGGTTTCATGCTACTACTCATTGGTGGTGCTTGCATGTTTTGCATCTTGAAGCTTATACTTCTTCGGCAACTCCTTGGTTTACATAAATTGATGGAGATAGATGCCATCTTTATCTTGTCTGATTTGTAGACCAAGAAAGAAATTAAGCTCTCCCATCATGCTCATTTGGAATTCCTATCTCATTAACTCAGAAAAATCTCGATAGAGATTTTCATTAGCAACTCAAAAATTATATCATCAACATAGATTTCAGCAATAAGAAAGTCTTTCCCTTTGGTTTTTATGAAAAGAGTTTTCTTAATCGACCCCGTTTGAAATCATTTTCAACCAAGAAACTGCTCGATCTTTCATACCAAGCTCACGGGAGCTTGTTTAAGACCATAAAAAGCCTTTTACAACTTGAAAACATGATTTGGAAATTACGAGTTTTCAAATCCAAGGGATTGCTCAACATAGACTTCCTCTTGAATGAAACCATTCGGAAAAGCACATTTGACATCCATTTGATATAATTTATTATTCATGCTTGATGCAAATGCCAATAGGATTCTAATTGCTTCAATCCTAGCAACTAGTGCAAAGGTTTCCCTACAATCAATCCCTTCTTCTTGATTGTAACCTTGAGCCACAAGTCTAGCCTTATTTCTAACTACCAACCCATCCTCATCCATTTTGTTCTTGAAAACCCATTTGGTTCCTATGACTGGGTTGCCGGAAGGTCATTTGGTCGAGTCTAGACTTAGTTTCTTTCAAATTGATTAAGTTCCTCTTGCATGGCCTCTACCCATTAAGGTTCATTTAGGGCCTCTAGTGCATTTCTGGGTTTAGTTAATGATATGAATGCGGTGAATGCACATAGATTTTGCAAAGAAGAGCGAGTTCTTACCCTACTCGTTGATGTCAAACAATATGTTCTCGAGTGGGTGGGTTGAAACATATTTGAATGCTCTACCTGTTCTCTGGTTCACCAGATTTATGGGTTGAAGCTGGTTGATCTTCGGTGATCCGATCCGATTGAGCTTGCTCATCTATTTGACCTTCAGCATTTTGAGCTGGCTCTTGATCCGGTTTAGTCCGAGTCATGATATTCTAAGCTGCCTCATTCTGAGCTGCTTTCTTTTGACTCTGTCCGAGCTTAACTACAATAAGATCGTCTTCATCTCGGCCGAGTTTCGGATCTGTGAATGTTGATTCACTTGGTTTTCCCTGATCCATCTCATCAAAAATAACGTGGATGCTTTCTTCCACTTTGTTAGTTCTTTTATTGAAAATGTGATATGCTTCACTATGAGATGAGTAACCAAGAAAGATACCTTCATCGACCTAGCATCAAACTTGTTCAGGTGATCCTTACCATTATTGTGAACATAACACTTACATCCGAAGGGTTTTAAGTATGAGATGTTAGGTTTCTTTACCTTATAGAGCTCGTATGGAGTTTTCTTCAAAATGGGTCCGATCGGGCATCCGTTCGGTGTGTAGTTTGTTGTGTTGATCGCCTCAACCCAAAAATAGTAAGGTAGATCATGTTCAATCATCATTGTCCTTCCTATTTCTTCAAGGGTTATGTTCTTTCTCTCCACTACTCCATTACGTTGAGGAGTTACGGGTGCTTGAGAAGTTACGAGAGATACTAATCTTATCACGGAACTCTGCAAATTCCGAGTAATCAAACTCCCTTCCATGGTCAATTGGAATTCTCCTGATTTGAGTCCGAGACTCTACTTGAATTTTCTTGCGGACCTTGCTTGAACTCTTTGAATGCTTCATTTTACGCTTAAGAAAATAGACCCGGGTAAATCGTGAGTAGTCATCAACGATCACAAGTACATATGATTTACCTCTCGAGACTCTTTACAATGACTTCACCACATATATCCATATACAACAATTCAAGCCCTTTGGATGTGGAAACAATTTTGAGAGATGTGAAAGATGATCTAACTTCTTTCCCTTTTGTGCATGCTTCACAAATTTTATCTTTCTTAAATGCATATTCAAAACTTGGAAAATAACTTTGAATAGTCTTTGGCTATGTGATCTTTCGCTGCCACATTCAAAACAGACCGAGTTCTTAGTTAAAGATAACTTTGAAGAGGAGGAATGTTTACCTTTTACTGTCCTTCTTATCTTTCTTGTAGAACGCTTCCCTTGGCCTCTTATCCCATTCCTTGTGCTTCATCATTCTTTTGAAGCCTTGAGCAAGAGTGCCATGGGATCTTCTTTAGAATCCGAGGAACTCGGATTTTCTCCTTTGCTTTACGAGGCTTTCGGCGTAATGTTCTCTTTGGTGCTGACCTCGGCATCCTCTTCTTCCGAGATGGATTTCATGGGTAAGTAGCTTCCCAATCAGTTCGTCCGGCTTTAGTTGAGAGAGGTTCTAAGCTTCCTCGATGGCTATCACCTTGGGACCCCATCTTCTCTTTGGTAGACTTCTTAGAATTTTTACGCACATTTCTTCATGAGAAATCTTTCAACCCGAGAGATTTGAGATTGTTTGTAATCTTAGTAAAGTGTATAAACATCCGAGTGATGTTTTCTTACGGCTCCATCTTGAACAGCCCATATTCGTGAAGATATTGACTTATTTTCGCTTGTCTCACTTGGCTTGTTCCTTCATATGTATTGACAAGAGTGTCCCACACTTCTTTAGCTGTGTCACAAGCTAACACTCTGTTGTATTCTTCGAGCTGATGGCACACATTAGAATGATCATTGCTTTAAAGTTCTTTCGATCTTTTCGACTCTTCATTGGTGTACTCGAACTTTACTTTAGGTACGGGTCTTGTATCTTCCATCTTCATTGGAATGTAATTGCCTTCTTATATGATGTTCCGGACATCTTCATCGTGGTCCGAGTAGAAAGCATTCCATTAGCTTCTTCCAATGCACGAAATTTGATCCTTTGAACATAGGTGGTTTACTAGAAGATCTTTCTTCATCGAACTCTCCGTTGTTTTGAGCCATCCGATCTTTACACCTTTGGATTGCTAGATCCTTTCCGAAAGTCTAGGCTCTAATACTAATTAATGTTTTTCTCTTGGAGAGTCTTAGTCACCCTAGAGAGGGGTGAATAGGGTGATGAGGAAATTTTAACAAACTTGGAAGATTTAAGCTTTGAAGAGAATGGACCGGACAATCCGAGTCTAGATTAGATTCGAAAAGTGTAAATGCATATATACGTGGAAACCCTCCTGGGGCGGAAAACCACGGACGGTGCTAGTCTAAGCATCAAGTCGAATCCACGATTTTGAATCCACAAAATACGGCAAGTCGACTCAACCAGAATTGCTCCCTTAAACAATTTTTTACAGAGTTTTCCTAGACTCGAAATTCCCTTATCCGATCTAGTACTTCCTAACCGAGGTAACCTTTACAGCTAGGGACAAGCCGAGCTAAGTTAATCCTTACAACTCAGTCAAGGGACCTTACTCAAAAAGTAAGAAAGAGTATGTAACCGATTACAAGACTTTACAACTAAGAAAATAAGAATTACAAGTTGGGAGTTGTAAGTAGAAGATTGAATATGAATACAATGACTTTTGCTTAAGTAAGTGTATCAACAATAATTTATGCAATCTTCAAGTCTTGAGAGTTGGCTTCTATTTATAGATGGCCAAGCGGATTAGCCGTTGTGACTAATTTCGAACGAAGTCCTTTGTGACCTTTGTAACAATTCTTCTAAGTCGCTCGAAAAGATCCGTTGAGATGTGAACGTTGTGTAACGGCTCTTGACTCCTAAACGTGCTCCAATCAGCTAGTGGTGTCTGAAAAGTAAGTTGGAAATCACCATTGAGCTTAGCGTTGAAGTTTTCCAGTTTTGGAAACAAACAACCACGACACGATTGTCCGGGCCTTATTCGAGATGTAGAAAAGCCTTGTCTGCTGGTGATTGATAGTTTGAAACCGGTTACTTTTGTAATTGAAAAATAAGATAACCTCATTTGGATAACCTACAAAAGTAAATCATTTTGGTTCTCAAAGTATAAAATACTTTGGTCCAAGATTAGGCATAGATAATAATTTAATTAGGATAATTAAGTATATAATTATCTCAGCTACTAGAAGAGTGGAATTTTCTAAGTCTAATATTCATTACACTCAAATTCCATCGAGTCGAGTCCTAAGAAAGATCAAGTTATAAGAGTGAAAACATCGGAGTATACGGACTTGATCCGGATAGATAACTCTCAATCAAACATACTCGACTTAGAAAGATGAATTAACACTGTAATTCACTTTACTCCAAGATATGCGGTCGGAACTCGGATAATGAGTGTTTAGAGAGATTATTTGATCATGCAATAAATATGTATTATGTCCGAGTGACTCGGAATCATCAATGTGAGAGAATAGACAAGAATGTGATTTACGAGTCGGTCGGAATCAAATGAAAACTTATGCGGGAGTTTCTATAACACTTAGAATGAGTTGTAATCAAAACTTAGGAGGGATGATGTTTGTACCTGAGTCTTTGGGTAGTACTCGAGTGATCTAATTGTAGAGTCCGAGTCTTCATTAATCTAAATAGAAAAACAAACAACAAAAATTAGTAGATTTAATACACCCAATACCCAAAATGGGTTGTATAAAGTAGGGACAAGTGCGGTTTCTCTCCTGCTTCTTTTTCATTAAGCTCCAACCATGGCAAGAGCAGGGGCGGTTCCTTGAGCTTGAGGAATTTTTTCATCTTCATCTTCATCGGCTTCCCACATGAGATGGGCATATGATCCCAATACCATGCTGAAAAGTCCAAGAAAAAACAATCATATCCGAGTTAAAATTTCAATTCTAATTACTTGAATTCTTTTTAAAAAAGCCGGATTTAGAACTTATCAATCATTAGGGGAGGCATGAATAGCTTGATCATAAGTAAGACTGAGCTTGATCTTTATCTATTTTTAATTTCCCAAATCAATTTCCCATAGAAATATAGCAATTCACCATCTCCTAGGGTCGCTAATATTGCTCTTCCGTAGTACTCTTCCGCCTTTTCCAAATTTTTCTCCACCTATTCAAAATTAACAAAACCCATTTACTTTGACATAGTCAACCACCAATCCTTTTCCATGAAATCATCATATCCATAAAAACAATAAAAAATTAAGTACGTGTGCATGTATTTGGCATAGTTTCTCAAAATTAGGGGGATCTCTAGGATTCAACTTCAACATTTGCTGGTAATACTCCCTAATATCTCTCTTCCCATCATTCCCACTTTTCCCACCCCCGCAAATGTGATCCCTTTTCCCACTCCCAAACCCAATTGCTCCGAAATCAAAATCTCTCTCATCTTGCTCGACAATTGTAGTCATATCGGGAAAAGAAATTGACCCAACTCGACCGACCTGGGTTGAGCTAAACCCAAACTAGATCATGTCCGAATTCAAATTGGATCTCCGGAGGAAGACTCTAGGGAGGGGGAAGAGGAGGGTTTTTAAGTTTGGGATTGGGTGAGTCGAGCAAGGAAAGCGGTTCGGTTCTTGGATCGAGATCGAATTGGTTCGCGAAGCATGGATTTCATGGCATTCGTTGAATTTTCTCTCTCTAAAATACGAAGGGTCATAAATTTCGAGTCTTGGGTCACAAATTAAAAATATCATCAACAAAGCCAATCCACTGAACCCATTCAAAATCAAGTTAAAAATAAAACAAAAGGATAAAGTAATCACTTATCATTTACGTCGTCCATAACTTTCTTCAACTTATCCGCTTAATTTTCTTCTACTCTGTCTATGGAGTTAGGAGAAATCGAAGGGGAAAGAGAGTGTTCGAAGGAGGAGCTGGAAGAGAGAGAGAGAGAGAGTTCGAGTGTTTGAAGGGAAAGAAAGAGAGTTCAAGATATATAAATGTATCATGGGCAATTTAGTAAATTCAATAAAACTTAATGGACCCAAACAACTTTTTAATAGTAAGTACCCTATAAATAGTTACAGTAATATTTAAATCACTTTGGAAACCTTTCTAATTATGTAGTCCCCTAAAAATAGTTTCCAAATAATGACAGGTATCCCTAAGTTGTTTTTTGATGCGGGATGGACTCACCTAATTTAAGATGAATTTTTATTTGGCTAAATGAAAATTGAGAATGGAAAATGAAAATGCTGAAAAATAAAAGAGGTCAAAGTCTAAAGACCAATTGACTAAATAGATAGAAGGAACCTTGGTAGGAACCTTACGGATCGACTGGGGTGACTACCTATACCGCCTAAAGAAAGTTTTAGTATGACTTGGAAATGCAGATAATGGACCATCCTAAAAGGGGAAGGTAATTTGACTTGGGTTATACATGCACATAATGGAACAACTCTAGGAAATTTTTATGGTATTTTATTTGCACCCATGCAAGGGCTAATCAGCACTCCTCACCTATCCTTAAAGGCTCACAAGCGGAAGATTAAATCTAATCAAAAGGCAAATTGTCACCTAATAGTCAAAGGTTTAGGGTCAAAAGAGGTTTAAGACTAGGTAAGATACATGGTGACTCATAGTCCGAAGATTTAGTTTTCCATAGGGTGCACGACAAGAGAGAATGCATTAAATCCTCGGTGCCTCTCGGTAAGCCAACGGTGCATGGTACAAGGAAATAGGCACTGGCTCCGTTAGCAATCAAGCATAGTTGAGCCTGCACGGGATGCAATGGAAGCCTCTTACCGAAGTGTTTAGAAGGGGGTAAAACCTAACTGTCCACCAACAAAAAATAAACTATGTTCAAAGGTTGCTAAATACAGGAAGCCCAATGCAAATACATTATTAAAACCTACTACTCAAATTTTCAAGATTTGCCCTTTTAATAAGTAATTTATTCCACAATGGAGTTGCCATCTGTAAGAACCACGGCTGGGACCCGACCGAGCTTCCCCACGGGTTCGCGTAGATTTGTAAAAGTGGAAATGATTTTAGGTTTTTGAAGGTGAATTTTAGAAAGTGGGGATGAACATCTTACTTAGATTTTGGAATTTTATTAAATCAAGGTAAAACGAATTAAATTAGATTGAGTGGCAGTTTTATTAACTATTTTATTTTAGAAATTATTTTCGAAGTCTCAGAATATTATTTCTTAACCGAAAAATAAAAAAATTTAGTATTTTGTTTCTACCAGTGAGGCTTTAGGGCCAAGCCGATGTGAAAACACCGGTTTGGACCCAAGCCACACTGTTGACCACTAAGTGTTGGCCGAAGCCAACACCTGGCGATCGGTAGCGTCGGCCGGGGGCCATGGCTGAGGAAATCAATCTCGGCCTCGGCCCGGTAGGCATATCCAGAATCCTTTTTTTATCTTTCAATCGAGAGATAGATGAGATGCAATATTGAAGAATTAAAGCAAAATAGGAGTCGCCGGTCGGTTTTGCGAATGAAAAACTAATAAAAACAAAAATAAAATTTGCTCTTCCAATCTTACTATAGGAAAACTAAGACTGGAAAAGGCTAAAAAGTGACTCCGTAGGTCTAGAACCAAGAATCGAATTCGAGGACGAGGTTACGAAATGTAGAGAAATGCTCTTCCATTCCGCCCGTCAAATGACGACCATTACTAGTTTGAGTAGTGAATTTACATAATGTATTAAACACAAGACCACAACATGTGATACAAAATTAAAAGCAAACAAAACAATAATACAAGCAATAAAAGCGAATACGAAAGCGATAAACAAAGTAAAAGTAAAAAGGAAAAGCAAAGTGGAAAGAAAAGAAAGTGAGAAATTAAAAGTTACATCGGGCTTGAAGCAATTAAAAGCGATACAATTTCTTCTCCACAATATGGAAAGCAATAATAAGCATGAAATAAAATAAACCGTTTTGAAGGCTGAATTGGTGCCTTCAGGTTGTCCCACCTGATGATCTAGATCTCGGATCTAGATCTAATGATACGACGGTTGTGATTTGAGAAGGCTTTTTGTAGATTTTTGTGGAGATGAGTAGGAAGAAAGATGAGTGGTGGAGTTTTCAAGTTCTTAGGTATGAATCTGTATCCTTTCTTATTTTTCGCTCTAAGTTATTTAGGAAATTTTTTTATAGTTAAATGTTGAATGTATTTGCGGTAATTATGTGAATATTATGAATGTGGGTAATGTTTGAGATTGTTAAAATGTTGAATCTTTGTTGAAATGTTGAATATTGAGAATGTGGATAACATTTGTTAGTTTATTAAGTTGGAAATTCATGAAATGTTTGAGATTTTCATAAATGGGTTTAGGATTTTAGGATTTGTGGTAATTATAGCGAAATATGATAGGTAAGGACGGTAGATCAAAAGAGTGCAACCAAATTTGTTTGGGGTTTTAGAGAAATAGAAAGATAATTTGGATATAGGGTCGTCCTAAAAAACCTTCTCATAAACATAAATTTGTATCCAAATTTGTTTATTTTGATGACGTGATGTTGGGATGAACTCATTTATCTAATTATCGAAATTGGTATCCAAATATGGTTAGAGTTTAGAGAAATAAAAATATTTATGGTTTAGGGTTTGAGGAAATAGAAAAATTTATGGTTATATATTTATGGATATAAATGTAAAAATCTAAAAAATTGGAAAGGTATTTGGACATAGGTATCTCTCCAAATACTTGTCATAAAGATAAATTTGTTATCAAATTTATTTATTTTGATGAGTTGAAGTTGGGGGTATCAAAATTTTTGGTTTCCTTTTTGGGTGCAAGTTTGTTGAATTATAAATGATCGTAAACTAGAGGCTAAGATTTTTTTGAAGTTTACGTAATTCATAAGACAATAATGAAATATGAATGAAATGTTGAGGCCACCCCTTTAATTTCCTTTAATGATGAAAAATATGACGATAACCAGAATTCTCTTGTTGTGATTAACAATAATGAGGTCAGTTTTACAAGACAAAATATGATGTGCACATGCAACATAGGCCGATCCACAAATAATGGTAGAAGGTCGAGCAGTCAAATAGAAACAAAAGGTGATAAACATGAATGACTATTGTTTATGACCTTTTGTTTCTATTTGACTAATCGATCCTTCTACCCTTGTTTGTCGATCGGTCTATGTTGCATGTACACTCCATTTTTCATCTTGTGAAACCGACCTCGTTGTTAATCACAACAAGAGAATTGTAGTTCTTGTTATATCTTGGGTTGTTAAAGGAAATTAAGGGGTGGCCTCAAAATTTCATTCATAATTTCATTATTATCTTATGAATTGCGTAAAATTTTGAAAAAACCATGTCTAGTTTATCATAAATGTATAATACATCAAAATTGGAAGCAAAAGGAAACCTTATATATATATATATATATATATATATATATATATATATATATATATATATATATATATATATATATATATATATATATATAGGGCTTAACTATGAAAAGGGAAAAAATATATACATGAATAAAAAAAATTGGAAACGTATTTTGATATAGGGATCTCGCAAAATACTTGTCATAAAGATAAATTTGTTATCAAATTTATTTATTTTGATGAGTTGAAGTTGGGGGTGGACTAATTTATCCAATTACCTAAATTTCCGGTTTCTTTTTTGGGTGCAAGTTTATTGTATTATACATTCTCGTAAACTAGAATACATGATTTTTTAAAGTTTACGTAATGCATAAGACAATAATGAATATCAATGAAATACCGAGGTCTTGCATTCAATTTTCTTTAACAACCCAAGACATAACTAGAACCGGAGTTCTTATAACCCTTGTTGACTTTAGCAATGAGGTCGAATTCACTAGGAAAGTCCGAGTCTATGTGCAGTGTGTGTCAAGTACACGAACAAAGGAAAAAGGGATAAAGGATTCATCGAGAGAAAAGGTAATAAATAATAGGGAATTATTAGTAGTTTTGTCATTTTTTATCACCTTTCTCTCCGATGAATCCTTTATCCCTTTTCCTTTCTTCGTGTACTTGACCCACACTATATATAGACTCTAAGTCTTGCCTAGTGAATCCGACCTCATTACTAAAGTCAATAAGGGTTATGAAAACTCCAGTTCTAGTTATGTCTTGGGTTGTTAAAGCGAATTAAAGGGATGACCTCAACATTTTATTCATATTAATTTGTCCTATGCATTATGTAAAATTTCAAATAAAATCATGTCTAGTTTATCATAATGTATAATACATCAAAATTGGAAGAAAAAGGAAACCATATATATAATATACGTAAATAATTAGAAGTAAAAAAATTTCTTTAAATTGGAAGAGGGGTAGAGGCTTTATTGAGGTTGTTGATAATAAAATAATTCTTTTCACTTAACTCTCTCCTTCAAACATAGCGAAAATGAGTTACAGAGCACTTCGTGCTAGTTACGAGAAATTGTGCCCACACTTCAATAGGGACTATGCCGAGCAAGCTACTGTTGCCAATTGTTGCCCGTCCCTCGTTGCGAAGACATTCTACAAGTTTCGATTGATGATGCTATGGAGTTGCATTTTGTAAACTTTGATGAAGCTCATGCTCTCAAACAAGTTGTGTTGCGTTTCTACTGGGACCTCCTTGAAGCCTGGGTAGAGCGCCACTTTGACCAACTTGTAGATATCTAAGCAAGAAATTCGCACTAATCAGCAATTGATGGGGCGGGCGAGGCGCCACATCAAGCATGTGCTCATCATCCGGTCACCCCGGAGAGTAATGAATCGGTGGAGGGCCCTTTCTCTTGTTATTCTCTCGGTCCGAAGGAACTTACCAAAGAAGGGGAGGAACCTCCCTAAGGAAAAGAAGAGGAACCTCCCTAAGAAGAAGTGAGGTTGTCCACCTCTACCCTTGCACGAACTCCAAGGAAGCAAACAAAATACCAAGCTCTCGAATGGCAAGCTAGAAGATTAATCATTTGATGAGGATCAAAAGAACTAGGCTCCTGAATGTTCCCTTCGTCCCTAATTTTCTTGGAGGAGTAATGAGCTCATCTTGACATGTTCGTGGGTGAGATCATTGAGTTTTTATGTTGTCCATCGCTGTGTGTATTTCTTTTTTGAAACTTTGTGGTTTAAATGATTTCAATATTTATGCCAAAAAGTTCATCTCTATTTTCCTCAAGAGATGCTTTTTAGTAGATTGAGTTTTGTGTTTGTCTTTATGACTATATTGCTTGCTTGGAGTTCGTGCATAAGTAGCGCGGACTACAAATATGATGTATCTATATCTTTTCCAGGCTACCTCTACAACAACTACAAGCAAGCAATACCGTCGTAAAGACAATGGCATAACTAAATCTACTACAAAAGCATGAATTTGGGTAAATTGAGATGAACTTTTTCACATAAATAATGAATAAGTACTCTTTGTATTATATTTTCATATTTGTAATATATTCAATGTTATAACTTATTATGAAGATTTATGGAATTGTGTTCTCGAACTTGTTCAATGGAACTTGTTCGATTGCGGTAAGTGGGAAATTTACCCTCTTATATTGTATGTTGTGATGTATTTGGAAAATTACGGCTATTGGTTGTTGTTATGTAAGTTGTGATGTTTGTAATAGCTTATGATGTATTTTGTACAAGGGGTGTGGAAAAAACAAAAAAACTATTTAAAAAAATTTAGGCATATCACGACGGTTCTTACATTAGAATCGTCGTCATATGTCGGACGTATGACAACAGTTCTAGTATAAGAACCATCGTCATAGTTAATGTATAATGACGGTTCTTACATCTGAATCGTCGTCATAAGTAACATTTAACTACGGTTTTTAAATCGTAGTAAAAGATGGTACATAAAACAACGACCACATACACGACGTCATTTAACCGTCGTTAAAGGTCATTTTTAACCATAGATGAAAGTGGTTCCTGTAGTAGTGAGTCTTGAATCTCTCGACACTCGTCGAGATACCGATGACCGTTTTGTTTACGAGTCACCTGCAACACGTAAATAAACTAACCTTTCTCACTTCCTCTTACAAACCCGATGAATTGTCTCTACTATGGTCTTTCTCCGAAGAAGAGCACTTTTGGGAACTCGGATTTGAATAATTTTGGGTTTGGTCTGATTCTCAATCTTCCTTTTAGAAATCTAAGTTTGTGTCTCTTTTCTTTGAAAATCTTTTCTTTTGTAAACAGATTAAGAAGGTTTTTTATTGTAAACTAGTCCGGGCTCGGTCCTCTTTTCATGTGAGTGAATGGAATCATGCTCAGCCTTTCGAACTTTATAGTTCCGGAATCAATATTGAAAAGACTTGAATAGGAATTAGATTACGCTTCAGACATTGTAACCAAGACCTTCTTTTCTAAACAAGACACACTGAGAGCCAAGTAAAAGATCAAGGTTTTTCGACATTGAGTGAGTTTTAAAACTAGCTCTTGAGACTCATTGAGCTTCTTTTTGAGATGCTCTTTCTCCGTTCCGAGGCACACGGACTCGGTCTCATTGTCTTGAGCACTGGTCTCAAATACTTTTAGATTTTATCTCAAATTTTCTAACTCATTTTTCATAAGAGTACACTCAACGAGTCGGAGACTTAAGTTGTTTTTTAAAACCGGAAGAGTCATAATTGGACTTTTCTTCCAAAGTAAAAATATATCTAGCAAGATCAACTTTAGAAAACTTAAGGATGTATTCAATTACCTCCAGACGACTTGTTTCCTTAGTATCCGAGTTGTCGGTGTCCGAGTCGGATCTAGCTTCTCGATCCGTCGGTGCCATTAGACACTTTGAATCATCCGAGTCATCATCTTCGGATGAGTCATCATCGCTCCAGGTAGCCACCATGGCCTTTTGCTTCTTTCTATCCTTCTTCCTCTTCGGATAGTCTTTGACTATGTGCTCCTTGCTGCCACACTCAAAGCAGCCGAGTTCTTAGTTAAAGACAACTTAGAAGGGTATGAGTATTTACCTTTCTTGTCCTTCTTGTCTTTCTTGTACAACTCCTCCTTTGACCTTTTTGCCACTTTTTGTACTTCATCATCTTTTTGAAGCCTCGGGCAATGAGTGTCATGGGATCCTCTTCCGAGTTTAAGGAGCTCAGACTTTGTTGTCTACTTTCTAAGGCCTTCGGTGCAATGTTCTTTTTGGTGCTAACCTAGACATATTCCTCTTCCAGGTGTAGCTCATGAGTAAGTAGTTTCCCAATGAGCTCATCAGGCTACGATTGAGAGAGATTCTAAGCCTCTTCAATTGTCTGTCACCTTAGGACCCCATCTTCTCTTTGGTAGACTTCTCAGAATTTTTGTGACCATTTCTTCATGAGAGATCTTTCTACCTAGAGACTTGAAATTATTGGTAATCTCGGTGAACGGAGCATACTATCCGAGAAATGTTCTCCTCGAGCTCCATTCCGAATAGCTCATACTTGTGAAGATATTGACTTATCTTTGCTTACTTCACATGACTAGTTCCTTCATACGTGTTGATGAGTGTATCCCATACCTCTTTGGCTATGTCACAGCTGACACTCTATTGTACCCATCTAAGATGATAGCACACATCGAGTGTTCATCGCTTTGAAGTTATTTTTGAACTTCTCATTCTCTTCGAGCAGTGTACTCTAACTTCTTTTTTGGCACATATCTGACACCTTCCATCTTCATTGGAATGAAGTTCCCATTTTCGATGATGTTCCGGACTTCTTCATCATTATCCAGTAGAAAGCACTCCATCATCTTCTTCCGAGTGTGCAAAGTTTGATCCTTTGAACTTAGGTCGTCTACGGATGATCTTCCTTATCGAACTCTCCATTATTCTCAACCATTTGATCTTTATACCTTTGGATTATGAGATCCTCTTGAAAGGTTAGGCTCGATACCAATTGAAGATCTTCTCTTGGAGACGTTAAGTCACCCTAGAGGGGGTGAATAGGGTGATGAAAGATTTTTGAAAAAATCAAACTGTTTTGCATATAACGGACCAAGAAATGGATTTTGAGTCTAGATTGGACTAAGAAAGTTAAGAACACACGAAATACATGGAAACTGTCCCGGGGCGGAAAACCACGGACCGTGCTAATCCAAGAACTAAGTCAAATTCATGAATTGAATCCACAATTACAAAGGACTGACTGTTACCGAATGGTTCCCTTAAACAATTCCTTTATAAGTTTTTCTAGACTAGAAGTTCCCTTATCCGATCTATTACTTCCGACTTAGATAACCCTTACAAGTAAGGGATAACTAAGCTGAGTTAGCACTTACAGCTTAGTCAAGGGACTTTACAAAGAAAGTATAAAGAGTATGAGTGATTATAAGACTTCCTTTACAACTCGGAAAGTGAGAGATTATAGATTAGGAGTTGTAAGCTAAAGATTGAGTAAGAATGCACTAAGTAAGTGTTAAACAATGTGTACAACAATCTTCAAGTCTCGTGGAGTGGCTTCTATTTATAAGCACCAAGGCGGAATGGTCATTGAGACTCGTTACGGACTGGTGAGCTTCATTAGCCTTTGTAATGGCTAGTCCGAGTCACTCAGTAAAAGATCCGTTGCGATGTAAACGTTGTGTAGTAATTCTTAGCTAAAAAGGTGGTCCATCGTCTGGTGGTGATTTAAATATGGGGTGGAAACAATCGTTGGACTCAAAGCTGCAGCTTTTTAGGTTTGGAAACCAACAACCCTAACACGGTGTCCGAGCCATGTCTAGAAATGGGTGATTTATGTCCGTTAGTTTTTAACGGTTAGAAACCGACGGCTTTCGTATTTCAAAAATAGATTAGGCTTGTTTAGTCAACCTACAAAAGAAAATCGCAATGGTACTCAAAGTATAAAAATACTTTGGTCCAAGATTAGGCAAAGATAATAATTAAATCAAAGTAATTAAGCACTTAATTATATTCAGCCAAAAAGAAAGGAATTTTCTAAGTCTAATATTCATGAGGTTTAGATTCAATCTTGAGTCAATCCTTAAAATGATCAAGTTAAAAAGAACAAGATAACATAATTCATAACCTTAAACAAGTAAATAATTCTCAATAGATAAATTGACTTAGAAACTAGAATTAACATTGTAATTCATTTTTCACTTAAAACACAAAGTCAATGCTAAGAATAAAAGTGTTAAAGAAATGATTTGCTCATCCGATTGTTCCGAGTTGTGTCCGAGTGGGTAATAAACATACTTAAGAAAAGTTACGCTTGAAGACTAGTTTTTGAGTGGGTCAGAATAGGATGAAAACTTAGATATGAGTTTCTATAAAACTCGAATGACTTAGAATCAAAACCAAAGAGAGATAGGGAATTATACCCGAGTCTTCAAACTCCGGAACAAATAAGTTTAGGAAGGCTGAGCATGGTCCCATTCATTCACAAGGAAAAGGGACTCGAGCCCATACTAGTTTTCATAGAAATATCTTCTCAACCAGTATACAAAAAGAGAGGTTTTCAAAGGAAAGAGACATTAAATCGGTTCTCAAAAAGAAGACTCGAATCGGACCAAACCCAAAATCATTCAAATCTAGGTTCCCAAAAGTGCTCTTCCTCGAAAAGGACCATAGTAAAACTGTTATTGGGTTTGTAAGAGGAAGTGAGAAGGGTTAGTTTATTTCGTTTTGCGAGGTTACTCGAAACGAAAGGGTCATCGGTCCCTAGATAGTGGATGTTCACGCCACACGCCACATGTCCGGAGACAATAATAAAGACAAGATAATTGGAATTGGCGGAATTGGTCAAGGAGATAACTCGGTCGATCCTGTCTACATTGTCAAAGGGCTCAAATACAATCTTCCGCGCATCTCTCAATTGTGTGACAAATGTCATGAGGTAAGATTCATTCGGACCAACTGCTTCATTTCGATGCAGTCACCA
The DNA here is from genome assembly GCA_021018815.1 of Talinum fruticosum. Classification (NCBI taxonomy): domain Eukaryota; kingdom Viridiplantae; phylum Streptophyta; class Magnoliopsida; order Caryophyllales; family Talinaceae; genus Talinum; species Talinum fruticosum. The sequence goes on along the minus strand of JAITYX010000120.1, from coordinate 126,081 downwards.
AAGAGACAAAACTCTCGGGTCCGAGGTCGGGTAACACCTACAGTATTCCTCTTTCTCATTCTAGTAAAGATTTGTCATTTTTAAAAGCATCTTTGAATGATGATTCATGGACATAGAATCATAGACTAGGCCATATTAGCATGCATATTATCAAGAAACTTGCATCTTATAGATTAGTTAGAGGTTTACCTAACTAGTCATTTAAGAAAGATTAAATCTTTGATGCATGCACAAAAGCAAAATAAGTCGGATCATCTTTTAAGCCACTCACAACGAGTATCTACATCCAAAGTGCTTGAATTGATAAATATGGATTTATGTGGTGAAATTCCTATCAAAAGCTTAGGACGTAAATCATATGTGCTAGTTATTATTGATGATTACTCATGATTTTCCTATATGTGTTTTCTCGAAGAAAAAAATTGAAACCGTAAAAGAATTCTCTAAGATCTGCAAAGCAAAATACAAGTGGATTCTGAGAATCAAATGAGGAGAATTTGAACCGACCATGGAATGGAGTTTAATTAGTCGAATTTGCAACCTTCTATAATAAGAATGGCATCTTCTACAACTTCATAGCACCAAGAACTCCTTGATAAAATGGAGTAATAGAGAGAAAGAATAGAATATTGGAAGAAATAGGAAGGACAATGATGATTGAAAATGATTTACCTTACTATTTTTGGGTAAAGGCAATCAACAAAGAAAACTACACTCTCAACAGATGCCTCATTCGACCCATTCCGAAGAAGACATATTACGAGTTGTATAAGGGAAAGAAGCCTAACATTTCTTACTTCAAACCATTTGGATGTAAATGCTTTGTGCATAGTAATAGTAAGGAACATCCGATCAAATTTGATGCTATGTCGGATGAAGGTATTTTCCTTGGTTATTCTTCATATAGCAGAGCTTATAGAATGTTTAATAAGAGAACTAACAAACTGGAAGAAAGTATCCATGTTATCTTTGATGAAATTGATCATGGTAGGATAAGTGAATCCACTTTCTAAGATCTCAAGCTCAACCGAGATGAAGATGACATAGCAGAGGTTGAGCTCGGAATGAACCAAAACAATGGAACCGAGCCAACTCGGAATAAGTCAGTTCAAGAACCAGCTCAAACTACTAAAGGACAAGCTAATGAAGAAGATGAACAACTTGAACCGGCTAAAGGTAAGATCATTTAACCAACAAACCTAGTAAAATCGGAGGATAGGTAAAGCTCTCAAATCCACTTTCTAGTCACCCACCCGAGAACATTATTTCGACATTAATAGTAGGGTAAGAACTGGTTCTTCTTTGCAAAACTAATATGTATTTTCAGCATTTATTTCATTAATTGAACCTAAAAATGTACTAGTAGCCTTACTTGAACCTAAATGGGTCGAGGCCATGCAAGAAGAATTAACTCAATTTGAAAGAAACCAAGTGTAGACTTTGACCAAATGACCTTCTAACCACCTAGTTATAGGAACCAAATGGGTTTTTGAGAACAAGCTAGATAAGGGAGGGTTGGTAGTCGAAACAAAGCCAGATTACTTGCTTAAGGATATAAATAAGAAGAGGAAATTGATTGTAGGGAAACCTTTGCACCTGTTGCTAGGATTGAGGCAATAAGAATTCTCTTAGCATTTGCATCTAACATGAATATTAAGCATTATCAAATGAATGTTAAGTGTGCAATTCTCAATGGTTAAATTCAAGAAGAAGTGTATGTTAAGCAACCCCCTGGATTTGAAAACTCATAATTTTGCAAATCATGTTTTCAAATTGCAAAAACTTTGTTTGGTCCGAAACAAGGTCCCAAAGCTTGGTATGAAAGACTAAGCAGTTTCTTGGTTGAAAATGATTTTAAAAGAGGTCTTATTGACAACTTTTTTCACAAAAACCAAGAGGAATGACTTTCTTATTATTCGGATATATGTTGATGACATTATCTTTGGAGCTACTAATGAAACACTATGCCAAGAGTTTTCCGAGTTGATGAGATAGGAGTTCCAAATGAGCATGATAGGAGAACTCAATTTCTTCCTTGGGTTGCAAATCAAACAAGAAAAAGATGACATCTATGTTCATCAATCAAAATACACCAAGGAGTTATTAAAGAAGTACAAGCTACAAGATGTGAAGCATGCAACAACACCAATAAGTAAGCAACATTAAACTGGATTTAGATGAGAAAGATAAAGATGTAGATCGAAACTCTATAGAGGTATGATTGGATCTCTACTTTATCTTACATCTAGTACGCCGGATATCATGTTTAGTGCCTATCTATGTGCACGATTTCAAGCTAATCCAAAGGAATCACATCTCACTACGGTGAACGGAATTTTTAGATATCTTGCAGGGACTCGGACTGGTATTCAAAAGACTTAGATCTAACTCTCACTGTATACTTAGATGCTAACTATGTTGGATACAAAGTTGATAGAAAGAGCACTTCAGGAGCATGAAAATTTATGGGTCAATCACTCATCTCCTCACATTCATAGAAACAAAATTAAGTTGCTCTATCAATAACCGAGGCGAGTACAAAGTAGTTGGAGCATGTTGTGCTTAGATTCTATGGATAAAGAAACATGAAGGATCTTGAATTCACATTCACATCTATCCCAATCAAGTGTGACAATCAAAGTGCAATCAGCATCACTAAGAATCCAGTTCAAGCATTGAAAAACAAAGCATATTTAGTTCATGTATCATTTTCTCGAGAGACCATTCCGAGAAAGGTGATATTGAACTTGAGTTCATTCCTACCAAATTTCAATTAGCTGATATTTTCACAAAACCACTAAGTGAAAATCGGTTTTTCTTTATTAGGAATGAACTTAGCACGATGATTAGATGATTGTTTTATTACATGCTTATTTGAGTGATTACATAAGATTGATTGCTTATTATATGTTCTGAGTGAATAATAAATGGATCGGTTGAAATAGAATGAGACCGAGCTATGAGTTATTGAGTTTCGAGTGCATTTTGAGTCACTCGGACACACCACTAAGTTAGACTCGGTTTATGAGAAAAATAGGCATCAAAATTCTAAGATCATCTCTAAATCAAAGGAGAATATTGGAAATATTTTAGAAAATTTCTTTTTCTCTCTCTTTCTCACGAACAATCGAAATCTAGCCATTAGAAGGCAGCGGTTTCCAAGATATAACCGTTTCTCACTGAAAAGTCAAACGGCCTACTAACTCTTTCTCGCGAACGGTCGAAAGCTTTTGTTCTATGAGAGCTATTGCTCTATAAATAGTACCTGTTTATCCTCATTCATTCACTTTGTTATTTCTTGCTCTCTCACTCACCTTACACTCGAACTTAGAAATCCTTGTTCAAGTCCTCTCAAATTTCGGACTCTCAACTCTCGACTCTTTCTCACTCGTTCATTTTCCTACTCTTTCACTTTCTCTAACCAAATTTCTTTATCTTTGATTCATAAAATGCCTAAAAGAGGAAGTGTAGTTGAAGGCGGTTCAATCACCAAAAAGGCTAGAACCATAACCATTCAACCCGAGAATCCTCCAAAGCATCCTTCTAAGGGAAAAGCAATCGCCTTCAATGACCAAAAACTTATCATTACCCTACTTTATCGAAGAAAAATTCTTCTCAACCACAAAACTTTTGGGGATCAAGCCTATCCGCCACATAGGTACATACAGGTATTTTTGTTTACGTGACTACATCTACCCCGAACTCGTCACCGAGTTCTACATAAACATGGTTGCGAGAGACAACATGGTCTTCTCTCTCATTCAAGGGAAAACTATTTGCATCAACCTCTCTCTACTTTAGAAGTTCTTTGATGTTCAGAATCTCTTCCTAAACTCAAACCCAATTCTTTTCAATGAAATCGCTGATGATTTACGTAACAAGTACGCCAAAGAGGTTCCTAAGTGCGGAAAGAAATTTTCCGTGACTTGGATGACTTCTAAAGCTAGACTTCTCTACTTCATTCCGATGAGAACAGTGTTCTCCTTCTATCTCGTCCAAAGAGAAACCCAATAGCAAAGTTCTCAAGGTTCTCTATGATATTCTTGAAGGGTATGTGGTTGACCTCTTCCCTTTTGTTTTGGAACAGTATATCCATTGTTCCTCATGATAAGAAAAAGCCCCATATTCCATTCAAGTGCTTTACTTTGTACTATTTTTGCTCACTTTGAGGTGGATTTCCCAAATGTTCAACACAAATTTTTGAAGCCGGTTATCTGCATAGGTAGAAATGAGCTAGTTGGACTAGGATACCAAGCAAATCTCGTCCGGTGTTTAGGTTCACACTTCTAAGCTTCCACTTCCTCCTCCACCTCAAAGTGAGACACATCTTCTTATCTGTTGGACTGTCCTCTTCTCAACTTGCCCATTCCATAGACTTACTTCGAAGGTGGCTTCTTAATTTGCTCGATCTTACCAACGAGTTACAATCAACTCTTGTGCCTTTCCAGGCTTTCATGCCTCTTCGACTCGGCTTCAAAGCTCGACTCGAGAGGAAAATCGATCGGAATCAAGCCCCGCTCAACGAGATGAAAGATGTCATCAAGTAACAACAAGACCAGATCGATTGTATTCAAGAGGGCAGTTCAAAGGCTGCTGAGGACTCCCACTCTTAAGAAGAATCATCCTCGGAGTCCTCCAATGCTTCGACTCTAACGAGGAAGGAACCCGAGGTCATTTCTTCGGAACATACCGAGTCTACCTTAGAAGAGGCTGGGGATGTTGGTCAATGCCAAGCACAACCTTATGCACAATTGTTTCAAGCTGAAGAGGATGATGGCTTAGATGAGGAGATAGAGGAAGTACAACCTCTACTACACAAGACTGCAATTCAAGTCCCAAATCTACCTTTTCTCCTACCACCTTTTCGTCACCCAGCAGCCTTCCACCCAAGGATATCAACACGGAAGAAGGGGTCCTCATTCTTCCTCCTCAACTCATAATGCTCCACCCCCTCGTGATTTCAAAAAAAATTTCCAACATCTATGTATCTCTTTTTACTCCCTTCCCCATTTATTTTTGATGAAATGCATCGGGGAGATAAAAGTCAAATAGATGTTTGGTTTAGGGGAGTCTAGTTTATCTCGTTGTTCCGATTTTCTTTTCGAGCATTAATGAAATTTTCTTATTTATGAGCATCAATGACATGTATTATCCATATCTCTTTTCTCGCTTCAATATTATGCTCCTCTACTTGCTCATATGCCCTGATATGTCTTACATCAATTTACTTGATTTTATGCTTTGATGCTTTTACTCGATATATTTTTACATCAATTTGCTCTAATAATGAATTCCGACTCAGCTACAAAAAGAACAGTTTATAGTCATTTGTTTCTAAGTAATTAAAACTTAACACTCTGAACTTCTAGCTTCTATCTTAAGTGTTGAATGTTTTTCATCAAAAAGGGGAGATTGAAGACTTCAGTATAACTCTCTATCTCTCTATAATTTAGATTTCAAGTCATTCTTAGTTTTTAAGAAGCTTATCCTTAAGTTTTCAATACTATCTAACCTACTAAGAAATCATCTCTTGAGTAGAACACACTTCACCGGGTTCGACCCACTTAGATGCAATTCAAATAGTTGTCATGAGTAAATAATTTCACGAACATATCTTATTTTGAACACTAATTTCATGAGTTAACCGAAAATGACTTACTGCGCTAATTCTCATTTCTAAGTCGGTTTATTGAAAGAAATTATTTACTCGATCAATTTGATGCATGGCATCTATATATTCTTAACAACATAATGATTTACGAGATAGACACAAAATGGAATTTAAACCTATTGAATATTAGACTCAGAAAATTCCATTCTTTTAGGTTAAAGATAATTAACTGCATGAATTATTCGAATTAATTATTATCCTTACCAAATCTTGGACCAAAGTATTTTTATACTTTGAGTACCACTTTGACTTTCTTTTGTATGTTAATTACAATATTATAATCCTATTTTGAAAAGCAAAAACAACCTAGGCATCTAACCGTTGAACACCCAGCAGACGTGAAAAGCACTATTTCGGGACAAGGCTCGGACGACTTGTCGGGGTTATTTGTTATTAAATCCAGTAAACTTCAACTTTGAGTCTAACGGTTGTTTCCACCCCGGATGTCGATAATGACCAGTGGGATAGACTCCTTTTCGAGCGAAGGACCTAAGTACAATGTTCATATTTGTAATGACTCCTTTTACGAGTGACTTGGACTGTTCGTTACAATGGCTAGTGAAACTCGAAGTCCGAGATTACTTATCACGCCTCGCTGAGTATAAATAGAAGTCTTCATACAAGACTTGAAGATTGCTGCTCGAACATTGCTAGAGATGAATTGAACTTACTCTCTCTCAATCTTTTTAACTTTTGCAAGTCTACTTTTAAGTTTATACTTTCTAAGTTGTAAAGAGAAAAGTCTTGTAATCACTCTTACGTTTTTCATTTCTCTATAAAGTCCCTTGAGCGGTAAGGGTAAACTCAGCTTAGTTGTACCGAGTCGTCAAGGTTATCTCGGTTAAGAAGTACTAGAATAGATAAGTTAACTTCTGTGTGTAGGAAAATCTTATAATTGAATTGTCCAAGAGAGCAATTCTGTAAGAGTGAGTCTTTCTATTTTGTGAATTTCCATTTTTGGAATGTTTTATTTTTGGAAAGTGCTTATTTTTTTGTACTTGTGAGATTTTTGTGGGCATTAGTCCAATCTTGACCCGAGCATGTAAACAAAACTGGGTTTTCATCATTCGGCTAACATAAATAAAAAAGATAAGGATGACACTTTTTAAATGTCTACGAGTTATCCCCTACTTTGACCGAGTCTAAAAGACGAAGATCAAAGTAGACACTAGAGGGTACCTACCTGTTGCTTTAGATGCCAATTGAATCCAAACATCTAGAATTAGTTGTTTCTTGACTTGAACTCTAACAAGGGAGCCTGGACTTGACTAATGAAGTCTAAATTCCAATTGGCTGATTCCTAAACTTGGTAATTAACGTCTTGCTCGCTCGGATTGGTGTGCCTAAACTGAACCACATCTTGGATATGAAGTTCATCGAGGCATCCTAATCTATGCTTGATCAATGTCCTAAAGCTCGGATGAGGGGCCTAAACTTGACCATTTCTTAGCTTGAAGCTTGGCTAAAATTTTCTGTTCCAACAATTTTGTCGGCTAATAATTTGATGTAGATAAATTCAAGTGTTACTTGAAAATGATCCGTAGCCAAATCATGTTCCAAATGTACTATCTTGACTTGGCCATGGAGTTGTGATGAAATCTTAGCTTAATGTCCGAACCTTGATCACTTGTTGGGTCCGAAGCTCATCCGGGATGTCCGAATCTTGATCGTTGTTGGCTCACGTAGCTCGGCAAGGGCGTTTAAACATTAACCGCTATTAGGTCTTAAGCTCAACATGGGTGTCTAAACACTAACCATGGTTGAGCCTAAAGCTCGACTAGTTGTCTAAACTTTTATCGTCGTTAGGTCCGAAGCTCGACATCTATCCACTTTCATCGTAATAGGGATGGATATTTGTTTCACTTGAAGATTTGAAGTTCAATGAGGTTATGTACTACATTCTAATTTTGAGCTTTTTAGTACTGTGTGCTAGTAGCTACTTTGTTTACATGATAGATGATTTGTCACCTTCTTAGAATTCTCGGAGTTGTTGTGGTCGTCCGATCCTTTTGATCATGAGCCCCCATGTTCTTCTTGGGTGCTCGTGTCTAGCTTTTCTTAAATATCGGAGAGTTGATTAACTTTGACTAGTTGATGACATGAGAGGTTTCCTATTGAGGGTGGCGATGCCGATAACGTTCTTAATGCTCGACTTGATGGATGATTGAATAATTCTTGAGTGCTCTATTATTAACTTTTTTATTTTTAAGATTTTGACTCATGCAAAGGTGATGAATGCAAGACTCTATTCTATGAATAAATGCAATATTTTATTAATATGATGCAAAAATTCAAAAAGACAAGGACACAATTACACTTTATCCCCCACTCCCAAAGTAAAGTAAAAAATACAAGTCGCTTAAACTGCAATCATGGTCCATCAAAATGGCGTACTTCCCTATTGATTTATGCTCCTCCCGGCACAACAAAATGGCTTTGAATTTGGAAATGGGAAATGGGATTAGGATTGGTGGTGAACCTCACGACTTTCCTACTTATCCGTTATAGTAGAAATTAGGCCTTCATAGTTAAAAAAAGTATTGATTTTTTTTTTTGGGAAAAGGAAAAGAAAATAGACCTAGAGTGGATATGAAATCATGAAGTGCACACTTTGTTGGCATCCTTGATGACTAAGGGCTCATTAGATGATCTTCTAGCTGGTTATAGCTTTTGTGGATGCCTGCTCCTCTTGTATAAGCATGTTAGCATCTCGAGTGTTTTGAAGTCCATGAAAGGCAAGAACTTTAATAGTCAATGCTATGCGGGTTTCGGGTTTTTAATGATTAGTCTAACTCGATCGTTTTAGAAGGCGATCAGCCATGTAAGCAGCCTTTGGCCTCTAGCAAGTGAGGAAATCAATACAACTCTCCTTGTCACCTTACTTGACCACCTCTAGGTCCCAAAGAGTGAGTGATAGATTAGTATTATAAGATTATTGACGTAAGAACTCCCTATAAAGATCCCGCCGGCTTGTGACCTTTCATGGGTCAACAACTTTACACCACTTCATGAGATCTTTATCAAACATCCATGGAAAGATGACATGGTATGTGTCTTCTGGTAGAATCTTCAAATTCATTGCCCCTACAATGTTCCTCACGTGATGGTGATGGTTTTTAGTCCCGTGAACTTAATCGGGCATGTGAATTTTGGGGGTGAAGGTTTGCTCTTTGAGAGTCTAATTCACCCTAAATGGGGTGAATAGGGTGAGAAGGAAATTTTGCACATTTAAAGATTTTCAGCACAAGTCAGAACATAGAAAAGGAATTATGAGTCTTGAATGAACTCGAAAGGTTTGAACAACAAGAAATATGTGGAAACCCTTTTGGGGTAGAAAAGCACGGACGGTGTCAATCCGGACACCAAGTCAAATCCATTGTTTTGAATCCACAAAATACAAAGGACTGACTTTACAAATTGGGTCCCTTGGACAATTCAATTCAAGTCTTCCTAGGCACAAAAGTTCTGTTATCTACCCAAGTACTTCCTAACTGAGTTAGCCCTTACAGACTAGGTACAACTAAGCTTATTTACCCCGTACAACTCGGTCAAGGGAAATTACGGAAGAGTAAATAAAGTAAGTGTTTGACTGATTATAAGACTTCTTCTATTTCAACTCCAAAGTTGAGAAAAACTAAGTACAGAGTTGAAAACTAGAAAATATTGAGTGTATGAGATTAGAATTTAGTTCCAACAAGCTTCTTAGTCTTGTAGAGTGGCTTTTATTTATAATGAGTAAGGCGAGATAGCCATTTTAACGGATACTTTGAGTCCCTCGGAAAGTGAACTATCGTAAAGATAAAGATTCTATATCATTTTTTAGCTAAGGAAGTAGTCCATCCTACTTGTTGTCACTGAAATCTAGAGTGGAAACAACCGTTATACTCAAAGTTGAAGATTTTCGAAATGGAAACAAATAGCCACGACACGGTATCCGAGCCGATCCCGGAAACATGACTTTTCTACATGCTGGCATTTAACGATAAAAAGTTGGTTATTTTTCTTTTCAAATTGAGATTAAACAACTTTAATCAACCTACCCAAAATAAAAAATCAAAGTGGTACTCAAAGTATAAAAATACTTTGGTCCATGATTAGTCAAGGATAAGAATTAATTCAAATAATTAAATACTTAATTATCCTTAAACGAATTAAATGGAATTTTCTGAGCCTAATATTCAATATGTTTCAATTCCATTTTTTGTTTATCTTAAAATGAATGAAGAGATAAAAGTATATAGACACAATACATTGATTGCCAACAAATAATTTCGGTTGACAAATAAATCTAGCTTAAGGTCAAAATTAATGCAACAATTTTGATTCAACTTTTGCAATGAGCCAAATGTTAAAATGAGTTGTGCATATGAAATTATTTAAGCGAGAAGTCTGTCTGAGTTCTATCAAAGTAGGTCGGACACCCTAAGATAATTGTTTCACTCAAGAATTGTGTTATGAGTGGGTTAGAAAAAGATGAAAACTTAACGATGAGCTTCCTAAAGTATGTGAATGACTTGAATTCAAAACCACAAAGAGAGATAAAGTTGTACATGGGTCTTCAATCTCCCCTTTATGATTAAAGACATTCAACACTTAGAAGTATGAGATAGAAATAAAGAGAATTAAGTTTACGAGTACTCAAATACAAATAGCTATTAGAATAGTCCGAGTAAACATAACATTTGCAATCCGAGTCATCGAAATGAGTAAAATAAGTCGGGAAAAAATGAGCATTGCAAGTTGTCGGAGCTATTTGAAGTTATTAGAGCTATTTTGAGTTATCGAGCTATTCGACATATTATCACAAGCACATCAAATTATATGGCCTTATTAGAATAGGAGATTAAATTATCGAAGCTTAAAAAATAAATAATAATTGAAGCAAAGAAAATACTTGGACTTTCCTTGGATTGTCATAAACAGGAGCATACATCATGAAAATAAAAAAATAACTATAACTCCCCTAAACTGGACAATTATCTTTCCCCGATGCATTTCATCAAGAGCAAGGGGGAGAAGAAATAGAGTGTTGCAAAAAAATAAAGAAATAGAATTAAGAAAGGGGTGGCGCAATTCTAATGGAGGAAGAGGGGGTGCCCTGTTTGTAGACACCTAAAAAGTGGCATCTCTTATCTCTTTAATTCCGTATTTTATTATGTGGGCCCGATGATAAAATCCCGAGTCCTGTTTGCAGATTTAGATATCGGACTATGTTTGATTGGTGCGACGAAAGCCATTAAACCACAAAGAACCCCCAGCACCAAATAAATAGCCTTTTGCCTTAGACCAATACAAAAATTCCTTTTTCTTTCGGACAGTCCAAGTTCAAGCCAAGCCTTCACAAACAACGGAGTCCATTGATGTGGACTAGTTAATTCCAAGTTCGAATACCGCATTTTATTTTTGTCCAATCGGACAAGGAGCTGAAGACTTGAAGATGGCGTTAAAACGTTACATTTCATGATCACGAGCATCAAAGTACTGCTTTTAACCTCTAAGACAACCCACACGAAACTAGGAGATTTTTCCCCTTAAAACGACGTCGGGTTCGGCGCTTGCAACCCCGAAATTTTAAGTGAAACACTGCATTTTGTCTTGGAGACTCCTTATGAATGAAGAGGGAGTCTTGGAGACTCCCTCTTTAAATTGCTAGGGCACAAAACCCTAGCCATGCCCGGGTGGCCGACGCCGTGAACCCGGTTCTATCTCGGTCTTATTCCTTCTTTATCCGATTTAAGGCATTCATTCAACTGATCTTTGCTACTTCCTACAAACTCACCTTTTTTAAGATTCATAACAAGATTCATAAGAACAAGCCCTTGCATGGGTGTAAATAAAACACTTTAATAAATTTCCTAAAGTCGAGTCCATTACGTGCATTTAACCAAAAGTCAAAATACCTTTTCTCCTATTAGGGTTAGTCTTTTATTTTCACTTCCGAGTCATACTAAAATCTTCTTTAGCGGTCTAAGTAGTCATCGCCAATCGGTCTAAGAGGGTCTTATCAAAGTTCCCTCAATCTTTTGGTGAGTCGGTTTTACCTTATATTCTCATTTTACATTTCCATTTTGCATTAGCCAAAATAAAATTCATCTCGGATTAGGTGAATCCATTTAGCATTTTCGTTAACCAAAATAAAATTCATCTCATATTAGGTGAGTCCATTTTGCATTTTCATTAGCCGGATAAAATTCATCTCATATTAGGTAAGTCCATTTCGCATTAGCCAAATTGAAATCCATCTCAGATTAGGCGAATTCATTTTTTCATTCACATTTAGCCAAAGTCGAAGACTCATATTCTAACTCTAAGACATTTTGTGTAACACCCTAAAACACCCCCTAGGAGTATTACATGCCGAGTTCCTTACAGGAACTCCCAAGGCTTTATCAGTGCCGGTTTGGCTCTCTAATCCCAACTTAGAGGTAACAAAGGTGGTTTCCCAAAGGAACTTGAGATATCATAAAAATTTCGGCAGACTTTTCTTTGTAATATGGACTATTCCATAGGCTTAAAGCCTTAAAACCCTGCACAAAAGCATAATATAACTCAACGAGCCACACGCTCGGAGTATACAATTCAACGGCCACACGCCGAGTCCAACCAATCATGCTATGAAACTTAAAACAATCTAAATGGTTTATGGTACATCGGGTACAACTATATGAACTAAATTACAAATACAACATTTAGAATCATAACAATGCATGTCGGTTCCTTGACTCACTCTAGCACTCGGCGATCGGCAAGGTTCCAGATTGTGCTACGCTTAGATCCTACCTTCCGATAATGTACCCGCACACTAGGATGGAAAGGGGGAATTTGTGGGGGTGAGCAATAAACCACGGGCTCACCGGAGTCTTATACCCTTAAAATGGAAATTCTTTACACATAATACTCATAATAATGAAATCTGCGAAAGCATAATAGTGTAATACAAATCTATATACTTTCATCGAAATCTCTTGCAATGAAAAAGATCATGACTCTTTAATCACTTAGAAACACAATTTCACATTCATGAACAATTCTTTTGGGGTTGAATCAACTTTTCTAGGCCTTCGAGGACTCGAACTAGCACTTCTTTCATCTCGGGCGCGACCCGGACAAAAAGGCTCCGGGACCTATCTTCGAGAAGTCTTAGGGCGAGCATCCCGCCTCCACAGGACCCCTGTTAGAACCCTTCCCTCAAAGTTTCTAGCTGGGCGTCCCCTAGTTTGAACCCTTCGGTATGCTAAACGATCCGTAGCTCTGTCGATTCAAAACTCTTTGGACATACTCATTCATCACTTTCACTTCGCAGCTTTCTCAATCGATTTAATCTCAAGGAAGGCATGACACCACGTGTCACCCTTATAAATTCACTTTCTCAAATCATTTTGACACACTTTGGAAGGCATAGCACTACGTGCCATCCCTCCAAATTCAATTTCTCAATCAGATTGCTTCTTTAAAATAGAATCACGTTTGAAAGGCAATTCGCAAGAAGTTGCATTCAAGGATCATTTCACGTAAGGTACAAATCTCCTTTCAAAACTACTTTTGAACATTATTGCACAATCACTTGCACACATAGCAACAATTCAACACGAGATAGTCATTCTCAACTCTTTCCAACTATATCTTTCTCAATCCACCATTCTAATACGATTAATTTCCATTTTACGAGCCACAATAACCACAAGCGGACACCACCGATTCGACATCCGAACTTCTCACAATTCTCTATTTTTGCTTCAATCCTTCATTCTAGCACTCTACTTTATCAATCAACTTCCTTTGCTCATATTCGGCCATATAATTCCTAATCTCACTTTATCACTTAAGTTTCTTGTTGCTAAGCTTATCTTCCAACTTAATTTCAACTCAAGGCTTAGATAGATTCCAAACTCAGCTTAACCTTACTATTCCCAACTCGTCATTAACCTTACTATTCCTAGGTCGTCATTTCCCATCATTTCCCTGCCTCAAATTCCTATTGTATATCTCTATCTCATTACTCAACTTTTGTTCGTTCGTCCTTAGTTATATAACTCTTAATTACTTTTCATTATTCGAGTTAACTTTACTTACTTTCATGCTCGGTTCAAGCTCGAGGATTTAATTACCTTTGGAACTCAATTAATCCGACAATCACCCGTTTCTCACTCCCGTGCCTCAACCGTGCAACATTTTCTATGAATTCACACTCCTCTTTTATACTTAACTCGCTATTTCCCGATATTGGTAATCATCCCGTAATGTCGTAAATTCAATAAATCTCTAAGAGTCGATCCGAAATATCAATGTCATAACTTATGCCCAAACCACATGTGCTTATCCCTGTCCCCAACCGACCGGATTCCCGATACTACTCATTATACCTAAGCAACCCAACTCCGTTTGAATTCCCAGCTTCCAATTCGAGGCCTAAACAACTATCAATTCCCTTCACAACTCCTAATTCAACTTTCAAGCAACTACTAAACTCATTCAATAGCATACATGTTCAACATTCATAATCACATTCAACAATCACAATAAACTCATTTGGATTCAAAATTATTAATAGTTTAGAGTATAAGACTACCCACCTGAAATTCTCGGGTTTTAGGGATGGTTTCGGGCTCCTTTACTTCGCCTTACGGTCTCTGTCTTTGTTAAGCTTGTCGTACAGACAACAAATTAAACCACTACTTAAACTTATAATAAACAATATAGCAAGGGCAAGTAGGGATCGAATCCACGAGGAAAGATATAATAACATGCAAGTTTTAATCTAATTAAATTTACTACTCTTAAAAACAAAACAGAAAATATAAATTAAAATCAATAACTAAAATTCATAGAAAATTATCTAACAACTAAATAAATAATTTATACAGAGTAATAAAACTACAATAACCCAGAAATATTTTTGTATATTTTTTAGAATAATTAAAACAGAAAACTAAAGCAGAAAATAAACAAATTCTAAAACAGAAAATTAAATAAGTAAAATTCTGCACTAAAATAATTACGAAAATAAATATTAAAATTACCCAGAATAATAATACTAATTTTCTAAACCTAACCAGACCCTAAAAATATAAAAACAAAATTAAAAATCTAATTTACGAATTTATTTTATTAAAAACCTGCAGTAATTAAATTCAAGAATTAAATCTGAAAAAATATCAAATTAATTCCAAAAATTCTAAAATTTAATCACAGCAAACTAGGACTCTATCTAAACCCTAAAAGAAAATAAAACACGAAAAATAACAAAAGAAACTATTTTTAAACTAATTTCTAACAAACTAACTCAAAAATAATAAAAACTGACAGAAAATTAATTCTGAAAATTAAAATATGTAAAGACTCAAAATTAAATTAAAATAAAATTACTAAAACTAACCTAAAATACTGATCTTTAGGGGGTAACGAAATTAATAATAAAAGACTATATATTTATAAATAAAAATTGACAAACTAAAGACAATAACTAAAAAGCAAACAAATAATTATCAAAGATAGCAAATTTATAAAAACACTTAGTATAATCTATATCCACCATGCAAATTATTATTTATCATTAACACACAAATTGATCTACCCATTAGCTAAACTGTAGAAGACAACCACTAGCGGATCTTCCCCGTTTTTCCTTAGTTATTAGTTTACTTAGGCCTAGCCCTAATATAAACCCTACTAATATTGATAACCCTAGCACTAGCACTAGAATTTAATCAAATTAGAGCATTAAGTGTTAGAAAAACATCATCTAGCACCTAATAACCAATCTACTAGCAAATTGATTTAAGAAGGATCTATGATAATTTCCTAATTAAAAGAGATGGGTATGAGCCATCCATGATTAACTAGGGTGATACTTATGTCTAAAAGATCAAGCAATTACGTACTTAAACCCTCTAAACTATCACATGAATTTATATAAAACTAAATAGCGTGCACTCTAATTAATTAGACATAAATTCATAAACATTAAACACAAATTATCATAGAATCATGGATCAAATCAATAAGACAATAAAAATCAAAACTTTGTTTCAAAATAAATAATTTAACATGGCTTCAATGAGATTATACTAAGTATAAGAAAAACTACTCACACATAATGTAATTTAAAACATGTAAACTAAATAAAACTAGCATCTTTAGTATTAATCTATCAATAAAAACTCAATCTTTTCTAATAAAAATTACAAAACTAAATTATACTACCGATGTTAGTTTCTTTGACCCGGGAAGATGAAGAAGATGATGATGGATGGTGGCTGGCTGGGCAGCAGGTGCGAGCGGCAGCAAGCGGTGGTGGCTGCGAGTGGACAGCAAAGGCAAGAGGTGGTGATTGTGTGTGGGTGCCTTCCCCAAGTCTCTCTCCATGATGATAATAAGTAGTATATATAGGGTGAAAGAGTTAGGGTTTATTTCTCTTTCTTCTCTTCTAAGTTTCCTTTTCTATTCCACTTAGGATTTCCTAAAATATAATATCCTAAAATAAATATTTTATTACATATTATATTTATGGACCGACTTCATATATTTTCTTGGATGCTTGTCGGTAGCTAAAAATCCACTTTTAACGACTTTTCTTCTCTTCCCCACTTTATTCGATAATTACCTATAAATAGACAAAATAGAATAAATTAGATAAAATAAACTATATAATATAAACTCAATAACTACTAAAAATACGTATAAAATACGACTTAACAAATCCCCCACACTTAGACTTTGGACGTCCTCGTGCAAAGAAATCTAAGACTCGATCTAATATTATGGTTTCTTATAAAGATATACATAAAACATAAAATATATACTAAGTTTGCCTTGCTTTCAAAAATACTTTGATGAAATTTTTGTCTTTCCCAAGCAAGTGAAGAACTAAACATTTTCATTGCCATCGGAGAGTTTATGCATCAGCCTCACAATATCTCTTTTAATTAAGCAACAATCAAAAATTTATCCATATTTTTCAAACATGTACATTCCGGTCAAGAGGTCTAAAACTTTTTAGGATGGGAAAAATTAAGGTGCAGTATGGTTATAGAGACACCGAATCAGCGAGATAACTCACTAAAAATCGATAATAAACTTGTTTTGCAAACCTTTTTTTTTTCAATTATATATATATATATATAACTCCATTCAAGCACATATTCGAGGCCCATATAGGGTCTTAGAAATATAACACTCCCTGTCTCCCACTCACCCAAACAGAGGTGCTTGGAGTTAAATGCCTTTTTTTTTTTTTTTTTTCGTTAGTATGGTTCGAGCCATTGATCGGCCTAAAATGGGCATGACTCTCCCAGCATGGGTTACTCCATTCATAAGGCTCAACTTGAGACCTAAACTTAAGGGAAATGGCGCCGAGCCACCAACTCCGACCCATGTTGGTAAACTAACAATTTATTATTATTATTATTTTTTTTTTTTTTTTTTTTTTTTGTAGGCAAAACAAGAAAAATCAAAATTTTAATGAGTCAATCTGCTAAGTTCAGTAGTCTAGGTGAACGGTTTAAGTCAATTTATTGCCTCTATCACGATTATATAGCATGATCAATTGGACGAGAAAAATTATGATTATCACTAATTGAAGAAATATATGAGGATCAACTCAAACAACTCCGAATAACAATTAACATGTTCAAATTTCTCACTTTCAAAGGGAAGGAAAAATTAGAAACAGAAAAATTTAAGCAAGTTAACCTAGCATATATTTATATTCATGCATTTCTTTACAAAAAGACACTAATTTTTTATTTATTTATTTTTAATAAAAATAAGATAAATATAAATGCATAAAATTAAAATGCAGGATGCACTCCCCACACTTAATTCATGCATTGTCCCTAATGCATGCTAAATAAAAATAAAAATAAAATTAAAGTAAAAATTATAGAAACTTCCCTGAAAATGTTGGGTTGCCTCCCAACCAGCGCCTTTGTTTACCATCTTTGGCTCGACACCTTTGTAGCTCAAGGATCATTCAGTTGCATTTCCCACACTAAATTGATCTGGTCTCCTGCATACTTGCAATTAGTTAGAGATTTCTTTTGGAAAAGAGCAGATGTATTCTCCCCCACACTTATCTTGTTGTTCCATTTCAATTTTAATTTGTTCGTGAATAGATCTTTAAGGAACTTAGCATAACGAGGTTCCCGTTTCATGGTATCTAGAAGAGGAATGTTGATTTCTGCCTTCCTAGATATTTCTATGATATCTTCAATTGCCTCATCTATTGTAGGAGTTGTGCTTATTAGTCTACTAGGGAAAGGTGGGATAGGCTTGTAAAGATCTTTCTTATTTTCACCTATTTCCTTAGCATTAGAGGCGTCATCTTTGTTTTGGTCAAGTTCAGATTCCTTGACCTCTAATTCTAGCTCTACCTCTATGTTTTTCCTGGGTTCCTCTAACTCTTTCCCATTATTAAGTGTTATGACACTCACATTTTCTTTTGGATCTTGGAAAGGTTGAGATTGCATTTGGGCTTGCGGGTTACTAAGCATGGTATCATTGGCAATCTGTTTCTCTTTTACCGCTTTATGGTCATCTCTAAGTTTTGGAACCTAAGGTTAGTCTCCTTTTTTGGTCATCCATCTTCTTAATGATTTGCTCTAAAAGATAATTAGTTTTGTCATGAGCAATGGATTGATCAAATTCTAGGGGGTTTTCTTCAAATTCATACCTAAGGTTAGAGTAATCACTCCATTCTTCATAAGTGTTTGAGAATATGTTATAATTCATTCGACCTTGGTTGGAAAAAATAGCATTCACATGCCCTCTTTGTTGTGTAGGGCATGAATTAGCAACATGACCCTCTAAATAGCAAATACTACAAACTACTACTTCTTCTCTGTGGACCAATTTATTCAACATAACAGTAATTTGGGACAATTGGGTCTCTACGAGATGGACCTAAATTGAACTCATTAACATTCCTAAATTGGGTATCTCCCATTCCAAATTGTTGAGTATTTTGGGCCATAATATTTAACAATTCTCTAGCCTCGAGCTGGAGTCTTATTAAACAAGGTCCCTCCACTAGCAACATCTACCATATTTCTACCTATTGGCAATAAACCTTCATAAAAATATTGAATCAATAAATGCTCAGAAATTTGATGTTGGGGACAACTAGCACATAATTTATTAAAACGCTCCCAATATTCGAAAAACTCTCCCCAATCATCTGTTTAATACCACAAATTTCCTTTCTAATGGACCCTATCCTAGATGCAGGAAAAAATTTCTCTAAAAATGCTTTATGAACTTCGGTCCATGTAGTGAATGTTGCAGGTGGTAAGTAATAAAACCAATCTTTAGCCTTATCCTGAAGCGAAAAGGGAAAGGCTCTCAACTTAATTTGGTCTTGGGTGATTCCCTCAAGTTGCATAGTGGAACATGTAATAATAAACTCATTGATATGACGATATGGGTCCTCACCGAGCAGTCCATGAAATTTAGGTAACATATTTAAAAATCCGGAGTTCAGTTTTAGAAGTCGGTCCAATGCGGGATATGAGATAGGTAAAAGTTGTGTATCCAAGTTAGGTGCAGCAAGTTCACGTAAGGTAGTCATCTCAATAATTTTAGAACTTACGGAAACAGTAATCGAAACACTTACTTGGCTTTCAACTTCGTCAAATGGATACTCCTTTTCAAAATAAAAAAAGCACTAAAAAAACAAAACTATGAAAACAAACTATTAAAGTTACAAAGACGTAATAAAAGTAGTAAATCTAAAATAAATAAAACTAACAACTATTATTTTCTTTCCCGACAACGGCGCCAAAATTTGTTAAGCTTGTCGTACAGCAACAAATTAAACCACTACTTAAACTTATAATAAACAATATAGCAAGGGCAAGTAGGGATCAAATCCACGAGGAAAGATATAATAACATGCAAGTTTTAATCTAATTAAATTTACTACTCTTAAAAACAAAACAGAAAATATAAATTAAAATCAATAACTAAAATTCATAGAAAATTATCTAACAACTAAATAAATAATTTATACAGAGTAATAAAACTACAATAACCCAGAAATATTTTTGTATATTTTTTTAGAATAATTAAAACAGAAAACTAAAGCAGAAAATAAACAAATTCTAAAACAGAAAATTAAATAAGTAAAATTCTGCACTAAAATAATTACGAAAATAAATATTAAAATTACCCAGAATAATAATACTAATTTTCTAAACCTAACCAGACCCTAAAAATATAAAAACAAAATTAAAAATCTAATTTACGAATTTATTTTATTAAAAACCTGCAGTAATTAAATTCAAGAATTAAATCTGAAAAAATATCAAATTAATTCCAAAAATTCTAAAATTTAATCACAGCAAACTAGGACTCTATCTAAACCCTAAAAGAAAATAAAACACGAAAAATAACAAAAGAAACTATTTTTAAACTAATTTCTAACAAACTGACTCAAAAATAATAAAAACTGACAGAAAATTAATTCTGAAAATTAAAATATGTAAAGACTCAAAATTAAATTAAAATAAAATTACTAAAACTAACCTAAAATACTGATCTTTAGGGGGTAACGAAATTAATAATAAAAGACTATATATTTATAAATAAAAATTGACAAACTAAAGAAAATAACTAAAAAGCAAACAAATAATTATCAAAGATAGCAAATTTATAAAAACACTTAGTATAATCTATATCCACCATGCAAATTATTATTTATCATTAACACACAAATTGATCTACCCATTAGCTAAACTGTAGAAGACAACCACTAGCGGATCTTCCCCGTTTTTCCTTAGTTATTAGTTTACTTAGGCCTAGCCCTAATATAAACCCTACTAATATTGATAACCCTAGCACTAGCACTAGAATTTAATCAAATTAGAGCATTAAGTGTTAGAAAAACATCATCTAGCACCTAATAACCAATCTACTAGCAAATTGATTTAAGAAGGATCTATGATAATTTCCTAATTAAAAGAGATGGGTATGAGCCATCCATGATTAACTAGGGTGATACTTATGTCTAAAAGATCAAGCAATTACGTACTTAAACCCTCTAAACTATCACATGAATTTATATAAAACTAAATAGCGTGCACTCTAATTAATTAGACATAAATTCATAAACATTAAACACAAATTATCATAGAATCATGGATCAAATCAATAAGACAATAAAAATCAAAACTTTGTTTCAAAATAAATAATTTAACATGGCTTCAATGAGATTATACTAAGTATAAGAAAAACTACTCACACATAATGTAATTTAAAACATGTAAACTAAATAAAACTAGCATCTTTAGTATTAATCTATCAATAAAAACTCAATCTTTTCTAATAAAAATTACAAAACTAAATTATACTACCGATGTTAGTTTCTTTGACCCGGGAAGATGAAGAAGATGATGATGGATGGTGGCTGGCTGGGCAGCAGGTGCGAGCGGCAGCAAGCGGTGGTGGCTGCGAGTGGACAGCAAAGGCAAGAGGTGGTGATTGTGTGTGGGTGCCTTCCCCAAGTCTCTCTCCATGATGATAATAAGTAGTATATATAGGGTGAAAGAGTTAGGGTTTATTTCTCTTTCTTCTCTTCTAAGTTTCCCTTTTCTATTCCACTTAGGATTTCCTAAAATATAATATCCTAAAATAAATATTTTATTACATATTATATTTATGGACCGACTTCATATATTTTCTTGGATGCTTGTCGGTAGCTAAAAATCCACTTTTAACGACTTTTCTTCTCTTCCCCACTTTATTCGATAATTACCTATAAATAGACAAAATAGAATAAATTAGATAAAATAAACTATATAATATAAACTCAATAACTACTAAAAATACGTATAAAATACGACTTAACAAATCCCCCACACTTAGACTTTGGACGTCCTCGTGCAAAGAAATCTAAGACTCGATCTAATATTATGGTTTCTTATAAAGATATACATAAAACATAAAATATATACTAAGTTTGCCTTGCTTTCAAAAATACTTTGATGAAATTTTTGTCTTTCCCAAGCAAGTGAAGAACTAAACATTTTCATTGCCATCGGAGAGTTTATGCATCAGCCTCACAATATCTCTTTTAATTAAGCAACAATCAAAAATTTATCCATATTTTTCAAACATGTACATTCCGGTCAAGAGGTCTAAAACTTTTTAGGATGGGAAAAATTAAGGTGCAGTATGGTTATAGAGACACTGAATCAGCGAGATAACTCACTAAAAATCGATAATAAACTTGTTTTGCAAACCTTTTTTTTTTTCAATTATATATATATATATATAACTCCATTCAAGCACATATTCGAGGCCCATATAGGGTCTTAGAAATATAACACTCCCTGTCTCCCACTCACCCAAACAGAGGTGCTGGAGTTAAATGCCTTTTTTTTTTTTTTTCGTTAGTATGGTTCGAGCCATTGATCGGCCTAAAATGGGCATGACTCTCCCAAGCATGGGTTACTCCATTCATAAGGCTCAACTTGAGACCTAAACTTAAGGGAAATGGCGCCGAGCCACCAACTCCGACCCATGTTGGTAAACTAACAATTTATTATTATTATTATTTTTTTTTTTTTTTTTTTTTTTTGTAGGCAAAACAAGAAAAATCAAAATTTTAATGAGTCAATCTGCTAAGTTCAGTAGTCTAGGTGAACGGTTTAAGTCAATTTATTGCCTCTATCACGATTATATAGCATGATCAATTGGACAGAAAAAATTATGATTATCACTAATTGAAGAAATATATGAGGATCAACTCAAACAACTCCGAATAACAATTAACATGTTCAAATTTCTCACTTTCAAAGGGAAGGAAAAATTAGAAACAGAAAAATTTAAGCAAGTTAACCTAGCATATATTTATATTCATGCATTTCTTTACAAAAAGACACTAATTTTTTATTTATTTATTTTTAATAAAAATAAGATAAATATAAATGCATAAAATTAAAATGCAGGATGCACTCCCCACACTTAATTCATGCATTGTCCCTAATGCATGCTAAATAAAAATAAAAATAAAATTAAAGTAAAAATTATAGAAACTTCCCTGAAAATGTTGGGTTGCCTCCCAACCAGCGCCTTTGTTTACCATCTTTGGCTCGACACCTTTGTAGCTCAAGGATCATTCAGCTTGCATTTCCCACACTAAATTGATCCGGTCTCCTGCATACTTGCAATTAGTTAGAGATTTCTTTTGGAAAAGAGCAGATGTATTCTCCCCCACACTTATCTTGTTGTTCCATTTCAATTTTAATTTGTTCGTGAATAGATCTTTAAGGAACTTAGCATAACGAGGTTCCCGTTTCATGGTATCTAGAAGAGGAATGTTGATTTCTGCCTTCCTAGATATTTCTATGATATCTTCAATTGCCTCATCTATTGTAGGAGTTGTGCTTATTAGTCTACTAGGGAAAGGTGGGATAGGCTTGTAAAGATCTTTCTTATTTTCACCTATTTCCTTAGCATTAGAGGCGTCATCTTTGTTTTGGTCAAGTTCAGATTCCTTGACCTCTAATTCTAGCTCTACCTCTATGTTTTTCCTGGGTTCCTCTAACTCTTTCCCATTATTAAGTGTTATGACACTCACATTTTCTTTTGGATCTTGGAAAGGTTGAGATTGCATTTGGGCTTGCAGGTTACTAAGCATGGTATCATTGGCAATCTGTTTCTCTTTTACCCGCTTTATGGTCATCTCTAAGTTTTGGAACCTAAGGTTAGTCTCCTTTTTTGGTCATCCATCTTCTTAATGATTTGCTCTAAAAGATAATTAGTTTTGTCATGAGCAATGGATTGATCAAATTCTAGGGGTTTTCTTCAAATTCATACCTAAGGTTAGAGTAATCACTCCATTCTTCATAAGTGTTTGAGAATATGTTATAATTCATTCGACCTTGGTTGGAAAAAATAGCATTCACATGCCCTCTTTGTTGTGTAGGGCATGAATTAGCAACATGACCCTCTAAATAGCAAATACTACAAACTACTACTTCTTCTCTGTGGACCAATTTATTCAACATAACAGTAATTTGGGACAATTGGGTCTCTACGAGATGGACCTAAATTGAACTCATTAACATTCCTAAATTGGGTATCTCCCATTCCAAATTGTTGAGTATTTTGGGCCATAATATTTAACAATTCTCTAGCCTCGAGCTGGAGTCTTATTAAACAAGGTCCCTCCACTAGCAACATCTACCATATTTCTACCTATTGGCAATAAACCTTCATAAAAATATTGAATCAATAAATGCTCGGAAATTTGATGTTGGGGACAACTAGCACATAATTTATTAAAACGCTCCCAATATTCAGAAAAACTCTCCCCAATCATCTGTTTAATACCACAAATTTCCTTTCTAATGGACCCTATCCTAGATGCAGGAAAAAATTTCTCTAAAAATGCTTTATGAACTTCGGTCCATGTAGTGAATGTTGCAGGTGGTAAGTAATAAAACCAATCTTTAGCCTTATCCCGAGCGAAAAGGGAAAGGCTCTCAACTTAATTTGGTCTTGGGTGATTCCCTCAAGTTGCATAGTGGAACATGTAATAATAAACTCATTGATATGACGATATGGGTCCTCACCAGGCAGTCCATGAAATTTAGGTAACATATTTAAAAATCCGGAGTTCAGTTTTAGAAGTCGGTCCAATGCGAGGATATGAGATAGGTAAAAGTTGTGTATCCAAGTTAGGTGCAGCAAGTTCACGTAAGGTAGTCATCTCAATAATTTTAGAACTTACGAAACGGAATCGAAACACTTACTTGGCTTTCAACTTCGTCAAATGGATACTCCTTTTCAAAATAAAAAAGCACTAAAAAAAACAAAACTATGAAAACAAACTATTAAAGTTACAAAGACGTAATAAAAGTAGTAAATCTAAAATAAATAAAACTAACAACTATTATTTTCTTTCCCAAGCAACGGCGCCAAAATTTGTTAAGCTTGTCGTACAGACAACAAATTAAACCACTACTTAAACTTATAATAAACAATATAGCAAGGGCAAGTAGGGATCAAATCCACGAGGAAAGATATAATAACATGCAAGTTTTAATCTAATTAAATTTACTACTCTTAAAAACAAAACAGAAAATATAAATTAAAATCAATAACTAAAATTCATAGAAAATTATCTAACAACTAAATAAATAATTTATACAGAGTAATAAAACTACAATAACCCAGAAATATTTTTGTATATTTTTTAGAATAATTAAAACAGAAAACTAAAGCAGAAAATAAACAAATTCTAAAACAGAAAATTAAATAAGTAAAATTCTGCACTAAAATAATTACGAAAATAAATATTAAAATTACCCAGAATAATAATACTAATTTTCTAAACCTAACCAGACCCTAAAAATATAAAAACAAAATTAAAAATCTAATTTACGAATTTATTTTATTAAAAACCTGCAGTAATTAAATTCAAGAATTAAATCTGAAAAAATATCAAATTAATTCCAAAAATTCTAAAATTTAATCACAGCAAACTAGGACTCTATCTAAACCCTAAAAGAAAATAAAACACGAAAAATAACAAAAGAAACTATTTTTAAACTAATTTCTAACAAACTGACTCAAAAATAATAAAAACTGACAGAAAATTAATTCTGAAAATTAAAATATGTAAAGACTCAAAATTAAATTAAAATAAAATTACTAAAACTAACCTAAAATACTGATCTTTAGGGGGTAACGAAATTAATAATAAAAGACTATATATTTATAAATAAAAATTGACAAACTAAAGAAAATAACTAAAAAGCAAACAAATAATTATCAAAGATAGCAAATTTATAAAAACACTTAGTATAATCTATATCCACCATGCAAATTATTATTTATCATTAACACACAAATTGATCTACCCATTAGCTAAACTGTAGAAGACAACCACTAGCGGATCTTCCCCGTTTTTCCTTAGTTATTAGTTTACTTAGGCCTAGCCCTAATATAAACCCTACTAATATTGATAACCCTAGCACTAGCACTAGAATTTAATCAAATTAGAGCATTAAGTGTTAGAAAAACATCATCTAGCACCTAATAACCAATCTACTAGCAAATTGATTTAAGAAGGATCTATGATAATTTCCTAATTAAAAGAGATGGGTATGAGCCATCCATGATTAACTAGGGTGATACTTATGTCTAAAAGATCAAGCAATTACGTACTTAAACCCTCTAAACTATCACATGAATTTATATAAAACTAAATAGCGTGCACTCTAATTAATTAGACATAAATTCATAAACATTAAACACAAATTATCATAGAATCATGGATCAAATCAATAAGACAATAAAAATCAAAACTTTGTTTCAAAATAAATAATTTAACATGGCTTCAATGAGATTATACTAAGTATAAGAAAAACTACTCACACATAATGTAATTTAAAACATGTAAACTAAATAAAACTAGCATCTTTAGTATTAATCTATCAATAAAAACTCAATCTTTTCTAATAAAAATTACAAAACTAAATTATACTACCGATATTAGTTTCTTTGACCCGGGAAGATGAAGAAGATGATGATGGATGGTGGCTGGCTGGGCAGCAGGTGCAGGCGGCAGCAAGCGGTGGTGGCTGCGAGTGGACAGCAAAGGCAAGAGGTGGTGATTATGTGTGGGTGCCTTCCCCAAGTCTCTCTCCATGATGATAATAAGTAGTATATATAGGGTGAAAGAGTTAGGGTTTATTTCTCTTTCTTCTCTTCTAAGTTTCCTTTTCTATTCCACTTAGGATTTCCTAAAATATAATATCCTAAAATAAATATTTTATTACATATTATATTTATGGACCGACTTCATATATTTTCTTGGATGCTTGTCGGTAGCTAAAAATCCACTTTTAACGACTTTTCTTCTCTTCCCCACTTTATTCGATAATTACCTATAAATAGACAAAATAGAATAAATTAGATAAAATAAACTATATAATATAAACTCAATAACTACTAAAAATACGTATAAAATACGACTTAACAGTCTTCGTCATTCCTTGCTCGAGTCACTCGGTTTTTAGCTTCCCTGTTCGGCTTGCCGTTTTCTTTGGTCCCCACTCTCCTCCGTAGTGCCCTCGTGTGCTCACCACCGGTCCTTCTCCCTTTCCACCTCTACTTTACCCCGTTTCCGCCCTCTCGGACCCTCTCGCGCCTGCCCCGCTTCGGGCCCTTCCTTCGCCGCGCTTTGTCCCGGCCTCTCGCTCGTGCCTCTTCGCGTTGCCGGCTACCACCTTGGGTTACGCGGAGGTCGTCGGTCCCTCTCGGTCTCGCCGACCTTCGCTCGCGCGCCTTCTCTCTGTCTTTCTGCGCTCGGTCCTCCCTCTTCCCTTCTTCCTTTGCTCTGCTTCTTTTCCTTTCACCTTCCCGCGCCCTCGCTCTTCTTTTGCCCACTGGCCACTCGCGGTTGTGGCAGGCCACCGGCCCTGCTCCGGCTCCGCGCTCTCTCTCCTCTCTCCCTCTCTCTCTCTCTCTATTTCTCCCGCTCGTTCCTTCTCTAGCACCGGGCTCTCCCCCCGACCCCTCTTTCCTTTCCTCTCTTTCCACCGCCTAATTGGTTCGGTTAATGATCCTTATTGGACCCCAAATAAGCTTTATCATCTCCTCATCATTTAGTGAAAATACTCGCCGGCCTATATACGACAAGTCTATATCTCCTCCCTTCCGTCCCCTTACGCTGCTGCGTCCGAACTTATTTTAACCCGCCGGCCACGACAATTCCTAATCGCCCAACAGTTTAGCTCACATGAAAATGGAAGGCAATTTTCTCGATTTAATTTATTCAACACCAGCCTCCAAAGGGATACTAGTGTAATATGTTTGCCGTAAATAAAATCACTCACTCCACCCCCTAGCTGCGGGGAATAATATTCAATAATTCTATGCTTTTCAGCTACTTTTCTTTAAAATTCCGGGTATTACATTTTGAGTACTATATGAAGACTCGGGTATAAATCTCATCCCTCCTAAGTTTTCATTTCAAGTCATTCCGAGTGAAATAGAAACTCCTGTATAAGTTTTCATTTGTTTCGATCGACTCGGAAAACACATTCTTGTATATCTTCTACATTGATGTTTCGACTCACTCGGACATCACTCAATTCCATCGCATGTTCAAATAATTTCTCTAACAATTCCATTCTAAGTTCGATCGCATATTTCAACACAAATTGAATTACATTGTTAATTCCTTTTTCTTAGTCTGTTTGTTTGTTTGAGAATAATTTGTCCGAGATCAAGTCCTTACACTTTGATGATTCTATTCTTTTTACTTGATCTTTCTTAGGATTGACTATGATGGAATTTGAGTATATTGAATATTAGACTCGAGAAAATTCTACTCTTCTAGGCCTAAGATAATTATGCACTTCATTGTCTTAATTAAATTATTATCTGTGCCAAATTTTGGACAAAAGTATTTTATACTTTGAGAACCAAAGTGGTTTACTTTTGTAGGTTATCCAAACGAGGTTATCTCATTTTTAATTACAAAAGTAGCCAGCTTCTAGTCGTCAATCACCAACAGACAAGCTTTATTTACTTCTAAACAGGGCTTAGACACCGTGTTAGGGTTGTCTGTTTCCAAAGCTGGAAAACTCTAATGTTAAGCTCAACGGTGGTTTCCACCTTACTTTTCAAACATCACCGGTTGACTGGAGTACCTTTATGAGCCAAGAGCCGTTGCACAACGTTCATATCCCAACGGATCTTTTCGAGTGACTCGGAAGAATCGTTAAATCGGTCGATAAAGACTTCAGGTCGAACCAAGACACAACGATCACTCGCTTGGACATCTATAAATAGAAGCCACTTCACAAGACTTGAAGATTTTCTGGAATTATTGTTGAAACACATTACTTAAGCAAAAGTCATTGTTTTCATACTCAATCATCAATTTACAACTCCCGACTTGTAATTAATACTTTACGAGTTGTAAAGTCTTGTAATCGATTACATACTCTTCTTACTTTCTGAGTAAGGTCCCTTGACTGAGCTGTAAGGGTTAACTCGGCTCGGTTGTCCCTAATTGTAAAGGTTATCTCAATCAGGAAGTACTAGATCGGATAAGGGAACTTCGAATCTAGGAAAACATTGTGAGGAATTATCTAAGGGAGTAATTCGGTAGAGTCGAGTCCTTTGTATTTTGAGGATTCAAAACAATGGATTTGACTTGGTGCTTGGATTAGCACTGTCCGTGGTTTTCTGCCCCGGGAGGGTTTTTACGTATTTTTGAGTGCATACTTTTATGAGTCCAATCTAGACCCGGACTCGGCTTTTCATTATCTTCCAAGCAAAAAGTTTCTAAGTTATTTCAAATTTCCTTATCACCCTATTCACCCTCCCCCTTTAGGGTGTCTTAGACTCTCCAGGAGCAAACCTTCAATTGGTATCATAGCCTAGCCTTTTAAGAAGGATCTAACAATCCAAAGGTCTAAAGATCGGATGGCTCGGAACAATGGAGAGTTCGATGAAGGAAGATCTTCCACCGGACCACCAAAGTTTAAAGGTTCAAACTTCGTGCACTAGAAGAAACTAATGGAGTGCTTTCTGTTGGACAACGATGAAGATGTCCGGAACATCATCCAAGAAGGCAACTACATTCCAAAGATGGAAGGAACAAGATCGGTGCCTAAAGAAAAGTTCGAGTACACCAATGAGGAGTCGGAGAAGTTCGAAAGAACTTCAAAGCAATGAACATTCCGATGTGTGCTATTAGCTTAGAAGAGTACAACATAGTGTTAGCCTACAACACGGCCAAAGATATCCGGGACACTCTTGTCACCACATACGAAGGTACAAGCCAAGTGAAACAATCGAAGATAAGCCGGTATCTTCACAAATATGAGTTGTTCAAGATGGAGCAGAAGAAAACATCACTCGGATGTTTATTCGCTTCACCGAGATTACAAACAATCTCAAATCTCTGGGTAGAAAAATTTCTCACGAGAAATGTGCAAAAAATTCTGAGAAATCTACCAAAGAGAAGATGGGGTCCCAAGGTAACAGACCATCGAGGAAGCTCGGAACCTCTCTCAACTAAAGTTAGACGAGGCGATTGGGAAGCTGCTTACCCATGAAATTCACCTGGAAGAAGAGGATGTCGAGGTCGGCATCAAAAAGAACATTGCTAAAGGCCTCGGAAGGTAGAGGGAAAGTCCGAGTTCCTCGGACTCGGAAGAGGATGCAATGGCACTCATTACCCGAGGCTTCAAAAGACTTATGAAGCATAAGAAATGGGAAAAGAGGCCAAAGGAAGAGTTCTACAACAAGGATAAGAAGGACAGAAAAGGTAAATATTCTTCCCCTTCAAAGTTATCTTTAACTAAGAACTCGGCTATTTTAAATGTGGCAGTAAAGATCACATAGTCAAAGATTGTCCGAAGAGAAAAAGGACAGGAAGAAAAAGAAGGCTATGATGGCCACATGGAGCAATAACAACTCATCTTAAAAAGAAGATGATTCTAACGACTCAAAGTATCCGATGGCACTAACGGACTCGGAAGGCTGAATCGAGTCGGATTCGACAATTCGAGATGCGAGGAGACAAATCCTCAAGAGGTAACTCATAAAAGGATGAAAGGCCATTGGTACTTAGATAGTGGATGCTCACGCCACATGTCGGGAGATTCAAGACTCTTTTCGAGTTAGAAGATTTTAAAGGAGGCAAAGTCACTTTCGGAGATGACAGTAAGGGCAAGATAGAATTGGCAAGATTGGGAAAGGAGACAACCCGGTCGACCCTGTCTATCTTGTCAAGGGGCTAAAACACAACCTGCTCAGCATCTCTCAATTGTGTGACAAAGGTCAAGTAAGATTCACTCAAACAAATTGCTATATTTCTAATGCAACCACCAAAGAGACTAAGCTCACGGGTAAGAGGTCGGATAATACCTATACTATTCCTTTTTTTATCCAAGTCAAAATTTATCTTATTTAAAAGCATCGTTGCATGATGATTCTTGGACATGGCATCGCAAATTAGGTCATGTTAGCATGCACACTATCAAAAAGCTTGCATCTCATGGTTTAGTTAGGGGTTTGCCTAACCGTGCATTTAAGAAAGATAAAATCGTGAAGCATGCACAAAAGGGAAACGAGTTCGATCATCCTTCAAACCTTTAAAAATTATTTCCACATCCAAAGTTCTTGAGATGCTAGATATAATAGAAGAAGAGTTATCCACCGCAAACACAAAAGCCGTGATGGGGTGTAGAGGTATTTATCACTCCAAAGATAAGAAAACCTTCAATACAAGCAATACTAGTAGGGGTGCATATGTCAATGCCCTCAATAGATATACTGACTACACTCCTATTGATACTACCTATATTCAATCCTTGATCGTCTCTTGTCTAAGGGAAAGATAGAATTACCACCTATTAAAGCAGAATCGAAACCGCAAAACAGTCCAAAAGCTGGGACGCGATAAAATTTTACAAGTACTATCGTACACGAGGACACGACATTGAACAGTGTTGGACATTCGAGAACAAACTAGAAAGCATGTTTTGAAATGGCGTACTCCCTTTACCGAAGGCTGCCTAAAAACCAAAAAATAATAAAAACCTTTTAGTGGTACCTTAGCTATTTTCACTGAACCTACTCTAGGTTAGTGGGACCCGTCGACCTTCATCCAAGATGTCTATGAGTCCAAACCGCTTCTTAACTTGCCTCCTTTAGATCTAGAAGTCCGTGGGTTGTTTGTAAGTGATGAAGAGGATGTCTATGAAATGAGAAGCAACGGTAATGACAACGATGACGATGACGACTTACGGGGCACACTACCTTAGAAGAAGAAGACTTTTGGGAGAACCTAAAGGTCCAAGCAATCCAATTCGTTATTAGATCTAGATAGCACAATATACCCCTATGTCCACAACAGACTTAGGAAGCCCCAAAAGAGCCTTAAGCTACTAAAGAAGAAGACCTAGAAACATAGGCGGACTTTTATTGACACACTTAGTAAACTTGAGGTCTCTCCGGAAACCACGCGAGATAGAAGTAGTAGGATTCGTTTACGGTGGGGATGGAACTATTACCTTTGATCAAGAGGATGTCCAAGAAGAAGGCATTACACACAACAATGCCCTAAACTTAATCTGTAACTTGCATTAACAAGTTTGTTCCCTTAACTTTGGTAGATAATGGATCAGTAGTGAATGCTCGTCCCTTGAGAACCGCCGGAAAGTTAGGAATTAGATAACAACAACTCTCTAAACAGATTGTTCATCTTTGAGCTTACAATAATTCTAAGAGAACAGTTTTGGGAACAGATGGCCTTAGCAATTAATATAGGGCCAGTAGAAAGGAACATTAAATTCCAAGTGCTAAATATCCCAACTACCTTCAATTTACTCCTAAGACGCCCTTGGTTCCATGATCATCAAGCAGCACCCTCTACACTACATCATAAAGCTAAAATGATCATCAAAGGTCAAGTTGTAACTCGTTAAGGGGATAACCGCTATGCTACTATCACCGCTAAAGAGTTTGTGCTTGAGATCGAGCACGATGCCAATGACGAGGAACTCTACGGATTCGAGACTATTGTTGCTTTAGATAGGGATGAAACACCTTTTAACTTCAATCCCTTGATAACCCTAGTATCCATTCGATGATTAGGAAGAAGGGGTACTTTCCTAGTCTTGTTGTAGGCCGCAGGAATACCACCATATTTATCCACCCCTTGAACCCACTAGAAACTACAACTTTGGGCTAGGCTATCAACCTACTGCTAAGGCAGTAGCCCAAGCCAAGTGGGAAGTTCACCTTACGATGTACTGCTCTATCGAGCCCTTTCCCCATACTCGAATGAGAAATTCCTAAAAGAAGGAGATGATTTTCGTTATTATGGTTTTCTTGAGCGCTACTATATTAAGGAAAAGGGCATCCTAGTACCTGGTTTAGAGGTTTTTAGTGACTGCTACATACTGGAGAAGGAGGCACCTACCTTCTTGAAGAGGGACAATCCACATCAGACTGGACCAATCTTGTTGGGAATAATCTTTTCGGTCTTCTCTTCGGAGAAAAGAAAAACTTAAAGGGAATTCGGTCTCGATGCTCGTCATGAGCCATGTTGTACTCCTCGTTCGATCTGTCCAAGTTCATCATCGACATCGCTAATGAAGGCTCCAAGCACATCACTTGGATTGATGTCGAAAGCGCCGAGAATTCGCCATCATCTTAGGAGCGCATCCCTTTCTCGAGTCCAGCCCTAGGGCCTCTTCTTTTGTCATATCTAGTTTTGTTTCTAATTTTGTTATTCCCGATTCTATATCTTCAGTTTCTAAGTTTGATGTACTAATTACTTCATTCAATAAAGTGAATCTTCCCGTTTACTCTTTGCCTCCTCTTACTTTCAATTGTTTTGCCTCTAATGATGAACAAGAAATCCCTAAAAAATTAATAAAAGTTGTGGAAGATCATGAAAATCGCTCATTAATAATAGAGGAAATAATAATAGTCAATCTAGGATCGAGTATATCAACCTCGGGGGTTAACATCGGGAAAATGTCTGGATCCGGAAGAGTAGAAGAAATTCACTTTGCTCCTTAGAATTCGGGATGTTTTTGCATGGTCCTACAAAGACACGCTGGGATAGATCCAAGTTTAGGGGAATAAAAAATTCCACATTACGAAGATGCTAAGCCTCGTTAAACATAAAATGAGAAGGATGAAACCGGAATGGGCTTTGAAGATCAAGGAAGAAGTCTAGAAGAAGTTAGAGGCTGGGTTCATCAAGACAGGTTCACTATCCTCAATGGGTAGCAAATATAATACTTGGTTCCAAAGAAAGATGGCAGGGTCCGCATGTGCATCGACTTTAGAGATCCGAATAAGGCTAGCCCCAAGGATAATTTCCTGCTGCCTCATATTAATATCCTTGTAAATAACATAGTAGGTCATGCTTTGCTCTCATTTATAGACAGACTACGCTTGGGTATAATCAGCTGAAGATGGCTTAAGAAGATATGGAAAAGACGACCTTTATCACTCAATGGGGGATATATTGTTATGTGGTGATGCCATTTGGGCTCAAGAACGCCGGTGCAACATACCGGAGGACGGCTACAACGCTATTGTATGACATGATTCATAAAGAAGCTGAGGTCTATGTGGAAGACATGATCGTAAAGTCCAAGGATAGGGCGAGCACCTACCCAACTCGAGAAAGTTCTTCAAAAGACACGGAAAATACAACTTGTGCCTTAAGCCTCAAAAGTGTGCCTTTGGAGTAACCTCGGGCAAATTGTTAGGCTATGTTGTTAGTCTTAGAGGAGTTGAAGTTGACTCATCCAAGATCAAATCTATTCGGGAGTTCTCGCCACCAAATACGGAGAGAGAAACACGAGGTTTCCTAAGATATTTACACTACATCGGTCGCTTCATATCAAAATTGACTATGGTCTATGAACCTATTTCCAAGAAACTAAAGAAAGGATCTAAGCCCATTTGGGATACCTAGTGTGTAACACCCCACCCCGACTCAGGTCGGCGCATTACACGCCAAGGTTCTCCGAGAGGAACCCTTAAGGCTACTTAAAATCTAAACTTAGGTTTATTAGCTTGCTCTTAGATTGGCGGAAGCATATTTCTATATTTTTACAGGTTTTCTCGAAAATATTTGTAGACTTTCCTCTGTAATTTGGCTAATCCCATAGGCTAAATGCCTTCACTTGCACAAAACACATTCACTAAGCCGAACGAGCCACACACTCGGAGTATCCACACAACAAACTCAACGAGCCACACGCTCGGAGTAACACATTGGTCTTTATATACATAATCAAGATTCTAGTTCAACATATAACAAACAACTGATCTTTATATCTTGGAAACATAAAACACATAACAAGTCCAGGGATGCTTATCCATTGGTCCGCTTCTTCTAAAAGCCACAAAGTTAACTCCTACAAGTCTTACTTCTATACACGAAAATACTTGGTGAGGTCATGAGCTCCACGAGCCCGGTGAATAATGTAAACCCAACCCCTTGTTTCACTTTGCACATCAATTCATTAACACTTACACGTAAGTTCAACATTCATCAATAGCATACAATTCAGGATATACATGCCCAAGATATGCAACATACATGACTTACCAGATTTACTGACTGAGCAACACATAGCGGCACATATGACATCAATCATTCATCAAATCAATCAACACATACTTCATTCGTTCTTTCTATGCAAATACGTTATATAATAATTCATCATGTAAATCATTTATCACGTAAATCATATCATATTATAATTCACGTCTTACATCATATAAGCTTCGTACGAAAACAAGATTCATTCTTCTTCTTGGGCTCATTCGTATATTCAATCATCATGTAAATCATTGATTCTTTTTTCTTGTTCATCATTCATAATCATTCATTTCTTCATATCATAATTCTTGGTTCAAGTCATATTCGTTCGAATAGAAAGAAGATTTATGTCTTGCTCTAAAGACCTAGTTCTTTAATTCTTAAAGCTAAAATAATTTGTGGGCTCAGTTCTTGGAGGCAAAATAATTCGTGGCCTCGAGGCTTGCCTCAAACTCGAAGGACACATATTGTCAATAATTCGTGAAAGTAAAATAATTTGTGGCTTCAACTAATAAACACTTCTATGACCATAACTTTAGAAGGTTCTTTAATTCGTGGGGTCTTTGATCAATAACACAATCCTTTTTCCCTTCTTTACTTGTTTATATTTCTTATTTCTTATTATTTTCTTATTACTTATCGACAAGATACACTTAATTTATATAATTCATGTTCAATAACGTCATAAGCAACATCTTCACAACTAGCAATTCACGTAAACAAGTTCCAACTCAAGTGTAATCAATATAACTCATATAGACAAGCTTATATCATTTATAATCGATGTACTTTAAGATAAACACAAAATAACTTAAACATATCAATTAGGATTTCTCATTAACCAACTTATCGTTTCATGATTGCACATTATTGTGCATAGTTGGTTTATGGTTCTCGTAACTTTCCTTAGTGATTACATATCACTTAATCTTTCAACATAGCTTCCTAAATTTTAGTTTCTAACCAAATTATGCAATCAGCCCCAATTTCGCCCAAAGTAGGACATTTTCACGCCAAAATTCATCTCTTCCAATCTCTTTATCCAAACTTTATCAAACTTCACACGAAATTGTCATAAATTATCATGAAACTATAGTAAAAATTTCAGGAACTTCGACCATACATGAGTTCACAAAAATTCGGACAATAGCATAATCGGGGTAAAAATCTACAATTTTAACATGTATTTGATTCTCCGATTTACACTCTAATACTATTCAACTTAAATTCATCAAAATCTCAACATAAACCCCAATAATGATGCTTAAAAATACTCAAACATCATTAAATTCATGAGTCCGACATAAATCGCAACATGTTTTCCTATTCATGAGTTGCTAATTTAGTGAATTTAGGGCTCTAACTTCTTCAATTAAGCATAGGGTTTTAAATTCGTGCATCAATTTTCCTAATTAGTTGACCTAATTCGTTCTTACTTTTAGAAGAAGGGTTGAATTATTCACCTTGAATTCTTGGTGGTTCTAAGAATTTCAATTTGGATTATATTTTGAATTGGGTGTTTGATTTTCGTATTTTGCTTCTTCTTCCTTTTTCTCGGTCCCCTTTACCTTCCTTGCTACCCTTGCCCCTGGTCTCGATTCTATCCGATTTCACCGATGTCCCCTCTCGCTCATCGGTCGTCGTTCTTTCGCTTACCGGCCAGGTAGGTATGCCGGAAGTGCCTCCTTTTCCTCTCGTGTTTCGGGTTTCGGGCTCCCTCAACCTTTCGCTCGGTCTCTCGCCATCTCCCGTTCTCGCCGTTTCGGTTCGAGTCATGCTCCCTCGTTCTTCCTCTCCATTTTTGCTCTAGCTTTCGCCTCCCTCTCGTTTTCCTATTCTAGGTTCCATAGTCCCTCACACTCTTTGTTTTGATTCCCCTCGGATTCTTTCATTGATTTGGTTCCCCTCAAGTTCTCTCACTCTCGCTTGCTCTCTCTTGTTACATTCTTGCCTATTTCTTTCTCTCTGGCTGGTTCATCTTAATCCCAGATTTGGAATGCTCTCTCCTAATTTCCTTATTCCACATATTGGATTTCGCTACCCAATTTTAATTGAACCCCTGAAACATCTTACTTCTTTCTTTGCCAACAAGCGCCACTTATCCTCTAAATTCCAGCCCGAAATAAATTTAATCTCAACTTGACACCACCTACTCAAAATGCCAGCACCCATTTTCATTTTCTTTCATTTATTTTTACTTTCTTATAGTTTATGTTTTAGGTTTTGACAAATTAGGCCCAAATTTAAATTCAATAAGCCCAGTTAATTAAGCCACGCTCGGTTTCAATTTTCGGGTTTTAATTTCGACTCGAAAAATTATAATTCAACTTAATTTAAATTTTTGAATTTTTAACTTAATTCATTACTAAGAAAGCACCTTAAAACTTCGAGTATTATATTTCTCCCTCACTTATAAGAAGTTTCGTTCTCGAAACATGAAACTTTAAGTTACCCGGGATCTTATGGGTATGGTTCCATGATGTTAATGACTCAGCACATGGTAAGTCGGGGCTCACCACTCTTGTCGTATCCGGAAGCTATTTGACTTTGATTGCGGGGTATCGTCGGATATCGAAAACATTCTCTTGTTCTGCAGTTGCGAGCTAGTTTTTTCACCTTGGTGTTGCCTCTTAGTACCCACCACCTCAATATCTTGCTCATTGTTCCTTTGAGGACAATTCCTAGCAATATATCCCTTTTCCCCACATTTGAAACATTTCCCAATTGCCACATAGCATTCTTTTCCTCCATGAAACTTGTGACGGTAATGATATGCTTTTTCTCCATATCACTAATATTATGGACAACTTGACCTTGCCCAATACCCAGTTGGTTGTTTCTCTAATTCCCATAATTCACATTCCCACCTCTAGATCTTCTAGCACTAGCGACCTCGGCGGCCGACATTCCTGCAGAACTCGTTATATGCGGATTGCTCTCCGATACATATCTTGGTATGTGGTAATGGTTTGGGCGGCTATCCTTTCACGTATGTCTAATGCTAGACCATCCTCAAACCGATCAACCTTTATTTGCTCCGTATCTACCAAATACCTACCAAATCGACTAAGCTCCATAAACTTTGCACCATACTCCATAACTCATTTTCCCTTGTTTCAAGTTAAATAAACTCCAACTCCTTAGCTCTCTACACCTCCCTAGGATAGTACTCGAGCATTCATCATTTCCTTTAGTTCCTCACAAGTTATTGGCTTTACTTGTTCCTTTTTAGGCTTGGTTCAACTGCATCCCACCAATGATCGGCTTCTCTAACAAAAAGATGTGTGGCTAATACAACCTTATACTTTTCAGGACACATCATAGTCTTAAATATTTTATCTATCCCCCTCATCCATTCCTCTAACTTGCTAGGATTTGCAGTACCCCTAAACTTGGAAGGTTGCAATTTCGAAACTTATTCGGAAGGTTAATACCTATCATTGGATTAGTTACGTTAATCCGCTCATCAATTCTACCACTTCCTTCCCCACGAACCATCTAACAAGGTTAAGTTAAAGAATCAATATTAACTCTTCACTACATTACTACAAATAGATTCATAGACTCGTACATATGCACATATATTCGAAATAATATCATGTAACATTCAATCAGTCACATGTAGGCATATAGGTTCATAAAACAAATCACACACTCATCTTTCAAGTGATATAAGCAATCAATCAACTCCTAGACTCGACTCAAGGAAAACCTATAGGCCCGAGGATTCTTGCTCTAATACCATAAAATGTAACACCCTACCCCGGCCCGGGTTGACATATTACATGCCAATGATTCCTCAATCGGAACCCCTAAGGCTACTTAAGATCTAAACTTAGGTTTATTAACTTGCTCTTAGATTGGAGGAAGCGTATTTCTAAATTTTCAAAGCTTTTTCCGAAAATTTCGTCGAGTTTCCTCTATAATTTGGCTAATCCCATAAGCTAAATGCCTTAACGCTGCACAAAAAATTCACTAACTCAACAAGCCACACGCTCGAAGTATCCACAACACAAACTCAACGAGCCACATGCTCTAAGTAACACATTGGTCTTTATATACATAATCAAAATTCTAGTTCAACATATAACATACAACCGATCTTTACATCTTGGAAATATAAAACACATAACAAGTCCAGGCATGTATATTCATTGGTCCGCTTCTTCTAAAAGCCACAAAGCCAACTCCTGGAAGTCTTACTTCATGCACTGAAAATGGTGGTGAGGTCATGAGCTCCACGACCCTAGTGAATAATCAAAACCCAACCGCTTGTTTCACTTTGCACATTAATTCATTGACACTCACACTTAAGTTCAACATTTATCAATAGCATACAATTCAGGATATACATGCTTAAGATACGCAATATACATAACTTACCAGATTCATCGGCTGAGCGGCACATACCGACACATATGACATCAATCGTTCATGAAATCAATCAACACATACTTCATTCGTTCTTTCTATGCAAATACGTTATATAATCATTCATCGTGTAAACCATTTATCACATAAATCATATCATATTATAGTTCACGTCTTACATCATATAAGCTTCGTACAAAAATAAGATTCATTCTTCTTCTTGGGCTCATTTGTATATTCGATTATCATGTAAATCATTGACTCTTTCTTTCTTGTTCATCATGCATAATCATTCATTTCTTCCTATCATAATTTTTGGTTCAAGTCATTTTCATTCGAATGGAAAGAAGATTTATGTCCTACTCTAAAGACCTAGTTCTTTAATTCTTGGAGCCAAAATAATTTGTGGGCTCGGTTCTTGGAGGCAAAATAATTTGTGGCCTCGAGACATGCCTCAAACTCGAAGGACGCATAATATCAATAATTCGTGGAAGCAAAATAATTTGTGGCTTCAGTTGACGAGCACTTCTATGACCATAGTTTTAGAGGGTTCTTTAATTCGTGGGGTCTTAGATCAATAACACAATTTTCTTTCCCTTCTTTAGTTGTTTATATTTCTTATTTCGATTATTTTCATATTATTTATCGACAAGATACACTTAATTCAAAATAATTCACATTCAATAACGTCATAAGTAACATCTTCACAACTAGCAATTCACATAAACAAGTTCCAACACAAGTACAATCAATATAACTCATATAGACAAGCTTATATCATTTATAATCGATGTACTTTAAGATAAACATATAATAGCATAAACATATCAAATAGGATTTCTCATTAACGAACTTATCGCGCATAGTTGATTTTACCCTCTAATCCTATTCAACTTAAATTCATCAAAATCTCAACATACACCTCAATAACCAAGCTTAACAATACTCAAACATCATTAAATTCATGAATCGGACATAAATCGCAAGATGCTTTCCAATCCATGAGTTGTTAATGTAGTGAATTTAGGCCTCTAACTTCTTCAATTAAACCTAGGGTTTCAAATTCGTGCATCAATTTACCTAATTAGTTTTCCTAATTCGTTTTTACTTTTAGGAGAAGGGTTGAATTACTCACCTTGGATTCTTAGTGGTTCTAAGAATTTCAGTTTGGATTAGATTTTGAATTGGGTGTGTGATTTGCGTATTTTGCTTTTTCTTCCTTCCTCTCAGTCCCCTTTACCTTCCTTGCTACCCTTGCCCCTGGTCTCGTTTATCTCCGGTTTTGCTTATGTCCGGTTTTGCTGCTATGCCCCTCTCGCTCGTCGGCCATCGTTCTTTCGCTTACCGGCCTCGCAGGCACTCCGGAAGTGCCTCCTTTTCCTCTCTGTTTTGGGTTCCGGGCTCCCTCGACCTATCTCTCAGCCTCTCTACTTCTATGGTTGTCTCAACCTCTCGATAATTTTGTCTCTCTCGCCATCTCCCATTCTCGTCGTTTCTAATTCAGTCTTGCTCCCTCATTCTTCCTCTCTATTTCTGCTCTAGCTTTCTTCTTCCTCTCGGTCTCCTATTTTGGGTTCCTCAGTCTCTCACTCTCTTTGCTTTGGTTCCCCTGGGTCTCTCGTCGCTTTGGTTCCCCTCAAGTTCTCTCACTTTTGCTTCGTCTCTCTTGTTCTTTTCCTGCCTATTTCTCTCTCTTTGGCTGGTTCATCTTAAGCCCAGTTTGGGATTCTCTCTCGCTAATTTCCTTATTCCACCTATAGGATTTTTTGCCCAATTTAAATTAGACCCCTTAAACTTCTTACTTTTTTCTTTGCCAACAAACTACCACTAATCCTCTAAATTCCGATCGCAAATAAATTTAATCTCAGCTTGACATCACTTACTCAAA
This sequence comes from Talinum fruticosum, assembly GCA_021018815.1. Taxonomy (NCBI): domain Eukaryota; kingdom Viridiplantae; phylum Streptophyta; class Magnoliopsida; order Caryophyllales; family Talinaceae; genus Talinum; species Talinum fruticosum. Next base: position 85,053 of record JAITYX010000120.1, on the reverse strand, counting down.
ATGCCAGCACTCTTTCTTATTTTCTTTCATTTATTTTTATTTTCTTATAATTTCCATTTTGGGTTTAACAAAATGGGCCCAAATTTAATTTCAATAAGCCCATTTAAGTAAACCACACTCGGTTTCAATTTTCGGGTTTTAATTTCAACTCGGAAAAATTACAATTCAACTTAATTTAAAATTTGTGAATTTTTAACTTAATTCATTACCAAGCAAGCACCTTAAATTGTCGGGTATTACAGAGTGCCAACAAGCATTCGAGAAGGCTAAAGAATACCTAGCTAAACCCTCAAGTGCTAGTTCCGCCCCAACTAGGGAAACCTTTACTGCATACCTCATCACAATGTAGGCAACTATGGGTGCCATGCTAGCTTAACGAGACGAGGAAGGAAGAACGTCTAATTTATTACCTAAGTAAGAAGTTCCTAGATTTTGAGATTATATGTACGCCATTAGAAAAGACATCATTGGCATTAGTCCGGTTATCAAGAAGCTTAGGCACTACATGTTACCTCATAAGGTACATGTGTTAGCACCTATGGATCCCATTAAATATCGAAGGTTTGCTCGGGAGAGTCCGAGTCACCCTAGAGGGGGTGAATAGGGTGATAGAAAATTCTTTGTGGAATCAAGCTCTTTTGCGCAGAATAGAGCCGAAAACGCAGTCCGAGTCTATCAACAGGGTCGAAAAGATTGGACTCGAAGGAGATCAATCGGAAAGAACAAGAGCGATGAAAGCTGTCCGAGTCTAGAATGAACTCGAATGATAACACTTAGATTTCACGTGGAAACCCTCCCGGGACAGAAAACCACGGACCGTGTCAATCCGGACACTAAAGTCAAATTCAATATTTTGAGTCCACAAAATACCATGAACCGATCGAACCCGAGTTGCTCCCTTAGACAACTCTATACGGGTTTTCCTAGACTCAGAAATTCCCTTATCCGATCTAGTACTTCCTAGTCGAGATAACCCTTACAGCTAGGGACAACTAAGCTGAGTTAACCCTTACGACTTAGTTAAGGGACCTTACAAAGAATGTAAGAAAGAGTTTGTAATCGAGTACAAGACCTTACAACTCGAAAGTAATGAATTACAGAGTGGGAGTTGTAAGTAGAAGATTGAAAGTAAATACAATGACTTTTCTCAAGTGTGTGTATTAACAACAGATTCGGCAATCTTCAAGTCTTGTGAGATGGCTTCTATTTATAGATGACCGAGGCGGAATAGCCGTTATCTTCATCTCGCTGACTAAGAGTCCTCTCGTGACCGTTGATAGAAGCTTTACGAGTCACTCGAAAGTATCCGTTGTAATATGAACGTTGGACAACGGTTTAACTCTCTTGGAAGTCCCAAAACCATTAGCGGTGTCTTGAAAGATAAGGTAGAAACCACCGTTAAGCTTGGCGTTCTAGTTTTCCAAATTTGGAAACAGACAGCCACGACACAATCTACTGGGACTGGAGCGAGAGAAGGTGAAGAGCCATGTCTGCTGGTGATTTGACGTTACGAAGCCGGTTACTTTTGTAGTTTGAAAAGTGTATCCTCGATTGAATAACCTACAAAAGTAAATCAATTTTGGTTCTCAAAGTATAAAATACTTTGGCCCAAGATTAGACACAAATAATAAAATAATTACGATAAATAGACCAACCGATTATCCGAGTCGAAATGAAATGGAATTTTCCGAGTCCAATATCCATGATACTCGGAATTCCATCCGACTTAGTCTAAGCGAAGAATCAAGTTCAATAAAGAATATCGGAGATGATTAACTTGATATAGACTAAGCATGAAATAAGCTAAGAATACTGACTATAATAAGATAGGACTTATAACCACGAGTCGGACTCAAGCTGCGATTAATCCGAGTGAAGCTTGATTCGGAATAAAGAATCGAGTTTTCGAGTCGCTTCCGGATAAGCAACAAATATAATAAGTAAGAGTCTGTGTCACTTAGAGAATATACTATTTTACTCAAATAAGTTTCGAGATGTAGAGAATGCCTTGGAATCAAAACTCTATAAGTATGAAATTGTTATACCCGATTCCTTTTATATAACTCGGAAAAGTATTGAGCGAATGTCCGAGTCTTCAAATACGTGTTTGAGCAACCAACCATCAACAAGCAAGATAGCAAGATAGCAAGATGAACCATTATGCTTGTCGAATTCGAATTCAAGTATGTCCCTCAAAAGCGATCAAAGGAAGGGTAGTGTCAAAATTCCTAACCGATTTGCCTATAACCGAATCGCAACCCGAACATCTTGACTTTCCGGACGAAAATATATTACAAGTAGAGGTAGAGGTGGACGTTTGGACAATGTACTTCGATGGCACTTCCAATCATAAGGGGTTTGGAGTAGGGATACTTCTCATCTCACGGGAGCGAGCACATACTCCTATTTCGGTTAAATTAGATTTTGAGGTCACAACAATGTTGCGAGTATGAGGCGTGCATTACGGGACTTGAAGTTACAGTAGAAATCGACATCAAGAACATCCAGGTTTTTGGTGACTCCAATCCGATCATTAATCGATTAATCATTTATCATTAATCCGATCATTAATCCGATCGGCCGTGGCATGTGACTTCTTTACACCTTATGCATGCAAGTGGAGCTCTTGGAATCACTAATTATCTTTTTCATATCAGATTTTTCAGTTTGTTTTTGATCGAGTTATTTAGGTAAAACACTGAATTTTTGTCAATTTCATTATCCACTAACAAGTATGTTAGTATAGAAGATTTTTATCCAAGCTTCGGATCAAAAACGATCGAAGTTTCAACATCAAAATGTACCAAGTTTCGGGCCTTGATCAAGCCAAGCTTAGAACCCTATTACCGGACTTTAGAACACATGTGTCATGATCAAGTCCAAGCCTCTTTTCGGGAGTTCGAGTTCGATAGAAACCAATTCCGGATATTACGCAACAACTAATATAAAAAGCTGTCGCACGTAATTGAGGTAACTTCCCTTTAGTGTCTACTTTGACCCTTCATCTTTTTAAACTCGATCAAAGTGAGGGCTAACTATAGACACTTGAAAAGTGTCGTCCCTTATCTCTTTAATTGTGTATTTAATTATGTGGGCTCGATGATGAAATCCCGAGTCCTATTTGAGGATTTGGATCTTAGACTCGTGTTTGATTGCACCAAATAAATATCTTTTTCCTTGGACCGATCCAAAAATCCCTTTTTCTTTCAAACGGTTCAAGTCCGGGCTAAGTCTTCGGAGACAACGGAGTCCGAGTGTTGTCAATCGAGAAATTTCGAATTCGGAATACCGCATTTTATTTTTGTCCAATCGGACAAGGAGTTGAAGACACGAAGACAGCGTTAAAATGTTGCATTTCATGATCACAAGCATCAAAGTGTTGCGTTTAAGTTCTAAGACAGTCCACACGAGACTATAAGCTTTTTCCCCTCAAAATGACGTCATCGCCAATGCCTCCAACCCCAAAATTTTAAGTGAAATGTTGCATTTTGGCTCGGAGACTCCCTCTTCGACTCACGAGTGGACAAAACCCTAGGCACGCCCGGGTGGCCGGTGCCATGAACCCGGTTCAATTCGGTCTTATCCCTTCTTTACCCAATTCAATCTCCGGATATCCTGGCCGGGTTTTTTCTCAATCTGTTTGTGCGGCTGGCCGCGAGCAACCCTATGTCATTTGTGACTTAGGTCTCTCCCTATATATGGAGAGCCTTGGCTCTCATTTGGGTATGGCTTTCTCCTATGCGTTATGCTCAAGAAAGCTAATTTAAGAGGCTTATTTCCTTAGCGCTATGCTTCGCTAAACCGAGCTAAAAATACCCTTTCGTAAATGTTACTCTGCTAAAGAGCATCCTCAAATTCTCCTGTTTTCTACTTCTCGCCATGGAATTTGTGCAAAGAGGTAAAGAATGTTCAGAATAACTTATCTCCGGTAATTCATTCAAGTGATTTTTCATACTTCCTACAAACTCACCTTTTTCAAGATTCATAAAAACATGCCCTTTCCTTGGATTCGTCACCATCGCATCAAGAGATCCAGCGTAGAGATCCGGATCGATAGGTGAGACATCTTAAGGGCAACCATTCGACCTTCCGACGGTTATTTAATTTATGCTTTGTTTTATCGCTTTCGCTATTGTGGATCAAAGAGATGTAATTGTATTTTAATTCCTCCCCGCTTGATGTAATTTTTTAGTTTTTTTCTTTTTTTCCGCTTTCTTTATTGCTTTTTGTATCGCTTTCTTTACTTGCTTTCTTTATCGCTTTCCTTTAATTATGTTTTGTTGCTTTTCTTTTTACTTAGCATATTCAGTGCTTTTGAGTTTGGCATGTGCTTTTAGTGTACTACTCAAATTAATAATGGTCGTCTTCGGACGGGCGGAGCGGAAGGTTTTCCCTACGTTTCTTACCCTCATCTCCAAGTTCGATTCTCGGTTCTAAGATCGATGGAGTCACTTTTAGCCTTTTTTGATCTTAGTTTTCCCATACTAAGATCGGAAAAGCAAATCTTTATCTTTTGTTTTTGTTAGTTTTTCTTTCTTAAAACCGACTAGCGACCCCTTTTTCGCTTTAATTCTTTTCAAATTGCATCTCGATTATTTTTTAACTATTTTTTAACCGCAAGATAAAAAAGAGGTTTTAGATTTGCCAAGCCGGGCCGAGGCCGACTGTCTCAACTCTAACCCTTAGCCGGGGTAGGCCACAACTAGAGCTGGGAAAATCCGACACGACACGATTATCGACCCGAACCCGACACGAAGTTAGGCGGGTTTGGGTACAAATTTTCAACATGTTTATGTAAATAGGTTGACACAAACAAACCATTTAAATAAATGTGTTAGGTTAAGGTTGAGAATCTTGACACGAAAAAATACCTATTTAACACGATTAATTAATTAGGTTAAATAGGACGACATTTTTACCATTTACCGTTTACCGTTTATTTGTTTAGTATTAATTTTTCGGGGTAACTAAAATTTCAATATTAAAAATTAGCGGGAATTGAAATTTTGGGCCAGTTTTCAAATTATTAAGTTTGGAAATGTGTTATTTTTTATTCTGAAATTTTTTTCATTGAATTATGTTAAATTGATATTTTCATCAACATAGTTAAATAGGTCGGGTTCAAGTCAACCCGTTTAGTTGATAAACGGGTTAGGTCGATGATTTTAGACCAGATTATTAAATAGGTCGAGGTTCGGATTTGGCTGTTTTCAACCCGTTTAAGTTCGACACGAATACGAACCCGACCCAACCCGACTCAGTTACACGGCTCTAACCACAACTAGGTGTAGGCGGCAGCCTACACCGAATGGTCGGCAGCGGGGACTTCGGTCCAAACAAGTGTTTTCACCTGCAGTTTGATCCCAAGGCTTCATGGCATATTCAATAAACGAGTAATTCTATTTTTGGTTAAGAAATAATATCCCGAGAATTCTAAAAACAATTGCTAAAATAAAACAATTAGTAAAACGCCAATCAATTCAATCTAATTTAACTCTTTAACTTGACTTAATAAAAATCAAAAATCTTAATAGAAGGTTCATCCCCACATTTGAAAATCATTTTCAAACCCACTTTAAAGACCCTTACACCAAGGTACGTAGGGTGACTCGACCACGACCCCCAATGGGGGCCACCTAAGCGATGGTCCCTACACATGCGCTTGTGCTCGTATCTCTGCTGGTCGCGCGATTGGCGGTAGTGGAAGAGAAGGCAGCTGTTGCAGTTAGACAGTTCTATGAACTAAAGGTTGTTCTTCCTCAACTTCCTCTTCTAAGCCCTCACCTTGATCGAGGCTAAGTGGGTCTGTGAATATGGTTAGGCTTGGGATTGGCCAACATCCCCGACTTCCTCGAAGCTTATTCGGTTTGCTCAAAGGAAATGATCTCAACTTCTTTCTCTACTTGGCCTTCTCTTTGGCCTTCTTCTACTCCGACTTCTAAGTGTGTGTCGAAGAGGTCGATGACCTTGAGAACAAGTCCGATTCGACTCCGAGCCCTTAACAACCTTAGATCTGCAGTTTTGAAGACAATTGATCAACTCATGCTGCTTTCGATGAGTTTTTAAGCTTAGTAACCGGAGTCCGATCAATCGCTTCTCTGAAGCTGAGTCGATATAGACATGAAAGCCTAGAATGCACCCAAAGTAGATTGCAACTCTTTAGCCAAGGCGACTAATTGGAAGCCACCTTACGAAGGAGATCAATAGAAGGGGCTGGTTGATGAGATGGACCGAGCATTTAGAAACTCTTTCGTTGCACTCTTCTTAGATCGAGAAGGAGGAGGGAGCTCGGACATGTGAACCCGGACACTAGATTCGGTTTCCTTGTATCAAAGATTGATTAGCTCGGTTCTCTCAATGGAGACGGCTGGCTCCAGAAATTTTTGAGGATCATTAGGAAGATCAACTTTGAAATGAGCAAAAATTTTGGAGAGAAGGGCTCCAAAAGGTAAAGGGGATTTTTCGATCCAAAGAAACATAAGCAATTTGTTCAATTATGAAAGGGAGGTCCACCTCGTATCCCTCAAGAATATCAAAAAGAACTTTGAAAACCTTGTTGGGGTTCTCCTTAAAAGGATAAAATGAGAGCACAATTCTGATCGGAAAGAAGCAAAGAAGTTTGGCCTCATACTTCATTTGGGTAACAGAAAAATTCTTTTAGATTTTGGAATGACTCGAGCATATTTTTCAAATAATTCGGTTTCTAATTCAATGAAAGGAATGGGATTTGAGTTAGAAACAAACAATGAACATCAAAAAGTTTATGCAGGGGAGGAAGATTGATGGTTATGCTTTTGCCTTGAACAGACGAATAAACAATATTTTCCTTTGAGGACATGTTCATATAGAATTTCGAGACTAGCTCGAGATAGATGTAATCACAAAAACACAAGTAGTTGAAGATACCTATTTTGATGAGTGTTTTGACCCACGAAAGCCTTGTAGAAAGGAAGAATATATCATCCAAAAGGTAGTGTTGGGTTACGATACAATGTTTTGGGTCTTTGAAAGAAAGAGCTTTACCTTTTGAGAATCCTCGGTGACTCGGGTTCTTGCCTTGTTAGTGGTAAAACATCCATCGCGAAACTTCCTCCCTTCGGCATGGTGAGAGAAGTAAAAATTGATAAGAGACGTAGAACCGAGCGAGTAAGAAAGAGAGTAAGAGAGTAGAGAAGTAGGGTTTTGAGTCTAAAAGAGTTAGAGATGTGAGATTGAGAGAGTGAAAATGCCAAAGAAAGAGAATGACGGTGAGAAAGGGCTATTTATAGATAAAGGTTCTCATAGAAACAGAACATCACTACTACGAGAACCACTTTTAGCTACGGTTAAAAACGATAACCGGCATCGTGTAATTAGGCGTCTTTATATGTACCACCTTTACTACGGTTCAAAAGCGTAGTCATAAGTCAATATATGACAACAGTTCAAATAGAAAAGCTGTCGTCATAGGTCAACTTATGACGACATTTCTTCATCCGAACCATCGTCATAGGTCTTCTTCTATAGTTAAAAAACTTATTACGTAACACCTATAACGACGGTTCCTTTATTTGAATTGTCCTCATAGATGAGCCTATGACTACGGTTCTGCGTTAAGAACCATCGTCATAAGTATTTTTTATTTTAAATAATTTTTCTCGTATTTGTTTGTCCCTCCGTACGAGTACAAAAAAACATATAAAAACACATATACAAACCACAATCCCAATACAATTTTCACCGAGAATATATACAAAACAACAAACACGAGATACAAACCACAATCCTATGTACATATTTATACATATACCTATGTATGACTACAAAATCACAAACTTGACCTATCAAATAATGAATAATAACTTTAATATATATACCTATTCCTTTATACGATTGTATATGATCTACGCCCAACCTTATTTTAACTCTAACTCGTTGAACACTTCAACTGTATAGGGAGTGGGTGGCTTCTTTTCCGAGAAATATTGTGACCAAAAAAGACATATTAATTAGGTTAATGCAAGTGTTAATCAAGGTGAAAAAAGAATATAAAAATAGTCAATTAAAAGTGCAACTATACCTCTTTGGGACTAACATTCTTTTCGGGGAGAATGTAAAAGCTGCACTCCACGTTCCCCGCTTGTTTATGTCACTACAATAATAAAAATATATTCCTAACATATAAAGAATTAATTAGTACTTATGTATCTAGCAAGTAATATGAAATGAAAAACATCTAAAGTACACTACAGTAACCAAGAGAACCTCACCTAGATGAGGACAATTAGTGATTGTGCTTTCTTCAATCATTTAGGACCTCCGCCACAATAATAACTTACTAGAGCACTATTTTTTAATCGGAAAAAATAAAATTCAAGTTAGACATATCATTTAACGATCACTTAACAAAACATAAAATGATTAAAAGTTTGAACACACACCTCGACAGAGCATTAAGGAAGTAGGCCATATTAGCCCTTGGAAATATGGCTGCAAACATCCAATGGTGGCTACAAAATAACACATTTTTATATAAGATAACACCATATAAAAACTTCATCGGTTAGTTAGTTCATTATTTGTCCACTTATCTCTCATTGAACGGCGCCTTCTAATTTTCGTACAAAAACTCAACATCGAAAAGGTTTTTAAAAAGGACTCCATCGATCTTAAATCAATGATCCAATGTTAGGGGCGAAGGTACGAAACAAAGAGGGACACTTTTCATTCCGCCCATCAAAAGACAACCGCTACTAATTGAAAAGCCGAGTTTAAATTGCATTAAGAAAATCAAGCATAGAACACACAATAGGCAAAATTTAAAGGCAAAAAAAATGCTTAAAAGCGATAAATAAAACAATTAAATGAAAGCAATAAAGAAAACGACAAAGAAAAGAAAAAAAAAAAGCGAGAAATAAAAAACTACAACGGGCGGGGAGAAAAGTAAAGCAATTACATCTTGAATCCACAATACGGAAAGCAATAAATAAATGAAATTAAATAAGGTACAAAAACAAACTTCGAGATGGTGAAATGGTGCCCTCGAGTACACCCTCTGTTAGGCTTGAATCTCGGTCGGATTTCGGCATTCAGCAAAGTAAACGAGTAGAGCGATGACAGGCAAACGAAGGCCTTTTTGTGAGTGATTTAGAAAAGAAGTTTTGGAGTGTTTGCGGAGAGAGTAGACTAGAGAGAAGATAGATTGAGAGAATTCAACAATTGGAGGGTTTTTCCAACTAAATTGATGTCACCAAATGGGGGGCTTATTTATAAAAAATTTTAGGGTTTAAAAATTCTAAAAATTGAGCTTCGCCATCGATTAAAGATAGAACCGGCTCCGAAATTTTCGGAAAAAGATAAACGAATAATCGGATATTCGTTTTCCCTAAACAACCTTGTCTACAAAGTCCCGGAGACCAGCACTGGTTATCGTATGGACGTTTGGGTGCATGTGGTGCATTTGGCCGCAAAAGAAGAGTAAAACGTTGCGTTTAAGGAGGCTCGCGGACCGGCGCCGGTTCGGATCCTGATTTGGGAGTTCGAACCTGATTTGGATTAGCTGGAAAGGGAAAAATGCACTACAAAAAAGTGACTTTTATAGACCATATAAATGTTGGTAAAAAGTTTTACCAACGGATAAGTATTTATCACTAAAGCTGTTAGGTGAAAAACCTAATGGTAAAAGTTTTAGCGACAGATAAAATTTTCTGTTGGAATTGTAGGCTAATACCCACAAATACGCTATGTTGTTGGTAATGTAAGATTTTCACCGACATATGGTGACTTGTTGCTATTAATGCATGTTTACCAGCAAAAAAATCTATTGAATTTGTATTTCCAAAGGCTACTTGTTTCCCAACATTTAAAAACTCATAATTAATAACTAAAAAGTCATTATATGCCGAAGTTGTCATCTTGTTTACCATTTTCATCTTCTTGGTGATTATCTTCTTCATATTCATGGTTGTTTGAATTATCGCCCTCAGTACCCCAAAAGCCAAATAACCTTGCCCTCCGAAATTATAACAATTGCCAGGTGGGACTATGATAGGTAATATATATAATGAGGGTTAGATCTTGAAGGTTGCTCTGTTAGTTGATGTACCAATAGCAATATGTCCCCTCCGAGCATGATATATATATGTAATTATTCCTAATCAGGGAATTATGATGTGTTCATAACTTAAGCGTATGCCTAAAACACTTATTACACCCGTGTGCTTGGAATTACTGTGCTTGACTAAAATCATTAAATAAACAGGGATTCAAAAAAACTAGGTAGTAGTCTGAATAGTTAAGTCATTGAGAATTATTGTGCTTGGAATCTAATAATAAAAAAATTATCACATCATGTGAAGAAACTTTGAAATATGATACCAAGATCTGTAGAGTGTGGAAGGCTAGTTGTTGAAGATGACGGTCTTTTCATGTCTTTTTCAAATGGAGAATTGAAACATGATACCAAGATCTGACGGTTAACAATTTGAACTCCTAGCATATGCCTAAAACATTGATTACTCCACAAGCAGTAGGCAGTCACAATAATACCAGTCACAATAATACCAGGCAGCAGGCAGTCACAATCTAACACTGATTATTCCACAAATTTTGATCATATCACAATAATACCACAAGCAGCAGGTAGTCATAAAAAAACAGGTAGCAAAAAGAGGGGAAAAAGAGAACAAGAAAAAAGAATTACCATCAAAATCAATTATCAAAAACAGGTAGCAAGAAAAGATTAAGACAATGGGAATCAATACACATACCTTTCTCTCACTGGTAGGAACTCTTCATCACCAACAAGAAAAGATGTTTCAACATGTCGTCAATCATATCTTTCTCAACCTCTTTACATAATTTGACCATGTCCAGTGACATATCCATCATGATGAGCTTCTCAACACCACCTAACATTGTGATGAGTTTATTTAGAAAACAGCTTATTAATAAAACATAGTGCATCACCTCATAAAATCAATTTCAAATTATTTAGGTATAGTATGTTCAGCAACAAATCAAAATAGCACCCAGGTTGATGATATAAGGTGATAAATAAAAATAAAGTTGATCAGGCATTTTTACAGCAGGAGCACAAATGTCCCATAATGACATTGACCAGGCATTTAGAGAGGCACAAATGCACTACCATTACAGGCATGTTCTCTTGGATGGGGCAAAACACCTAAGTGAACTAGATGAAAACTAGAAGAATTATAAGAAAATAGAAAGAACTAGAACACATTGGAAATGGAAGAAACTGGAAAAGTTGGAAGAACAAGTAGACAATTACTATACAAATATCTAAAACTTGTATAAATTTGTCAAAATATATAAAGACCACAAACAAATAATTCTACTATATATTTTTCTATCCAAAACCTAATGTATTACAAATTTTGTAATCGTACAATTAATCAGCCTTTTTTCATTTGCACACTTGACTTCTCAATACTATTTATTTCATGGATACTAGTTTTTCCCGCGCTAAAGCACGGGATATATTAATATATAGAAATATTAAAGAGAAATTTTTACCATTTACTAGGCGAAATTTCAATGATAGTTGTTATATCAAAAATAAATTCTAAATGTCATAAAAATATTTTGTAATAATAATTTTAAAAAAATAATTTCAGAAATAAAAAATTACGTAAATCCTAATTATGAATAACGTAATACAATATCGTCTCAAAATTATTACTATTTATTCTATAATTCATAATAGAATGCATAATATTTAATAACGTAAAAATAATACTTAGGGAAAAAAATCTCATGATATGAGCCAAAAATCTAATCGGCTATATATATATATATATATATATATATATATATATATATATATATATATATATTATAACCTATTAAAATCAAAGTTGTTAGAATTAATATCTTAGTTAAAATCAATTTGAGGGGAATGGTTAAAATCATAATCATAGAATTGCATCAATGATCATAAGATTCTAATATTTGTTTGTATTAATAAAATTATTTTTTATAAAAATAAAAATATTTGTAACATTCATAAATATTTATAAAAATCCATACTCTCTCGAAAGTTTTGATACAAAATATAATTATTTGTAGCTACTTTATGAATTTTATTTAGAATTGTGGAATTAAATTCTAATGAATCGATGATCGTAGAATCGTAGAATAATTTTACAATTCTACCATACATTTTATGAATTAAATTAGGATCATAAGATTCTAATGAATCGTAGAATCGTAGGATTGTTATATCCGGATTGGGAGTTTAATAACCATCATTAAAATGCTGATACATATGAGTATAAATTATCAATAATAGGCTAGTATATATCATCACAATACTAACACACAAAACTTCACTTCTACCCCGCCAATAAGATGAATAGGTATCTACCTTGAAAATAATCCATTTAAAATATTATAGAATTTATAAGCATATAATTTATAACAACACATAAGGAGTACATTTCTATTAAAGTTTTTATATATATAAATATTATACCTTGGTAGTCTAATTCAAATGAATGTATAGTCTTCCAACATTGTTAAAAAGAATTTTAAAAAATAAAAAACTTTAAGGAGTACATATAATCCACCCATTCAATTATTTAAAATTTATAATAAAGTTTGAATACTTATATTTTTATTGGTAATTAAAATCACTAATAAAAATTATAATAATATAATCATTTATTAATAAAAACTTGTGGCACTGAAACGGATTATAGGCCTGTTTAACTTTACATGAAAAACAGAATCTATTTATGCTTATGTTCGTTTATGTTTGTTCCTTTCTATTTTAAGGACTCATTTACGTTCGTTTATGTTCATTTCTATTCGTCTATGTTCGGTTTTGCTCTTTTATGTTCATTTACTGTTCTTTTATGTTCGTTTATTTTCGTTTATATTCATTTCTGTTTTATGTTTATGTTTATGTGAATTTTGTATGTAAATTTGAAGCAGACCCTATATCATCGGTCAAACAAAAAAACACACATTGATGAATGTCAACTATTAACTAAAGATTAGACAATAACGTCCCATTAACAATTTTCTCTTTACATCCATTGATTTATTTGGAGAGAAATGTAAGGAATATTGAATTTTTATAATATAAAAGTATATCAAAAGTTGGAAATACCCATAAAAAACCAAAAAATAGAAATAAAAAAATTTTAATCAAAATATTCACTTATAAAAATTGAAATATTTAAATATAATGACGAGATAATATACAACATCTTGATAATGTTTATAAGAAATTTTATACCCACTTAAATACTATCTTGTGGGTTGTTGTCATGGCATGATAATGATATAAAATATGAAAAAAAAAAATTATAATTCAAGTTGTTTTAAACCAATATGGAATTTGCGCTAAAATAAATAATTTTTACACACAAAGAAATTACATCCCAACAATTGCCTAATTAATATGTAGAGAGTAACAGATGAATATTATTATACTAATATATTTAAAGGGAGAACTAATTTAAAGTAAAAAAATAAATTTGGAAGGAAAATGAAATTTAAAAGGTAATTAGAGGAAAAAATTATCTATGTTATACATTTATAAAGGCATAAATTTTTAAATTTTTTTTTATCACGGACTAATTTTTAAGTTAGATTTACTTTTATTTAAATGATAATTTTGAACTTGGTAACTGCATAATTATTGCTAGCCATATAATATTTTCAATGGTTATTTTTTTATAAATAAATATTTATTATAATATTTAGTAAAAGTGTACTTAATAAATACTTATAAATTTTAGTAAATAAATGCCTAGTAATATATATATATATATATATATATTCTTTCCATAAATTATATTTTAGATATTTTTGATAAAATAAAAATAATTTAGTTTAAATTTCAAAAGAATAGAAAAAGGACGGAAGCAATTTGAGAAGGGTCATTTAGGCAGGATTCAATGTGATCCAAGTAACAATTCAAAAAAATATTTCAATTATAGTATTAGATGTTCCAAACTATGATTTATATTAAACTATTGTATTGTTTCATGGAGTAATTTACATATGTAAGCGGTAAGGACATGATGTAGAGGACTCGCAAATCTGGCCATAGTGCAAGCTCGTATTTTAGAACACAGAAAAAAATTTTACAAGGAAATATCATAAGCTAGATAATCCCATGACGCCCCTAATGAATCAATTCTATAATCTCAAAAAAATAATTGCAGAAGTTTAATGCCAGATAGAATATTCTAATGAGCAATGAAACAACCAAAGAATAAATTTATTCATCAATTGTAAAATTAGCTAATCATCATGACAAATATCGGCCAAACCAATAAAACAAACCTTCAGTAATAAAGATAGAAAACAAATCGGAGCCCATATCAAGGAGCCGAAAGTAGTGATAGAGAGAAAGCACATAAATTCAAGCTGATGGCGACGAAAATAAAGAGCAAATTGCATTATTCCAGAAAATTTAAAACACAGACAAAATTACATAACTCACATTACAATTGGTAGAAAGGCGAGACTTCAAATACGACAAAAGCTTCTTCCATTCTTTCCCAGTTTTCCCATTTGCACGACAGGCAATTGTGTCTTCTTTCCTGTCAAATCAAAATAGGGTTTATAGGTAAGGGAAAGGGATACGGGCGAAATTGACAGGAGAAGAGAAAGAAAACAAAACTAGGGTTTAGCGTAAAGTTTCCAGGAGGCAGAAAATTGACGCAAGATGAAAGAGAAGAGCACCGATACCTCGCCGAAGAATCTCCATTTCATGCACTGAATCGAAAACGCGAATTTGAAGTCGTTGAGTATGCAACAGCGGTGAAAATCGACACACTTTTTCAAATCCTCGCGACAAAACGACGTTATCGAATCGAGGAGGAGAAGGGAGAGGCCAGATCTCTGCTCCACCATTGTTGGTGTTCGAATGCGAATGGAGGAGCGAGAGAGAGAGAGAGAGAGACCGAAGAGTGGGAGAGGAGACGGAAAGAGAAGTTTTCAATGTTAATTATTTATGCCAGCCAATTTAAAGCGGTCGGTAAAAGGTTTTCAAACAAATAAATTGGATTATAGAATGGAAAAATACCGAATGTTAAAAACATGGTTTGAAAAATGGTCGGTAAATTTTATAAAAACTAACTGATTTTTTTCACGACAATTAAAATAATTGGAAATATCAAAATGTAAAAAACGGTTGTAAAACGGTCGGCTTTTCCCACGGTTTAAAAACGGTCGGTAAATTTTAACTTTTTGTACGAGGATTGAGTGTTAGAAAATAATATAAATATTTTAAATTTTAATTGTCTCCCTAAACTTATGCCAACATAAAAAGTTTTTATATAATACTGTTAGTAATGTGATTCAATACCAACGAGATAATTAAATTGTTGTTAATATAATAACAATACAAACAAATTATTAAATTGTTGGTAATATAATAATAATAATACTAATAGGGAATTTTTCTCATCTATTGGAAATAATAATAATACTAACAGATCTATTATTTATGTTGCAATTATTGCTATCAATTATGCGCCAAAGTTTTCAAACTTTTATGTCAACGAGATAGATACATCTGTTGCAAATATGAACTTTTACCAACAGAAAATATAATTTGTCACTAGATTTTTGTTGCAACAAGTCACTTTTTTGTAGTGATGGGAACAACATCGGTTAGAGGACTTTTCGTTTTCGAAAACTTTCCATTTTGGAAAGTTTTTATTTTTAGTGCTTGGTAGGATTTTTGTGGGCTACTGACTCCACCACTTTACTTTAATTCGATCTTGACTCGAACATACAAACGATAATGGGTTTCATCACTAGGCTAACATAAATAAAAGAGATAAGGATGACTCTTTTAGGGGTTTACACCAATTCATTTTTTTTTACTTGGAAAAATTTGACTCCATCTTAACTTAATCTAGGGTTCATAATAGGCACTATGGTTCAAGTACAATTATAAGAATTTCAAATAAATGAGAATTAAAGATTTGTAATAAACTAAAATTATTATTTTTAATTATAACATCATAATTTTATATTATAATATTAATATTATTTCTATAAAAGAATTACATTATTTAAGATGTAACTAGACATATTTAATTCATAAAAAATGTAATAGTATAATACTTTTACATTTTTAATATATCACACCATTTGAATCCATACATATTTTGTTTAAATTTACTATGTATAATTTTTATACATAATATATTTTCTATGAGAAATAAGGGGAGAAAAGAAATAGTATGAGTGTCTTGTTTGTAAATTATTACGACAACCATGGTTATTAAACTCCCGGCACGAGATCTTACGATTATACAATTCTACGATCCAAAAACCATTTATCGATTCAACTTCCATCAAAATTTTAAATGTATTAGAATCTTACGATTCTAATTTTGTTCAAAAATCTATGATCGGATTGTAATACAATCTTACGATCCGATTCACGATTCTAAATAAATTTCATAAATTGTTTACACATAATTTTATTCGAGAATTCATCAATATAGTATACTTTTGAAACAAAATCTTTTACAAAGCATAGTTCAATTGGATTTCTATAAATTTGTCTAAATGTTTGCTAAAATTTGGAAAATTGGATGAAAATAAACCAACCTTTAGAGTAAATGGATGAAAATAAGCCATTATTTTTTATTGGACGTGAGCAGTATGACCTTTAGAGTGTACTTTTTCTGTCAAACCACTATCGAGTTTGAGTACCTCTGACTTGCGAGGAAGCAAACATGAGTTGTTCTCTTTGAACACTTCAATGACAGATCTACTAGATTTGGGGGTTTCTCCTTTTAATTTGGGTTGGAGGATTTAATTTTTGCGGGGGGAGGGATAAGCGACTAACGTGACAAATTAAGTCTGACTTGTCTACTAGATTTCAAAAGAAATCAAACAAATAAAACGAGTCACCATTCATGTTTACCAAATTAGCTTCCTGATGAGTCAAATGTGGTCAAACTCAATGGTGGTTTGACAAAAAAATACCCCTAAACGTCATACCGTTCACATCCAAGAAAAAAAATGACTTATTTTCGTTCAATTACCCTAAAGGTCGGTTTATTTTTATCCAATTTTTCCTAAGATTTTTATTCTTATGAAAAAATTTCTCTATTACAAAAAAATTTAAAATCGTACAATCCTCGAACCACTTCTACGATTCCGATTCTAATCACCCTAAATTGATCCTAATTAGGATCCCAATTTTAACAACCTTGGCTAAAACTATTTAATGTATATTCAAATGATGTAATATAATAAATAACTATTACTAAATGAGCTATAAAGTAAAAGTAAAAATCATATAATAGATATAAATATTTAATCAACAAGCCACTCGAAGACTTAGGTATGACTGACTAACCCCTTGAATGTATTCACCTAAATTTAGGATAAAACAAGAAACATCCTAAAAAAATTCGTTTAACTAAGTCATATACTTTATAATTCATTATTTCAATATGACTTATTCTTGATTGAACTCGGACTTAAGTATATTAAGATTATCCGACTAAATCGACACTCAAAAACTAGAATCCGAGTTAGTTATGACAGATTAAGTAAGACCGACCCACTCGGATCTCGAGGTTTTGACCTACTCGGTTAGACTCGGACATTTAATTTGCCTACGCTATCTCATATTTAACATGTCTATTTTATCATGACAATCATCATGATTTGATGTGGGATTGAATTATTTGAATCATGTTTTAACCTAGAAATTTACGCTATTATTTGTTTAATCATGTGTAATTGTAAAATGTCTAAATAACTCATGTGTCCATTAAGATTGAATGATTTATTTATGAGTTTTTGACACATGTGGAATTTGAGTATATTGAATATTAGACTAGAAATATTCTAGATTATTAAATTAAGGATAATTAGTCATTGAACGCTTTATTTAGACTAATCCTTATCTAATTATGGACCAAAATATATTTATACTTTGAGAACCAATGAGCTCAATGATTTTGTAGGTTTTTCTAATGTCAATTATCTGAAGAAAAAGCAAAAACAAAATGCTTTTGAACGTTAAAGCACTACCAAACAAAAAGTTGGAACTTCTAGAAAAGCGCAGAACCGACCGACAGTCTTGTCGATTACTTGTTTTGGGTAATATTTTATTTCTGAGTCTAACGGTCTTTTTCGTTCTATTTTTCCAGTTTCCAAAAGTTGGAAACAGAGTTATTGGAAACTAGGACCGAGGCACAACGGCTATTTCAAGGTGGTCGAGAAATTTGAGCGACTCGGACTATCCGTTACACCGGCTAGTTGACTTAGACAGTTTCAACATATAGACATTGGAGGTTCTACGGCTATCTCTTCCAGGTAGACTATTTATAGAAGCCTTAGCACAAGTTTTCAACTGACGAATGGAAGAAAAAGAGAGACCATATTTGTTATGCCCCGACCTTAATCCAATACGTCAACAAAGATTAATAAATATTAATGAGCGCATGCACTTCAATTGACACTTTCATTCCTCATTATCATGTATATTATGTACTTGTGCAAATAACCATATTATTTGTTGCAGGAGTTGGATGATGATAATGACGTATGGCCAAAAATATATAAATAAATGAATGAACAAATAAATTATGCTTTGTGATAATAATAATAATAATAATAATAATAATAATAATAATAATAATAATAATAATAATAATAATAATAATAATAATAATAATAATAATAGTAGGAATACATTATTGGAATCATAATAATAATAATTCATATGCTTAAAGTTTGCAAATAATTATTCAAGTCGTGAATTCCTAAAACCGACATTCTTTTAACTTGGGCTTAAATATTAGGTTATTTGGGCTTGTAAAGAGTAGAGGGCCCAATAACTAAGCAAATGAAAAAAATAAAAATAAAAATAAATTAAAAGAAGAGGCTGGAATTCTGATGGAGGAGAGATTAATTTTCATGTTTTGATTTTGGCTATTTAAACCCCAAAAACCCCAAAAACCCAACCTTCATCATTTGTTCTCTTTCCCAAAGGAACCCATCTCCCTCACTCAACCCGCTCTCTGCTGCCAACCCAGCTACCTGCCGACCGCCGCTGCCAGCAGCGCCGACCACCGTCACCGAAGCCACGTGCCGCCGGCCACCGCGGGGTTTTCTCTGCTGCATCTGCTGCTGCACCTGCAGCCAGCCAGCCAGCCACCATCACTGCCGGTCGCCGCTTCCCACCGCCGCCAACCACCATCAATCACCAAAGCTCCAATCAGCCACCCCTTCCACCATAAAAACCCTCATTTTTCTTGTGGGTTTTGGGTAAAAACCTCAACCTTCAACTAATCATTTCCTTTAATTTTTAAAAAAATTTAGTTAGATGTTGCATGCAAGGGATTATTGTGTAAAATTATATTACTTAGCCAGTATTATTCTTTTGGGGATCGTTGATTGGAAACGTTAACTCGAGTTGCCCAAATCTGAGTATGAGAAGTAATTATCTTGCATGCACTTTTAATAGGTTCTAGTGAGCTAATATGATACTTACAATGATGGAAAATTTATAAGATAAACCTTTCATAGATATCTCCAAGAGACAAAATATGTAGAGCATAAGAAAGTGGAGTTTGGAAGACTCTGCCACCCACCACGGGTGTCCGCACAGCCTGTGGAGCAGGCCGTGGTGGCCAGCAGTGAGTTAGTTGACCCAAAAACCCACCACAGGGTGCTCCCACAGGCCGTGGGGTAACCCGTGGTGGCCACCAGAAGTCTCCACTAACCGTGGGAAGGCCCTTAGTGACCTCTAGAGCCGACCATTGAACCCCACTGGCCGTGGGGAGGTCCGTGGTGGCTTCCGAAAATTTGATTTTCGTGATGATTCAAGTTTATTAGAAAATTTTGGAGGAAGAGATTAACTAAAATGGGCATGCATGTAAAAAAATTAAAACGAAACTTTAAAAGAGTACAATATTATGTGAGGATCTTAGAAAAAATAGGCATGCATGTTGTGCTATGAGGATATGGATTAAAATTGTAAATTAAGGAGAATAGGTAAGTTGAATGATTTTAAGAAATTAAAGCAAATAAGTAATTTTGGGAAGATTAAAGAAAATAAGTCATTTCGAGGGTTTAAAGAAAATAAGTGATTTGGATGATTGAGATAAATAAAAAATAAATAAATGATGTTGTCGATTTAAGAAAATAAGTGACTTTAGCCATCCAAAAGAAAATAAAGGATTTGAGTGATTTAAAGGAAATAAGTGAATAAGTAATGTTGGTAGTAGAAAAGAAGCAAAGTTGATGATGTAAATAGTTAAAGGAAATTAACAAATTTGACGATTTAAAGAGTTAAAGAAAATTAGCGAATTTGATGATTTGAAGAAATTAAAGGAAATGGATTAACTTAGGCAATTTATAAAAATTGGGTTAGTATGCAAGTGAAGAATTAAGCAACGTTGGAGGACTAAATAATTAGATGAGCAAGATACATATTTTAAGAAGTGATCGATTAACACAGCAGGTGTTTTATGGAGAAACGGTCAAGTAAACCATATGATCATATTGCGTGTGAAGAGGGGTTGGTATAAGTTATGAATGTTACTTTAACACTGCAACCTATAAAATTTAACCAACTAATTTAGTAATAACAATAGCAATGGCAATAATAACGATAATAAATTTGATTACTAAGAGTATCGAATCTATTAATGAAACACTTTATTTTGTTAAGGCATCCACGTCGTTCATCCGAGTCAGCAACTTCAAAGGGATCAGAAGGAATACTTCTACAATTTGAGGTACATTTATTGCTTGTAACTTACGAAAATCCACCTATTTATATCAATACCAAAATGGTTGGCTTAAATAAAAAGGAACCATTTCAAATATTATTTGTCACCTAATATTTAGCCCACCCATATCAATCATACCAGCGTGATCAGACTTGTGATCACACCCATATATATTTTGCAATTATCAACCAGACTTTGTCAATCGGTCTGGGTATGCGCATATTTAGGGAAACCGATGATCGTAAGGAGCCACTCAGATAATAAATGAATAATTGTTTTACTATCTTCTTCCTGTCTGATTTATAAATGAATTGAAATGCATGCGCTCAAATCATATATCTTCACCTAATTATTTACAGTACATGGATAAGCGTATTGAGCTTTGGCTCATTATTTTGAAATGTTTTATCTGTTTTGTTTTCGGTAAAGCTACTCCAGAAGGGAGCAAGAATTAGGTTGTCTACTGGCCGAAGTGTCATAGGGGCTCACAATGGTGGTGACCTGTCGTGTCTTGAGTTATTTTGGTTGTGTTTTAAGTCACTACCCTAATGACATGTATTTTATTTTCTCTGCTTATGTTGTTTTTGTCGGACGTTTTACTTTCGAATTCAGACCTTATCAAGTATTGCACGTAATCTATCTGAATGTTGCCTTGTTCCTTGTTTGGAACGACGGTAACGCCTCTAACCTATATTTCCGCTGCGCTAATTATTAGTTAATCAGTCCTTAGGATTAACCTGGTGATTATGGGGATTGAGGGCGTTACAATATTGAACATCTTCTCTAGCATACAACTCCCAAACTATAATTCTAATATTCTGAGTTGTATTTTTCTGAGTCGGTTGTATTATAATTTTTACTACACTTTTGCTCTTTCTCTCTGACTGAGATGTAAAGGTTACCTCAACTTGGTTGTCCCAAACTGTAAAGTTTACCTCTGTTTGGAAGTACCACGTTAGATAAGAGAACTTCTAACCTTGGGAAACATCGGAGGATCCCAAGTTGATAAGGTAACTTTAACCTACAAGTACTAGGTCAGTCAGATAAGGTAAATTATGAGCTTGGGAAAATTGTAATAGATTTGTTTGGGAACAAATGTGGGTAGTCATATTCATTGTAATTGAGGATTCAATTAGTGGATTTGACTTGGTGCCTGGATTGACGCTGTCCGTGATTTTCTGCCCTAGGATGGTTTCCACGTATATTTGTGTTATTGTCTTTTTGAGTCCAATCTAGACTCAGAATTTGCTTCTTATTCAGTTACGTGAAAAAGAGTTTGATTTTTGTTTAAAATCTTTCATCACCCTATCCCCCTCTAGGGTGACTTAACCTCTCCAAGAGTAAACCTTCAATTGGTATTAGAGCCTAGCCTTTCAAGAGGATATCATAATCCAAAGGTTTAAAGATCATGACTCATCCTACTGGAGAATTTGAAGAAGGAAGATCTCTTTTAAGGCTACCTAAGTTCAAAGGCTCAAACTTTGCACTTTTGTAGAAGTTGATGTAATGCTTCATCCAAGATCTTGATGAACAAGTGTGGAAGGTCATCACCGAGGGAAACTATATTCCCATAAAGTAAGAAGGTGACCAAACAATGGCAAAACTAAAGTCATAATACACCACTGAAGAGAAGGAAAGGTACAGGAAGAACTTCAGAGTTATGAACATCCTTCTATGTGACATAGATGCTTCGGAGTACAATAGAGTCTCGGCTTGTGACACAGCTAAGGAGGTGTGGGACACGTCGGTGACAACATATGAAGGAACAAGCCCAGATAGACAAACTAAGAGCAGCCAATACATCCACAAGTATGAGCTATTCAAAATGGAAGAAGCTGAGAGCATCACGGAGATGTATGTTCGATTCACAAAGATTGTTAATAGTCTCAAATCTCTCGGTAAGAAGATGCCTAATGAAGAAGTTGTTAGACAACTTCAAAGGAGCCTACCAAAGAAGAAATGGGGTCCAAAGGTGACTGCAATAGAAGAAGCACAAGACCTCAGCAAACTGATATTAGATGAGCTCATAGGAAAACTTCGACCTATGAGCTACATCTCCAAGATGAGGATTCTAAGGACAGCTCAAGAAGGAACATTGCATTAAAAGTCTCAGAAGAAGCTGAACTAAGTTCAAGTAGTTCCGACTCAGAAGAGGACCCAATAGAGCAAATTGCAAAAGGATTCAAGAAGATGATGAAGCATCATATATTGAAAAAGAATCCTAAATCTGAGGTCCTAAGACGAGAAAGAAAAGGTAACTCTCTCATCCTCTCAATTCTTTTTCTACTAATTATTCCGGGTGTTTTGAGTGTGGTAGCAAGGAACACACCATCAAATATTGCCCAGAAAGGAAGAGAGATTACAAAAAGAAGAAGACTATCACTTATAATGAGGATGAGTCGAAGAAGAAGAAAACTCATCTGACTCGGACACGAGAGGATGATTCCAAGTGCCTAATAGTAATGACTAACTCAGACAAAGGAACTGAATCAGAACAAGACTTATCTGATGTTGAGGAAAATTATCCTCAAGAGGTAATTAATTACTATCTTATGTTTTCTAGGATAGATCTTGCAAAGTACATTTTTTCTTTAGAGGAAAAGTCCAACTCTAATTCTTCCCTCTTTTGAGAAAAACTTGAGTCTCTTGAAATTGAGAACAATTTTCTGAAAAATGATCTAGAAAAATTGAGACTTAGTTTAAAGGTACTTGAGACTAACTCACATGATAATGAGACTGAGTCTCGGATCCGAGAATGAGATTTTAAAGAAAAAGTCGGATGAGTCTCGAAGTTGATATTAAAACTCACTAAAGGTCAAAAAACTTTGATCTCCTTCTTGGTTCTCGGTGTATTTCTTTTTGAAAAGAAGGTTTGGGTTTTAATTCTGAAAATGAGGATAACTCGAGACAGTGAGAAAGAGAACTTAGCTCAGAAAGGTTTATCAAGAGAAGTCTGCTCGGACTTTTTACAAAAGAAAAGATTTTGTTTAACCTGAAACTCGGTTTTCAAAAAGGAAGACTCGAGAATCAGACCCTTCAAAAATTATTCAAATTTGGGTTCCCAAAGTACCATTCCTCCAAAACTAACCTCAGTAAGAACTATTTTTACTGGGATTCGTTAGAGGAAGCAAGAAGGGTTAGTATGTTTTCTTTTTGTAGGTACACTACAAAGCAAACGAAGACTCGGTCCGACCCTTAAAGAGTGCTGAGAATTTTAACTTGGTAAGCTAGAGATTTGGAAACGCACTCAGGTAAAAGTCTAGTCATCTCCTTGATAGTATCATTTCGGACATCAACTAAGGTATGCCTGACCTTACTTATAATTACATTCAATTGGTGTATATAATTCTTCTGTTCAACATCTCGTTATCTCCTTGTTTATTTTTGATGAAATGCATTAGGTAAGAGAATAATGAATTTTGTAAATTCATCCGCTTAGGAGGAGTTCAATGGTTTAGGGGAGCAAATTTTGAAAAGTTTCACAAATTTAAAATGCTCCTCATGTCATTTTAATTATGCTCGATAATTATGATGAATTTCTTTGAGTCATTATTTAGTTGAATGTCTTTCATCAAAAAGGGGAGATTGAAGACTCGGGTATGATCGACTAACCCCTTGCATGTGTTTTGATTTCATGCATTCATATAAATTTAGGATAAAACAAGACGCATCCTAAAAGAAATTCATTTAACTAAGTCATATGCTTTATAATTCATCATTTCAATATAACTTATTCTTGACTGAACTCAGACTTAAGTATATTAAGATTATCCGACTAAGTCCGACACTCAAAAAGTAGAATCCGAGTTAGTTATGACGGATTGAGTAAGACTGACTCACTCGCATCTCGGATTCTGACTTACTCGGTCGAGACTCGGGCATTTAGTTTGCCTACACTATCTCAGATTTAACATGTCTATTTTATCATGGCAATCCTATGCTTTGATCTGGAATTGAAATATTTGAATCATGCTTTAACCCAAAAACTTACGCTATTATTTATTTAATCATGCGTAATTGTAAAATGTCTAAATAACTCATGTGCCCATTAAGATTGAATGATTTATTTATGAGTTTTGGCACATGTGGAATCTGAGTATATTGAATATTAGATTAGAAATATTCTAGATTATTAGATTAAGGATAATTAGTTATTAAAAGTTTTATTTAGACTAATCATTATCTAATTTATGGACCAAAATATATTTATACTTTGAGAACCAGTGAGCTCAATGTTTTTGCAGGTTTTTCTAATGTCAATTATTTGAAGAAAAAGAAAAAAAAAAGGCTTCGACCGTTAAAGCACTCGCCGGACAAAAAGTTAGAATTTACGGAAAAGTTCGGAACCGACTAACGACCTTGTCATTACTCGTTTTGGGTAATATTTATTTCGAGTCTAACGGTCTTTTCGTTCGCTTTTCCAGTTTACAAAAGTTGAAAAAAGACTTGTTGGAAGTTAGGACCGAGGCACAATGACTATTTCAAGGTGGTTGAGAAATCTGAGTGATTTAGACTATCCGTTACAACGGCTAGTTAACTTAGACAGCTTCAACATATAGACGTTGGAGGCTCAACGACTATCTCTTCAAGGCAAACTATTTATAGAAGCCTTAGCACAAGTTTTCAACCGACGAATGGAAGAAAAAGAGAGACCATAATGAACATCTTTTCTAGCATACAACTTCTAAACTATAATTCTACTATTACGAGTTGTATTCTTCCGAGTTAGTTGTACTTGTAATTCTTACTACTCTTCTACTCTTTCTCTCCGACTGAGTTGTAAAGTTTACCTCAACTCGGTTGTCCCAAACTGTAAAGGTTACCTCGGTTTGGAAGTACTCGATTAGATAAGGGAACTTCTAACCTTGGGAAAAATCGAAGGATCCCAAGTTGATAAGGTAACTTTAACTTGGAAATATTAGGTCGATCGGATAATGTAAATTCCGAGCTTGGGAAAATTATAATAGATTTATTTGGGAACAAATCTGAGTAGTCATATTCATTGTCATTGAGGATTCAATTAGTGGATTTGATTGGGTGTATGGATTGACATCTGTCCGTGCTTTTATGCCCCGGAAGGGTTTCCACATATATCCGTGTTATTGTCTTTTTGAATCCAATCTAGACTCTTAATTTTCTTTTTATTTAGTTTTGTGCAAAAAGAGTTTGATTTTTTTAAAAATCTTTCATCACCCTATTCCCCTCTCCTCTAGGGTGACTTAACCTCTCTAAAAATAAACATTCAGCCACAAAGTTAAAATTATTATTTTTATTATTTTTACTCAATAAGTCAAATAAATTTGAATTAAATTTGACGTACTAGTTTGTAAATTTTTGGAATTCGAATTGAAAAATTGTGTTCATAATTCAGGGGTGTTCGGTAAAATTAGTTGTTTTAGTAGTGGTTAGATGTTTTAGTAGGTGTTAGTTGTTTTATTAGCAATTAGTCATATTCTTGGCTAGTGGTTAGTGGTTAAATGTTCAACTGGTGATTTGATATAAGTGTGTTCGGTAATATTAACTGTTTAAGTAGCACATTTGTATAAAATGACTTAAAAGGAAATAATTGATAAAAGATTTTAGAAAATAAAAAGGAGAATTTTGGAAATTATGTGTAAACACTAGGTAGTGTTTTTGAAAACGTTACTTTGAGTTGCTTTTCAAAAACACTACCTAAAACTCTACTCACTATGTCAAACACTGCCTTGCCGAACATTTAGGCCCTGTTCGGCAAAATGAGCTATTTGAGTAGCGGATAGTCTGTTAGATTTTAGTCTGTTAGCGAATAGTCGTTAGATTTTAGTCTGTTAGCGAATAGCGGTTCAATTGAGCGGTTGAATAAATGTGTTCGGTAAATTTAGCGGTTGAGTTAACTGATTATTATAAATTGACGTAAAAGGATATAAATAATTTATCAAATATAAATGAATGAAGGGTTTTTTTGTCAAAAAATATGAACCGCTACTTTCAAATGTGAAAAGCTAATATTCTTAACTTTTCGAAACACTACTTGAAACGCTAAAAGCTACTGCAAACGCTAGTTAAAACACTACCTTACCGAAGCTAATATTTGGTTGATTAGTGTTTTGACTTGGTCAAAACGCTAAAAGTTACTTCAAACGCTGTTGCGAACAGGGCTTCATTCATTTATATTTGACAAATTATTTATATCCTTTTACGTCAATTTACAATAATCAGCTAACTCAACCGCTAAATTTACAGAACACATTTATTCAACCGCTCAATTGAACAACTATCCTCCGACAACTAAAATCTAACAGCTATCAGCTATATAAACAGATTATCAACTATAAAAACAGTTATCCGCTACTCAAATAGCTCATTTTGCCGAATAGGGCCTTATATTTTTAGATAAGTAGTGTTTTCCGTCCTTCAAAATACTAATTATTACCTCAAACGCTATCTGCTAAACACAACCTTAAAAATTTTGGGCGAAGTCGGACACATGATTTGTGAGGTCCGAAAAGACCAACATATTTTAACTTAGATTCAACGCCGCTGTCATCGCCTAAACACTATCATACACTCCAGTACTCTACTAGCTTAAGCCTCACCACCGTATCCTTCCCCCTCCCCGTGAAGGACACGATCCGCCACTCTCGCTTTCTCTTCCCCACTCCTCTCTCTCTCTCCCTCCGAAGTCGTCATATGACCCGGCCATGGATATGGACGATCAGTACGGGATATTC
The DNA here is from genome assembly GCA_021018815.1 of Talinum fruticosum. Lineage (NCBI taxonomy): Eukaryota > Viridiplantae > Streptophyta > Magnoliopsida > Caryophyllales > Talinaceae > Talinum > Talinum fruticosum. The sequence goes on along the minus strand of JAITYX010000120.1, from coordinate 57,611 downwards.
GATCAACGGCAATTCATCAGTAGAACAGGGGCAGCACTAGTCCAGTTCCCTCCCTACGCACCTCCCCCTCAACCTCCCCGGAACTCTTCCGCCACCCAACCCCGGAGGCGCAGCAGGAGCAGGATCAACCCCAGATGGAGATGCTGGTGATGAGCCGTCATGTGGCCGCCACCGAGATGCTCCACCATCAGCATCAGGAGCAGTTCAACTCTGACTCCACAACGACCACCGCCACCGCTGCACCCTCCAACTGTTGCGGAATGGACGGCGGAGATGGAATCTCCGCAAGGTGGCCAAGACAGGAAACCCTTACACTTCTTGAGATCAGATCTACTCTCGATCATAAGTTCAAGGAATCGAACCAGAAAGGTCCTCTATGGGACGAAGTCGCTTGGTATAAAACTAAATTTTTTCCCCTCTTTTTCTCTTTTTGTTCTTTTTCTTTTTGTCCGGGTAAAACTTTTGCAAATCCTTACTGTGAATAAAGCTGCTAGCCTCTTTTTATTCTTCAGCACTAGCAATGTAAATCTTCTTCGGGGATTCCTAGGGATTCGTCGTTTCCCATTCTCTTACTCTTGGAAATCTATAATATGCAAATAATAATAATAATAATAATAATAATAATAATAATAATAATAATAATAAGGGAATTAAATTTTAAAAAGCTATTATCATGCAACTTAATTACCCCCTCCCCTTTTATACCAGAAAATCAACTTAGGGTTTCCACCTCTGGAAATTTGTTAAAAGTATTTCATGAGCCAAAAATTTGGCGATCTCTTATGGTTCCAAAGGGAAGGACATATAATTCACGCATTACTTACTCTCATCAATTCTTCAACAGCAGCAATACACATTACTGAGCGTGTCTGACTGGTTGATTGTTTGTATTCTAAGAAAGTAAAAATAAACATATATTTTTTTTTGGTCATATTTCTGGGAAGGGAAATAAACAAAATAATAGCTATTGCCTTAGAAAAAACCATCATTGTAGCCTAAGATAGCCAAAAAATATAAATGTTGTAGTCCAGGATAATTGTAGAATAAACACAACAAAACCTTAAGTAGATGGTTGAAGGCCATGAATGGTTTCATACTCTAATATGAAATAAAAAAATAGAAAAATCTTCCATCTGTTTTAAAATAAATGTCATTTTAACATTATGAGAGAATACAGAAGAAACACAAAATTATGACTAAATTTGTATTAAAAACCCAAGTTGCCCCAATGTTTTATTAAAATAACAAAATCAATAAAAAAAGGAGAGAAAAAAAGTACTTAAGAAGGATGATATTGGTAAATTAGTCATTAACATTTCATTTGAATTGTAAAGTGACAGATATTTTAAAACAAAAAAAATAATTAAAATCACATTTATTATGAAGTGGAGGGAGTATGTATGTTCGTTTGGATTAATGCCATGGCTTTGCTTTTCTACTCGTTGCTCTGTGAATTAAGTTAGGCTGGATTTTGACGGCCTTCATTAATCTTGGATCTGGACCTATCGGTGTAGGACAATGTCGGAGGAGCATGGTTACCAAAGAAGCGGGAAGAAGTGCCGCGAGAAATTCGAGAACTTATACAAATACTACAAGAAAACCAAGGCTGGAAGGCAAGATGGGAAGCACTACAGATTCTTCAGGCAGCTTGAGGCTCTTTATGGCAGCAGCCACCCAACCTCAACTCCAGATGCCCACATTCCTGGAAATACCCCTCACTTTCCCAACAATCCCCAACTAAACACCAGCCTAAGCGTCTCCACCTCGTCGGAGGACTTCGACACCTCGTCATCAGAGGATGAACTGGCCGCCACGGAGAGCAATGGATTGAGGAAGAAGAGGAAGGGGGCACGCTGGAAGGCAAAGATACAAGAGTTCATTGACATGCATACGAGGAAGATGATGGAGAAGCAGGAGGCCTGGCTTGAGAAAATAATGCAGACTATAGAAGGGAGGGAGCAACAGACGATGGCTAGGGAGGAGGAGTGGAGGAAGCAAGAGGCAGCTTGGGTAGAGCGAGAGCAAAACTTTTGGGCCTGGATTGAGGCCCGTGACTCCATCCTTTTGAAGGCCTTGGAGACCCTAACAAATAACCAATGGTCTGAGCTAGAGATAACACAACTCTTCCAGTTCAGGAACAGCCTTGAGTCGAGGTTCCATCAGTGTGGGTTTTCGGAGGAAGTGTTGTGGGAGGACATAGCCACAAAAATGGCCTACTTGGGGTATGAAAGGAGTGCGATCGTGTGCAAAGAGAAATGGGATAACATCAACAACAAGCTCCTCCTCAAGGAGAAAAGCAAGGAATTGGCCAGCAATCACAGGAAGTCATTCATGAACCAAGTTGGCAACGAGGGGCAGTCATCGCCATCATCTCATAACTCCGACATGAATAGTAATGCAGGCAACATGATGAATGACAGCTGCTTGAGGTTCTTCCTGGGAGATGGGGAGAGCCTCGGATGGGAGAGTAATTATGGGATGAAGGTCAACAAGGGTGAAAATAATAAGTGTGCTTAATGAATTGCTATTGTTTGACTGCTTAGTATACGCTTTGTGTGCTTTTGTGTTGCTTTCAGAGTAATTAATTTGCAGGGAGGTTGAGTGCCGGCTACCTAGAGCTAAATGCATTGGAGAAATCATCTGTTGGTATGAAAATAATGAGTCTACCTTATAACGTATAGTAGGAGAATATATATAACATTTGGATGGATGTTTTTTGAAAGTTAAATGGGATGTTTAAAAGTCCTTACCAGGAGGTAATCAGCTAGAAACCATCCTTTTAGCAGGAGATTCGTTATTAGACTTATCAACCTTGAGCGATTGTGGTTCAGGGTGAGAATCTTACTAATTTGCATTTGAAGTCAATCATTTGAGCCTGCGACTTGCCCCCGCCCCCGGTCCCAGCCAAGTTCGTTCAAACATGGCAATTCGACCCGTTTGACCTAGCTTTTTTATACTACTTTTTTCAACGGGGCCCACCTACTAGGATTTCTTTCCAGGGTATTGGCCTAGAGGGCTTGCCAACGGAAATTGAGGGTTGCATAATCATTAGACACGACCCACAACAAAACAATTATGGCCACCAAGATCGAAAATTTAATGGCAAGTATGAAACTCCACCCTCGTCAAATGTGCCAAATGCTCTTGCTTTCTTGATACTTGAAGTGTCATTTGATAGGAGCATAGGATTTTGCACTCGGGATATCGAGTCATTTATAGCCTCTCCTCGCTCAGTTGCGCTTCATAAACCTTCTTGTGCCTCTTTTGTTATTTGATCTCTAGGGCAGTGCCAAACTTATTAACCAAACTAGTTTTCGGACTCGTGCGTTGCACGAATTGTTATTTATTTGTGTATGTTTTATAATATTAGGTTAGAGGAAAAATTAATATTACTTTTTTTAATAAAATGAATAACAATGACTATTATATATACATAGGTGAAGTTTAAAATTAGTCTCGTTGAAGTTAACAACTACTTATATAAATTATTTATTCGAGGAAATAGGAAGAAATAAATTTTAAAATGGAAATTTATTTAAGGAGAGAAAATTCTTTAATGGAAGCTATTATAAATTATACAAACAAACTAATTATAATCTAATTATGAAATTTATTTGTATAATCTAATTATTAAAGGATATTTATTTCTATAAATAAGTCATTTTAACAGTTTTTTTCTAGGAATATAATATATTTATTCAACAAAATGGGAGGAAAAAAAGTATAAAATGAAAATAATTTTAAAATTTTTAAACTGGTTTTTGTTTTCCTCAAGTTTTTTTTTAACTTTTTGTAAAATATACATGAGTTGTTTCAAATTTAGATGGGGTTGATTTTAAATAAGATTACATTTTGTTCCCACTCATTTGGATTAAGTTGCTTTTTTTTTTATCGTCAATTCGATTTGTATCATATTTTTATTTAACTTATTGACGTATGAATTGTTAGGTGGAGGAGTTCATATAAAGTTGAAATGGATTAAGAGCTAACTATGAAAGAGGTGTATGAATTGTTTTTGTTTAAGCTGTGAACTGTATGGACATATATAGAGTTCATAATTTATTCATGTATATTGTTAACTATGAAGGAAGTATATGAAAGAAGTATACTTGTTGAATTGTTGCTTTGATTTTTTTTTGTTTATTGTTAGGTGTATATTTTTGTTCGTATTATTTAATTGATTGAATGCATTTAAATGGATTTATTTCCTAAATTAATTTAATAATTTATATTCTAAAATAATTTTTTAAATAAATTACCATTTTACTTCCTTTAATAATCTTGTAAAGTATTATCTTGTAAACTACTATGAACACAAATTATTATCTTGGATCACAAATAATAATCTTGTAAACTATTACCCAAATGAAAGTTTTTTATAAAAATTTTTATGAAAAAAGAACTTAATACTTTAATTTAAAGTCTCACCTTATTTAATGCATGTTCTTATGTCTACTATAAAACATATATATATATATATATATATATATAATAAATCTTATTTAATGAAAATGCACTCTCTTTGATGTGGAGGTGGCCAAAGAAAAGCCTGTTGATTGTTAAAATTGGTACTTTTTAGATCAAAACACTCATGTATACCTAGGTTAAAAAAAGTTAAAAATTATGAAACTTTATTTAAGCTAAGCCTTATTTTGTTTGACATTTTCGCTATGTGAAATCAAAATTTTACTAATTTTGATGTATCTGTAAGGTCCGAGTCTTCATTCACTCTCCTCCTTTTTGATGAAAGGCATTCCACACTTAGATAGAAACTTGTTAGTGCGAAACATGAGTTTTCATTTTCACTATGCGAGAACATATCGGAGCGAGGAGTGACGGACGAGAGACATTCTATACTTAGAAAATGTATTGCGAGATCGTATCATCACTCATAACAGATTATATCGGAGCAGAAAAGTAAGAACAAGTATCTAACTCATAAACATATAACTCAAAAATAAGTTTGTTCGGAAGAAAAAAAACATTCATTCATGCTCAAAGAAAGAGAGGGTGAGCTCCCCTAAACACAACATCAAGATTTCTATATTTCTCCCCTAGCATTTCATCAAAAAGGAGGGAAGAAAATATCAAGTGAGTACAATTGATGTTGGACACAAAAAATAAAGAAAATAGACTAAGAGGGGGTTGGCTGTCGAGAGGAGGAGGGATAGGCGGTGCGCCAGCACTGATAAGCTTGGGAGGAGGTGGATGATCGCAGCAGCGGCAGCACAGGTATGTCCGAAGTTGCTCTGTCCTGGTTGTGCTGAGCCGGGGTATGTCTTCCTCAGGCTCATACTCCTGAAACACGACAGATGGTGGTGCTTCGACTTAGCGGTTGTGGATCGACCAACGTCCCCAGCTTCTTCGACCCACTCGGATCGTTATCCGAGGAGATCGGTTCTGGTTCTAGAGCTGCTGCACCTTGGCCCTCGAGGTTGAGCGGCCTCCTCTTTCTCTTTCTCTTTCTCCTCTTCCTTCTCCTCCTTAGGTCGAGCTGCTCCTGCTGCAGCTTCTTCTTCTTTGACCTCAGCCAAAGTAGACTTGGATGGGTTGGAGAGGTCCTAAGCAGCCTTGGACCTACGTTCTTGAAGAGGTTGGAGCGGTTCGTGTTGCTCAGCGATGATGCCCTTGAGCTCAATCAACGGATCCTAGTTCTCCCGGATTTGAGACTGGCCAGTCTTCTACTTGATAACCAGGCCTTGAAGGACATTTTTGAGAGAGCGAAGAGTGTCTCGAAGTTCTTCGGACACGAAGAGATTTTGCCCACTAACACGGTAAACATAGCAGCGAGAGGTTGTAGGAGGTGGTTCGAAGTAGAGGGACCAGCGAGAGGGAGGAGGAAGTGGCGGAAGATTCCGAGTCCGAGTGGAAGGGGGTGAAGGAGGTTTCAAGTCGGACCCATAGACCCGGACACCGGGCTTGACTTCCTAGTACTCGTAGCCCAAAAGCTCCTTTCTACCAACCACAATGTCGGCCTCGAAGCTACATTTGGATTTGAGGGAGGGGAATTTTGAGCTGTTTGAAAATAACGATCAAAAGGGCTCCGAAGGGAAATGGAGCAGATTTTTGGACTGAGCTGCTGCAGAGGCTATCTGCTCAATAATAGAGGGTAAGAGGTCTACGTCGTAACCCTCTAAAATATCAAATAAAGCTTTGAGAATCTTGGAGTTGGGATTCGCTTTGCTGGAATGACGAGATAAGAATGTTCTCATCAAAAGGAAACAGAGTAGTCCGGCCTCGGTCTTCATCCGAGTCACCGAGAAATTTTCGCATGACTTAGGGACTTCCTTGATGTGCTTCTCAAAGAATTCATCAGCAATCTCCGTAAATGGTATGGGATAACAGATTAAGAAAAAGAGAAGAGACTTTGAAAAGTCCGTGAAGAAGAGAGAGGTTGACACAAACAACCTTCTCTTGAACTCATGAGGTAATCATTCCCTAAGAGTTAGACATATTAGAATAGAACTTGACAACAAGTTCGGGATAAATGAATTCATTGAAGCACAAATAGTTGTACACTCCGAGTGCTTTTAATATATTGCAACCACGAAAAAAAGTGGTTGGGAAGAATTTATCGTCCAACGTGAGATGTTGGATGACAAAGATTTTAGAGGGATTAGAGGTACCCTATTGAGGAGTTTTGGTGAGGGGCTTTTTGGTGCAATAGAAAGAAAAAGAGAGACAGAGAAGAAATCATTTTTTAAAAAAAATTCTGAAATTCTCCATTTATCTAGAGATAATTCCGAACTTTGATGTCCATTTGCTTAAAAACTAAGTCCGACCCAGTTTGTTTTCCGAGTGACTCATAATATTCGAGAGAACTAATAACTCATAGCTCGGTTTCACTCGATCAACTAATCCATTTGTTATACAAACGAGAAGAAAACATATAACACATAATTATGTAAGGATAAATCACTTAAATATCTCATAATCATGCATTAATCATACCTAGCTCATTCCTAATGAAGCAAAACTGATCCTCGATAAGTGGCTTAGTGAAAATATCGACTAACTGAAATTTCGTAGGAATGAATTCAAGTTCAATATCACCTTTCTCATAATGGTCTCTCGAAATTATATTTGACCTCAATATGCTATGTTTTTAGTGCTTGAACCGGATTCTTGGTAATGCTGATCGCACTAGGATTGCCACATTTGATTGGGATAGATTTGAATGATAGCCCTAGATCCTTCAAGTGCTTGCTTGATCCACGGAATCTTAGCATAGCGGGCTCTAGCTGCAATGTACTCAGCTTCGATAATTGATAGAGCAACATAATTTTGTTTCTTTTGAGTGTCGGGAAAAGAGAATGTAATGCCCCAAAACCCGGTAATCACCGGTTATAGTCTAAACAAACCGCTAGCCGATTATTAGCGCAACGAAGGGAGGTCGGTGACATTACCGCCGCCCTTACCAGTGGAAAGGGCAAGCCTCTGAATATATCTATATGTATTTTACTCGTGGTTATACCTTGCTAGGCAAATACAACTTATGCAAAAGTACATGAGGGGGTGAGCATAATTTAACACAGTTGCTCATTTATTATATGAATGGATCCCTTACGATCATCGGGTTTCCTCTAAACGCATGTGCACACACCCGGACCGATTGGATAGTCGGGTTGAAGGTGGTCAACGTGTACGGTGTGACCAACCTAAATATTGAGGCGTATCAAATAATGGTACTTGATGGAGCGGGTCCATATTAATGATGGCAAATAATATTTGCAAGTAATTCTTCGTTGTTTGCTGATGTCGACCATATTCGGTCTTGATTTGTAAATAAAACATTGAAAGGCACGATCAATGAACGTACCTAATGAACTGAATTTTGATTGTTGGCTGACATTAATCTCCTTCCTTTGTGACCTTGAGCGGGATCCGAACGAGCGATGATTGATGGCCTTGAATATAAAATTTTACAAAAATAAATCTCGTTAAGAAAGGTCAATTCTCCATTTTCATTCCTTTATCTATGTATTTATTTGTTTATTTATCTTCCTACTTACTCCATAATTTAATCGAAAAAGAGATGCTTAACTCATATCTTTCTCCACATGTATGACATTATGTTAACTCGCTTACATCCCAAATCTCACCAATTGACACATGCTCCACACTAAATTAAATCTAAAATCACAATTTTAACAAGGTTTGCATTATCCTTAATATTCATCAAATTCTAGCTCTACCCTTAGGTTCAATCCTTATTAATTTAAGCATACAAGATAACCCAATAACTTAATTATAACTACATCTTTATTAATCATGCATACATTATTGTTTTGCCACCCTACACCTTGCATTACTTAAACATAATTATCGATCTCAAATCTTCCAATTGCACATATTTCATATTAACTCAACTTAACCTAAATTTTTCCTAAATTGATACTTAATTAAGTATGCATCACGATTAGTAAAATTTAGTATCCTCATCTTTAGCTAATTCAATCACATACCATGAACACTCTACCAATTTGCCATATCTTTATTGAATTTAACCATACACTTATACCAATTTTGCCACAAATTTTACTTTAATTTCATTTAACCCAAATATACTTCAATGTCAATGTCATAGTAAGTTTGTCAACACTTAAATAACTAAATCAAGCACCAACAATGTTATCTAGATTTAATCTAAATTCCTATAAAAATTCAAATTAGAATTTTACTTAAGTAAAAATGGAGGAAGTTGAAGGAGGAATTTGTGGTGGTTTACGGTGGTGGGATGGGAAATGACCAGAAGTTGGCAGGTGGCGAGACAATACCAGCAGAAGGTAGTCGAGGGCGGTGATAGGCGACTACGGCCAACGAGAGGAGTGGCAGAAGGCGGTAGAGGCAAAGATAGTGAGAGAAGGAAGTGTTGTTGGGTGGTTTAGTGGTGTTTAGGTGGTCGTGGAATCAGCCTGGTGGTCGGGCGGTGGCTGATTGGACTAGGGATGGCAATGGGGCGGGTACGGGCGGGTTTCCCTATACCCATACCCATACCCATACCCATTTTCAAAATACGTACCCATACCCATACCCATACCCACTGGGTGTTAAAAATCCATACCCATACCCATACCCACCGGGTTTTGCGGGTATGCGGGTTTTATTTGGGTATGAATAGACTAAAAATAATAATACTCATATTAAACCCATATTTAATAGTTCTCATAATTCAACCAAAAAAAAATCAACAATTCACAAACTTGCAGGTTGTAGATGTGCAGCACCTTGTTAACAAACATTTCACAATCGAAATAATCCAAAATTTGGTCCTTATGTCTCTCATAAACCACTTTTCTCAACTTTTTTTTTAACCATTTAACAAAACGGGTTATGGGTATTTAAGTGGGGCGGGTTTGGGGCGGGTACGGGTTATGGGTGTTATATGGGGCGGGTATGGGGCGGGTGAAGCCTAAACCCATACCCATACCCACCCCATACCCATTTTAACCATACCCGCCCCATACCCATTTTTGAAAATTTTTTAACACCCATTCGGGTTTTAAATGGGGCGGGTTTTGCGGGTTTTAAACGGGTTTGGGTTTTTCTGCCATCCCTAGACTGGACAGAAATTAGTAACCGTGGTCACTGGAATTTGGAGGTGCTTGGTGATGGAAGGACAGAGCAAGCCAAAAGGGAAGATGAGGAATGGTAGTTTGGTGGTGTTAGGTGGCGTTGATGGAGTCGGTGGCAGCCGATGATGATTATGGTGGTGGCTAATGGTGGTGGGTAGTGACAGGAAGGTGGCAGGTGGCGGTGGCGGGTAGCCTGACGGTGGGTTGTCGATGGCCGAACGGGAGCAGGGGATAGCAGCGAGTCGCTGTCGGTTTTAGATGCGAGAGAGACAGAGATAGTGTGAGAGGGAGGTGAGAGGCTTTGAAGATGATAATGGATTTGTGTATTTATATTGTATTTATATTACCTAATTCTAATCTACTTGGGCTACTAGACAACTCTCTATTAGGCCCAAACCTTAATCCACAATTATAGCCATTCTAATTTCAATGCTTACTCTATCTTTTTATCTTCTTATTTTTACTTTAAAATTGTTATTTCTTTCCCTACTAATCTTTTTATTATGCTTGATTATAATATTCTTATCTTAAAGACTATTGAATTTATAAAGTAAAATTATACAAGTCTTAATTCGTAAAAATTTCAAAACTAAAATAAATATTCAGTAAGAACTTACTTACGTTTGAAGTAACAATTTCAACAAAAACCTCATATATTTGAATACGATACTTATTCCTCGATACTTTATTAATTGAAATAAATAAGTAGGGGATTAATATGTTGTATTTGATATTTTGAGTCATGTTCTAAACTTTATAAAATATGACCATCATCATCATCATTACCATCCGGGTCCTGCATTGTAAATAACACTAATATATATTCGCATATATAATGTGACATGAAAATTGGAATTTAAAATGCATGCGCTCGTAGTAATTGAACGTTTTAAAGATAATACGTTTTCTTAAAGTTGGGTTGTTACAATCCTCCCCATTAAAATTAGTTTCATCCCCGAAACTTGAAAATGAAAAAGTATACACATTATTTCAAAGTATAAGTGGATATTCATATCTTCTTATGTTTCTAGATGGCTTCAATTAAAGTATAATTTGATCATGAAAATTTGAATATAGGAAAGGTTTTGGTTTGAAGTTGTTTGATCCTTTAATGTAAGATTTGGTCTGGCTACTCTTCATGTGTTAAATTTTGGGTTATTTCCATTGGTGTAACCTCTATAATATGGCTTAGGTCGGCTATATATTTCCGAAGTTTGACGTATGTGAAAAACATTGTGGACATGTTCCAGATTGACTTGTGAAAATGATTTGTAGGCCTCGGAGTTTATCTTCGAATTATCACATATGATCAAATGTATCTAGGGCTTAATGTACCCTTGATTATGAGTCCTTTGATCTCTTTTGGTTGGGGATATCTAAGAGAGACCATATCCCCTATTTGAAATTCTAAAAGCTACCTCTGTTGATCTTCATAAGTCTTTTGTTAATTCTGGTCCAATAGAGGGCGTGTCATCTCATTATCCCAATATAATGGGGTTATACAATCTCCCCATAAAGAACTTCAAATGGTGTTGCTTTTATTTGGCTTGACAATTGTATTGGACGAGGATTCAATCCAAGTGAGGTAGTCTTTCCATTTTGTTTGGAAATTGAGAGTATAAGCCTGCAATATTTATTTATTTATCTATTTATTTATTATTATTAATTTATTTTATTTTTTTATGGAATTTGATTAGCTCATTTGGTTTGGATGTCTATTTCTAGATGATTTTTGAACTACTATAGTTTAATTTGGTTCCAAAAGCTAGTTATAGTGCTTTCCAAAATTTTGATTATAATTGGATGCCTTTATATGTCTTTATACCTTTGGGTATGTCATAGAGTCTAATGATTTCCTTCAAATAATCCAAACTCTAAGGGTTGGTAATTGGTATAAAAATAAGCAACCTCGTAAGGTGATCAACTTTGGTCCAACTTGCATTTTCTCTTAGAGGCAAATATAGGAAGTCTCGTAATGAATTTCATTGATATAGGATCCTATTTTCAAGTTAGAATCTCCAAGGCCTTATTTCACATATGGGGTGTTGTTGTTTTGATTACTTGTCTTTGGCATGCAAAGCGTCTATATATATTTTGCATATTCTTCTCTCATATTAGAACATTATCAATTTTGTTTCAAATCTATATATATGTTTGTTTTCCCAAGATGGACAGGATGTAAGGTTGTGTGAGCCTTATTTAAAATTTTTCTCTTGAATCTCCTCTTGACTAGGTATACATAAACGATTTTGATATTGGTAGGGTATTGTCCTTATGTATCACAAATCTTGGGAATTCATCTTCCCTAACATTGTGTTGTATTTTTATTAACTCGTTATTCTTCTGTTGTCCAAATTTATTCACCTCAAAATTTGGTTCAACTACAAAATAGTTTACAACCCTATGTCTCCTTGATACTTGATAGTCTCACATATCTACTTTTATAATTCCTAAAATATGAATTGGTTGGGTGATGATCATAATGTTTATACTATCCCGAGCGTACTTAAGGCGGCGGTTATGATGTTGGCCTTCCATAAATGGTATTGGATTTCTAAATCATAACCTTTTTAAAAGTTACAACTACTAGAATGTTATATGAGCTTCAATTAGTTCAAAGTTATTAAAAGTAAGCTTTGGAGGTTTATAAGGAGTTAATGAGTTCCAGCCTCCTCTCTACCATCATTTCTATATGTCTGCTCACTCAATTATAGGGCTCGAGGAGCAAATTACACTAGAAAGGGCAAAAAGTGGGTTTGAAATTCATCATCTTAAAATTACCCAGTTGTAGGATTTTTTTTTTTTTTTTGAGGTGTTATTATAAATAATATATTCCTTGCTTTCTTTTGGAAAGGTTAGTACTCGAGGCTATGGTTGACTTACTTTTCAATACTTTGGAATATCTTTATGTATTAATTAGATCAGTGAGATTTGGTAGGTTTCTATATGAGGTTAGTCATAGGTAGGACCACCTTTAAAAGTTATGTACAAGTCCTCAATAATATTCCACTAATTAACCTTAGGAAACTCCTTACTTCGGAGACATTGGTTGACCTATTGGTATCTTGTGTGGGTCTATCTTTATTCCCTTTTTGGATACAACATGACATCACTTCGCTCAATCAAAACCTATACATTTGAGGTTGGACACATGATTAGTGTCTTCTCCAAACTTGCAACTTTCTTTTCCAACGATAGTCATGTTCTTCCTTAATCTTGGAGTATGTCAATATATCATCAATGAATACTACCATAAGTTTGTGGCAATACTATTTGTTGGATCCATGTTCTTGGCGGGTGCATTGGTTAACCCAAATGACATGACGGTAAACTTATAATGGTCATACCTTGTTATGAATGCAATCTCGAGTATGTTCTCAAATCCTATCTTAAGCTAGGTATGACCAAAATATCCTCGAGGCTTAATTATTTCTTCTTTTCTTTAGTAATATAACTCTAATAACCTTGGCACCCCTTTCTCAAAAGCTTTGTTGTATTATCAAAAGATATCATAGGATACTCCCTTCTATTCTTAGTGCCATAAAATACACATTCTATTCTTGTCAACTCTCTACTATCACCCTTTCGTCCTTCACAATAAATTTTAGCCTCATAATTTGACAATCAATCCCTTCCTAGTATCATGTTAAAGTCAACTATATCAGAGTGGATGAGATTAGTGGGAAAGTCTTCTCCAACTATAATTATTGGAATCTTATTTTAAGAAGCCACATGTTTTCACTGTTTGGCCATTCTATAAATCAATTTGGTATTTGACCAAAGTTTATATCCTTTTGGCTTTAGTTAGGGAGCTTCCTGAGTGGATATAAACGAATATAAATCTCTTGAATGAGAACAATGCATATAATGGTTTTGATTTTAAAGGAAAGCTCCAGAGACTACTTGTCCCCGTATTGGCTTGTTATATGAGTGATTCTATCACACTTTTCAACATGGTTTATGGGGATTAGATACAAAGCTTTTGATTTGGTTGAGGTTGGCCCTTCTATGAATATTATCGTGGCTTTCGTTTCCTTAATCGTCTCACTTTCATTTGGGGTGTTCTAAGTTATTTCATTCACTCAAAGGACCTAAGCACATCAAGCCATCTCGTTCAATTTAGTGATGTACGGCATGTTCTTTTCTTTGTTATTCTTGGTTTTCTAAACTCTTTCTTTTTGCTATCGTACTTGGGATGGGGTATAACTTTGGCCCTAAGCTTTTCCCAAGATTTTGGCGCATGTAGACTCATATCCTTGACATCTTCTCATAATCGTGTTCCACCATATACCTATCTTCCCTATTAAATATGATGTTCTTATAGCTAACTTTTGGCTTCAAGTATTTCAATAATTACAAAAATCTATTCCATATTCCTAATTCATTCTTCTAACTTCATTGGGTTAATTTCCCCATCATACACTTTGGGGTTTTCTTTTGGTAATTCGGTATATTTTTCAATGTTGTTAGAAAATCCGGCTAGAGCCGTAGGGGTAGATATCTTCTTTAGTAAGAATTTTATTTTATTTTATTTTATTTTGGATAAGATTTCTGCAATATATAGGGTTGATACTTCTTATGAATTTGGGTAGACAAGGGCGAGGGGTTGAGTTTGGTCAACTTTCGGTTGTAAGTTATGAAGTATTTCATGAAAATTGATGGATGAATTATTCTCCATTTCTTCAGGATTTCTATTCTCATATTGATTGTTGTTTGCAGCTCGAGACTTATTTGGGCATTATGAGTATTTCTCATTATATATTTCATACAAGCATTTAATATTAAAGCCCTTATACTTCCTATTCTAACTTAATCCTCATGGTTCCTATACGGCTCGCATGAATCTCTTAAACCTAGGCTCTAATACCATATCCGTAATGCCCCAAAACTTGTAATCACCAATTATAGTCTAAACAAACCGCTAGCCGATGATTAGTGTTGCGGAAGGGAGATCGAGGACATTACCGCCGCTCTTACCGAGAGGAAAGGGTAAGGCTTTGAATATATCTATATGTATTTTACTCGTGGTTATACCTTGCTAGGCAAATACAACTTATGCAAAAGTACATGTTAAACTTGATAAACAAATCAACGGTACTTGACCACTAATACCCCAACTTGCCACTGCGAGCCTCTAAGTCCCGAACAGAACTTTTCTCTTACTTTATACTTTAACATGTTTACCTAAAACAAAATAAGAAAATATTTTCGAAATGTGAGGCGAAAGTCAATACGTCCACCATCATGCTATAAAATAAAGGTTAATAAATAGTTGAGTTGAGCGCATGCATTTCAATTTATTTGTAAATAAGGGGAGAGCATAATTTAAAACAGTTGCTCGTTAATTATCCGAATGGATCCCTTACGATAATTGGGTTTCCCTAAACGCATGTGCACACACCTAAACCGATCGGATAGTCCCGTTGAAGGCGGCCAACATGTACGGTGTGACCAACCTGAATATTGAGGCGTACCAAATAATGGTACTTGATGGGGGCGGGTCCATATTAATGATGGAGAATAATATTTGCAAGTAATTCTTTGTTGTTTGTTGATGTCGGCCATATCCGGCCTTGCTTTGTAAATAAAACATAGAAGGGCACGATCAATGAACGTACCTGATGAACTGAATTTTGATTGTTGGACTAAAATTAATCTCCTTCCTTTGTGACCTTGAGCATGACCCGAACGAGCGATGATTGATGGCCTTGAATATAAAATTTTACAAAAATAAATCTTGTTAAGAAAGGTCAATTCTCCATTTTCATTCCTTTATCTGTGTATTTATTTGTTTGTTTGTTTATTTATTTATCTTCCTACTTACTCCA
The DNA here is from genome assembly GCA_021018815.1 of Talinum fruticosum. Classification (NCBI taxonomy): domain Eukaryota; kingdom Viridiplantae; phylum Streptophyta; class Magnoliopsida; order Caryophyllales; family Talinaceae; genus Talinum; species Talinum fruticosum. Next base: position 42,208 of record JAITYX010000120.1, on the reverse strand, counting down.
TAATTTAATTGAAAAAGATATACTTAACTCATATCTTTCTCCACATGTATGACATTATGTTAACTCGTTTACATCCCAAATCTCATCAATGGACACATGCTCCACACTAAATTAAATCTAAAATCACAATTTTAACAAAGTTTTCATTATCCTCAATATACATCAAATTCTAGCTCTACCCTTAGGTTCAATCCTTATTAATTTAAGCATACAAGATAACCCAATAACTTAATTATAACTACATCTTTATTAATCATGCATACATTATTGTTTTGCCACCCTACACCTTGCATTACTTAAAACATAATTATCAATCTCAATTCTTCCAATTGCACATATTTCATACTAACTCAACTTAACCTAAATTTTTCCTAAATTGATACTAAATCAAGTATGCATCACGATTAGCAAAATTTAGTATACTCATCTTTAGTTAATTCAATCACATACCATGAACACTCCACCAATTTACCTTATCTTTATTGATTTTAACCATACACCTATACCAATTTTCCACACACTTTACTTTAATTTCATTTAACCCAAATATACTTCAATGTCAATGTCATAATACGTTTGTCAAACACTTAAATAACTAAATCAAGCACCAACAACGTTATCTAGATTTAATCTAAATTCCTTCCAAAGTAGCAACTAATTATATATAAAAATTCAAATTAGAATTTTACCTAAGTAAAAATGGAGGAAGTTGAAGGAGTAATTTGTGATGGTTTACGGTGGTGGGTTGGGAAATGACCAGAAGTTGGCAGGTGGCGGACAAGACCAGTAGAAGGTGGTCAAGGGCGGTGATAGGCGACTGCAATCAGCCTGGTGGCTGAGCGGTGGCTGACCGGGCAGAAATTGGTAGCCGTGGTCGGCCGGAATTCGGTGGTGCTGGTGATGGAAAGATATAGGAAGCCAAAAAGGGAGGATGAGGAATGGTAGTTTGGTGGTGTTAGGTGGCATTGGTGGAGTTAGTGGCGGCCGATGATGATGATGGTGGTGGGTAGCGAGAGGAAAGTGGCAGGTGGCAGCTGCGAGGCCTAGCGGTGGGTTGTCGGTGGCCGAACGAGGGCACGGGACAGCAAGCGGTGGCTGTCGGTTTCGAGATGCGAGAGAGACAGAGATAGTGTGAGAGGGAGGTGAGAGGCTTTGAAGATGATAATGGATTTGTGTATTTATATTGTATTTATATTACCTAATTCTCATCTACTTGGGCTACTGGCAACTTTCTATAAGGCCCAAACCTTAATCCACAATTATAGCCATTCTAATTTCAATGCTTACTACATCTTTTTATCTTCTTATTTTTACTTTAAAATTATTGTTTCTTTCCCAACTAATATTTTTATTATGCTTGATTATAATATTTTTATCTTCAAGACTATTGAATTTATATTAAAATTATACAAGTCTTAATTCGTAAAAATTTCAAAACTAAAATAAATATTCAATAAGAACTTACCGACGTTTGAAGTAACAATTTCAACAAAACCCTCATATATTTGAATACGATACTTATTCCTAGATACTTTACTAATTGAAATAAATAAGTAGGGGATTAATATGTTGTAGTTGATAATTTTTGAGTCATGTTCTAAACTTTATAGAATGTGGCCATCATCATCGTCGTTACCATCCGGGTCCTACATTGTAAACAACACCGATATATATTCGCATATATAATGCAATATGAAAATTGGAATTTAAAATGCATGCACTCGTAGTAATTGAACGTATTAAAGATAATACGTTTTCTTAAAGTTGGGTTGTTACGAGAGAGATTGACCCAGAAATTGGCATGCTCCTGATGTGCTCTTTTTATCAACTTTGTATCTAGCATAGTCAACATCCGAGTATCTAGTGAGAGTCGAGTCCTAAATCTTTTGAAAACCATAGACCAAGATTTTGAGTCCCTGCAAGATATTTGAAAATTCTCTTCACCGTAGTGAGATATGATTCTTTTTGATTAGCTTGAAATCTTGCACATAGGCAAACACTGAACATGATATCTGGCCCACTAGATGTGAGATAAAGTAGAGATCCGATCATACCTCTGTAGAGTTTATGATCTACTCGCTTTACCTTTCTCATTTGAGTCCAATTTCAAACTATTACTCATAGATGTTGTTGCATGCTTCACATCTTGTAGTTTGTACTTCTTCAAAATCTCCTTGATATACTTGGATTGATGCACATAAATGTCATCCTTGTCTTGTTTGATTTGTAGACCAAGAAAGAAGTTGAGTTCTCCCATCATACTCATTTGGAACTCCTGTCTCATCAACTCGGAAAACTCTTGACATAGAGTTTCATTAGTAGCTCCAAAAATGATATCATCAACATAGATTTGAGCAATAAGAAAATATTTCCCCTTGGTTTTTATGAAACGAGTTTTGTCAATCTGACCTCTTTTGAAATCATTTTCAACCAGAAACTACTTAATCTTTCATACCAAGCTCTAGGAGCTTGTTTAAGACCATATAAAGTTTTTTGCAATTTGAAAACATAATTTGGAATTTACGAGTTTTCAAATCCAAGGGGTTGCTCATCATAGACTTCTTCTTGAATAAAACCATTCAGAAAAGCACATTTCACATCCATTTGATAAAGCTTAATATTCATGCTAGATGTAAACGCCAACAAGATTCTGATTGCCACAATCCTAGCAACAGGTGCAAAGGTTTCCCCACAATCAATTCCAATTCTTGATTCTAACCCTAGGCAACAAGTCTAGCCTTATTTATGACTACCAGACCCTTCCCCATCCAGTTTGTTCTTAAAGACCCATTTGGTTCCTATGGACTGGGTGGTTAGATGGTCGTTTGGTTAGAGTCCGGACTTGGTTTCTTTCAAATTGATTGAGCTCTTCTTGCATGGCCTCTACCCATTCAGGTTCATTTAGGGCTTCTAGTGCCTTTTTTGATTCGAGTTAATGAAGACTCGGACACTACTCCGCACTTTTCCGAGTTCTAACAAAGGAATCGAGTATAAGAATTTCTCACTCATAGAGTTTTGATTCCAAGGCATTCTCTCGTACCTTAGAAACTTTTCCGAGTGATATAGTATTTTTCTCTAAGTGATATGACATTGACTTCATGTATTTCTTGCTTGTCTCTAAGTGACTCGGAAAACAGATATGCACTCACGCTTGTCTCACTCGGTTCCGAGTCCCTCATCACTTAGATTTATCGCATGTTGAAGTGACTAGTATTTCGCTTAACCGCACTCAAGTCTAACCTCGTGTTATAAGTCCTATTCTGTTGTAGTCGGCGCTTCTAGTCCGAACCATGCTTAGTCTAGATCAAGTTTGTTTCACTCGATATTCGTTGTATAACTTGATTCTCGCTTAGACTAACTCGGATGGAATTTTGTGTTTCATGGATATTAGACTCGGAAAATTCCATTCCTTTTCCGACTCGGATAATTAGTCAGTCAATTATCTTAATTATATTGTTATCTCGTATTTAATCTTGGACCAAAGTATTTTATACTTTGAGAACCAATTTGATTTACTTTTGTAGGTGATTCAAACGAGGATACACTTTTGAAATACAAAAGTAACCGGCTTCAAAACGTCAAATCACCAGCGAGACATGGCTTTTCCCCTTCTCGACCTAGCCCCGGAAAATTGTGTCGGGGCCATGCGTTTCCAAATCTGGAAAATTGAAACTCCAAGCTTAACGGTGGTTTCCACCTTATCTTTTAAGACACCGCCGAGTGGTTTTGGGACTTCCAAAGAAGTTAAGAACCGTTGTCCAACGTTCATATTTCAACGGATACTTTCCGAGTGACTCGGAAAGTCGTTAACAACGGTCACAAAGGACTTCCAATCGGAAGATGGAGATAACGGCTACTTTGCCCGGTCATCTATAAAAGGAAGCCAACTCACAAGACTTGAAGATTGCCGAACTCGTTGTTAATACATAGACTTGAGCAAAGTCATTGTATTCATTCTCAATCTTCTACTTACAACTCCCACTCTGTAATTCATTACTTTCCGAGTTGTAAGGTCTTGTACTTAGTTATAAACACTTTCTTCTTACTTTCTAAGTAAGGTCCCTTGACCGAGTCGTAAGGGTTAACTCAGCTTAGTTGTCTCTAGCTGTAAGGGTCATCTCGGCTAGGAAGTACTAGATTAGATAAGGGAACTTCGAGTCTCGGAAAAACTTGTAAAGAGTTGTCTAAGGGAGCAACTCGAGTTCGGTCAGTCTACGGTATTTTGTGGACTCAAAATAGTGGATTTGACTTCGTGCTTGGATTAGCACGGTCCGTGGTTTTCTGCCCCGGGAGGGTTTCCACGTAATCTCTGTGTCTTTACTTTACGAGTACATTCTAGACTCGGACATTTTCTTAGCTGCAGCTTGAATCGCTTCCTTACTTTTACTCGAGATTTCGAGTTCATACTTTTCCGACTTTGTTTTAGACTCGGAATCTACTTCGTTTCTACTTTGGTAAAAAGAGCTCAATCTTCACGAAAATCCTCCATCACCCTATTCACCCCCTCTAGGGTGACTTAGACTCTCCCCAAGCAAACCTTCGATTAATGATATGAATGCAGAAAATGCACACAGATTATGCAAAGAAGATTGAGTCCTTAACCCACTTGTTGATATCAAAAGTATGTTTTCGGGTGGGTGGCTGGATGCATATTTGAAAGCTTTACCTATCCTTTGATTTACCAAGTTTGTTGGTTGAAAAGGCTGATCTTCGATTGGTTGATCTTCGCTGAGTCTCTCATTGACTTGTTCCTCAACATTCCGAGCTGACTCTTGAGTTTGTTCGATCCGAGTCATACCATTCCGAGTTGCTCCATTCCGAGTTGCCTCGGTAATTTTGTTTTGACTTTTTCTAAGCTCGGCTTCAGCAAGGTCGTCTTCATCTCATCTCTGTTCAGTCCGAGATCTAAGTGTGTGGAATCACTTATCATGCTAAGATCGATTTCATTAAAGACAACATGGATACTTTCTTCCACTTTGTTAGTTCTTTTGTTAAAAACTCGATAAGCTTTGCTATGAGATGAATAACGCAGAAATATACCTTCATTTGACCTAGCATCAAAGTTAGTCGGATGATCCTTACCATTGTTGTGAAAAAAAACACTTGCACCCGAATGGTATGAGGTAGGAGATGTTGGTTTTCTTTCCTTTGTAAAGCTCGTAGGGTGTTTTCTTCAAGATGGGTCCGATGAGACATCTATTGAGTGTGTAATTTGTCTGTGTTGATTGCCTCGGCCTAGAAATAGTAAGGTAGATCATTTTCAATCATCATAGTTCTTCCTATTTCTTCAAGAGTTCTGTTCTTTCTCTCTACTACTCCATTCTATTGAGGATTTCTTGGTGAAGAGAAGTTGTGAGAGATGTCATTCTTGTTATAGAAGTCCGCAAATTCCGAGTAATTAAACTCCCTTCCATGATTAGTTCGAATCCTTATAATCCGAGTTTGAGACTCCACGTGAATTTTTCTACGAGTTTAGTGAATTCTCTTAAGGCTTCATTCTTGTTCTTAAGAAAACACACCCAAGTAAATAGTGAGAAATCATCAACAACAACAAGTACATACGATTTACCTCCAAGACTTTTCATAGGAATTTCACCACACAAATTCATATAAAGCAATTCAAGCACTTTAGATGTAGATACAGTTTTGATTGGCTTGAAAGATGATCTAACTTGCTTAACCTTTGTGCATGCCTCACAGATTTTATCTTTCTTGAAGGCATAGTTAGGTAAACCCCTAACCAAACCATGAGATACAAGTTTCTTCATAATATGCATGCTGATACGACCTAGTCTATGATGCCGAGTCCATAAATCATCATTCACGAAGCTTTTAAACAAGATAAATTTTGACTTGAATCCGAGAGAAAGATAGTGTAGGTGTTACCTGACCTCGGACCCGAGAGCTTAGTCTCTTTGGTGATTGTGTTCGAGATGTAGCAATTGGTCTCGAGCAAACATTACTTCTTAACCTTTATCACATAGCCGAGAAATGCTAAGGAGATTGTACTTAAGTCCTTTGACAAGGTAGACTAGGCCGACAATGTTGTTTCCTTCACCAATTTTGCCAATCCCTACTATCTTGCCTTTGTTGTTATCTCCAAATGTGACTTTTCCTCCTTTTAGACCTTCTAGCTCGGAGGAGAGTCTTGAATCTCCTGACATGTAGTGTGAGCAACCACTGTCTAAGCACCAATGACCTTTCTTCTTCTTCCGAGTTACCTACAAGACAGAAACAAACTAACCGTTCTCACTTCCTCTTACGAACCCAGTAACTCCCTTTACTGTGGTCCTTTTCGAGGAAGAGCACTTTGGGGAACCCAGATTTGAATAATTTTGGAGTGCGGTATGATTTTGGGTCTTCCTTCTAGAAAACGAGTCTGTGTCTCTTTCTTTTGAAACTCTTTTCTTTAGTACACTCTGGAGGAGAAGGCTTTTTCTGTGAGCTGGTCCGGGCTTAGTCCTCTGTTCATTTGAATGAATGAGACCATGCTCAACCTTCCTGAACTTTACAGTTCGGAATCCTTTTGAAAAGATTAGAATAGGAATTTGATTCATCTTCTTCATTAAAACCAAGTCCTTCTTTGCTCAAGGAGACACACTGAGAACCTAATAGCATATCAAGGTTTTTCTGACCTTGAGTAAATTTTAAAACAAGCTCTTGAGACTCATTGAAACACCTTAAGAGAGGACATATTTTGTTCTCTCTAGAGTCCATTATGATGATCTTGAACCAATATCCCCTAATCTTTGTAAAGATCTCATCTTTATTTAAGTATCTTCAAAGGTATGAACTTTCGTACCAAGAAACTAATCTTCTTCAAAGATCGGATCTTTACATATCCTTCATTCCTTCTTCGACTTAAGCATCGGAGGGCGTTCCCCATGATCCAATCCCCAAGATGTGCCTTTGTACAGGTCAAGGGTGTACCAAGCGGGACAAGTGATTATCCGAGCCTCACACGAGCATAAGTCCACTTCTCTGACTCATCCAAAAATCATCATATAAGTTTCTTTGGAAACACATTTAAACTCGAAGCAAGGCTTGATATCCTAAAGTTATGAGCAAAGAGAAGAAGTAAATTGGCAGGCACGGAGTTATGCAAGACACCACAGGTGGTTCCTTGGCAACCGCAAACCAGCCTCCGAAAACAAGCCACCACGGTTCGTCGAGCCGACCGTGGTGCTGAGCGAGCACGTCAAGGCTCTTCGTTGTTGTTATCTTGCGGTTTTATACTTATCAACATATATTAAGACAACAAGTGTTTTTCTTTTTCAAGGGTAAGTGTGAGTTACCCAAATAGACCCCTATCTCATGAGTAACCTCAATTGAGTTTGAAGGTCCAAGGGAGAAAGGGGTACCAAACCCAACCATATAGCCTAGGCCTACAACCTACACCAACTCATTTGCACAAATTGTAAGGAAATAGTCCTCCAAGATTCGAACCCTTATGGGAGGTGAAAGTGTAGAGATCTTACCACTAGGTCAACACTCACTCGGTAGACAAATTCCAAGTATTTATATTATTTAAAGGTGGTTATTAAAGATATATCTAATTAATTAATTAAAAAGATATATAAGGTTTTTTGCTTTGAGCGAGAAAACATAGTCTTTGATTCTCTCTTTCCCTCTTCTCCGAAAAATAATGGAGTTGTTTTTCCATGAAACCTAAAGGGTCTTCTTTGAATTTGTTACGTAAAAAATACATAAAGGCTTATTGTATCGAGGGGTATCTTTGATAGGGTTGTGCGAAAAGACGGGAATCGCAAAACCAAACCGTAAACCAGCGAAACCAAACCGTGTTTCCGAGTTAGCCGAACATGTTAAATTTTTCGATTAACCAAATAGGTAACCTGATACCTATCCGGTTCGGTTTCGGTTCGGAATTTTGAAACCTACGATTAACCGGAACCGAATCAATAAATTTTTTTATAAAAATTATTATGTGATAATTTACTTATTTAAACAAAAAAATTTAAGATTTTGTTTGTTCTCTGTCTCCTTGCTTGTCTTGCCCGCCACTCGCTCGCTGGTTAGTTGGGATGATGAGTTGGTCCGCTTGAAGTCTAAAGTCCATTTTATTTGGGCTACGATGTTTTTTTTTTTTTTGGTCAAACCCTAGCAAAGAAGAGAAGGCGAGTTAGGCATGAGGGTGACCTAGCTCTGCTGCACGCTATCGACCCGATAAAATCCCTAAAATTATTTCGTAAATTTTTTCATTTCTAGTTCCGATTAACTAATGAATTGAACCGAATAATCCGGTTAATCGATAACTGGTTTATATGGTTACGGTTGCGGTTCACATTTTTACCGACCGTTAAATTCGGTTAACCGGTTAAAAATCCAATTCAAACTTAACCGAACCACGAACACCCTAATATATGCTATATTGTGAGCCATGTTCGTCTATATTATAGAACTGACCCAGTCATCAACCCGGTTGAAGAAGTGAGTAAATGAGTTACTCGGTTTGAACGTTTGGACCGAGATTGAACCGGTTGAAAATCGGCATGACCCGTTAAAGTTTTAACTAATTTTTTATATATTTTTTCAAATCTTTTAGTTTCACAACATCTAAATGCTAAAAAATATAACATGAGAAAAATATTATACAAAATCTCAAATAAATAAAGGCCTGAATTTTGTATTTTTCAAAACAAAAATTAAAATATAAAAAAAATTATTTATCGTACAAACTATTAAAACATTCCAAGTTCATTCAACATTTTCTACTCAAAATCTTAGCCCATAAAATTATATTCTAAGACCTTAATCATTAAACATTTTCTACTCAAAATCTTAGCCCATAAAATTATATTCTAAGACCTTAATCATTAATTAAATAAATAAACACATAAATAAAGGTAATAAAAAAATAAATATATAAATAAGTAAATAAAACCCCAATTAACCAACTCCTTATTTCTTACCCCGTCCTCCCGGCCCCACCCCTCTCGTCAGCAGCCCTTCCGCATTTCATTTCTCTCTCATAAGCTCCATCTCCCTCTTTCTTTGTCGCTCACACAATGCTTCATTAGCTCCAATCTCATTTCTCTCTCCCCAATCGCTATCTCCCTCTTTCTGCATTACCCACCAATTGCAGCATTAGCTCCCATCTCATTTCTCTCTCCTAAATTCCCATCTCCCTCTTTCTGCATCACCCACCGATCATTGTTGGTGTACCGAACAGAAAGTTCTAGCCTGCCTTGTCAACGCAGCGAAAAGGGAGTGCAAATTTTGAAATACTCTGGGATTATATACTTTCGGAGAGAGAAAGAAATATTTAGCCATAAAATTTCACCTATTTTTCGGTTCGTCCAATTATCTCGTGATATATGATGAAAATAAATACTTCCAAGTACGTATAAGACGAATTGAGAAGGAAGAGTGGAAGCGGGTTTGGGGGCAGCTAGGGTTGCTACTGCTCTCACGAAGGAGGAAGGAGGGAACTTAGTTGCGTGAAACGAAAGCAGAAAAAAAAGAAAAATCCCGATCTAACGGTGACTCGGCCTGTTTGGTCGAATTGTCTAAGTCGACCGAGTCAAACCCGGTTTTTCGGTTCTTTAGCTGAAACGTTTTTGAGTATAACCGGACCAAAAATCGACCGGTTTTCGATCCAACCAGGTTGAACCATCCGATCCAATCCAATTTTCTTAACATAGATCTTCGCGAGACAGAGAAATAATACCTTAACAAGAGTAATTTCACGCCTTGAAGCTTGCATTCTCTCTCAATCTAAGTGATCTCTAATTTATTCTCAAACACAAAGTTGATCACATCGCCATGCTATGAAAGTGTCCTTTTCACTCAATTGAAAATTTGTCACATAAAATACCAATGCGTTCTTAATTTTCGCCACCTCACCGGTTTGTACATTATCGATTTTTGATCAAAAAGAATATATTTACATCAATTAAATATTGAACACCAACATTTGGGATTCACAAGTATTAGAACAGAACTATGTTCATATGCAATGCAACTGATCGTAACATAGAGAGAACTAACAACTATGGGTAAGGACTATTCATTCTCAAACTTAAAAATGCTATCCACTTGCAATCTCTGACGTTGGACTCTTAACTTCTTATGCGGCATATCTTCAGGAACTGTCACACAAGAAGATTCAGATTCATACCAAATGGAGACTCAATACCAATTAACAAATCGGTACAATAAAATCAAGTTTTTTGAAGATTTTACAATGCCTTCATATCTTAGAGGCAAAGCCGAGCCCTTCCTTTGACAGCTTTTCCAAGCTCTCAGCTGGTGGTTGGACTCTAGCAACCTTTGCAATTAGCTTATTCTCCTCTGGAGTTCCACTTTCAAGGAATGCTCCCACAATTTTCCCATCATTCACCCAGTACGCACCAAACTTGTGCTGCGGTGATGCAGGGTCAGTGTCACCAAATAAGATAGCATCCCCTACATTGTCCCCGTAAAATTGCCATGACAGATCAAACGAACGGGAATAGAAGTAAGGTAGATAGTCATATTCTTCAATTGACTTGCCTTCCTCGCTAGCTTTAATAGCCTACATAGACAACAAATTTCATATATTTCAGACTCAGAGTCTGTCCTGTCAGTAAATCTTACAGGCATAAGTCAACATGAGAAGTCATTTTGAATGCGTGCCTTCCTTTTTCCTTTTCCTTTTTGTTGGTATTTTTTTCGGGGTTGGGGGGGTTTCACTAATTACGTTCTGTTTCTAACAGGTAAGGCATCAGTTTTTGGTACCGGCAATACTACACCGACACAAGTGGGACAATTTTTGCATAACATGTCAGTTGGCTTTGTTGCTTTTTGCCCCCATTTTCACTGCGTGTAGGGGGCTGTGCAAAGGTAGTGGGGTTGTCATCGTTTACCTTCACAGCCTGCTCTGCAGATTTACGGGCATGATCGACATGTTCAACCCTCCTCAATTCACCATACATTTTCAATGGAAAGGTAGAGGAATCGCCAACAGCATATACATTTGGGGCACTTGTTTTAAAGAATCCATCAGTCTGCAACCAAGCAAGCAGGTCATGTTATCATTTATCAATCCAGATATGTCAGACGGAATCCAGCTTGAAAATGCAACATGCTCAAGGTATGACAGAGACCGACCTTGATTCCTCCTTTTTCCTCTGCAACCTACCCCTTGAACAGAGTTGTAAGAGGCTTTGCACCTACACCAACAACTACTAAATCAGCTTCAAGGACTCTGCCATCCTTCAGCTGCACTTCTTTCACCTAAATTACAATGAGAAACAATTGTTCAGAGTAACTTCTACATATTACATAGGAGAAAAGCAAAAACATACACATGAATCTTCGATATTGCATACCTCTCCATTAGCATGGAAGCCAAATCCAACAGCTACTGTTCCTTTTATAATTTTGACTCCCTTGTTGGCATAATAACCCTCATAGAACTTGGCTATATCAGCAGTGAAGAGTCGTGGCACTGCAAGACAATTTTTTAAGAGGAGCCCAGCTTAGACTTATATATAAATATAAAACTAGAGATGGCATCAGGACAAGGATTCCCCGGCCCCGCCTGGAAGAGGGAAAAGTTCCTTGGACCTGTCAGGGTCGGGGGCGGGGTGAGGAATTTGTTCCCTGGGCGGGGACGGGGGAAATTCCTCCCCAGCCCCAGCCCCTTTACCTGAACGAGGAATTTTCCCTACCCGTCCCTGCTTCCCTGACCAGGAAATTACATTTATATCCCTTAAGTTAAAATGCTAATTGTAGACATTTTTTGGGCATGAAGGTATTTGCAAGTGGGACGAAACTGAAGCCCTAGAAGATTTTAAGGTCTAAGTCACCTTTCACTCCCAATCTCGCTCTCAATCTCTCGCCTCCTCTCTCCCTGCACACCAGTCGCCTCTCTCGATCTCCTCCACTGCCTCTCTCTATCAATCTCCCACTTAGTCTCTCCTCTCGTTCGGAGTCTCCTCTCCTCTGACTCTCGCTCTCCTCTCTTCTAGCTCCACTGCCCACCACCGAACCTGAAGCTTGTTGCGCTTTCCGCCTCCTATCAGTGAAGCTCTCCTATCAAACAGGTACATTCTTGACTCTTTATTAACTTGTTCATTTTTTTCCATTTGATTTTCTGATTTCATTTTTAAATTAGCATGTTTATATGTACAGATTTGTTATTTGTAGGAATAAGCTCGCTAATTTCCACCATCACTGCCTGCCATCAAAGCTCTCCTCTGAGACACATACACTCTTGACTCTTTCTTCTGTTCTTTTTTTTTAATTTGATTTTCTGATTTTCTTTTTGAAATTAGTATGTTTATATGTGTAGATTTTGTGATTTGTAGAAATTGTCCACCTGGAATTCCAAGAGTAAGCTTAGCATTTTGAAAGTTCCATGCCTGAAATATGACTAAGATGAATTTCAGTAAGTTAGCATTAGTTTGAAAGAATATATATATATATACACATATATATATATATATACATATATATATATATATATAGACTATGAACCTTAGTTTAAAAAAGCTCAAGGCGCACAAAAGCACAAAGGGTCTCGGGCCCAAGGCATGGGCTTCGAGGCGAAGAAGCGGGCTTTTTCCAATGAGGTGCAGTCACTAAAAAATGCTTGAAAATCATTACCAAGTAATATTTTTGGTCGAATATGCTAGACGATGACATCAAATAAGCGATCAAACATCATTGTAACTACAAAAAAATAGCACAAAGAGTCTTAGATTTTGATAACATAATGAATTCGCTACGATTTTCACCAAAAAAACATGCAGAAAAAATTTTAAAAAGTGACAGAAATTGAAAAAAAGGGCAACTTCGACAGAGACGAGAAAGAGGAGGGGAGACAGAAAAATAGCAAAAAAAAAAAAAGAAAAAGTCCCTGTGAGGCACGTGAGGCGAAACTGTGCGCTGGCTGAGGCGCAGACTGAGCGGGCTTTTTGTGGGGGCTGGGCTTGACCCCTTGCAAGGTGCAAGGGGGTGGGCTTCGGGCTTTTGTTAAACTAAGCTTTGAACATGGTTCTAACAGAGCCCAATTGTGAGCCCAATTGTGAGACTGTCTTCTTTTTCAGGTTAGCCCTTTTATTGTGAGTATATTGATGAGACTTGACTGTTAATTAGTTAACAACCAAGCAATTAACGTTAACCAGAGAAAACCTATCAATTATCCCCTTAGCCTCAAGCATCAAATTATTCAAAGAAACATTGATAAGCATAAAAAATGAGAAAGTCATCATCAAATTTTGTAATTTTTGCATGCAAAAACAAATGCTAAACATAAGTACTCAAAAACAAGAGCAATAAATCCTATTAGCAATGAATATGTGAGCCTTTGAGGTCAGATTACTCCGTGAACGAAATGAGAGATGTTAGATTTTTGGGACTTCTTTGAACATGTTTTTTTGTTCGAGCCAATTTATGAGAAATACTTCATATATTTAAGAATGGAAAGTTGACCTTAGTTGAATTTGAAGCCTGAGTTGAACTAGATATATATATATAACATCAATTCCTGATGATAATTATAGATTATGGCCAGTGTTGGTGGAACTAGTGAACCATCTCCATGTTCAACAAATAAAGACATGAGAGACATGAATCCAACTCCAACCCCTCCCTTGAACAATAATACAAATGTTGATTAGTGTGGAACACTTAATGCTATTGAGGATGAGGCAAATAACATTTGGAAAGAAAAGAAAGTTCATCTCCAATATCTGCAAGCGTTTCGGCTATGAAGTTATCAATGGCGAACCAAAAGCCATTTGCAAATATTATGAGAAAAAAATTGCTAATAAAATTCAAAACATGGTACAAAGCATTTGAAAGACCATTATAAAATTTTCCCTATGAAAAGACATTGTGATATTGCTAGTGACTTTATCCAAAAGAAGTTACGGATAGAGCCTTCCAATGACAAACAACGGTAAGTTCTATTTGTTAATGGTTTTGATGAAGAGCTTGCAAGGAAAGAGCTTGCACATATGGTAATAACGCATGAATAACCATTTTCTATTGTGGAGCACGTCGAGCTTGCAAGGAATACACTTAGAAAGGATATTCTCAAAGTATTTGATTTTGAAAAGGGCAAAACAATGAAGTTGTTAGGAAGTTCTAAAAGAAGGTGGCTATTGCCACAGATATGTATACCACTCAAAATCAAAAGTGTGGTTTTATACCCATCACAGCCCATTGAATCGATAGCTCGTGGAAAATGCAAATCAGATTTTAATGTATGTTATTTATGTGTCCAGTTTCTACCAGTTCATGTTTTAGGTTTTTGCCGGTTTATTTTTCTGCCAGTTTATCTTTTATGTTTCTGCCACTTTTAGTTTCTTCCCAGTTTTTTTTTCCCTCAAACTTAGTTTATGCCCATTTTTAGTTTCTGCACAGTTTTAGTTTCTGCCGGTTTTATTTTCTACCCAATTTATCTTTCCGCCCAGTTTATTTTTCTCGCGAGTTTATGTTTTATGTTTCTGCCGTTTTATTTTTCTCGCAAATTTAATTATGAAAAGGTTAAAACTTCTTTCAACTTGCTGCCCACTTTATGATGTTTGTATATTCTTCTAGATTTCCATATACTCCTTGTCCTGATGTCATGGAAAGCATATCTGAAGTTGTTGAAATGCTTTTCGAGTGGAATATTAGTATAAAGCTAAAGTGGGCAATTGTTCTTGCAATGATGCAATAATTGGCATCCTTGAAGATTGATTTGATCTAAGGGCACTTCCCTTGAGGGGTAAGCATTTCCATATGCATTATTATGCACACATTGTTAATATCATTTTAAGGATGGATTAGAGGTGATTGAGAGTTCGAGTAGAAAAGGTTCGTGATAGTGTAGCATATTGGAGAGGGAAACCCAAAAGAGAGGAAACCTTTAGAGAAGTTTGTGATAATTTGAGTGTTCCTTACTTATAGGAGTTAAAATTAGATTGCAAGACAAGGTGGAACTTGACCTCCTTAATGCTTGCATAAACAAGTTTTTCCTAAGTTGGCAAGGAGGGAAAGCAATTATAAATGTGTTCCTACTAACGAAGAACAAGTGAAGGCAAAAGATATTTGTGGTAGGTTACAAGTCTTCTAGGATGCGACTCAATTATTCAATTATTGTCTCGCAATAGGGATCCCTACTTCAAATATTTATTTAAGGTGTTTCAAATTTGATTCACTTTGAGTGGTTGGCTGCATGATAGGGATGTGGTTATTAGGACCATGGCTCAAAAGATGCTCGATAAATTTCTGAAATATTCGGATGTCATACATGGAGTATTCGAGTTGCATGTGTTTTGGATCTTAGATTCAAGTTGAAAATGGTGGAACCTTGTTATAGTAGTATTTTTTTATTTTGATATAGATGAAAAGGTTGACATGATCAAGGATGTTTGTTATGACTTGTTCCATGAATATCAAGAGAAGTACAACCATATGAAGGTCTGCTGGTTATAATGTTTCTAGTGATTCAACTAATGCATCTTCTATTACTTTGGATTCCAATGGAGGTGGGGTTCATGAAAAAGATATTTTTGGAAAGTCCGATGCACTTATCTCAAAGGATCCAATGCTTTCACAAAAATCGGAGTTGATATTTATACTTAGAAGAGGCGGTTATCCACGGACAATTTTGATATCTTCGTTCATTGGAGAGTAGCTACAAGGTTTCCTATTTAAGCTATAATTGCAACAAAAATTTATGCCATACATGTTTCCATAATAGCATCAACATCCGCATTTAGCATGAGTGGGAGGTTCACTACTCCACATCGTAATCGCTTGCATCCAAAGACTTTAGAAGCTTTAATGTATGCTTCGATTGGCTTTAGGCTTTTGTCTATAGCCAAATATGGCCTAGAAGGTATATATTTTTATTTTTAATGAACTTTAGCATATACATATTTAGATTTCTTTCTATTTAAATGTTATGATAAACTATAAATTGGTAATTCAAATTTATATTTTTCATGTTGTAGATACTTGATGTTCTTATTGCCATAGCACCTTTGACCAAGATTATGACACTGAAGTCGATGACGAGTTTGAAGTTTGACGGGTAGATGATGCTGAATTTTATGAGGATATTTACGATGTATTACGATGGTTGAATTTATATTTAAACTTTGAGGACTTTGTTGTTTTGTATATTGTATTGCTACTTTGTTACATTTTTTTTATATTTTAAGCTTTGGATATTGGATTGTGACAGAAAAAAATGTTTTGGGCTTTATGTTTGGGCCTTTTAAAACATAATTCTTGAATTTGGATTTTTGGGCCCTCAAATATGTCTTTAGAGAAGCGGAGCTCCTCCGGGGCGGGATTCCCCTGACCCGCCAGTTGCTAACCCTAAATACAAGCACTCCCACATGATGAATATCTTCTAATAATGTAAAAATATAATCTGAAATTCTGGCCAGTTTCAAAATTTTGAAGCATAGAGACTTACTGCACCAGGGCTCAGGGAAGACCATGGTGACATCTAGATTGTTAAATCTCAGTATTGCACTAAGCTCAAGGCCAGTGTAGCCTCCACCAATAACAGCTTTTCGATTCATTCTTGCTTTAATTCCCTCGACAAGCTTATCAGCATCATTGATTTCTCTAAGATAGAAAACGTTCTTTGCATCATCCCCTATCACACCAAAATCTGACAATCGTAAGACCTACAAGAAATGTCGAAAGATATCTTTGTGTCAACAAGAAGCTATATAATGTTAAACTTCTAATTCCATTAGGAAGTTTTCAACTTAATAATACTCACTGTAGATCCAGTTGCTATGATCAGAATGTCGTACTTGAAGGTTTCTTCGGCTGCACTTGTGAGAGACTTTGAAGAAAGATCAGCTTTCACAATTTCTTTGCCCAGGATCAATTCAATTCCTGCAACCAAATCAAATGGCCAGTGAAAACTCCAATCAATGACATATATAAAATAGATATTCTCACCAATAATCAAAAATCGGATGCTCGATCAGCAGCAGGTTTGCAACTTATTCATGAAACAACAGAACAAGCAAGAGCATCTATTGCTGCCCTAGCATATCTGAGAAGTGAAAATCACACTAGCTCTTTGTCTGCATATATTTGGCAAAGTACTGAGAACCGTGCAATTCCTTGTTTCATGATGCCCATGATGGTAACACTGCCGTCACAAGTCACAAGGATGAACTGGTGCCAGTATGCAATGAAGGTGAAAAATTTTCTTCTGAAAGCTACCAAAGGAATTCAAGAGGCACTGGAGAATTCTCATTATTCTCTTCACTAAAAGCCAAGAAGGGCTACGAATCCATGCTAAAAGAGCACATGAACGTTGAGAAAAATTTCCCTCTTAATGTGGAAAACACACCAGCAAGTAGACAAATGATTTTACCGTTCTCCTTGTACCACTCCGGAAGAAGTGGCTCCCCTCCACTTCCCACACAGACATGGAACCCAGGAAGTCTAGCAGCACCTGAAAGTCCCAATCCCTATAATAAGATGAATGTCATGAAACAGTACTATAGTGAACAAAATATTGGGGGCATGGGGATTGGGGGGGAGGGGTTGATTCAGATTCCAACCTATGAAACCTATTTCAAGTCAATTTGTAGTCAATGAAATAAAATTATTAGTGGAATCCAAAACTTAGGAGTCTCATGAATAAGATAAAATTGTTTTTAAGGTAATTTGCCACCCATATTAGCATATATTGTAAGGCCCAATGCCCTGCATAAGAGTCCAATACTCCAATCTAATGGACAAAACACAAGACTTTGTGGTAATAGTTGGCACGAATATGGATCTCCTGATCGGATTTTATTATTTCGAGAGGAAGTTTGCTTGATAGTACAGCCTCATTCAAGGTATAGGCGTGCAGGTGTTCAAATCGATATACGTATTTGAGGGCTTGATGAATGTAAGTACCCCGTGAAACCAATCCTGAGCAAGATCAGCACAACAATTTAATATGGCTCCTCTAGCTATTTCCTAATATCAATGCTGAAGACTGGCATTGTTTATGGAATATCCAGAGCCAGACAAACCAACATAACCAAGATCTTAAGCAGTGCAACAGAGAGCAGCTGAACAATTATGAAGGGGCCCGAAGGTCAGTATTCCACAGAGCAAATTGTACGCAGTTTGTCTTACTCACCCTCTGGAAAGAGGTATCCCTTGCTAAGCGCTGGACGTTCATAAGGAGCCACCTGAAACAGGAAAATGGAGGCATAAGCATCTTTATTTTGAGTTCATATGGCTCTTGCCAAAACAAGGTCAGAAAGTAGAAATGCACATCCTTGTCTGACAAGCAGAAAGGATATCTTACAGGACTCTTAAGAACCTTTTCTTGAAAGAGACTCAAAAGTTAAAAGTTGTTAGAATTTAATTTTTGCAAATTTTAAAAACTTGAAAAGGATTGAAAGTAGAATTCAATACTACAAAGAGCAAGGCAATAGACAGGGAATGAATAAACATGAGATTCAGAGGAATGTCCTGTGGCATTATAAGTTGACATGGCAGGCAAGGAAAGTGTGCAAGATGATTCTCTTTGTAGGAAAGCTGCAGCCACAAAGAACGAAGGGAACTGGATGACTGTTCTGAAATGCGAGAGGAAGAAATCAAGAATGACAATAAGAGCTAGAATTTGATTCCAGCAATGAGGTGCCTTTGCACCATCAAATAGTAGATAGAATCCGGACAAATATACGCAGTTTGGGGACACAAACATGTATATCCTTCCAACAGAATATTCATGAAAAGATGCATTGAAAACAAATCAGCATTCGCCCACTATTTTAGAATTAGACAAAGACCATAGCAGAAATAATACTGTCATTGGACAGTAAGCAAGCTAACCATGCCTTGAGAGGAAGGTACATGACAACAGCCATACAAGCATGAACATGTTATCAATAGGAACAGACATCTAAAAGAATTAACATACCGCTTCTTTAGAAATGATGGCTAACTCTCCTGGTTTGATGCCTTGCTTAGCAAACTCTCGAGCAGCATATCCCTGCAAACAGCATTGAGACATCTTACCCCACGAATAGCAAGAAAAAGTTAACATTTTGTCAAATAAGAAAAATATGACAATCACAAAGCCCATATTTTGGAGGTGCGAAAATGTTGGCTTCAGAGATTGTGCAACACATTCTAACAACAAAATTATTCAATTATATAATCATCAAACTCTGTCATCAAGTGTGCAAACGGTTGCTATACTTAATTTATAGTTTATTTAGGTTGACCATACTTCACAAACTTAACACACCAACACTTTCACCATTTACTTTTGGCTTGAGGCATTCGAGAGTGGATGATTGAGTGATGACAACGTGCTAGGATGACTCTTACTTGGAATAGTATTGGAGGAAAATAATAAATAAAACCACTAAAACTGCAAAAAGTTTCTTCATTCGATGAACAGCTAGCTCATTTGTACAGTTCAGTGACTGCACGAAGGTTAATATGAGAAGTCGATACATTCACCATTCAACAATAAACAGGTAACTTCAAGTGAAAGTTCGGAATTTGTTTTGGGAATACAAAATTCTAAGTTCGCTTGTTTTGGTGGCAAAGCTCAAAAGACACGCCTAAGGACGGATAATACAGGGCCAGATGAACATTTAACAATACCAACCAACAAAGATTAAACCCCATCAATACAGAGTGATATCAGAAGTTACATCTGGCAAAGGAAGCTAAACTAAATCAATCTTGAATCAGAACAGACAAATATGAAGCAATGTACTCTACCAATTGGCTTGGTTACAGACTTTTTTTAATCCTTCATGCTTTGACCTAATAAATGCTTTTATTGATTTGATCTTCTCGAAAAATTTCATGCTAGAATAGCTTTCCAGCGATAAAAAATCCAGAAACACCGCTAAAATCCGTCTGACTATGATTATCCCCATTTCAGCTGTCTTCCCCATACTTCTAGGAATGCGTAAAGTTCAACCAGAAATTAACCCATCAAGCAAAAGAAATTGGCCTAATGCAATTCTATTTAACCCAAAATTCATTTCCAACTCCACAATAACTTCTCATTTCACCCACCCATGAATTAAAATTCTTCTTGCATCTCAACAACTAGTTTCAACATTATACGAACTTGGTATCCATTTTATACTCGACAATGGTAGCAATAATCCAATTTAATCCTGAAAAACTTAATGGAAGTATGATGAACCAACTTCTGGAATTTTGATAGCTACCCATCACTAAAAGAAGGGTAACACTCCAGAAAACTTGAACAAATTAATGTCACACCATTGCAATTGGAAAAGATACCGATTGATTAAGAAAAACCCCCAGAATTCATACCAAAATGCTAATTGTGATTCTGTTGAGTAAAATAAAAAATGATAGAAACGGAAATATAATCAAAATGGGAGAGAGAATAAGAGAGCCACTTAACGCCAGCAACGCCACAACCTAGAATCACATACTTAAAGTGCTTCTCCGCCATGGATGAGTATTCGATCTATCAAAGCAAGCACAGAACGAAGAATTCACACTTCACTTCACAGTGAGGCAAGAAGGGTAGAGAGAGAATAGGAGGTATGAGAAGGAAGCTTTTAATGGTTGGGTTGGATATTCATAAATTATATTTACCCGGGGATGTAAAAGTTGTTTGGCATTCGCTGACCGTTGATTTAAGTATGGGTAGGTAATCGGATGACACGTGGCATACGAATATCCGGTACGCATTCGCTGACAGAGCAGTTGCCACGACGCGAGCCTCTCAGCTGCCTGACTGAGTAAAGGATGACTTTCGGCATTTCTAGATAGGGCTGTGAAAAAAACCTGAAATCAAATTATAAATCGATTGAATTGAATCTTTATCCAATTAATTGAGTGAGTGTTTGGTTTAAATTTTAAAAATATTTTTACATTCTAAAAGTTGAAATTAGATCAAATATTAACTTTCTTTAAAAATTAAAATTATTTTTAAAAAGTGATTTAAAAAAAAGCTATGTCGAAAATAGAAATAACGAATAATTATTTTTGTTTCAATTTTGGAAAAAACTCTATCAATAATAGAAATAACCACTCACAACTGCATTCCCTCTCTCTCTTTTTGTCTTTTTTCGTTTGTTATCTCCTCTTTCTCCTCTCTCGCTCTGCGTTGTTCCGTTTTATCAATCTCTCGTTCTCTCTCTTTCTAAAAATTATGGTCAAACAACTTAATTATTTGAAAAACACTTATATAAAATATTTTTTTTAAAACTAGGCCAACACATGCTCTGAAGTGGTTAAATTTTTCGGTTAATCGAACCGATGAAACGATAGCATATCTAATTCGGTTCCGATTTAAATTATTGAAAACGACAGTTCATCGAAATCGAACCAATAAGTTTTTTAAAAAATTTAAAAATTATTGTAGGATAATTTACTTATTTGAAAAAAAAATTAATATTTTGTTTGTTGGTTGTCATGCTCATATCATCTGTTTAAGAGTCTAAACGATCCTTAACACAACCTAAAAAAAACATTCGATACCGGAAATTCCACAACAAGTCAATGCCCGATGTAGTCCTTCGGGAATCTTTTTCCTCAATTTCTTTCTCCTCGTGCAATTCGTGTTTAAATTTTGTTTTCTTCTCTTTCCTTACAACAGTTTAAACCATAAGAGAGAAAGTGAGTGATTGGCTCAATATGTTACTCTTGTATTGTAACAAAAAATCGAAGAGACAATGAGCGCACGCGCGATTTTAAATTCATTTAAAACTCATCATTTAAGCAATATGCTCAATTTCTGTTTCATTTAAACTTTTCAATTTTATTTTCAACTCCGTAAACATTTTAATTTTCCGACCAGCACTAGGACCCCAATTTATATGCATTTGCAGTCATGGTTTCAATTAAACGATTCGATTAAAGTTCCCGATTATCGGGAAGTGCCCGATACGATTAGTTCCGTTAATAAACATTTATAAACGGTTAATAGTAAACGATTAACGATTAATTGGATTCTAAAATAGTTGGAGGTCGACTTAAAAACAAACACGTTAACAATTGAAATTTAACTATTTTGAAAGGTACAAGTAACGTACCTTGGTCGATCACTTACTTTTAATATTGATTTTATTTGTTTCCCTGAATAATCGTTCCTATTGATTTTACTGTTTTCAAACAAAAATTTAATTTTTGCATTAATAACTTATTAGCCTTTCTTGTATCTGTTTTTGATAAGATTTTACATTCGTCTACTTTAACTCCTCATGTATTATCTAATTAAGGTATAATGTTTATTGAAGTATTCTATTTACTTTACACTTTGGCCAATTTAATTATCTAACCTATTAACTCGTATAATACTCCAATTTCCCCCTTATAATCAATTCTCGCCAAAAGCTGTTACACTTTTTAATTTTTTTGTCTCCTCATCTCCTAGCCACTTACCCAATTATCCTCTTCCTAATTGCAAATTCAACTCCACAAAACCACTACCAATTTCAATCAAACTTTCAAATCTATTTTCATCTATATTTTTTCAAGGATTAACATAACTCAATTTTATATTTATTCACTTCCCTAGCATGCCTTTATAACTTAAATAATCTTCACACAACCAAGCAATCCATTCATGTTCATATAGAAATTAAACAAGTATATTCACAATTATGAATAAACCCAAATTAATTTTCAATACCAATTTAACACATAACAAATCCTAAATCCAATTTCAATTGCTCCCAAGGTTCTTCCAATTCCATCACAAATCAATTCAAAACTCACATTTACATGTCTAACTATTCAATTACAACATGATTTTGTGATAGAATTTACTTAGAAATTGAGTATTAGAGATATACCTTAAAAGGGGTTAGAGGTGAAAATGGATGGTGGAGGTTCGATGGTGGAGCCGGGGTGTTGAGGCTGCGACGCTAGGCGTTGGACGGCGAACGGCGGTCGAGGGTGGCGCTAGTCCCGACCAAGCAACAACAACAAGCTGCGGGGGTGTTACGTCCTTGCTGATGTGAGACAAGGGAAGGGGGAAACGAAAAATCGGTGGGGCGACAAGGTGGCGGCCGAGTTGCCGGCGACGAGGGACCGGCGGACGTTGGCTGCCGGTGGCACGACGAGGACAATGAAGGGGAGTGAAGATGGGGAGGTGAAAAAGATGGAAGATAAGTGGTATTTGCTTGCTATACAACCCCCTCCTTCACCGATTTATTTGACTCGATGCTTCTACAACCAACATTTTTTCTCGTTTTCTTTTATCTTCTTAATATTAATATCTTCTTATCTTCTTACCATATGGTTAAATTCCCAACCACCCATTTGTCCCACTTTTATTTGCTTATATATATATATATATATATATATATATATATATATATATATATATATATATATATATATATATATATATATATATATAATTAAGAAGTTTTGGAGTGTTATATCCTCCCCCTCCCCCTTAAAAAAAGTTTTGTCTTCGAAACTATAATCATTTAGTAACATACATTTGAAACAGATGGGGATAACGATTTTTCATTTCATCATCTGTTACCCATGTTACTTCAAAAATACCATGATGGGTCCAAGTGATTTTAACCAAAGGTATCACTTTGTTGCGCAAAAATTTAACCTTTCGGTCTACAATTTGTAAAGGATGTTCTTCGTAGGTTAAACCTTCTTCTTCAATATTAAGTGGTTCGTACACGGTTGTGTGGGTTGGTGTAACACCCCAAAACACCCCCTAGGAGTATTACATAGCCGAGTTCCTTAAAGAAACTCACAAGGCTTTTTACGATGTCGGTTTGGTCGTCTAAACCCAACTTAAAGGTAAGGAAGGAAATTTTCCATAAGGGTTAGAAGATTCCTAAAAATTTCGGCAGAGTTCCATTTGAAATATGGTCTAACCCTTAGGCTTAAAGCCTTAAAAACCTACATAAAAATCATAATAAAACTCAACGAGCCACACGCTCGGAGTATACAACTCAACGGCCACACATCGGAGTCCAACCAATCATAGGATAAACTTAAAACAATCTAAATGGTTTACTATACATCTAGTACAACTATATGAACTAAATTACAAAGGACAACCTTTAGAAATATAAGAAATGCACGACCGTCACTTGAATCACTTAGCAAACGAGCACATAGCAATAAGCGGGAGTCCCGAATACGCTACGTACCACATACATCTCTTGAGAGTGTACCTGCAACATTGAGAGGGAAAAGGGGAAATTTGTGGGGGTGAGCAATAAACCACGAGCTCACCGAAGTCTTACACCTTTAAAATGGAAATTCTTTACACATATTACTCATAATAATGAAATCGGCAAAAGCGTAATAATATAATACAAATCTATATACTTTTTAATGAAATCTCTTGAAATCATTTGCAACATAAAACTCATAACACTTGAATCATTCAAAAGCACGGATTGCAATCATTTTGGGAATTGAATCAAATTAAACAAGGTGGAACCATCTGCACTTTCTTTCAAATACTTTTAGCCATAGATTGAAAATCCTTTCGGGGCTTTAGACGATTAAACTAGCACCAGGCGGTTTTCGGGCGCGACCCCGACTCGGAGTTCCGGGACCTATCTCAAGTCAAATACCTGGAAGGCTCCACTTTCCTCGTCAGGAAAGAATCAACCTCTTCGGTTGATGGGCATCCTGATACGCAAGGACCCCGTGGCCCGATACGCACGACCACCTCCTTCCTCCGGGGTAAACAATCCTTAGCCCAAAATTCATTTAAACTAAAGTGATCACAATCACTTATCAAACTTGGTTTCTAACCAAGATCTCTAATCAATTTATCATCGTAGAAGGCATGACACACGTGTCACCCTTCTAAATTCACTTTCTCAATCAGTTTCACTTCTTATAGAACACATTTCAAGTTCGAAAACATTTCTCAAGAATCATACACAAGTATCATGCACAAGTATCATTTTTCGTAAACATTTAAACTCTTTTCAAAACTAACTTTCAAGCATTATTTAGAATCAAATCATTTCACGTGTCAAGCATCTCTATACTCGAGACTTAACATTCCAAGCTAGCACATTTATTCAAGTATTCACGCAAGTATCTCACATCTACTCGTATTCCTCTATATTCTACTCAAGTATGAGTCTTCTATTCCCGTGTAAGTAGTTCTCGTCGTATTTTGTCTTCAATGCCACAAATCAATTTACATGGATGCATATTCCCTTAATTTTCTAATTTTTCGTTCCTCCTCTATATTCCAAAGTCCATTCCCCTTAACTTAATTCACTTTCAAATTGAATGAGTTTAGGAACTAATACTTTTACGAGCCACAATAACCATAAGTAGATACCACCTAATTCAATGTTTCAACTTTTCACAATTCATTATCTTTACCTCAATTCCTCATTTTATGTCTCTACTTTATACTTAACTTCTTTTACCCATATTCAACTATATAACTCTTGATCTCACTTCGTCACTTAAGTTCCTCTCGCTATGCTTATCTTCAACTTGATTTAATCACAAGGCTTAGACATATTCTAAACTCAACTTAACCTTACCATTCTCAGCTCGTCATTTCTGCCTTAACTCCCATTGTATGTTTCTTTCTTATTAATCGACTCTTATTCACCCATCCTTAGTTGTATAACTCTTAATCACTTTTCATCACTCAATTCCCGTTAGCTTTGTTTACCTTCACGTTTAGTTCAATCTCGAGGATTTAAATATACTTCGAACTCAATTAACCTCACAATCACACTTTTCTCACTCCCACTTCTCAATTGTGCATCCATCAACATGAATTCATATTCCTCTTCATATTTCACCCATTATTTCCCGATATTAACAATCATCTCTTAATGCCGTAGACTCAATAAATCTCTAATGCTCAACCTGAAATATTAATCTATAACTTATGCCCAAACCATAACGTGCTCATATTCTCGATGTGACTCACTACCCCCAAGCAGCCTAACTCCCTTTGAATTCTCGATTTTCAATTGAGGCCTAAGCAACTACCAATTCCCCTCAAAATTCCTAATTCCACTTTCAAGCAACTACTAAACTCGTTTCCTCGCAAACATATTCAATATTCACAACAGGGTTCAATAATCACAATAAATTCATTTGGGTTTCAAAAGTACTAATAGTTTAGAGTATAGGACTAGCCACCTCGATTCAGGGATTGAGGGTTTGTTGGTTTGCTTGAGATTCGAGTTCCCCGGTTCGGTTCCTCCTTTCCTTCCTCTTCCCTTGCTGCCAACCCCGGTTTTGCCGCCCTCCTCCGCTCCTCGACGCCGTCGCCGCCACGGTTCTTGGGTTCACCGGCTGCCTCTCTCTCAACCCTTGCATTCGCGTCCCCTTTCCTAGACTCGGTTTCGCCCTCCTTCGGGCCCCGGCCGTTCCCCATGCTCGCTGGCCGCCTCACCTTCGTTCGCCGTGGAGCCCACGGCCTCCGGTCGCTTTCCCTGCTCTCGCTCCCCTTCTCCTTCTCGTTCTATCTCCCTCGCTCGGTCTCTCTCTCTCCCGATTCCTACTTCGTTCGGTGCCCCCTTCTTCCTTTTCGGTGGTTTTATTAGGTGCTGCCAGCACTCGCTTCCCAATACTAATCCCCTTCTTTTCCCTTTTTTTTTTCATCCTCACTATAATTAAACCTACATATGTAACATACGCGGTCTTGGATTTATACGTAGGCTGGTCACGGCGAAAACTCGAAAAACGGAATTAATACGCTTCACCAATAAGAGTTACGCGAACTAATAATAATTTGCTCAATAAATTTACGAGTATCTAACCACGTATATAACTTGGTCATTCGACCTACTATATTTAATTAAAATTAAATAATTAACTTTAACTCATATAACTACTAACCCAAAATTACGGGTCTTATAGTTGGGTCATGAACATATTTCCGAAGTTGAGAAATGTGAAACACATCGTGTACATGTTGTAACTGTGGCGGCAAGGCCAACCGATAGGCAATAGTATTTATTTTCTCCACGATTTCATAAGGCCTAATGAAACGGGGACTAAACTTCCCTTTAAGTTGAATTTTTAAATCCCTTTACTTGGAGAAACCTTCGGAAAAACCTTATCATCTTCTTGAAATTCAAGAGGTTTCCTTCTATGGCCTACATATGATTTCTACCTATCTTGATCCACTTTTATATTATGTTGAATAATTTTGATCTTTTTCCACTATTTCGTGAATTATTTCTGGACTCAAAGTTAGGGCTTCATCTAAATCATTCCAGCAAAGGGGAGTTCTACATCTCCTATCATACAATGCCTCGAAAGGTGCCATTTAGTAGTTGTTTGATAGTTATTATTATACGAAAACTCTACCTGAGGGAAGGTATTCCTCCCATTTTCCTTGAAAATCCAATATACATGATCGCAACATATCCTAAACCACTTGGTTCACCCTTTCGTCCGTCCATTAGTTTCGAGTGATAAGATTTACTTAACTACAATTTTGTTCCAAAAGCCTTTTTCAAGTCTTTCCAAAATCAAGCGTGAAATCTTGAATCCCTATCCGATATTATATCCTTGGGTACATCATGAAGACGTACAATTTCTCTACATATACATTGTGCTAACTTATAAATTCCCCAAGAATCACGTATTCGTACAAAATGAGAAAATTTTGTAAGCTTATCAACATTCACCCATATGACATTTTTCCTTAATGTTGTGATGGGGTAAACCCATAATAAAATCCATAGAGATTGAATCCCATTTACAAGTAGGGATTTCTAATGGTCGCAATTCTCGAACAAGGCGTTGGTGTTCTCGCTTTAACTTTTTGGTAGGTGAGACACTTGTCCACAAATTGGGCTATATCCCTTTTCATGTTGTTCCACCAGAATGTTTGCCTCAAATCCCTATACATCTTTGTGCCTCCAGGATGAACAGAATATCTTGTATTGTGTGCAACTGCTAATATTTTCTCCCTTAGTTCCATCTTTTGTGGCACACATACTCTATTTTGAAGTCTTATAATCACTTGGTCATCCTCATGAAATCCCAAGGTTTTCCCTTTGTTCATATTTCCTTTGATTATTTCAATCTCATCATCCCTAATTTGGGCTTGTTTAATTTCCTCCAAAAGTGTAGGTTGGACTATTGTAGACACCTAAAAAGTGTCATCCCTTATCTATTTAATTCTTTATTTTATTTGGTCGGTCCGATGATGAAATCTCGAGTCCTGTTTGAGGATTTGGATCTTGGACTGTGTTTGATTGGTGCAACTGAAGCCATTAAACCACAAAAGAACCCCAGGCACCAGATAAATAGCCTTTTGCCTTGGTTCGATCTAAAACTTCCATTTTTTTTCAGAAAACTACATTTTACTTTAGTCCAATAAGACAAGGAGTCGAAGACCTGAAGACACGAAGACGGCGTTCAAGCGTTGCATTTCATGATCACGAGCATCAAAGTGCTGCTTTTAAGCTCCAAGGCGAGTCCACACGAGACTAGGAGCTTTTCCCTCAAAATGACGTCGTGGCCGGCTCCGGTCACCCCATAAATTTTAAGTGGCACGCTACGTTTTGGCTTGAAGACTCCCTTGGAAGAACTCTAGGGCAAGAAACCCTAGGCATGCCCGGGTGGACGGCATCGGCCACCCTTGATTTATCCGGTTTTATCTCTTCTTTATCCGGTTCAATCTCGGGATATTTGGCCCGATTTTTCTTAGGCTGCTTGGACGGCTGGCTGCATACAAACCCTAGGTCATTTGTGACCTAGGTCTCTCCCTATAAATAGAGAGCCTTGGCACTCATTCCCATACGGCTTTCTCCTATGTGTAATGCTTTGCGAAAGCTAATCGGAACATACATTCATTAACATTACTCTGCTGAAAAGCATCCTCAAATTCTCCTCTTTTCTACTGATATTCCCTACTCCCTACAAATTTAACTTTTCCAAAATCCATAAAGAGCAAGCCCTTTCTTTGGATTCGTCGCTATCACATCAAGAGATCTAGTGTAGAGATCCAAATTTGAAGGTGGGACATCCTGAGGGCAACCATTCGACCTTCGAGACAGTTATTTAATTTATGCTTTCTTTTATCGCTTTCAGTATTGTGGATCTAAGAGATGTAATTGCATTTTAATTCCTCCTGCCCAATGTAACCTTTTAGTTTTTCACTTTTCTTTTTCGTTTTCTTTATTGCTTTCTTTATTACTTTCTTTTACTATGATTGGTTACTTAAATTTCACTTAACATGTTCTTGTGTGCTTGTGTTTTCGCATTATTTTAATTCACCACTCAAACTAGTAGTGGTCGTCTTCGGACGGGCGAAATGGAAGGGTTTATCCCCTATATTTTGTACCCTCGCCTCGAATCCGATTACGGGTTCAAATATTGATGGAGTCATTTTTAACCTTTTTCGAGTCTTAGTTTCTCTCATACTAAGATTGTAGAGCAAATTTTGCTTTTGCTTTTGTTTTCGTTAGTTTTTCTTTCCTAAAAACTAACTAGTGACTTCTCTCTTTGCTTTATTTCTATTTAATTTGCATCTCGCCTATTTTTTGATTGCGGGATAGAAAATAAGGGTCCTGGATTTGCCGGCTAGGGTAGAGCCCGAGGCCGCTTTACTCGGCTATGGCCTCTAGATGGCGCCAGCCACCACTAGGTGTAGGCTGCTGCCGGTCCAAATCGGTGTTTTCACAACAGTTTGGCCTTAAAGTCTCGCGGCGATTCAGCAAACCCTAACTCTATTTCTTTTGGTTAAGAAATAATATCCCGAGAATACTAAAAATAATTATTCAAATAAAATAATTAATAAAACTCATCATTCAAACTTTGTCTAATTCGCTTTAAATCAAATTTAATAAAACTCGAAATCTTAATAAAAGGTTCATCCCCATTTTTAATAACTTTCAAAAACCATCTTCAAAACCATTCTCTAAAAGGGAGACCCGAAAACCATGGGGAAGCTCGGCCCGGTGACGGTTTCCACGGCCGTGGTTCCTACGAGTGGTGACTCCACTGAGGACTAACTTTTTATTAAGAGGGCGAAACTTGAAAATTTAAGTATTGTGTTTTAATAATATGTTTGCATTAGGCATCCTGCATTTAGCAGACCTTTGAACATAGTTTATTACTATTTTGGACCCCTAGGAAAAATTTATTTTACCTCCTGTGTTAACCCTTTTGGCATGAGGCTCCCATTGAATCCCAAGCGGGCCCAACTAGGCTTGATTGCCAACGGAAATAGTACCTCTTCCCTCGTAGCACGCGCTCTTGGTTCAAACCGCTTGGTTCACCGAGAGGCACCAAGGATTCCGGCCGTTTTCCTACCGTGCCCCACATGGAGGACCAAATTCTCGGACTATGAGTCACCATGTATCCTACCGTGTCTAAACCCCTTTGGACCATAGATCTTTTTAACTATTAGGTTGTCCCTTGCCCTTCATTTGCATGCTTGAATGAGTGTGTGTTTTTAGATTTAATCTTCTTCTTGCGAGCCAAATTAAATTCATCTCGGATTAGGTGAGTTCACTTTACCATTCACATTTAGCCAAAGCAAAATCATTCCAAGTCTAAGGAAATGCATTATTATCTGGTCAAAATAAATCATTCATGGTGCATTAGCCAAATCATAGAATCATCCCAAACTAAAATCATACATAATTACACGCACTTCATTTTTCCATCGCATTCTTTATGTGCATCCAAATAAAAGCATTCTTAGTCTCTTCGAGTCTTGTGCTTAAGCCTTTTTCTCGCAAAAGTGGTCTTCTTTCATATGGTCCTAAACCTTATCCTTTGGGCTGCGAGAATAGGGAAGTCTACGACAATTGGATACCATAAGAATCCGAGCTCTAAAAGATTAGAACGCCTCACCAAAGAGTCCGACACATCTTCTTTTCTTTCTACTCTGCGGTCTACACTAGTGCGACAAGTTTCGATGTACGCTACACCGGTTCAGTCCATTCCTCATCATAAGACAATACTTAGAAAGAATTCTCTTCCAATGGATTTAAACCCAAGGTAGTCTCTTAACCTCAATTTACTCAATGAGAACATAGCCAGGGTGGAAAAGATATCATTTATATCAAGGGATCTAAAGACTATTATAAAAACTATTAAGGACAAGTGAGAGAGATGAAGAAGCCATAATATTGTTACATAACCTCTTGAAATTGCCGAAAACTTAATATATAAGAAGCAACCAGATGCAAATATTGGAATATAGAGTCAAGAAACTCCGTAATAAAAGCATTCCCTGGTGAAAGTAATATGGACTAACCATACAACATCGGAAACCACATGGGAAACCGATGAAGATATGAGAGATAAACACCCTCACTTATTTTAAGGTGAATCTCGCAAACCTCATTGTCGAATGTACAAGTTTCGAGGACGAAACTTATTTTAAGGGGGAAGACTGTAACAACCCGACCCTAAACCACATTGTTTATTTAATTAATTCATTAATTACAAGATTTATATGATCGAGCGCGTGCACTTCAATTCGATATTTTCTATTTAAATTATTTTTATATATGTGTTATGCAGCCAAGGCGACGAAGTGGCCCTAATAAAAATCTCATAATAAGGTTATAATTTACGAACAGACATTATTAAAACAAAATTAAAAAGTAACAATAAGAAAATAATAATAATAATAAATAAATAAATAAGTAAATAAATAAATATATAAAAATAAATGTAAAAATAAAATAAATAGTCCGATTTTTTTGAAGGAAAAATCCAGACATAGATTTATCTAGAATTATTTATATAAAAAAAAGAGAGGCGGTTAAGATCAAAATAATCGGGCAAGTTCAATTTCAATTTCCTCACTTGCTTGCCCCTGTCTGCCTCCCCTGTGCTCCCCTGCCTCTCCCTCCTCGCGGACGCCTCCTTCGCTGCTGCTGCCTTCTCCGGCCACCAGGCACAACCAACGCCGGCTGGAAGACCGGCGCCGGCCATCCGTCATCCCTCTTTGTCTCACTCTCTCCCTCCCTCGCGCCCTCACTATCTTCCTCTCTCTCTTACCATGTTCTGCTCCTTCTCCGCCGCGAGCCACTAAGCAGCCAATCCCAGCCGCAGCGACCGCGGAGTTAGTTGCCGCCCCGCCCGGTGGTCGCTAGTGCGGCCGCCGCACACCACCAGCTCTACTCGTCCTCTTTGACTTCTCCTCTTCAAATTTGAAGGTAAAACGCTAAACCCTAAATTATCAAGTTTGTGATTTATTTAAGCAATTGTAATTGTAATTTGAAGTATATGACTTAGAAGTATGTTGTTGAGTGAATTTGACGATTGATTTTGAGAAATTGGAATTGGTGTGGATGATTGAGTTGTGGCATTTTGATGGATTGATTGTGTATATACATGAACGAATGTGGTTTCTTTTGGGAAATTATAATTTAGTGAATAAGATTAGGGATGTTTTATTATATGATTGAGTAATTTGGCGGACTTTGTTGGAAATGGTTATATTGAACGGACCAAGGCGAATGAATATAATCTCTCTTGTAAAATTTTGAGTGAGTGAATTGAATTGGGAAGTAAATTGGCATGAATGTTGAGCAATTTGATGGGTTAGTTACATTTTGTAATTAGCTAGAATTGAACATAAAGGAAGAGAAAAATATGCGGGGAGATTGAAGTTGGATAACAGATTGTGTAGGAGACATATGGGAAATTTGAACACTTGGTATACCTAATTTCGTTGTGAATGGGATTTTGTTGAAAAGAATGCTCATATAACCTTAAGGTCGTATACGTATGAATTTTGAGCAATTAAGTAAATTGTGGAATTTACCTATGGGAGGGACCTTTGATGGGTTAGTGTAATTATTTAATCATGGCGCTTGAATATGTCGAAATGAGAGTTGAGCTAGCTATAAGGATTGAAAATAGCGCTAAAATGGGTAAACTAATCAAATTAGTTGTAATTAATAATAACAATAATAATAATAATAATAATAATAATAATAATAATAATAGTAATAATAATAATAATAATAATAATAATAATAATAATAATAATAATAATAATAATAATAATAATAATAACTACGAAATGTTTAAGTACTTGTATATATGCATAAATATATATATATATATATATATATATATATATGTATTTTCATTTTTCTTGATTTGAATCCATAACGCATTACCTCGTGTGAATATCATTGCTTGGTCTAATCGACTACTTTAACGAGTGTGTGCATAATTAAGATCTAAACGGAATTAGCACAATGGAGTTGAGTAATAAAAATCTTAGTTCAATCGATTACTTAATAAATAAAGAAAATGAACCAAATTGCCAACAATTATACGAATTCAATTATGGAAACTCTAGAGAAGCGTTATTAACAACAAAAATCTATTTGAAACAGAATTCAGGCCACTTCATTACCGACTAGCTGGTAACTTAAATTTTTATTAGAGGAGAGAAACAAACATTCTCAATTCGAGTACGTTTATTGCCTGTACCCTTCGAAAATTCACGTATTTAAGCAAATCTCAACATTTCTTATATAAATAACTAATAATGAATCATTTGCAAATCAAGTTTTGTCGCCTAATTAAGTGTTCCCCGCTCAATTATCAATTATCGGGGCTTATGCCCTCCAATTCCACCCACGCGGCGTCAACTCGGGTTCTCGGTCGGCCCGAGGAGTGTGCAGCTTACTAAGATCGTATCAATTATCAAGGGGTTCCACTTTCGGATAATAGCCGGCAAGCAAGTTTTACTCATATTCTCTCCCCCGATTTCAAACTAAAATGAATTGAAATGCGCGCGCTCAATCAAAGTGTTTCAAAATTATTTGATCTGTATAGGAATGTTCAGTACTGGGTTTCGACTCATTCTTCGAATTATTTTAATGTTTTTGTTTTAGGAAAAGCATCTATGAACAGACCCTTTGCCTAAGAAGTCCGACGGGAGCAAGACTTAGCTGGATACTTCATTATCATTGTTCTAAGATGGGTTAGATGCTCATAGTGATTCTCCTCCTCGTTAATTTTGGGCTTGACCTTGGATTGTAATTAAATATTGCGTATTTCCTATCGCAGATTGTTGTATTGGCCATTAATACTTGTAAATATGTAGCGAACCGTACTTTGGGATTGGTTTATTTAAGTCTGTCGGCATGACACCACGTGACGTAGTATGTGATGTTTCCACGACTTACCGAAGCGTAACTAATAGACACGAGTTATTATGGTATTTTATTTCAGCCTTGTCCTTTTGTTAGGACGGCGGTAACGCCTTCGATCGTGAACTTCCACTACAACCATACCTAATATTCCCGAATTAGGGAATTATTAAGTAACGGTAATTGGGGGCATTACATTACGAGATTTGGGCGGCACAACGTACCCCTAGGTCCACAATAGACTTAGTAAGCCCAAAAGAGCTTGAAGAAGAAGACCCAATCCTTAGACAACTTCAAAAATCAAAAGCCGATATCTCAATCTGGAAACCAATATCTGCTTCCCGTAAACATAGGCAAGCTTTGATTGACGCACTCGAGTAAAATCGAGGTCTTTCTTGAAACCACACCAGAGAAAGTAGTAGGATTGGTTAACATAAGCCGTTACCAAGACTGTTCTTTTAGAATTATCATAAGCTCGAAGATATACAATCTGTTTAGAGAGTTGTTGCTTCCTAATTCCTAACCTTCCGGCAGTTCTCCGGGGACATACATTTACTGCCGATCCTTTGTCTACCAAGGTTAGGGGAACAAACTTGTTGATGCAAGTTACAGTCAAGTAAAGGGCATTGTTGTGTGCAATACCTTCTTCCGGGAGATCTTTTCGATCAAAGATGATGGTTCCATCCCCACTATTAACCAATCCTACTATTTCCTCTCGGTATGGTTTTAGGAGAGACTTCGATCTTATTGAGTGCATCGATTAAAGCCTCGTCTATGTTTACGGGAAGTAAATATTAATTGCCAAATTGAGATATCGGCTTTTAATTTCTGAAGTTGCTAAAGGATGGGGTCTTCTTCCTTTGTAGCCTCGAGGCTCTTTTGGGGCTTCTTGAGTCTCGTTGTAGACCCAAGGGTGCATTGTGTTGTCCACATCTAGTAAGGAATTGAATTGTAGGCCTCTTAGTGTTTCCCTAAAAGTCATCTTCTTCTAAGGGTGGAGTGCCACGAAATCGTCACTATTGTCGTCGTTGTTGTTTTGTGTTTCGTAGAATTCTTCTTCATCACTTACCCACAGCCCCTGGACTTCTGGATTTAGCAGAGGTAAGCTAAGAAGTAGTTTTGACTTGTTAACATCTTGAATGAAGACAGACATGTCCCACTCGACTGGAATGGGTTTAGTGAAAATAGCAAAGGTGCCGCTAAAAGGGTTTTTACTATTGCTTTGTTTCTAGGCAGCCTTAGGAAAAGGTAGTTGGCCATTTCAAAACATGCTTTCCATTTTATTCTTGAATGTCCAACACCGTTCGGTATCATGTACTCGTGCGCGATGTTATTTGTAAAATTTTCCCGCGTCCCAATTTTTGGATTGTTTCGCGGTTTCTAATTCTCGCTCTAACAGTGGGAATTCTATCTTCCCCTTTCCAAGAGACAATCAAGGGATTTAGTGTAAGTAGTATCAATAGGAGTGTAGTTAGTATACCTGTTGAGGGCATTCACATCTACACCCCGACTAGCATTGCCGGTGTTAGAGGTTTTCTTATCTTTGGAATGATAATTACCCCTATACCCAGTCGTGACTTTTGTGGTCGCGGTAGAAAACTCTTCTTCTATCAGCAAACCAAGCATCTCTAAGGGTTGAAAAGTTCATCATGGGTAGAAATTTAAGGTGCTGATTGTAATTGGGCTGAAGGTTTTTTACGATGATTCAAACTTAGTCCTTCTCAAAGGGTTGGTCAACCATATGGGCTGCCTTTACTCTTCATCCGGTAAGGAAATATATGAAGCTCTCCTTCTCACCTTGCTTGATTACTTCCAAATCTCTTAGGTTAACAGGTAGATCGGTGTTGTACGAGTATTGATGGAGGAACTCCTTGCACAAATCAGTCCACTTAGCAACCTTGCGTGGGTTAACCACATTGTACCACTTCATTACATCAATATTAAATGTCCAGGGGAAGATGATGTGGTAAGTGTCTTCAAGAATGTTCTTAAGAGTCATTGCTCCTAAGAAGTTGTGTACATGATAGGGATTCTCAGAACCTTTGAATTTAATATCGGGCATGGTAAACTTAGGAGGTAGTTTATCTTTAGGGATTGAAGTGAATCCCTTATGATCAAAGTAATGATTATCGAATATGGATGACTTCGTTAACATCCGTTCTATCCGATCTAAATGGGAATTAGGCTGAGATTTGGATTCGTGTTTAGGGGATTTGCATTTGGGGCTACTTGGAGGTGACAAAACAGGTGGAGGTGGCAAAACCAAGGCCATTTCCCTTCTCAAACGTTCAACTTCTTTGGCCTCTTCCCTTTTCAAATGTTCAGCTTCCTCATCTCTTTTACTAGCCTCAATAGCCCTTATGATAGTCTTAAGATCCCTCAATATAGACGATATCTATTCCTCTTGATCATTCAACCTGGTTTCCACCCTAACTATATTCTCATTGAGTAAACCGAGGTTAAGATGCTTGCTCCGGGTTAGAATCCATTGGAAGGGAACTCTTTCTAAGTACTTGTCTTAGAACAAGGTATAGACTGTGACGGTGAGGTATGCATCGAAGCTTGTCGCACCGCGAAGTAGAAAGGAAAGAAGACGTGTTGGACTCCTTAGTGAGATGTTATAATCTTTTAGAGCTTTGATTTTGACGATACTCGGTTTTCGTAGACTTCCCTATTCTGCAGCC
Organism: Talinum fruticosum; assembly: GCA_021018815.1. Classification (NCBI taxonomy): domain Eukaryota; kingdom Viridiplantae; phylum Streptophyta; class Magnoliopsida; order Caryophyllales; family Talinaceae; genus Talinum; species Talinum fruticosum. The sequence continues at coordinate 5,481 of JAITYX010000120.1, read as the reverse complement.
CAAAGGATGAGGTTTAGGACCATGTAAGAGAAGATCACTTTTGGGAGGAAGGGACTTAAGCCCAAGACCTGAAGAAACTAAGGATGCTTTTTTATTTGGATGCATATAAAGGATGCGATGATGATATGATGCATGACTTAAGTGAGATGATAACCTAATAAATGAATGATCCTTAAATAAAAAATGCTTTCTATATGATAGGCATTACCTAATTCGAGATGAATTTATTTTGGACTAAATGCAAATGAAAAGAATGGACTCAGCTATTGGAAAAAAAAATCCTAAATGCAAAAAGACTTGTCTAACATGAGATGATCTTACTTGGCTAGTGCAAATGGACTCACCTAATATGAGATAATTTTATTTTGCTAATGTAAATGCACTCACCTAATATGAGATAATTTTATTTGGCTAATGCAAATGGACTCACCTAATATGAGATGATTTTATTTGGCTAATGCAAATGGACAATGAGAATGTAATAGAAAAATGACTAAACAATAAGAGAAGGGGACTTTCGGTGAGACCCTTTTACAAATAGGAGTTGCTTAGACTACTAAGAGAAAAATTTTTGGAATGACAAGGAAGTGCAAACAATGGACCAACCCTAATAGGAGAAGGAATTTTGACTTTTGGCTAAATGCACAAAATGGATTGACTCTAGGAAATTCATTAAAGTGTTTTATTTTCACCCATTCAAGGGTCTAATTAGCACTCCTCACCTATCCCTAAAGGCACGCAGACAAAGGATTAAATCTAAAACACACGCACTCATTCAAGCATGCAAATGAAGTCCGGGTGGCACCTAAAAGTCCAAAAAGTTCTATAGTCAAAGAGTTCAAGAGTTTGGATACACGGTGACACGTAGTCCGAGAATTTGGTCCCCATGGGTTGCACGAATAAGGATACCAACCAGAATTCTTAGTGCCTCTCGGTGAACCAAAAGGTTTAGCTTTAGAGTGCGTGCTACGAGGGAGGAGGTACCGTTTCCTTGGGCAATGAGACCTAGTTGGGCCTGTCTAAAGGAACCAAGTGGGAGCCTCTCTCCAAAAAGGGTAAACAGGAGGTACAATAAATTTTTGTAGGGTTCAAAACAGTATTTAATCTAGTTCAACGAGTTGCTAAATACGGAATGCCTAATGTAACCACATCATTAAAATGTACTACTCAAATTTTCAAGTTTCGCCCTCATAATAAATGATTTATCCCCAGTGGAGTCGCCACTCGTAGGAACCACTGGTCGACCGGGGACCGCAAAGCTTCCCCACTTGTGTTAGGTCTCTCTTTTTTAAAAGGTTGATTTTGAAATTGGTTTTAAAAAGTCGATTTTGGAATATGGGGATGAACTTTTTATTAAGATTTCCAAATTTTATTAAATCTAACTTAAATCGAATTAATCAAAGTTGAACGATGATTTATTAACCATTTTATTTTAGAATTTATTTTCAAAATTTCCTAGATCTTATTTACTAATTCAAGGATAAACAAAAATTAAGATTTAGGTTCTGCCGTGAGGCTTTAGGCCCGGATTGATGTGAAAACACCAATCCGAACCGAAGCCCCGCCTACGACGACTCGGTCTCTACCCACTTGGTAGATCAAGAATCCCGATTAATTTTACCCCGCAAATCGAGTAAACAACCGGGATGCGGATTCAACAAGAATAAGGCATAAAATAAGGGAGTCGCCAGTCGGCTTTAGTAAAGAAAAACTAGCAAAGCAAAAGCTTGCTCTTCCAATCTTAGTATGGGAAAACTAAGACTAAAAAGGCTAAAAATAGACTCCATCGGTCTTTGAACCGAGAATCATATTCGGGGCGAGGGTGCGAAACGTAGGAAAAACTCTTCCATTCCGCCTTTCCGAAGATGACCATTACTAATTCGAATAATATATTTAAATAATGTAAAACAAACAAGCAAGCGACATATTATAATGATAAATAAAAGCAACCAAGCATAATAAATAAAGTGATAAAAAAAGTGGTAAAGAAAGCGATAAAGAAAAGAAAAGTGAAAACTAAAGGAATTACATCGGTTGGGGAGGAATTAAAAAAGCGATTACATCTCTTAAACCACAATACGGAAAGCAATAAAAACCATGAAAATAAATAAATTGTTCGAAGGCTGAATAATTACCCTCAGGTTGTCCAACCTTGCCGATCCGGATCTCCACACTCGGATCTCTTGATGCAACGACGACAAATAAAAGAAAAGGGGTTTGTTTTGTGAATTGTGTATGTAGGAAAAGTAATGAACAACTGAATGATTGCCTAGAGATCGGAATAACTAAATATTATTTAGCTCTTTGCACAGATTCAACAAGTAGCAAGTAAGGAAGATGAAAATTTTGTAGTAATTTCGACAAAGTAACGTTTAGATGAGAGTATTCTGGTTAGCTTTTTGCAGCATGATGTTAAGGCAAGAAGTCGTATGGGAATGAGAGTCAAGGGTTTCCATTTATAGGAGAGGACCTAGGTCACAAATGACCTAGGGTTTACCTCTAATTAGCCGTCCAAGCGAGCTAAAAATAAATCGGCTAGATCCTAAGAGATTGAATTGGATAAGAAAGAGATAAACCCGGATAGAAGCCGGTTGGCATGCATTGGCCAACCGGGCGCCCTAGGGTTTCATGCCCTAGTGTGTCTTCGAGGGACTCTCGCAAGCCGAACACAGTGTTCCACTTAGTGCTTCTAGAAGGCAGGCATCAACCACGATATCGTTCGAAGGGGAGAAGCTTCTAGTCTCGTGTGGACTGTCTCGTGAAGCTTAAATGCAACACTTTAATGCTCCCGATCATGAAATGCAAAGCTTTAACGCCGTCTTCGTGTCTTCAGCTCCTTATCTGATTTAGACAAAAGTAAAATCCGATATTTTGAACTTGGAATTTCTCGACACACAACACTAGACTCCATTGTCTTTTAAGACTTGGCTCGTTTCTTGGATCGTCCGAAAGAAAAGGGATTTGTGGACCAACCTAAGGCCAAAGGTCGTTTATTTGGTGTTGGGCGTTTTTGTGGTTTATCGGCTTATGTTGCACCAATCAATCATAGTCCGAGGTACACATCTTAAAACAAGACTCGGGATTTCATCATAGGGCTAACGGAATAAAAATTACAAAAATAAAGAGATAAGAGACGACATTTTTAGGTGTCTACACCAAGGCTAAAGAGATAAGCCTCGGCCTTTGCCCTGGTTGGCGATTCAGAACCTATTTCTTTTACCATACAATCGAAAATAACCCGGACGCAAATTCAATAAGAAATAAGCATAAAAGGGAGTCGATCGTTAGTTTTTAGGACGAAAACTAACAAAAACAAAATTTGCTCTTCTAATCTTAGTATGGGAAAAAGTAGGACTAAAAGAGGCTAAAAATGACTCCATCGCTCTTTGAACCGAGAATCGGATTCGGGGCGAGGGTAAGAAACATAGGGAAAACCCTTCCATTCCGCCCGTCCGAAGACGACCATTACTAGTTTGAGTAGTATATTAAAATAACGCGTTGAAGGTTTGCTCTGGGAGAGACCAAGTCACCTTAGAGGGGGTGAATAGGGTGATAGGGAAATTTAAACAAGTGATGGAAGGATAAAACTAGAGATGACTCTATGGAGAGTCCGAGTCTAGATTGGACTCGGAAAAGTGCTAACTCGGAAAGTTACGTGGAAACCCTCCAGGGGTAGAAAACCACGGTCGGTGCTATTCCAAGCACCAAGTCAAATCCACTATTTTGAATCCACAAAATACAGTAGAAAGACTCAACTAGAATTGCTCCCTTAGACAATTCCTTACAAGATTTTCCTAGACTCAAAAATTACCTTATCTCGATCTAGTACTTTCTAACCGAGGTAACCTTTACAAGTTAGGGACAACCGAGCTGAGTTAACCCTTACAGCTCGGTCAAGGGACCTTACTCGGAAAGTAAGAATGAGTGTTTGTCAACCGATTACAAGACCTTACAACTTAGAAAGATATTAAGTACAGAGTTGGAGTTGTAAGTAGAAGATTGAGAATGAAATACAATGACTTTATGCTTAAGTACGTGTATTGACAGTTGGTTTAGCAATCTTCAAGTCTTGAGAGTTGGCTTCTATTTATAGATAACCAAGCAGATTAGCCGTTATGACTATCTTCTCGACCGGAAGTCCTTTGTGATCGTTACAATGGATTTTCTCGAGTCACTCGTAAAATATCCGTTGAGGTGTGAACGTTGGGCAACGGCTCTTGACTTCTTTAGAAGTCCCAATCCATTGGTGGTGTCTAAAAAGTAGGGTGGAAACCACCGTTAAGCTTAGCATTGCGGATTTCCAGCTTTGGAAACAGACAACCTTGACACGATTGTCCGGGCCTTAGTTAGAGGCGGAAAAAGCCTTGTCTGCTGGTGATTTGACATTTTAAAGCCTGGTTACTTTTGTATTTCAAAAATAGGATAGCCTCGTTTGAATAACCTACAAAAGTAAATCAATTTGGTTCTCAAAGTATAAAATACTTTGGTCCAAGATTAGACACAGATAATAATTTTAATTAAGATAATTAAGTGTATAATTATCTGAGTCGAAAATGAATGGAATTTTCCGAGTCTAATATCCATGAAACTCAAAATTCCATCTGAGTTAGTCTAAGCGAGAATCAAGTTATACAACGAATATCGAGAGTGAAACAAACTTGATCTAGACTAAGCATGGTTTAGACTAGAAGCGCCGACTTACAACATAATAGGACTATAACATGAAGTCGACCTGAGTGCTGCTAAGCGAAATACTAGTCAATTCAACATGCGATATATCTAAGTGATGAGGGACTCGTAACCGAGTGAGATAGCTCGAATACATTCTCGAGTCACACAGAGACAAGCAAGAGTACATGAGGTAAATGCTATATCACTTAGAATAAATATTATATCACTCTAAAAAGTTTCTAAGGTCCAGTAGAATGCCTTGAAATCAAAACCTTATAAGTGAGAAGTTCTTATACCTGATTCCTTCGATAGAACTCGTAAAGGTGCAGAGCAAGGTCTCGAGTCTTCAATCTCGCCCTTTTTGATGAAAGGCATTCCATACTTAGACAGTAAACTTTGTTAGTGATAAAGATCTGCTTTTGAATACTTGCGCATGAAATTAGATAAGTAAAGCAAGCTTAATGTATCGAATCATAAAGAATATATGCTTAGCAATGAAATAATGTTAACTCGTAAAATTGAAGAGAAAGCATTAATTCATTGAAATTAAAGAGAGTACACAGATGAAGAAACTCCCCTAAACAAGAACAACAAGTTTTGTATCTATATTCTCCCCTTGCCTTTCAGAAAAACAACAACAAAGAAATGGGAAGAATATAACAGCTTAGTACAAATTTGATGTCCTGGACAAAAGAAATAAGTAGAAATCTCTCGTAAAGAAGAAGAATCTAGCAGATCGTGGAATTGTGACACAATGGCATGGCGCCTACGAGGGAGAGGGGGATGCCCGAGTGGAAGCTGAGGGATGAG